>CM066033.1:69965754-71165754 GCA_033557465.1 Ichthyophis bannanicus
TCAAAGGAGCAACAAATAAGTAGCTATAGAATTAATTCCAACTTTAAACTTTAAACACTAAACTTTTAAAGTAAATCACCTTCCCGGTAAGGAGAAAACTACTTCTTGCTTCCATAAACAGCAGAGGACAGAAAGAAGAGAAAAGACAGAATAGCAGACATCACAGACATCCCTGCGAAGAGACATCTACTGATACACCCTCGAAACTGAAACCAACTTCTGCACTGGTCCTCCCTGGGCGGGAATGAGGACTGAACTGGAGTTCCTCAAGGAACAACAATTACCAGGTAAGTGTAATTTCCATTTCCTTATCGTTCCTCCAGTTCAGTCCTCCACCTCTAGGATGTAACAGAGCAGTAATCATTGGGAGGGACCTATCCACCTGGATCGCAACACTGACGACCCGAAACAGATATCCTTCGCTGCCTGGCCATCCAGGTGATAGCCGTTTTCTTCAAGCATTCAGTAAACACTAAGAGACCTCTCTGCAAATCTCCCCTGGTGGAACTAAATTGTGCGCCGCCCAAGACGTCGCTTGCGCTCTAGCAGAGTGAGCCTTTAACCCCACCTGCACCTGACGCCCTTGCGATGTATATCTATATATCTATATGCTGTCGCCAATGCTTCTCGAACCCATCTGGAATTGAAGCCATCGCTGCCACTTCCCCTTTACGAGAACCTCCAACAGGACGAATAGGCGAACAGCCGAACAGCCTTACTAAAAATCTCTGAGACCCAGAAATACTGACGCCGAATGTGGAGAATAGGAGAAACTACCTATGGTAAAAACAACGGTACCGGCCTCAACACTATCTTTGCCTTAGAAAAGGTCCAATAAACAGCTCTTGGCAGAGAAACGCCTGTAGCTCCGAAGCTCGTCATTCCAAACAGAAGGCTGCTAAAAAAACACTATCCTTAAATCCTCAACTGAGCGAGATGCAAAGGCCCAAGGGACCCTAGATAAACACTCCCAAGACCAAATTGAGATCCAACGGTCGCACCACCCCCCTTGCGGTAAGGACGTAGGCTAGAAACCGCCTTTAGCAGACGCACCACGTTGAAGTGCAAGCCCAAAACCACTTCCTGGACTTTGCCTTTATAGCAAGTCCGAGCTGCGAACCGAACCTTTAGGGAACCGGCTGCTAGTACCGCAACCAGACTGTCCTGCAAGAAACTTAATACCATAGCCATGCAAACTGCATAAGCCCAGACCTGTCGCTGAGAGCACTAATACTCAGGAATATACCATACTCGCACCTATGCCAGGCAGACGGACCTCAAATTGCCCTGAAGCAAAGATGCAAGTACCGCACCAGGATAACCTTTACTTCATAACCTTGCCCTTTCAATTGTCAAACCGGGAGCGAGAAAACAATCCAACTAAGCCATTCAAGCGGGACTGGAGTCAGAAACTCTTCCTATGGGTGCCCCCAGAGGGAAGAAACCTAGAGACGACCGGGCGAAGACCACACTTGCATCAGGGTCAGCTATCCCTGCCGACATCCTCTCTCGTCTCCTGCTGAAAATGAATCACCGTGGTCGATTAACTGTCGCCCCGAGATCCATGCTCAGGGAATCCCACCTGTGAACTATCTGTGCAAAAACAAACCTCCGAAGATCCCACTCTCCAGCATCCAGCCGGACTTGCTGGGAAAAACTGCTATCACATTGTCCGATCCTGCAATGACGCCGCTGAGCTAACCTGTCGGCGAGACTCCACCCAGGAAAACCAAGCTCCTGCTCGTACCTCCATGGCCGCACTGCCTGTACTGCCCCGCCGAGTGAGGTAGGCCACCGTTGTAGAACTGACCAACCGGGCTCGCCCCGCTTGAACTTTCACCATGGCTTCGAGCGGATGAAAAGTAGACCACCGCTCGCAGCACCAGACAGTTAATCGATCCATGGCCCTCCTGGCCGAACCGAGTTCCTTGTGCAAACAGCTCCCCGCCCCCTAACCTACAAGTCTCGCATCTGTCAACCCTGGAAGCCATTGCGGGTGCTCCAGTAGCTGGCCCGACGCCAGATTGTCTGGGCAAACCACCCCCTGAAGCGGCCGCCTGACTCGCAAAAGGCAAGGAATCTGCTGTTTAGAGCCTCATTCTGGGCAACCAGAGTCGAGGAAACAACCTTCGCCAGGAACGCATGGGCGCTCTGGCCCATGGCACGAAAGCCAGGACCGCCGCCACTGATCCCAGCCCTTGAAGATAGCTCCAAGCTGTTGTCGACGGAAATCCAAAACTGGTGTCCCCACCATCAAATGCTCTGAGTTTCCCGAACCAATCGGAACACCACCCCCTCTGGGTGACGAACTGTACTCGCATGTAGTCAAGGACTTGAGACGGAATTAACCAGCTTCTGAAAGCAAAAAAAAACACTACTCTGTTGGTAAACTGAAATCTCTCACCCCTCGACTTTGCTCGTATCAGCCAAATGCCGAGAGAAGGGAAAAAAACTACGATTATGTAGTCATGACTCTGTAGACCGTGGACTGTCAAGAATTCCACCTTCCGAACCACCACCGTCAGCGATCGCAGCATTTCCATCCGAAAGCCGGACACTTGTAAACCTGCGAAACCATTGACTGAGATCCAGACTAGTACGTAGGGACCCGTCCCTCTTTGGTACTATGAGATAAGCACGGCAACGACCGTCGCCGTACGATCCCTGTCACCGGTACAACTGCTATCATCTGCCAGAGGCGAACAAACGTTTGCCGGAAGGCAGACGTCCCTTACCAATCCCTGCAATGGCCCAGGACGAGCCAATCTAGAAGAAACGAGCCAATTTGCGAGCTTAGCCCTTCCGCATTACCTCTAGGACCCATTGGCCGGACGCTAACGCTTTCCAGTCAGGCTTAGGGCACCCCATGTGATAGGAGTCAAATCTTTATTGCCCCCCCAAAAATTCCAGTCAGATCTCGCTCTCTTAATAAAACAAAGATCTCCCTAGTCCGGGGCCGATCCCAGCCCCTTGATCGATCTAGGTCTTTTCCCCCCAGCATCCAAAAGGACCAGATGGTTGAGATCTCGCTCACAGACTCCTAAGCCCATCTGGAGACCAATTTCTGCAAAAGCCAATACCAATGTCTTGTGCAAAAGCACAAGGTGGGAGGTCCAGAGGAGGCGGCCAAACGACTGCTTCTAACAGACCTTCAAGGTCAAGGTCATAAGAACATAAGATATGCCATACTGGGTCAGACCAAGGTCCATCAAGCCCAGTATTCTGTTTCCAACAGTGGCCAATCTAGGTCATACGTACCTAGCAGTTTCCCCAAGGGACACAGGCTCAACAATACTTGTATTGGTTCAAGCATTGATATCCTGGGTCCCTTCTTAATAATGGTTTATGGACCTTTCCTCCGGGAACTTGTCCAAACCTTTTTTTAAACCCAGCTACACTAACAGCCTTTACTACATCCTCCGGTAACAAATTCCAGAGTTTGATTACACGTTGAGTGAAAAAATATTTTCTTTTATTAGTCTTAAATAGTTTACCCTGTAGCTTCATTGCATGTCCCCTAGTCTTTCTATATTCTGATAAGGTAAACAATCGATCTACGCTTACCCGTTCCACTCCGTTCATTAATTTATAGACTATCATATCTCCCCTCAGCCGTCTCTTTTCCAGGTTAAAGAGCCCTAACCTTTTTAGCCTTTCTTCATAGGAGTATCCTTCTTCCCTTTTACCACTTTGGTGGCTCTTCTCTGAACCTTTTCTAAAATCGCTATATTCTTTTTAAGATACGGCACCAGAGTTGCCCACAATATTCAAGGTGCGGTCTCACCATGGAACGATATAGAGGCATTATAATATATTTTGTTTTATTTTCCATTCCTTTCCTTATCATACCTAGCATTCTATTTGCTCTCTTGGCCGCCGCTGCACACTGGGCTGAGGGTTTTAACATGGTAACCACAATGACGCCTAAATCTTTTTCCTGGGTGGTGGTTCCTAATGTGGAACCTTGCATCGTGTAACCATAGTTTGGGTTGTTCTTCCCTAGGTGCATAACCTTGCACTTGTCCACATTAAATTTCATCTGCCATTTTGATGCCCAGTCTTCCAATTTATCAAGATCCTCTTGCAATTTTCCACAATCCTCTTGGGTTTTAACAACTTTAAATAGTTTTGTGTCATCTGCAAATTTCATAACCTCACTCGTTATTCCACTTTCCAGGTCATTTATGAATATATCAAAAAGCAGCGGACCCAGCACAGATCCCTGGGGTACACCACTATTCCCCTTTCTCCAATGGGAAAATTGGCCATTTAGCCCTACCCTCTGCTTTCTATCTTTTAACCAGTTCCTGATCCACAATAGTACACTGCCTCCTATCCCATGACTCTTTAGTTTTGCCAAAAGTCTCTGATGAGGGACTTTGTCAAAGGCTTTCTGAAAGTCCAGATACACTATATCAACCGACTCACCTTTGCCCACCTGTTTATTCACACCTTCAAAAAAACATAACAGATTAGTAAGACAAGATCTTCCTTGTCTAAAGCCATGTTGGCTGTCTCCCATTAGGTCATGACTATCTACATGCTGAGTAATTTTATTCTTTATGATGGTTTCTACCATTTTTCGCGGTACTGATGTCAGGCTCACCGGTCTGTAGTTTCCCGGATCACCCCTGGAACCCTTTTTAAAAATTGGTGTTACATTGGCAATCCTCCAATCTTCAGGTATTAGAGATGATTTTAATGATAGCAGACCTGCTATTAGTAATCTGTGAACTATCTCATATTTCAGTTCTTTCAACACCCTTGGATGTATACCATCCGGCCCAGGTGATTTGCTACTCTTCAGTTTATCTAATAGTTGTGATACATCTTCCCGATGTATCAATATTTCCTTCAATTCTTCCGCACCTTTAAATACCACTTCAGTCATGGGTAACATCCCTACATCTTCCTCAGTAAAGACTGAAGCAAAGAATTCATTCACTCTCTCTGCTATCGCCTTGTCGCCTCTTAGTGCTCCTTTAAACTCTTTATCATCTAATGGACCAACTGACTCTCACAGGTTTTTTGCTACGAATGTACTTGAAAAGGTCTTTACTTCGCGTTTTTGCTTCAGCAGCAAGCTTCTTCTCAAATTCTCCCTTTGCCTGCCTTATTAATGCCTTGCATTTGACTTAACAGTGCTTGTGCTGTTTCCAGGTTTCGTCGTTTGGCTCTTTTTTCCATTTCTTGAAAGATGCTTTTTTGGCAACAGCCTCTCTGACCTCACCTTTAAACCATGCTGGCAGTTTTTTGGACTTCCTTCCACTTTTCTTAAAGCGTGGAATACAGCTGGTCTGGGCTTCCAAGATAGTATTTTTCAACAACAGCCAAGCCTGATGTACGTCTTTAACCTTTTCAACTGCTCCTTTTAGTTTTTTCTTAACTGTTTTCCTCATTTTATCATAGTCTCCCTTTCGAAAGTTAAAAGGTAATACTGTGGATTTCCTTACTATCCCTCCTCCACTAATTAAATCAAAGGTGATCATGCTATGATCACTATTGCCAAGTGGCCCCAACACCCTTATCTCTTGCACTAGATCTGGTGTTCCACTAAGGACTAGGTCTAATATGGCTTCCCCTCTGGTCGGTTCATGAACCAGCTGCTCCAAGAAGCAGTCATTTATTTCATCTAGGAACTTTATCTCCCTAGCATGCCCCGACGTGACACTGACCCAGTCGATACCGGGGTAGTTGAAATCACAATTATTACTGCGCTGTAACTTTTGTTAGCTTCCTTGATTTCTTTGAGCATTTCATCATCCATTTGGTCATTCTGGCCAGGTGCTCGATAGTACACCCCCACTGCCATTGCCTTCCCCCTTTTACATGGAATATCAATCCATATAGATTCTACAGCAGATTTTGTTTCCTGCAAAACTTTAATCCTTTCTGACTCAATGCCCTCTCTAACAGAGAGCAACCCCTCCACCAATTTGATCAGCTCTATCATTACGATATAGTTTGTACCCAGGTATCACAGTGTCCCACTGGTTGTCCTCCTTCCACCATGTCTCTGATATTCCAATCATATCTAACCTTTCATTTAGTGCTATATATTCTAACTCTCCCATCTTATTTTTTAGACTTCTAGCATTTGCATACAAGCATTTTAGAGAATGTATTTTATTCGTATTAATTTGGCAATTGTTAGACATGGGTAATTTGGGATCTTTAAGCTCTGTCTGCTCCATACTTGAGGGCATTTGGGCTACTTTACTCTTTTGTGGAACCTCTCTGCTTTTGGTAGTATCCTTCAAAGATACATTCTTCCGAATCATCCGCTCTTGGGCGACTGTCGGCTTTCCCCTAATATCTAGTTTAAAAGCTGCTCTATCCCCTTTTTAAAGGTTAATGCCAGCAGCCTGGTTCCATCCCGGTTAAGGTGAAGCCCATCCCTTCGGAAGAGCCCCTCCTTTCCCCATAATGTTCCCCAGTTCCTAACAAATCCAAAACCCTCAACTCTGCACCATTGTCTCATCCACGCATTGAGACTCCGGAGCTTTGCCTGCCTTTTGGGTCCTGCGCGTGGAACAGGAAGCATTTCGGAGAACGCTACCCTGGAAGTTCTGGATTTCAACTTCCTACCTAAACGCCTAAATTTAGCCTCCAGAAACGCCCTACCACATTTTCCTATGTCATTGGTACCGACATGTACCAAGACAGCAGACTCCTCCCCAGCACTATCTAAGACCTTATCTAGGTGGCGCGTGAGGTCCGCTACCTTCGCACCAGGCAGGCATGTTACCAGGCGATCCTCACGTCCACAAGCCACCCAGCTATCTACATGCCTAATGATCGAATCACCAACTATAACGGCTGTCCTAACCCTTCCCTCATGGGCACATGGCCCTGGAGAAACTTCCTCGGTGCGAGAGGGTTTTACATCACCTGGAGGACAGGTCCTAGTTACCGGATCACTTCCTGCCACACCAGGGTGATGCTCTCCTGTCACGTGACCTCTCCTTTCCATGGCAACAGGGATGCTGCCAGACTGGAGGTGGGACTTCAGGACTATATCCCTGTAGGTCTCGTCTATGTACCTCTCTGTCTGTCTTGTGCTTTCCAAGTCTGCTACTTTAGCCTCTAGAGAACGGACTCGTTCCCTGAGAGCAAAGAGCTCCTTGCAGCTAGTGCACACGTAAGACCTCTCACCAACTGGGAGAAAATCATACATGTGACACTCAATGCAAAAGACTGGAAAGCCCCCATCCCGCTGCTGGACTGCTGTCTTCATCTTAGTTTTAAGTTTGTGTTTAGATCTAAGTTCTTTACTTACTAAGGGTTGCTATGGATATTTATACTAATAACACTGTACCTAATACGTGTAATATACCTTGTTCACCTGAAGCTTAACTAATCTCAGGTCCTTAGTGTATGACTGATTTGGGTAATGAGCTTCACCTGAGAGCACCTCCTGCCTTTTAAGATGTGTAAGTACCTATAAAGCTACGATTATCCCAGGGGAGGGAGGGAAATAACACTTATTAAAAGAGGGCTCCTACACAGTACCCTGTCTTGTGCTGCTGAGGTAAGCTATATTCTGATTTGATTTAAATTATAGCTCTTAGCTGCTGCTAGGCTCTAACTTCTTATGAAATTTAAACTACAAGCTCTCTGCTGGGTTCTAAATTTAACCAGAAAGCTCTCTTCTGTGTTTTAAATTTAAGCTAAAAGTACTTTGCTGATGCTAGGCCCTGAGTGACTATTAAATGTAAACTACAAGCTCTCTGCTGGGTATGAAATGTAACCAGAAAGTTCTCCTCTGTGTTTTAAAATTTAAACTTAAACTGCTGCTACTAGGCCCTGACTGATACAAGCCAGGAGCTTTGCTTACCAAGACATATACTCCACCCAAGACGAATACAAGAGGGGAACTTAGCTACTCATGGAGTCCATAGTGTCTACCTCCGACTGCAGTATCAGCCCCAACTGCTCAAGAAATTAGCAAAAGGTAATTAAAATCTTTTTTGTTTTTGGGGAGTGGAAGACTGAGTAACTGAGTCTATTTTAGACACAATGGACATCAGCTAAATCTAGGCATAGCATAAGCTGCCCTGTGCAAAGTTTTTCATGGCGTTCCATGGATGACTTCCCCAATCCTTAACACTCCAACATGGCCAGACCTGCCAGCACAACTAAGTTCTGGCACATGCTCTGCTAATATATGCTAGTCTAAGATACCCTAATCTTGGATAATCCTGTACACTCTAGCAACACACCTTGTATCATACAATTCTGCCAAGATACCTTATGATTTATGATCATTGTTAAGTAAGATGCAAAGGGCTGATTAACTCTAACCCTATCTCTGCCAGGTCTTTGCAGACTCTTAGAAATGGAAACATTGAACATTCACTGGTAGAAATACCTCCCTACCAAAAGGAGTTGGCTCCTCTCAGGCTGGAGCGCCTTAGTTCTTATGACCCTTGAGTTCTCCCATTCCTGATTCGGGCTCTGTAGCTACGCCTTCCCTATTCTGCCAACCCGGCTCCAAGGGCTGACTACCGAGAGACCGAACTTCCTTAATAAACCCCCTCCTCAGGTTGCATACAACCTTCTCCGAGTCAGATTGCTGCTCCTGAGCTGCCAGCGCTCAAGGTTCTGGAGCCACCCCTGCTGCTCAAAATTGTCCTTCCAGCTAGCTGACCTCCTGGCCTTATGGAACTGTTGTGAACTATGCCACCGGGAAACTCCTATTCCTACTGTTCTCTTTTTTTTTTTTTTTATATATGAGCCATAAGGCTCTGGGCCTCCGATTGCATGGCACTGAAGAAATCCGCATAGCTAGAAACTTCCCGTACCAACTTTCAGCCAGCCAAGGTGGCGCCTTTGTCTGTTGCACCTGCCGGTGAATTGAAGAGGGGAAATAAAAGCAGACCCCTGGAAAGGCAATCATGCCTTGGCCTTAGGATACAGCAAATAGAGGCCATAGAACCATTAAACAGTATAGAAATAAAGGAAAAACATTCAACAAATAAAAGGTAAACTAAACGGCCTATAATGGCATCCGTCGTTAACTGTAACCACTTCGGGACTTCTAAGGGCATACCCCTTTCCAAGGTGCCCAACCGGAGCCACCACAGTAGGGATTCCCTCGCTTCCTGCGTAATGGGGAGCCGCATCAACAGGGGCTGACTCTGATGCGACCACCGACGGAGGAGAGCCCGCTGGAGGAGTCTCATGTGGGCCCTGGCCCACGGTATCATCTCAATCGTCGCCACCATTGTCCCCAGGACCTGCAGGTAATGCCACGCCGAGGGCGAGTTTCTTGCCCGAAACTGACAAACCAGCCGCCGCAGCGCCTCTGCCCGCTGAACCGGAAGGAACACCCTTCCTTCCCTTGTGTCGAATCTTGCACCGAGGTGCTCTATCACCTGGGATGGAAATAGCCTGCTCTTCACCCGGTTGATAACCCACCCCAGACTCTGCAGGAAACCAACTACTCTGTCCGTGACCTTCCGACTCTCCTCCTCGGACTTGGCCCGAATCAACCAGTCGTCAAGGTACGGATGGACTAGGATCCCTTCCTTGTGCAGCACCGCCGCCATCACCACTAGCATCATCTTGGTGAAGGTGTGAGGCGCCGTCGCCAGACCAAAGGGCAGAGCTTGGAACTGAAAATGTCTCCATGGCACAGCAAACTGCAGGTACTGCTGATGAGACTCCCGGATTGGAATATGTAAATAGGCCTCTGTCAGATCGAGAGATGTCAAAAATTCTCCTTGCCATACGGCCACTATTGCGGACCGCAGGGTTTCCATACGAAAATGCGGAACTCTGAGACATCGATTGACGCGCTTCAAGTCGAGAATTGGACGGAAAGTTCCTTCCTTTTTGGGCACCACGAAATAAATGGAGTACCGACCGCACCCGCACTGGTCGCTGGGCACCGGCACCACCGCTTCCAACTCCAGCAGCCTGTCCAGAGTTTCCTCTACTGCCGCCCTCTTTGCTGGGGACCTGCAAGGGGACCGAATGAACGCTGGAGAGACGGTGCTTGAGAATTCGAGAGCATACCCCTCTCGAATTACCTCCAGCACCCACTGGTCAGACGTGACCCGGGTCCAAACAGGAAGAAACCGCCTCAAACGACCTCCTATCGGCAGCCCCCCCCCCCGTCTGGACCCCCCTCACTTCATTGCGACTTTCTCGGACCCGCAGACGTGGAGGAGGCGCCAAAACCCCTTCCGGCCCCCCGAAACCCCCGGAACTCCTGACCTCGAGAGAACACGTCCTCTCTGAAACGGGGTATACCGCAACGCCCGAAACTTGCGGGATTCCCGCTGCTGAGTCCTGGCGGGAGCGGAAGAGCGAGACTGCTTCTGACGGTCCTCAGGGAGTCTGCCTCCCTAAGACTCTCCCAATTCCTTCACCAACTTGTCCAAATCCTCGCCAAACAGTAGCTTGCCCTTGAACGGCAACTTACTAAGACGAGTCTTAGAGGAACCATTCGCAGCCCAACTGCGTAACCAGAGATAACGACGAGCCGCGACCACTGACGCCATGTTCTTAGACAAGCTTCGAACCAGGTCATACTGGCTGTCTGCCAAGTAGGCTGCCCCTGATTCAATCTTGCTCACTTCTCCCTGCGAAGCACTGGCAGAGTCGCCCGCTGGCTGAAGCTGTTGCGACCACCGCAGACAAGCACGTGCCACCCACGCGCCACACACCGAGGCCTGAAGGGCCAGGGCACTGATGTCAAAGGCTTGTTTCAACAGCGTGTCCAACTTTCGATCCTGCGCATCCCGCAGAGCCGCACTGCCTTCCACTGGGATCGTTGTCTTCTTGGTGACTGCTGAGACCGCCGCGTCCACTCTCGGCGATCTCAATAGCTCTCTGTCTTGATCCGGTAAAGGGTACAAACGGGCCATGGACCTCACACCCCTCAGGCCCGAATCCAGCTGATCCCATTCCTCCTGGATCATCTGCCTCACCACCCGTTACACTCTCCCCACAAAAACAAACCCAGCACAAAGGTGCCTTCCAAAAACGAATTAAATAAAGCAAATAGAAGAAAAGGAAACTTCCTGGATCTCTCCACTAAGCCTCTCACTGGCTTAGTACTCCTTCCAGCTGCTTTGGAGACTGAGCTAAACTGGATCTGATGGGAGGAGCCAGTGATATTTATACTGGAGGATCATCAGAGGAAAAAAATTGAAGAGCTCAGTCTCCAAGGCTGCTGGTAGAGGAGCACAACCCAGAAGTTAAGGGACCGGACTGGAGGAACGCCTAGGAATAGTATATATAATATACACAATTAAACCAAAGGGCAATCAAAGTCATCAAATAAACGGGTAGAGGAAGTGAAGATCAGTTAACTAATTCCCCTTCAATGCAGGGTCTGTCATCGTAGCCGAGGAAAAGGCCCCAAGCGCTGCTCCTGCGTTTTGTTTTGTTTTTTAAACTTGCAAGGATCTTTACTTTACTTGAAATTAAATGCAGGCAAACTAATTAGAATTAAGCTGTGTAAAACCAAACAGTACGTTGTCCGCTTATCCTACCTCCCTGACAGGGTGCCGCCACATGCTGCTGCTGCTGCCACGAGGCCGCGGAGAGCAGGAAACTGCTCAGGCCCCGACCGGCTCTGTTTCATGCCCAAATTATCTCTCCTGCTCAAGCCCCACCGGCAGGAAACTGTGCCGCAGAAAAGGCACTCACTTTGTGATTTCGGCCCCCACAGCTCCCCTCCGAGCGCGGATCGAATCGCCGCCCTGCAAATCGCTATGCTGCTCGTTCCCACTGCGAGCAGGATTCGCGGTGAGGGCAGGCCACGTTAATTCCTTGGCTCCCTTTGCTGCCCCGTGTGACTTGGTAGTGCGCGAGCCGCTCACTCTGTCCTCTGCCGGGCTCCCCTCCGTACAGTCCAGGAGGGGAGAGCCGACCAACAAAATACCAAGCAGAATAGAATGGGGAAATAAGATGAGCACCAACTCGAGGCTGGAGGCTGTAAGTATTAATAAAAAATAAAAATAAGACAGCGATTTTTATTTATTTATTTTTATTTGTTTTAAAGATACAGTACCTTAAAAGAAAAGGAAAGAAACAGAAATTAAACAAATAAAATTTAAAATTTAACCCCTTACTAACTGTTCCTTATCCACTTCTCAAGCGAGGCCAGCACCTAGGCTCACTAAGTCCTCCTGCTGCATGGAGACTGGACACACTGGGAGCTGATGGAAGAAGACCAGCAGGATATATCCAGTGATGTCACGAGTTTGACTTGTCCAGTCTCCATGCTGCAGGAGGAGGTGCACAACCCAGAGTTGGAGGACTGAACTGGAGGAACAATAAGGAAATACCCAGGATAAAGGGGTGAAGTGACATTCACTGGAGGAGTGAGAAGTTCTTGAGAACATTGTTTTGTTTTCTTTCCTTTGCTTTTCTGGCAGGGGCAAGAGACAACTAGGGAGCCTGATAGGGCCAGACAAGCTGGATTTGATTAACCTTTGATTGATGTCTTCCCCCTCTTCTTGTTCTTTTTCTTGTCTTTCTTTTCTGTCCTCTCCCTTCTAACTCCACTGAGATGAGGAGTGGTGTAACCCATAATAGGGAAGTGAATAGGTGGTATGAATGGGGTTATATAGGTCTGGGAGTTTAGAATGAATGTACAACTGGTTAGGGATGCGAGTAAGGAAAGGGGAATAAGCAATGACTGTGCTAAAAGGAAGGAGGCATGAATCTTTGTGCCAGTGGAGAGGAGAGCTTTGACAGAACTGGAAGGGATAGTGCATAGGTGAGGTAGAAATCTCAGATTGGCTATGGGATGGGATCACGAGAGGTGTAAGGGCAGGGGGAGGAGGTGGAATATGGAGGCAGGGGACTTGGAGAGGGGATGATTTAAGAGGCATAGGGTAAGGAGGTTGTGACGACAGATTTGTTGGCAAAGGGACTTGGAGGGGTGACGACACTTCTTTATATTTCATGTTTCCAGTTAGGGAAAGAATAAAGGAGATAAGGATAGGATGGGGGCAGATGGGGTGTGATAAGAACAGACCTGGTGGGATGATTGGTAAACATTACCCGACAAAGGCTCTCTTTGGGCTGCTCATTCTACAGTCTGGAAGGATGGAACAGGTGGGTACCTTAAATGTTAAGGGGTCAAAAATATCAACTATTTAAGGAAGTAGAAAGGCTGCAGTGGGATACAGTATGTTTACAAGAGACCCATTTGCTATATAGGAATGAAAATTTGCTATATCAGGTACAGTTCCCACAGCAATATTTCATTTCTTATAGAGGCATGGAAAAAGAAAGCAGGTGTTTTGATACTTGATAGAAAGTATTGTCCTCTGCAGGTAAAAGATGTTTATCGTAACAGGGTAGTTAAGCTTTTAAAGAGGACAAACATTGTGGAACCTGTGGCCTTTGGGAACCTGCCAGGTACTTGTGACTTGGACTGGCCACTGTTGGAAACAGGATACTGGGCTTGATGGACCTTGGTCTAACCCAGTATGGCATTTCTTATGTTAAGAAGAGGGGAATTGGAGGGGGGGTGGAAGTGTTACAGAGGAAAATGTGTGTGCGCCTGAAGGGCTCGTCCCATTTTGGAAGGTGGTGAGTAATGTCCTGGATACATGAGTACAGAGGGCTTTATTGGTGGGGGGGGGGGGAGGAAGAGGATTTCATCTAGATGCTCAACCCACAAAACAACAAGCAAAACAGAGAAAGGGATGAGTCATAGGGTTCTGAAACGGATGATGAAAATTTCATCTGGTAGACTCATGGTGGATGCTGCAACCCAGAGAACTTGGACTATGCCTTTTACTCACACCTCACCATAGCTACAGTAGAATTGGCTTAATTTTGTTAAATCTGAACTGGGCAGAGGATATGAGACTAACATGGTCAGATCATGGTCCAATGTAGGTAGAGCTTAGAGTATACAGTAAGGAGGGCATATGGTTCTGGACATTGAATGAGAGTCTGTTGAAGTGGTAGAGGATGTATGGAAGGCCATTTGGGAATACTGGACCCTCAACGATACTGAGGAGGTGGGAGATTCTACCTTATAAGAAGGATGAAGGCAGTCAGAGAGAGGTTTATGATATGGGCTTCTAGACTTAAATAAAAGAGGGAATTGCAGCTGCAGATGGCCAAAGGAGCTTGCAATGGAGCAAAGAACAGGATCTAATAAAGTACTGCAGCGCCTGTCCCACTTGCGAGTGGAACTCCAAGGGTTGCAGGTGGATCATACAGCCTATAGACTCCAATCACTGCACAAGTGTTATTACAAATCTGACAATAAGGTCAGTAGGATGCCTGCACATAAGCTGCAGAAAAGAGCAGAGAAGAACTGAACTTAATTTTGCGCCTCCAGGATTCGAAGAAACATACGGCCTATCCAGTCTGCCCTTCCATACCAGTTACTAAGGTCCCTTTTTTTCCTTTCAAAATCTTATGTGTTTGTCACATGCTTTCTTGAATTCAGATACAGTCTTAGTCTCTACTACTTCCACTGGGAGACTATTCCACACATCTACCATTCTTTCCATAAAGAAATATTTCACAAATTACTCCTGTGTGTCTATCTTATGCCCCCTCATTGCAAAAAACTTTCTTTCAATTCATTTATGCCACAGAGGTATTTAAACATCTCTCCCATCTTTCTTCCATAATATACATATGCCTTATGACAAAGCCCACTGACCATTCTCTGCACCACCTCAATCTGTTTATATAGATAGCCATTTAATCTTGTAAATAGTTGCCAAGCAGCTCCGGTCAACACCATACACAGGAGACATGATTGCTGAGCCTGTATATAATTACCCTCGTTAATTCCAAATTACAAGAAGTGGAGGAGTGGCCTAGTGGTTGGGGCAAGGTACTTCAGGCCAGAAGGTCGGGGGTTCAAATCCCACTAGAGGACAGCAACCTTGGGCCGGAAGGACTGGGGTTTCTAGTCCCACAGGTGCTCCTTGTGGTCTTGGGCAAGCCACTTAACCCTCCATAGCCCATGTTCCCTGTAAAATAGTTATCTCCAAGTTATAATGCCCTGTTCAATGTAATTTCAGTTTGTTCAATGTAAACCGCACTGATGCAGAATAGCACGGTATATAAGAGAATGTAAATAAATAAATAAAACAACATCACCTGTTCATTGTAAGTACAGTGCATATCCCCCTGCACTGTACAAGTTATTGTTACCTGTAAACCACACTGATTCTAAAGAGCACGGTATAGAAAAGATTTTAAATAAAATAAATAAATAAATCCTTTTGAAAGTGCAGTTTCCAATACTGCACACAATTCTTTAAATACTCTAGTGGAGCTGTGGCCTAGTGATTACAGCAACAGCTAGTACCCAAAAGATCAGGGTTTGATTGCCACTGGCACGCCTTGTGACCTTGGGCAAGTCACTTTACCCTCTATTGTCTTGAAAGAAAAGGCCTGGAAATCTACTTCCAGTCATCCCTTACCAAAGAAAACTCAGGCACTGCTGGGTTGCCAAGAGTCAGCATAGACAAAGGCACTTGAAAAAAAATGGCATGTTAAGGGCCCGATTCTTTTCCCATAGAAAATGGGAAACCAGTTAATAGGGAGCTGCAGTAAACCTTATAGGGGGCTGCTGGGTCATCAAGAGTCAGCATCGACTTGACAGCATTTAAAAAAAAAATAAAAACCCTCTAAATTAGTGCCTAAGTCTTTTGAGAGAGCTACCACCTCCATGCCTCTCTATGAATCCAAGCATCCTTCTGGTTTTTTCCGTCGCCTTTTGTACCTGTTTGGCCACCTTAAGATCATCAGAAACAAATCACCCCTAGGTTCCGCTTATCCTTTGTGGACAGTTCACTTGGATTTTTTAGAAGAACATAAAATATGCCATACTTGGTCAGACCAACGTCCATCAAGCCCAGTATCCTGTTTCCAACAGTGGCCAATCTAGGTCATAAGTACCTAGCAGTTTCCCCAAAAGACACAGGTTTCACAATGCTTGTATTGGGTCAAGCAGTGATATCCCGGGTCCCTTTTAATAATGGTTTATGGACCTTTCCTCCAGGAACTTGTCCAAACCTTTTTTAAACCCAGCTACACTAACAGCTTTTACTACATCCTCCGGTAACAAATTCCAGAGTTTGACTACACGTTGAGTGAAAAAATAATTCTCTTATTAGTCTTAAATAGGTTACACTGTAGCTTCATTGCATGCCCCCTAGTCTTTCTATATTTTGATGGCATAAACAATCGATCTACGTTTACCCGTTCCTCTCCATTCATTAATTTACAGACCTCTATCATCTCTCCCCTCAGCTGTCTCTTTTCCAGGTTGAAGAGCCCTAACCTTTTTAGTTTCTCTTCATAGGGGTATCCTTCCATCCCCTTTACCATATTGGTGGCTCTTCTCTGTACCTTTTTGAATAACGCTATATCCTTTTTAAGATACAGCGACTAGAACTGCACATAATATTCAAGGTGCGGTCACATCATGGAACAATACAGAGGCATTATAATATCCTTTGTTTTATTTTCTATTCCTTTACTTATGATACCCAGCATTTTATTTGCTCTCTTGGCTGCCGCTGCACACTGGGCCGAGGATTTTAACATGTTATCCAAATGCCTGAGCCTGCATTTTTTTAGCTTTAAATCTCAGCTGCCAAATTCTCAACCATTTTTAAAGCTTCGTTAGACCTCTCCTCATGTTATTTACGTCTTCCTGGGTGTCTTCTCTATTGCAGATTCTGGTATAGATTCTGGTATAGCAACATAGTATATGATGGCAAATAAAAACCAGTATGGTCTATCTAGTCCGCCCAGTAAGGTGACTAGAGGTGTCCGGTGACGTCATCTGCCTGGCATGGTCGGCTAGAGGATAGCTCCACCGAAAAAGTTAGAGTAAGGCTTTAAAAACACTTCCAAAAGGGGGAAATTACCCTTTATGGCTGATTTCTGAAGTGAAGAACAGACGAGTGAGAAATGACCTCCACACGCAAGAAAACGGATGATTTAAGGGACTTTGCCTTCAAGAGTGCCTGAATAGAGAACCAGGAGAAGGACAAAATGGCGATCAAGGGGACACCAGAGAGCATGGCAGCGAGCAGGCAAGGTAAAAAAGAGACAGACCCCGCTGTGGGCGCTTTAATGTCTATTACAAAGGAGGAATTAAATCATGGTTTACAGAGATTAAAACTGAAATAGCAGGGTTTAAAGTGGAGGTAGAAGATATGTTCTCGCAGCTGCAAACTGATATAACTGAAGTGGGATGTCGGGTGGCTGAGGCAGAAGGATGTATTTAAGCCTTAGACACACACACTGAATCCAGCAGAGAGCTTGTAGTTTAAATTTCATAATAAGTTAGAGCCTAGCAGCAGCAAAGAGCTATAATTTAAATCAAATCAGAATATAGCTTACCTCAGCAGCACAAGACAGGGTACTGTGTAGCAGCTCTCTTTTTATAAGTGTTATTTCCCTCCCTCCCTCCCTCCCCAACACCCACCCACACCTGGGATAATCGTAGCTTTATAGGTACTTACACATCTTAAAAGACAGGAGGTGCTTTCAGGTGAAGCTCGTTACCCAAATCAGTCATACACTAAGGACCTGAGATTAATTAAGCTTCAGGTGAACAAGGTATATTAAATGTATTAGATACAGTTTTCTTAGTAAAAATATCCATAGCAACCCATAGTAAGTAAAGAACTTAAAGATCTAAACACGAACTTAAAACTAAGATGCAGACAGCAGTCCAGCAGCAAGATGGGGCTTTCCAGTCTTTTGCATTGAGTGTCACATGTATGATTTTCTCCCAGTTGGTGAGAGGTCTTACGTGTGCACTAGGTGCAAGGAGCTCTTTGCTCTCAGGGAACGAGTCCGTTCTCTAGAGGCTAGAGTAGCAGACTTGGAAAACATAAGACAGAGAGGTACATTGACGAGACCTACAGGGATATAGTCCTGAAGTCCCACCTCCAGTCTGGCAGCATCCCTGTTGCCATGGAGGGGAGAGGTCATGTGACAGGAGAGCATCACCCTGGTGTGGCAGGAAGTGATCCTGTAACTAGGACCTGTCCTCCAGGTGATGTAAAACCCTCTTGCACCGAGGAAGTTTCTCTAGGGCCATGTGCCCATGAGGGAAGGGTTAGGACCGCCACTACTCGCCCGAGCTCTCCCAGGAGGGATTGAGCCTCTCCAGAGCTCACCGGAGCCGCCAGCCACGTGCTCTGTCCAATCGGGGCAGAGCACCGGTCCCCTTTAAAAGCAAGCGCCATCGGGCGCACAAGCAGACCGCCACTACCCGCCCGAGCTCTCCCAGGAGGGATTGAGCCTCTCCGGAGCCCGCCGCAGCCACCAGCCACATGCTCTGTCCAATCACGGCAGAGCACCGGTCCCCTTTAAAAGCAAGCACCATCGGGCGCACAAGCAGACCGCCACTACCCGCCCGAGCTCTCCCAGGAGGGATTGAGCCTCTCTGGAGCCTGCCGCAGCCTCCGCAGCCGCCAGCCACATGCTCTGTCCAATCACGGCAGAGCACCGGTCCCCTTTAAAAGCAAGCGCCATCGGGCGCACAAGCAGACCGCCACTACCCGCCCGAGCTCTCCCAGGAGGGATTGAGCCTCTCCGGAGCCCGCCAGCCACGTGCTCTGTCCAATCAGGGCAGAGCACCGGTCCCCCTTTAAAAGCAAGCGCCATCAGGCGCACCTGCACCTGGCAGGCCCGCGTGTACCACCCAGGAGTCCAGGGAGAACCAGAAGAGAACTGAAAGCAAGCTGAGACAAAAGGCAAGTAAAGCTATATCTCCACTCTATCCTAGGGACCACAGCACCACTACATGAAAGAACTCATAGTAGTGATCTCTCTCCATATAGCCTGTACAAATGCTACTCAGTATACTAAGCCATATCTGCTTTTAGTTTTCCACCTGCTCTACAAAGTTTTTGCTACTGTACCCTTACCTTGTACCTACATTCTACAAGCCTGCTGATATACATGTCTATAATAATAGAGCTATAGCTTGGTTTGTTTTCTATTACACACCTCCTGCCTGATAGCCCAACAGCACCAGGAGCCGCCTATCGGTGTAACTACATGTGAAAGACCCTCCTTCTGCTCTACCAGTTACAACCTGTACTGCTCTACCAGTTACAACCTGTACTGCCCAACCCCCTGGCCACACATAGGCCAACACAGACCAGACATTGACCACGCTAAATCAGGGCAGATACATAAAATGGCCCTGTCAAGCATTTCCATAGTTGCCCTATATCTACCTCTGGATGGCTAGCTAGTGTCACAGCACTATCCCCAGACCATAATCAAATACCGATTCTTCAGAACCACAGGAGGTGGTGGTCAAGCGCCCCCTACCACATACCAGAAGGGGTTTCTCACTCTCGCCACCCCCACTTATTACATATAGCACTACAACACAATGAGAAAGCAAAGAAAGAAGCACCCACCTACCCCCAAAATCTAAGATGTGCCCTCATAAACGCACGATCAATACGCAAAAAATGGCCAGTTATCCCAAACATGATTTCACACCATGTCCTCGACATACTCCTGTTTACCGAGACATGGCTTTCCAGTGACGATAATGTCCTCCTTAACCAGCTACTGCCTACCAACTTTTCAATACACACATGCCATAGAAACGGCAAACGAGGGGGAGGAGTGCTCACCATCACCAGAACAAACCTCCAGTTCCACCTGAGCAACACAACCAGTGCAACATACCTCGACTCAATCACCATAACCAACAAGCACTGCGTTATCAACTTAGTATACAGGGCCCCATCCACTGACACCGATGCCCTTGCAACAAATCGACCTTGCCTCCAACTCCCAGTGTCCAAAACACACCGAGCTGGGTCCTGAGAGATTTCAATCTACCCTCCTTGCAAGATGCGCAGGCCTCAACATTCCTCGAGGCTTTTGAAGAATTAGGATACATGCAACTGGTCAACGAACCCACCCATGTGAAAGGTGGTCATTTGGACCTGGTTTTTGCTCCAAAGTCTACCTACATCTCAACCCAACACCCCTATGCTATCCACCACAGCAGTTCCCTAGTCCGACCACAAGCTAATCATCTTTCAAATACCCCTGCCCAACAATTCTCAGAAGAACGCCAATAGGCTTAGCAGCACCACCAAAACACCACCACGTAGGTTTCAGGCCTTTGACAAAGACATGATCTTAAACCAAACCCGTGCACTCCTCGCCTCGACGACACATGATCCCGAGGAGCTGGTAGCCACCTGGAATAGAAGTCTCAGTTCTATCGCGCTACACCCACCGTCAAACAAACCACCAAGGAAAAGAGCCACCGCAGCATGGTACTCCACTGAGCTAAGATCCTCACTCACCCGCCTAAGAAAGCTGGAAAGACGTTGGCGCCGATCACACTCCACGGATGACCTAAATGCATACAACTTGCAACTGGTGACGCACCACCAGGCAGTAACAGAAAGCATGAAAAGATTCCACACACATACATTAAAGCGGTCTCTGAACAAACCACATGACCTGTTCGCTCTTGTTAATAACCTAACGAAGGAACCAGCACCCGAGCAACCAAGTGAGATTCACCCCCAAGATTTCGTGGACTACTTATAATCAAAGCTCTGCCAGACCGAGAAGTCCTCTGCACCCACCACCGCAATTGAGCCGAGATATAACACTCCCCTGCCCACTTTCTCCATACCATCCAAGAAACACATTGAAGACACAATCGCTGGGATCAACACGACCACCGCTCAAACCGACCCTTGCCCTGTGTTCTGGATAAAAGAGTTACGATCGGCCGTCAGCCCTTTTATAGCCAGGCTCATAGATTGCTCCTTCATAACAGGCACATTCCCCCAATCCCTTAAACACACTTCCATAAGACCGCTTCTAAAAAACAGCAAACTCGACCCCAAGAAGGCAGACTCATACAGACCGATATCAAGTATACCTCTTTTGGCCAAAATCATTGAAAAAGATGTCCAAAGACAAATCCAAAAACACACTGAAGCGTCCGCTCTGCTGGACCCCTGACAACACGGTTTTAGAGAGGCGCACGGTGTTGAAACACTCCTCACCATACTCTTTAGTAACATACTAGCCGGAATTGATAACATCCATCAAGGTTGTGTTCTCATCTTCATGGACATAGCAGTCGCCTTCGATTCTGTTTGCCACGAGCTCCTCCTGCGACGTCTCGAGGATAAAGGGATATGTGCCACCGCACTAGAATGGTGCAAGTCGTATCTCTCGGATAGATGGCAGCACGTACAATCAGGCATTTCAACATCTGAACCTTTCCACCAGAATCAGGGAGTCCCACAAGGATCCTCCCTCTCCGCCCTGATGTTTAACATATACATGCAGCCTATATGTGACATCATCCGGTCATTCAATGTGAATTGCTTGATATACGCCAATGATGTTCTCCTTTACATGCCATTCTCGACTGAGAACCCTGACCTCTCCCCTCTGACAGCCTGTTTTAACGCAGTATCCAATTGGCTCCAAACACAAAATCTTCGAATTCAGCATAAGAAAACGGAGGTCCTATTTATCACAAGGAATCCAAACTTCATCACACCACCCTGCCTGAAAGTCAAGGATGCAGTACTTCTTACCAAACCCACGATCAGATACCTTGGAGTCACCCTAGACCAGCGACTAGAAATGAAGACGCACATAAGCAATATATCAAGAGCAGTATACCATAAAATCCGATCTCTCAGACACCTTCACTTCCTGCTGGACCCGGATGACTTCCGGACAATCTATCAGGCGTTGATCATACCACACTTTGAATATGCAAATGCCATACTTCAGGGACTCCCTCAATCCACTCTGCACCTGTTACAGCTTGCGATGAACTCCGCAGCAAGAGTTCTCCAGGGTGCATCCAGGATAGATCACATCACGCCCATCCTGAAACGGCTCCACTGGCTCCCCATACAAGTCAGGCTCACATTCAAAACCTTACTACTGACTTTCAAAGCTATCAATGGGCTCTCCTCCTCATCCTTAACAGAACTCATACAGAACAACCCCCCTAACAGATCTAGAAGATCACTAGCGATCAACACACTAATAGTCCCAAAAGCGATAACCAAGTGCACCCAGGCAACAGTAAACAGGGCTTTCAAATTCTGAGTGCCTAGATACTGGAACACCCTCCCACCCAGCATCCGGGCAATCACTGACCTAGCCCAGTTTAGGAAAGCTTTAAAACATCACCTCTTCCTCTTGCATTACCCGGAAGACAGTACCATAATAGCCGCATCAACTAGCTAACCAATGCAGTACAAATGATGCAGCAGTACTAGATTATACAGATGTAAATAGTTACCCAAGTTTGGATCCAAGTTCGAGTACCTGTTAATTGTAAACAAAGAGCAACCAATTGAAATGTGTAAGTTTGTTGTTTCATGTAAACCACACTGATGTGGAATAGCGCAGTATATAAGAGAATGTAAATAAACAAATAATAAAAAGGACAGCCCTTATAGTTGGTGATTCGATCATTAGGCATGTAGATAGCTGGGTGGCTGGTGGACGTGAGGATCGCCTGGTAACATGCCTGCCTGGTGCGAAGGTAGCGGACCTCACGCGCCACCTAGATAAGGTCTTAGATAGTGCTGGGGAGGAGTCTGCAGTCTTGGTACATGTTGGTACCAATGACATAGGAAAATGTGGTAGGGAGGTTTTCGAGGCTAAATTTAGGCTTTTAGGTAGGAAGTTGAAATCCAGAACTTCCAGCGTAGCGTTCTCCGAAATGCTTCCCGTTCCACGTGCAGGACCCTAAAGGCAGGCAGAGCTCCGGAGTCTCAATGTGTGGATGAGACAATGGTGCAGAGATGAAGGTTTTGGATTTGTTAGGAACTGGGGAACATTCTGGGGAAAGGAGGGGCTCTTCCAAAGGGATGGGCTTCACCTTAACCGGGATGGATCCAGGCTGCTGGCATTAACCTTTAAAAAGGAGATAGAGCAGCTTTTAAACTAGATAATAGGGGAAAGCCGACAGTTGCCCAAGAGCGGATGGTTTGGAAGAATGTATCGTTGAAGGATGCTATCAAAAGCAGAGAGGTTCCAAAAAAAGAGTAAAGTAGCCCAAATGCCCTCGAGTATGGAGCAGGCAGAGCTTAAAGATCCCAAATTACCCATGTCTACCAATAGCCAAATTAATATGAATAAATACAGTCTCTAAAATTCTTGTATGCAAATGCTAGAAGTCTATAAAATTAGGATGGGAGAGTTAGAATATATAGCACTAAATGAAAGGTTAGATATGATTGGAATATCAGAGACATGGTGGAAGGAGGACAACCAGTGGGACACTGATACCTGGGTACAAACTATCGTAATGATAGAGCTGATCAAATTGGTGGGGGGTTGCGCTCTATGTTAGAGAGAGCATTGAGTCAGAAAGGATTAAAGTTTTGCAGGAAACAAAATTTGCTGTAGAATCTCTATGGATTGAAATTCCATGTAAAAAGGGGAAGGCGATGGCAGTGGGTGTGTACTATCGACCGCCTGGCCAGAATGAACAAATGGATGATGAAATGCTCAAAGAAATCAAGGAAGCTAATAAAAGTTACAGTGCAGTAATAATAATGGGTGATTTCAATTACCCCGGTATCGACTGGGTCAGTGTCACGGCAGGACATGCTAGGGAGATGAAGTTCCAAGATGAAATAAATGACTGCTTCTTGGAGCAGCTGGTTCATGAACCGACCAGAGGGGAAGCCATATTATACCTAGTCCTTAGTGGAACACCAGATCTAGTGCAAGAGATAAGGTTGTTGGGGCCACTTTGCAACTGCAACTCTACAAAAGAGGAGAGATTGGAGGGAATTCACTGCTAGACAGAGGACAAGGTGAGATATAAATGGCTGTTTCCCATGGGCCTAGCTTTTACCATTAATGGAGTGACAAGAGCAGCGGAAACATTGAAAGATTTAGTAAAGGCCATGGGGGAAGCAGGAATTCAGCGAATCCTGGAGATGGAGCGGACCAGAAGTATGCAGCAGCGAGCTCTTGGCAAACGATGGCGGTGTGTGGAAAGGAAGGAGAGGACGTCAGCAAGAGTGGAAGTGAATAAACCTCCTAGAGGTTGAAAGATTAATAATTGCATGTGATAGTAATGGTGGGGAGGTAAAAGTTTAGTATTATCAAGGAAAATGTGGTGTATAGGAAAAATAAACCAGAGAAAGCAGCTGGCAAATAAAATGTTATGGTATGTGTAGGGGAGGTCAGGATTACTTTTGGTCAAAAGTAATTATTGATAATTCTTGTAAGGGGTGAGATAGGAGAAGGGATATGTAATGTAAAATGATGGAGTGTGTAAAATAAAGGGCGGGCTCGGCAGAATGACAGTGTTGGGGACCTGTTGGGGGTTTGTGGAGGAGGGAAGGGAGGTGGGGGGGAGGCAGTTCTTAAACAAAAATATCAAAAGGGGGGAAGTTAGGATGGGGTGGGGGAGACCTGTATGATCCAAGTAAGAGATGGTATTTAACGAATGGGACGTGAATTGAAGATTCTGTCGCTCAATGTTCATGGTCTTAATACATGGCAAAAGTGGAGGGCGCTGCTGAGGGAGGGGAGTTAGGGCTCAGGCAGATGTTCTCCTGATACAAGAGACTCATTTAAAGATTTCTCAAGGAGGTGGAATGTGCCAAGGAAAATATGACAAGGTATTTTTTAGCAGCTAATCATCATAGCCCCAAGAAAGGTCGGAGGTTCAAATCCCACTAGAGGACAGCAACCTTGGGCTGGAAGGACTGGGGTTTCTAGTCCCACAGGTGCTCCTTGTGGTCTTGGGCAAGCCACTTAACCCTCCATAGCCCATGTTCCCTGTAAAATAGTTAACTCCAAGTTATAATGCCCTGTTCAATGTAATTTCAGTTTGTTCAATGTAAACCGCCTTGATATCATGAAAGGCAGTATATAAGAAATGTTAAAGAAAGAAAGAAAGAAAAAGGGGGCGTGGGGATTCTTTTTGCTAAGGATTTGATAGTGGAAACCAGAGATATTATTAAAGATAGGGAAGGACGGTATATTATATGGATTGGGTTATTGGAAGGGAAAGCAGCAACATTTTGTAGCGTTTATACTCCTAAGAATGCTCAAGGCAGTTTCTTTGACAGGTTGTTACCAATTATAGTAGAACACCAAAGAGGGAAATTGGTCATTGGTGGTGATTTCAATACAGTAATGAACACATGGATAGATACCTCCAGAGGGGGGTGGAAGGGAGAAACGTCAGGAAGGAGAAAGTTAGGAAGAATGATGACAAGTTTGGGAATGGTTGATGCTTGGAGACAAACGATCAGCAAGGAAAAATAATACACCTTTTACTCCCACCCAAACCAAACATATAGTAGAAATGATATGATATGGATTGAGAATAGTTGGTTGGATAGGGTGGGGAGTGTTGAAATAGGCACTATGTCCTAGTCTGATCATGCTCCAGTTATAATTACTATTGACCTTTATAAGGAGCGTGCAGGGTTGCGTTTTTGGCGATTAAATAAATCGCTACTAGCAGACTCAGGTGGGGTTAACTCCCTGAAGGACTCTATTAAGGAATACTTTGTAAATAATGGAGGAAGTGAGGTTTCCCGAGATGTGGTAAGGGACAGGATGAAGGCAGTGGTCCGAGGGCACCTAATTGCACTAGCTGCAAAAAAGAAAAGACAAGCGGCAGTAGAGGAAGAATGACTGAGGACCCTGCTAAACTCGTTAAGGAGCACCAGGTAAAAGGGGGAAGTCAGTGTTAAAGAAGATAGAGCAGGTGCATAGGGATCTGGAGAATTTAAGATTAGGGGAATGGGCTTGTCAAATGAAGAGAATGCAACATGCATATTTTATAGGGGGCAATAAACCTGGCAGATACTTGGCTAGGCAGCTTAAACAGAGGCAAACTAAACAACAACTATATAGATTAAAAAATGAAAAGGATAGCTGGGAATATGGTACTGATAAAATATATAAGATTTTCTGCAAATATTATAGGACATTATATGCTCCTGAGCAAAAAGGGCAAGAGGTGGAAATTAAGAAATACTTGGAAGGCATAGTTCTCCCAAAATTAGATGACTCTGAGCAACAATGGATAGATAGAGAGATTGAGGAGGTAAAGGTAAGATTAGCGATAAATGCTCTTAAGGAAGGAAAAGCACCTGAGTTAGATGGTCTATCAGCAAGGTTCTACAAGACCTTTTATAATGAAATTGGAGATGAACTAACGAGGGTGTTTAATGACATCATCAGGGGGGGGGGGGGCGCTACCAAAATCAATGGCGGTAGCGGGGATTGCTTTAGTGCCCAAGCCTGGGAAAGATAAGGGTGTAAGTGAATCATATAGACCTCTCTCTTTAATAAATTTAGATGTGAAGATCTTAGCAAAATTTTTAGCTACCAGATTACCAACCAGCTTAGGAAGACAACTCTGTAATGATCAAACGGGTTTCATTCCAGGTAGGCAGGCAAGTGACAACATTTGGAAGCTTCTAAATATTATTTGGAAAGCTAGACGTGCGAAGAAAGACTCCTTAGTGATGGCTGTAGACACGGAAAAAGCGTTTGACAAAGTTGAATGGCCTTTTATGTTTGAAGTGTTACAGAAAATGGGGATAGGGGATCACTTTAGGAGTTGGATCAGAGCGCTTTGTGCACACCTGAAGGCTCGGATCCGAGTTAATGGTACATACTCAAGTGAAATTGAATTGGGAAGGGGAACCAGGAAGGGATGTCCCCTATCACCCCTCGTTTGCAATGGTGATTGAACCAGTGGTGCAACGGATTAGAGATCATGAAAAAATTAGTGGTATACAGATGGGGACTGGGGAGTACAAAATATCTCTTTTCACTGATGACATCTATACGGTTGATGAACCATTAGACTCTGCCATATTTATTACAGGAAATACAGGAGTATAGCGAAGTTTCTGGATACAAAATGAATATGGGGAAAACAGATATTAAAAATACAGATGCACCCTGATGTAGAATGTCAATTAAAGGCGACCTACCCTTTTCGGTGGACGAAGAAGCAAATAAAGTATTTAGGAGTGTGGATCAGCCGGGATTGGAAGACACTGAGAAGCTTAAATTATGACTCCCTAGTTACTAATATCTTGAATGATTTGGTGAGATGGGAGAAAACAAGTTTTTCTTAGTTAGGGAGAATTGCAATTGTTAAAATGAATATTCTGCCCAGGATACTATGGGGTATGTTTACTAAACCGTCTTAACGTTACCGGCATTAGTTGCAGTCTTACTGTGACGAATGCCATATAAGGTAGTGGGCGTTCCGGTCTTAAGGTAGCATTTCAGGTTATCGCACGATAGAGAGAGCCGTGGCACGTTAACGCGTGTTAGCCTTAATTAGGCGCGCTGACCTGCAAACAGAGCAACAGAGGTGTAGCACAATGTTTAATACAATGACTGATGAAACAGGGGTCATGCGTTCGATCCCCCAGTGGGCTTAATGAGTAAGGCTGTCTGAGGCATTACCCTTTGTTTTAAATCAGTGCTGTCTGAGGCATTTTCTTTTTTTAAATTTAAATTAGTGCTGCCAGGAAACACACCTTCACAGTGCCATAACCTAAGGTGCCGCATAAGGCGCCCTATAAGGCACTCCAGAGGGTACATTATAAAGTGCACTGTCCGCCAAGGCACCTTATAATGTTCCCTATAGGGCGCCTTGTAAGGCGCTTTATAGGGCGCCTTATAAGGCGCTTTATAGGGCGCCTTATGAGTCACCTTAAGGTTACAGCACTGTGAGGGTGTTTTTGCTGGCAGCACTAATTTAAATTAATAAAGGAAATGCCTCAGACAGCCCTATCAAGTAACACCACTGTGGGATCAAGCCCATGACCTCTGCCTCCACAGTCAGTGAAGTAACCAGTGGGCTACATCTCTATAGCTACTAACAAATCCCTGGCTGGCTACAGAAGGACTGCAGGTCACCACACAAACTGTCTGCTGTGGTTACCAGAATAGGGTTAACCCACCCGTACCCATGATGCACTGCACATGCAGATCAGCAGTCTACAGATGATCACAAGATGGGGATTCTACAAACAGGCACAGTCCTTGTGGGGAGAAAGGGTATGGGAACCCCTTGTATCCCAGGGTGAAGACAAATGCCTGAGACGTTGTCTGTGAGTAACTGAAGATCCACAATATCGCTCCTAACTGGGGTAAGCTAGGAGAGATATTAGGTACGGAGAGCTCCAGAGGTACCTAAACCTGTTAGGTTATGGTATAAGAATTGTTGACTACCACAGGAGTGGTTGTGTTTGTAGAATCCCAAACCTGCCGAATAGCAGAGGTATGGGCAAAATCCCCTCGTCAGAAATAGATAGCTAGATGAGCATAGACAGTGAGATAGATAAGTATGTGGAGTCAGATCTATCTATAATGAAATATCTCGTCATATAGATAGATAGATGAATAAACATATAAGAATATATCTATAGTGAGATATGGAAGAGCATAAAATACACACAAAGATAAATATGAATATGTAGGCTGAAATATGGGTGTCTGTAATTAAACAGACAGATATATGCCTACAGCATGGTAATCACATAGGACATGTGGAGAGGAAAGATTCATCGAACAACAAGGAGGTGCAACCTACTTGAGAAGATATATAGAGAATCTATTCCCCCTGGTTATGATCCGCAAGGATGCTAGCTAGTAAAATAACCAGGATGGTTATATGAAAACAGAGGATAATATCAATGTGTAGCCAGCAAGTCCTGAGTCGTCCAAGACTCTAGCATGGTAAGTAGACAGAAGACAGATAAGGATGAGGTACCATGTTGACCTGCTTAAGGGCAAAAAGTATCATGGATTCTTACCATGAGGACGAGCTGCAAGGAGAAAGAGCATATCCCCGATTGGGAATGCTATGGACCAAAGCAGGGAATTGGCAACTCCTTAAGCCCTTAGGTAAGAGAAGGCCTATGTCCTTTATGGCAAAAGGAGATAGTAAAAGAAGGGAGAACCTTCTAGTCATGGGTGACATGACTGAAAAGCCTTTTCTAACCATCTAAGATAGCTGTTGGAGGAAAAAAAACCATGCTCTCTAGCAAGGGCCCATAGTGGAAAGCTTCTCTGCAGAATTGCAGAGAGCATGATGCAGGAGAAAGAGGAGATAGATACTGGCTCTAGCAGCCCGTCCTCAGTCCACTATGCTGCCAAATCCAGGGGAATGGAGATGGCAGAAATAGAAGACCAACCCAGAAAGCTTGTAGTGGGATAATTTCCAAGATAGATGAAAAACACTGACTTGGAGCCACTACTAAGACCAGATAGAATGTTAGAGGAGGACAAATCTGGTTGTTTGTGGGCAAGAACCAGTGGACCAAACATTAAGGCTCCTGCATAGGCAGCTGCTAGCAAGACAGCAGAAAGAATATTACTGTTTAAAACCAGAAAGAACAGACAGAACAGGAGTAGAAAACTCTGGACATGGCTGATAAGCTGCCTTAAAGTAAATTTAAGACAGGGGAGGAAACTCAGGGAGGAAAACTCCGCACTGGAAAGTGACAAACCTAGAGAGGCTGAAGAAAAACCCTCCAGTAAGTAATTCCGCTCTTACAGTGGTAAGAGGGTGAAGAGAATAGAGCTGAAGAAGACTTACCAAGTAGTAAGTCTATAGAAAGGAAAAATACATGCTGGCACAGGAACTATCATTTGATAGTGGTCAGACCTCTTTCTCTGGCAGGAGAAGAAGAGAAACCTGTGACTTATAGGCATGAACATTCTGACAGCTCATAGAAATAAATGGATGTCTTTTGGAAAAAAATCCATGTGTAGGGGTTAGAATGAGTAATGGATCGCCTCTGTTGAGAAGAAGCAACTGTAGATTCTAACCCCAAGGGTCACAAGCATTTGATGATGACTGATCAGAAACCCTGCAGAGACCGGGTTTGCTGAGCCTGGTGAGAGGTTGGATTCTTCAGACCAGGACGATCGCTCCCCTGTAGGGGAACATCTGTATGATGGGCAAGTGAAGAATAAAACCTTATTCTCCTGTGGGAAGAAAGTTTGGTAGGACATTTCCTACTTACTGGGACAGAAGAAGGTGTAGAAGAACCCTTAGGAACAGGTAAATCAGTGGACAACTGAGTAACCTGACGTAAAGACTCCTTGTTGAAAAGATTTTCTCCAGTGCAAGAAGTATGTCCCAGTCGTCGTCGTTCCCACTTGGCCAAATCTGAAGCTTGGAGCCAGGCTCTATGTCGTGCCCCTATAGGTATAGCAGAAGTCCTGCTAACAGACTCAAAAGAGTCTAGGGAAGCACAAGAAAGAAACCAAGAGATATTCTGGATATGCTTAAGCAGTGAGGAATAGTCTGTACTCCTGGAAACTGGAAGGAAAGGAGTCAAAAGATGTAATTGCTTTGTGACCTCCTCAAGAGAAAGACTCATATAAAAAATATATGAGAGAATTCTTGCAGTAAGCATAGATGTCTGGAAGGTTTGACGTCCAAAGGCATCTAGTGTCTTAGACTCACGACCTGGCGGATAAGAAGAGTGCTTTTTCTTACTCTTTATCCGCCTCATTGCTGATTCCACTACTATGGAATGATGAGGAAGTTGAGTCTTTTGGAACCCTGGAGAGGGGGGCACCTGATATAAGAGATCAGTTGCTCTGGGAGGTGGGGGTACCCTTAAAGGTGTTTCCCACATTCCTAGAAGGAGATCCTGCAAGGAACGATGCAAAGGAAGCATTATGTTGTCCTTTGCTTTGGTGGAAACAGAGCCTGGTGCAGGATCATGTCCTGGAATAGGAATGGCAAGGGATCTTGCTATATCCAGGAGGAAACTCTGAAAAAAGGGATCCCCAACAGGAATCTCCCTTGGACAGGATAGATCTAAAGAACTAGCCTGAGCACCCATAGAGTTATCCAGAGATATAGAAATAGAAGATTCTGCAGGGCGCAGTGTGGAATGTTTAAGGGATGGTTGCTTGGACTGGTTGTCAGGAACAGCAACCGTCTTTACCACATTGTCCATGGCCAGGTATCGACTCCAAGCTTGGTATAGAATGGAGCGATGCTGTTGTAAAAAGCATGGTAGGAGTTTGCCACGATGCTACTGTGGATACCGGTACTGAAGTCAATACCGGTAACGATGTCAGAGTCGGGCTCGACAAAGACATCGGAGTAGTCATCGGTGATACTTCAATCGGTACCAAGGGAACCGAAAACCTCCGGCTGCTATCCTCGGTACCGAGCCACCGGTATCAATCGGTGTCGGTACCAAAATCTATTGGTACCCAGTCTTCCAGACTAGAAATGGATTCCAAACTCGGCATCGAGGGCAAGGAGCCTGAGAAGCGAAGCATGGAAGGCACCGACTGTGAGGGTAATGAAGACATCGGTACCGACTTCAGTACCATGTCCGATACCGGTGAATGAAGGTCTACCAGTGGCAACTCAAGCAGCCTCAGGGGAACCGAGAGTTGCGGATCCGAGCCATCGGAACCGAGCCTTCGGTACCGCCGCGAGACGGTACCAAGGCGAGTTGGTACCCAGTCCTCCAAACTGGAGATCGATTCCAGACTCGGCATCGAAGGAAGCGAGGCTGTCGATGCACATCTGGAGGGTACCGACGTCGGTGGCAGTATCGGTGTTGGAACCAATAAGGGAAAGACAATCTGGGACGTATCCATCGGTCCCGAAGGCACCGAGGAGGCCAGATGACGATCCCTGGTGAGGAGTGTTTCATCCAACACCAGTGCCGATGCAGGGGTATCGGTACCGCTCGAAGCGGATGCCACCACCGTGCACGGCTCAGGTATGTTCTGTGGGGGGTGAACCCCAGGAACAACCTGAAACCCCTTATACGCTTTGGAGACCGAAGACTCCCGCCGGGGTTTTGAAGCCAGGAAGCCATCGAGGGCAAAGCCGGAGCTGTCTACATGCTGTGCATGAGACGTACCACTCGAGGACTGGCTAGTCTTAACAGACTGTTTGTGGGTTACCTGAATCAAAGTGGAAGAAGAAGGGGACGGTGCCCCAAAGTTGGAGGGCAACCGTGTGTCGAGGGATTCTCGATGTTGAAGATGTCTTCTCACCAAACTGTTGTCAGGACCCAAACAGGTTAGACACCGATTTCGAGGGCCGTGGAACACTATGAAGAAAAAATATTCCGTTGAAAAGGAAAATTTTACAAGAAAGAAAAGAAAAACACCAGCGGTACCGAAAATAAAAAATAAGAATTTTCTGCAGTGACAGGAGGACGTCCTGCCGGCTCCACGGAAAAACGAAAACTGAGGAGAGGCAGTTGGGAAAGGCGGGAAGGCAGCACGTAGGCGTGGTGGGATGCTTCCAAAAGCTCTTTGATTGGACGCTGGGAAGCGTTCCCGCGCAGACTCCATCGGTACCGACGTACCCACATGTGAAGACTCATTCCTGCTTGTTCCTGGAGATACTAGCTATTCAAGTGTTCCTGCAGGGGAGGCATGTGCACATTGTCCTAAAGGTACCAGTAGCAGGGTCAGTGCCATGGAACCCATGAGATACAGCCCTAAGCTTGTCTAACCATTCTAGGGTGAGAAACACCCTGCCCAAGAGGGTGTTGAGGCAGACCTCCAAATACTCCTAGGACAGATGCAGGTTGCTCTTGGGGTAACTGAACATCCAACCTAGCCCTTTCAACCACCAGATTGTCTGGGTTATATCTGCATCCATGGAGACAGAACAAAATCAGCCAATTGTCCGGGTAAAAGTGAACCCGATTTTCCTGCTTGCACAGGAATGAGGACACCACTATTACTATGACCTTAGAGAAGGTGTAAAGTGCAGTGACCAGCTCAAAAGACAGGGTAAACACTTAAAATGGCAGCTAGGACACAGAAAGCGTAGTTTCTCACCTGTAACAGGTGTCCCCGGGGACAGCAGGAATCACTCCTCACGTACGGGTGACTTCGGCACTGACGGAGCCCATGCAGAAGCATCTCCCCAGCTTTCAAAGAAAGCCTTTGGGAGATGCACCACGCATGTATGGTCCACTTCCCATCCAAGGGTACCATCTTATCTCAGTCTAATGACATAGCTAAGATGGCAAAATTAAAGTACGTTAAAGAAGCAACTCCAAGGGGAAGAGGGAGGGTTGTGAGGACCGATTCCTGCTGTCCCTGGAGTACACCTGCTACAGGTGAGTGAGTACGCTTTCTCTGGGAACAAGCAGGAAGTCAGTCCGCACATATGGGACTCCCCAGCTACAGGCTACCGAGAACCTGCACAAAACACTATGGGTGACCAGAGGTGAACCGTGAGCTGCTGCAGCAGCTGGATGTTGCGAGTCTCTCACTTGGGGCTCAAGTGTCCAGCAGGAACCAGCACTCCAGTAGCCTGAACGCAGAAGGGTCAGAGGACAGCAGTTGCCTACACCCTAAAGAGATTATGTAGCACACCCTGGCTAAAGGGACTGTCCCGTCAGGACTCCCTCTCCAGGCAGTAGTGAGCTGCGAAGGTATGAACCGAAGACCAGGTGGCGGCCTGGCAAATTTCTGTCACAGGTACGGAACGCAGATTTGCCACAGAAGTTGTAGGAGATATTATCAGTAGCAGATAAATACCCATGTATAAATATTCAGTATGTCTAGGGAAAACTGTTACCCTCCATTTACCCAGGATTCCATAAAAGACTACCTGGCAAACAAACCAGGTGATAAAACAAGAACAAACTCTGTGTTTGTATATAAATTAGACTTTATATGTGATAGCAAAAATAGTGTAAGTATTTGCATAAATTAGTTTTCAGCTCTATGTTATGCAGCTCTACATTACAATTACCAAGAGACCTAATCTCTGTTTTAGGAACCAACATCACTGATTCGCTCTGCACTTAGACATTATCTGTCTAAGCTAGCCCCAACCTGTGGGGAGAAATTAAAGACCAGTACCTTAAGCTCTTGCCAGAACACTTGTGGCTGGGTCCGAGAAATTGTCTCAGGCATGGCACAAAGTCAAAGTATGGCAGAGGTCCAACATCATCTAAAATGAGCTGCGTGGCCACACCGCGCTGCAGGTCTGTGGGAAAGATTCACTTCGTCCAGAGGTTTTGCCCTTGGACACTATTTGACTTTCCAGCCAGAGAGACAGGCAAACGAAACAGTCTGTGTCAGAAGTTAAAAGTTCCTGGGTGTTCTGCCAGCCTCTGTGCAAGTTCCAGAGTGCTGCAGGTGTTTTCTGGTCTGGGTCTATGTTCCATCCCTTTGTGTTTAGCGTATAATTCTTTGTCCCGACAGCCTGGTGATTGGCTGATCTCAAATCCTGTAGATCATCTTCAGTAAATCCGGTAACAGCTAACAGGTGGGCCTTCTGCAAACAAAGGTCCATGGTGCTAAAATTGCTGGTATGCCAATCCATACATTGTTGCAAATGCTAGTAGCAGTAGCATAGTGAACGTCTCAGTGATGAGTTCTTCTGCATGTAGTCAGCTGGAAAATAATACTTATGCTGTGAAGTACATAAACTTGTAGAATTGCTTGATCTGCAAGTTTTAATGCGGAGTTATAACAAAACAGGAATCCATCTTATTTAATTCAGTTTTTGGTTCAGAGCAGGCCCCATCTTGTAAAAGGAAGCCATGCTATTGGTTCAGTCGTTAGTTTCTGAACAGGTACCAGGCCTACAAGGTAGCCATGGTCCTGATGTGGTGCGCGTGACTCAGTGGGCCAGCGAGATCCCAGTCTACTCACAGGCAAGGGTGAGGGCATTGCAGTCTGCCACCTAAGTGAACAGAGTTTGTTTGGTCACTGAAAGCCCCAGCCGACTAGGATCATAGGAGACGAAAAGCTGATGCGCTTTCCTGGGGGCGCCTCCCCCCCCTCAGAGTCCATTGTAGAAAGAAAAACAAGGCCCTTTTACAATCCAGAGTATGAAGAATGGTCGGGACGAAGGTGGGGAGTACCACCTCCTGACTGAGATGGATGGGAGGGACCCCACCTTTGGCAGAAAATTGGGGTGTGTGCGGAGCACCACCCTGTTCTTGTAGGGCAGCTCTGCCATCAGAGCCTGGAGCTCACTGACATGAATGCCACAAGACAGACAACCGTCCAGGAGAGATAACACAGGTGGCAAGTAGCCAGGGCTCAAACAGTGGTTTGGTGAGCTGTGAGAGCACCACACTGAGATCCCACTCAGCCACTGGTGTGCAGATGGGGGGGCTTCGACAACTTAAGGCCTCACAGGAAAAGAGAAAGAAAGGGCTGAGCCGAGAGGGTCTTGTCCTCGATGGAGTGGTGGTGCGCCGCAATGGCACTCAGGTGCACTCTGACCAAGTTGGACTTCAGTCCCACATGGGACAGGTGGAGTAGGTACTGGAGTACCAGCTGCACTGAGCAGGAGAATTTTTTTATTTATTTTATTTACATTTTCTTATATACCGCGCTATTCTGCATCAGTGCGGTTTACATTGAACAAACTGAAATTACATTGAACAGGGCATTATAACTTGGAGATAACTATTTTACAGGGAACATGGGCTATGGAGGGTTAAGTGGCTTGCCCAAGACCACAAGGAGCACCTGTGGGACTAGAAACCCCAGTCCTTCCAGCCCAAGGTTGCTGTCCTCTAGTGGGATTTGAACCCCCGACCTTCCGGCCTGAAGTACCTTGCCCCAACCACTAGGCCACTCCTCCACTACCTGAATGACTGGCTCATAAGAATGGGTTCGCCTGGCTCTCGGCATATCACACCAAAAATAGACGCCACTTGAAGGCATATGCCCTTCTCATGGAGACCTTGCAGAAGGGCCAGAAGGACCTCCATGTCTTCTAAGAGGTTGAAGGAGACTAAAGCTACCCTTTCAACAGCCAAGCCGTGAGCAACAGGGACCCCAGGTCGGAGTGCAGGAGAGAGTTCTCGTCCTGTGAAAGTAGTCCTGGAGCACAGTCCAGGGCAATCTGAGAAACAGGAACCAAGGTTGCCTGAGCCACCCGGAAGCTACCAGTATCAGTGATGCCCTGTCGCACTGGACCTTGAAGAGTGTCATGGCGACCAGTGGCATCAGCGGGAAGGCGTAGAGAAGGCCTTCCATCCATGGAATGAGGAATGCATCCATCGCCACCCAAGACGGGTGCAACTGGCAGGAGCAGAAGCAGGGCAACTGAGTGTTGTCCGGAGTCAGAAAAGCCGGGAGGCCACTCTGGGGTCCAGGCACCACTCGTGCGGCTGGAGGATTCTACTCAGCCTGTCTGCCAGGATATTGTCCAGGCGCAGAAGATACAAGCTATAAGTTAAGCTTTTTGTTCTTCACTGAAAGTTGGTGGCGGTAGAACCCTGGTGTACTAATTAACCACTGAAAAACTAACCACTGAAAAATATATAAAAATGGACACAAATCCAGGAAGGTTGTTGATGTAATCAGTGCGCTGTTGCTTCGATATATAAGTATTTGCTGAGCGCGGTATCTGGTCTGAAACCTCCTGGTACAGTGGTATATTCAAATAACCGAGTCAACACTTAAGACTCCAGGAACACGCCATAGTGTGGTTCAGTTGATAAACAAATGTAAAAGCAAATATTAAGCATATATATGTGATGAAGAAATAATGTTGGGTTGATATGAAATGTTTTATCACTAAAGTGACAAGTTAGAGTGGAGTGTTTTAGATTATAAAGATTATTTTTCGCTCCGGACAAGACCGGTTTTTCGATTTTAGGATATTGTCCAGGCCAGGGAAGTAGATCGCCCGCAGGAAAATCCTGTTGCGTGTCACATATGAGCGGAGGGCTACCGCCTCCTGGCAGAGGAAGTACAACCTCTGCCCCCTTGTTTGTTGACATAGAACATTGCGACCTGGCTGTCTGTCTGGACCAGCACAGACTGGTACTGCAAACGGCGGCAAAAGGCTCGGAGGGGCATAAATATCGCCCAGAGCTCCAGGAGGTTGATCTTCAACTGGCACTCCGTCTGGGACCAACTGCCTTGAATGCTGATGTCCTCACAATGAACTCTCATCCCCGCAGGAAGGCATCCGTAGTAAGGACCCTCGGGGGGGGGGGCGGGGGGGGCCTGGAAGGGCATCTCTGCCTGAAGGTGGTGGGGGAGCTGCCACTAGCCAAGGGAGTCCACCAGCTGGCAGGTCACCACTGCCCTGTCTCCAAGCCTGCTCTTGGCTTGTGTCCATGGGGAGTGGAGGCACCACTGAGCCATTCTCATATGCAGGCAGGAATATGGGGTCACGTGATCTGTGGAGGTCATGTGGCCCAACAGGCGGACGAGAAGTTGAGCAGGCACCGACCGCTGGTGCTGTGCCTCTGCTGCTAGTGCCCTAAGGCATTGTGTCCTCTCCGGAAGGAGGAAGGCCTTGGCCTGGAGGATGTTTAGCTGAGCCCCTATGAACTCTAGGCACTGAGCTGGAGATAGGTAGGTTTTGGGGTAGTTGATAATGAACCCCAGATGCTACAGGACATGGATGGTGCGCTCTGTGGCATGGTGTACCTCTGCAGCTGTGCCTCTTATGAGCAAGTCATTCAGGTAGGGAAAGATGAAGGCCCTTTGGAGACGAAGATGGGTTGCGACCACCACTAGCCACTTGGTGAAGACGCCAGCCCAAAGGGTAGCACCCTGTATTGGTAGTGGCTGCCTCCTACCACAAACTGGAGGTATTGTCGGAGGTTGGGATGGATCAGGACGTGTGTATAAGCATCCTTCAGGTCTAAGGAGCATAGCCAGTCTCCTTGCTGGAGGTAAGGCAGCAGTGTTCCGAGGGAGAGCATCTTGAACTTTCCACTCATCAGAAATCTGTTCAAGTCCCATAGGTCCAGAAAGGGCTCGAGGCCCCCTGTTCACTTGAGAATGAGGAAATATCTGGAGTAGAAGCCTTTACCCCGAAGACATTTGGGCAAAGGCTCCACTGTCTTGTCCTCAAGGAGGCTTGCAAGCTTGGTGAGAAGCAGAGTCTGGTGAAGTAGAGGCCTTACAGGTTCTCCTGGGAAGAACGAGGTTGGTGTCTCTTGCAGGTGGAAGAGGTAACCCTCCTTGACTACTAGCCATACCCAGGCAACGGTGGTGATGGATAACCACCTGTGGGCTTCCTGGGAGAGAGGTGGCCATACCGAAGGAGTCAAAAACTCCCTCCAGACTGGGCCGGGGTGGTGCCTGGGTCTTAGGCTTGCGGGGGGCCTGTGCCCTTGCCCCTTGGACTGTTGTCCCTGCTGTGGGGCAGAGAAGCCTAGTACAGAGGGACATTACCAAAAACTCCCTTCTTCCCCCCTCGGGAAGAAAAGCTTCTTCCCCAGGGTGCTTTTTTTTCCCCCCAGGGGTGCACAGAGGTCTTCTTCAAGAATCTGGTCCTGGTCAGGAACTCAGTCTCTATCTCAGCAGCCTTGTCTGACAAGGATTTTAAGAAGAGGTTCTCTCTGGTGCAAGGGATACTGATGAGTTTGTCCTGGACCCATTGCTTGAGGTCAGACAACTACAGCCATGGCAGGCATCAGGCCCGATGCCCGCGGCAGCAGCTCTGGCTGAGGATTTGATGCCATCGTATGCTGATCAAGACATAAATTTCGAGCACTCCTTGACTGCCGAGATCAGTGATTTGAACTGCTGAAGAGGTTTCCTATCGAAGCCAGCAGAGAAACCGGTAAGCTCCCTCACCAGCTCCTTGAGGTAAATACCGATGTACAACTGGTAAGACTGGACTCAGCAAGAACATAAGAACATAAGATATGCCATACTGGGTCAGACCAAGGTCCATCAAGCCCAGTATTCTGTTTCCAACAGTGGCTAATCTAGGTCATATTTACCTAGCAGTTTCCCCAAGGGACACAGGTTCCACAATGCTTGAATTGGTTCAAGAATTGATATCCTGGGTCCCTTCTTAATAATGGTTTATGGACCTTTCCTCCAGGAACTTGTCCAAACCTTTTTTTAAACCCAGCTACACTAACAGCCTTTACTACATCCTCCGGTATGTAGTATCAAGCCCTGGTAGCATTTCCAGCCGAGAGTGTCCAAGGTCAGGGCCTCTCTACCCGAGGGCACCGAGGAATGAGTCTTTTGGCTGACTTGATGACCATAGAATTGCAAGGGAACTGGGTTTTTTGGAAAGCCAAGCTTCTGTGGACTCGGTGCATGGAGTCGGGCCATCTGCCATATTCCGCACAAAGTCGAGGACGGTAATGTCCTCAGGTGGGGAATGGCACCAGGACACCAGTGGAGACAGGTCTGAGAGCACATCACTGTGTTGCCAGGTATCCGGGGACTCCTCGTCCTAGGTCTCCTAGTCTGACTTGGTCAGAGGAAGAATCCAAGGCTCCGCAGCTCCCGTGGATAACCCCCAAGCACGAAGGCCTACGACCCCCAGGAGACCTGTGGTCCAAGTTGCGTGATTCACCAGAGAGTACCAATACCTGGTACAATGCCAAAGGCTCTCTCAAGCCAGGGGCGCTCAAGTATTGGCTCGACAACCGGGAAAGCTCTCGCGGTTGAGGGTCCGATTGTCGGGGCGGATGAAACAGAGGAACCGGACATCAACACCTGCTGCTGGGTCAGATCCTTTTCTCCATACTAGATGGCTCCAGTGTCTTCAATGAGGGCAGTGATGGTTTTGGGCCCTGTGTTGGTTCCATCAAGGGGGGGGGGGGGGGAGTCCTCGATCAGGATGGCCTTGGGGGTCCGAGGCCAGTCTCCCAAAACAGACTACTCTTTCCAGGGCAGCTTGTGAAGCTGCTCCTACTCCAACCCCTCAGACTCACGCTGGGGACTGCGGTGCCTGGTGTGGGATTTACCCACTTTTCCAGACCTGTCCTCCGAGGCAGCCTTTGAGGCTTTCAAGTTCTTCTTGCGTTCCACCTCCAGAGAGTTCCTCTCTGAGAAACCACAGCTACGGGACTCCGAGACAGCCTGGGCATCGCAGGGTACTGAGGAATCGGAGGGGGCCCTGGAGCGTGGTGTCGCCAGGGACTCCAGCGCAGAATCTGATCTATGGAAGAACTATTTCTGCTACAACTGATGGCTCTTGATGGCCTTTGCAGACATGGACTTGCAAAAGTCAAGCCCGAGTTGTCATGGTGGAGGGATCTAGCCACAAGCTTGAAGAATGGTCTAGAATTTGGCAGCTGGGATTTAATGTTAAAAAATGCAAGGTCATGCATTTGGGCTGCAGCAATCCAAGGGAGCAATATAGTATAGGGGGTGAAGTACTTTTATTTTATTTATTTAACATTTCTTATCTACCGCGCTATTTGTCATCAGTGCGGTTTACATTAAAACAATATAGCATTTGGTCAGATACATTGGCCGTCGTTTACATAGAACAGGGGGTTTAACATGGAGATACGCTTGGGGAAACTATCTACAATCCAGGTCTATATACATAAACTTGGGAAACTATGTACAATTCAGTTGCATTGCATGTTAGATATGACTACATAGTATAGTTTTGCATCATATAGCGGCTGTTTGATATAGTGGGGGGTGTGAGAAATAAGGGGGGGGATATCAGGATGAGTATAATTTAAGAGGAAGAGGTGGTGTTTGAGAGCTTTTCTGAAGTGACTAAGGTCCCTAATTGCTCTAATGTATGGGGGGAGTTTTTTCCAGCACACGGGGTCCACTAAAGAAGAGCGGGACCTAGGCGTGATTGTGTCTGATGATCTTAAAGTAGCTAAACAGGTAGAAAAAGCGACAGCAAAAGCTAGAAGGATGCTTGGGTACATACGGAGAGGAATGGCTATCAAAAAGGAGGTGATAGTGCCTCTGTATAAGTCTTTGGTGCAACCTCACTTGGGAGTATTGTGTGCAATTCTGGAGACCACACCTTCAAAAGGATATAAACAGGATGGAGTCAGTACAGAGGGTGGCTACTAAAATGATTAATGGTCTTCATTATAAAGCATATGAGGACAAACTTAACGATCTTAATATATACACCTTAGAGGAAAGGTGGGATAAAGATGATATGATCGAGATGTTTAAATACTTCCATGGCATAAATGCACAGGGGGAGAGCCTCTTTTGATTGAAAGCAAGTTCTGCTACGAGGGAACATGGGAGGAGGGTGAAAGGGGATAGATTCAGGAGTGACATGCGGAAATATTTCTTTATGGAAAGAGTGGTGGATCCGTGGCATAGTCTCCCAGTGGAGGTGGTAGAGATGAGGGACAGTATCTGAATTCAAAAAAAAGCATGGGACAAACACAGAGGACCTCTAAAGGAAAAAAGGGGACTGTTGTAGTTGATATGGAAGGACAGACTAGATAGGCCATGTGGTCTTTTTCTGTTGTCATTTTTATATGTTTCTATGGTCCGGCCTGAGGCAAGGGAGGCAGTAGTCATGTGGTCGGTGAGGGACATCATCTTACTGCACAATCATATTTTTTGAAGCCACTGGAGGCCGTGGGGAAAATAGGTCCTTCAACCTGGGTACGGGTCTTGAGGCCTACTGGCCAAAAAAGGCAGGAAGTGCCAGTCGAGGGACACCTTTTTATTTATTTATTTTATTTAACAACCATTTATATACTGCATCTTCCGGAGATCAGTTGCGGTTTACAATAAACATCAACAAAGCAGGAGCTTGGTTTTACATGGAACATCTTGTAACAGTAAACAATATATCAGCTAACAGCATATGTTAATACAAAACAAAAAACATTATAAACTATATACAATTACAAGTTTGTGGGAACTTTAGAATTGAATCACGGTACATTTTCAGCTCGGTATATTATCTGTTTAAGTTGTTGGAATTAATTTGACTCAGGTATCTTTTTAGCCTTTATCTGAGTTGATCGGGAGATTATCTATGTTGCTGTAGTGCATGGAAAATAGATAGGTTTTCAGTTTTTTACGGAATTCCATAATCTCAGTTAAAGTTCGTAGGTCCTCTGGGTGGGAATTCCAAATGGTTGGGGCTGCGTGTGAAAAGGCTCTATTATTAGTTAATTTATTTGTTTTTATGAAATCATTAGAAGTCCTTAGTTTATTTGATTGTCCTTTTCTGTGAGTAGCTTTTTGTGATTCTTTGCTAATTAGTTTACTTATTGTGATTGGAGCCATGTCATTTAAAGCTTTGAATGAAGTTATTGTTGTTTTATATATTATCCTGCTTTGTATTGGTAACCAGTGCAGGGATGCTAGTATTGGTGTTATGGGTTGGAATGAGTGTACTTTCATTATAATTCTAGCTGCTGCATTTTGTGCTAGTTGGATTCTTTTAATGTTTTGTTTCGTTGTACCTAATAGAATTAGGTTGGCAAAATCGAAGTGAGGGGTTATGGTAGCCTGGATTATATTAATGAAGTCTTGTAAGTGTACTAGAGGGCGTAGTTGTTTAAGGATTTTGAGTTTGAAATAAATTTTCTTTATAGAATTTCTGATGTGGGTATTCATTGTAAGATGTGTGTCTAGAATAACACCTAAATATCTTACTTCATTTTTTATTTTAATTTCATGGTTTTGTAATGTTATGTGGGTTGGGGGAATATAAGTTTGGTTTTTTGTTACAATTAGTACTTCAATTTTTGAATGATTTACGTGGAGGTTTTGTGCTTTTAGCCAAGTTGTGATTTCATTGAAGCAGTCTGATAGAAGTTGTATCGGTAAATTAGGGATCGTGAATGGGATGTACATCATAATATCGTCCGCATATAGATGATAGTGTACTCCAAAATTTTTAAAAATATTGCAGACCGGTTTTATGTATATATTAAATAGGAGGGCTGATAACGCAGAGCCTTGTGGGAGTCCAATTTCTTGTTTATATGTAGTGGATGTTTGATTGCCTATTCTTACATTTTGCGTTCTGTTATTTAAATATGAGGTGAACCATTTGTGTACCGTGGAATTTATGCCTATTTGTCTCAGGTTGTTAAGCATTATAGTGTGATGTACACTATCAAATGCTGCTGATATATCGATAAATAAGAGGATAAATGCTGGTTTATGATTGTCAATCCCTCTCAGAAGCGCATCAGTTAAAACTGTTAAGAGTGTTTCCACTCCATGGCGAGGCCTAAATCCATATTGGTGATCATCAAGTGGGTAGGATGAATCTAAATATTCCTTGTCTGAATTTGTACAACTTTTTCAATTATTTTAGCCAAAAAAGGGATACTTGATATGGGTCTATACGATTTTGGTGATGTTTTGTCAAGTGAACAGTTCTTAAGAATTGGGCGGATTTGTGCATGTTTGAGTGTAGGTGGGAGGTAACCTTGAAGTAACGAGAGGTTGACTATGGGGAGAACGTATGATAGTAGTATTGGAAGTGTGTTTTTTATCCAAGTTACTGGGCATGGATCAAGGAAGGAGGTTGTGGTGTTGAGATTAGAGATGATATTCTTCAGCGAATCTTTAGATATAGGGTGAAAGTCTGACCATTCATCTAAACAATAATGAGATATATTGATAGTGTCTGGAGTCGTTATTGGTTGTTTTGATTTGTTTTGATAGTGATTGGCTAAGGTTTGTACCGATATGTCGATAATTTCATTGCTGGATGTTTGAGGGTTATTAGTTAGATTTCTAACAATGGAGAATAGCTCTCGTGGTCTGTTATAAGATTTTGATAGTACAAAGAAAACTCACTATGCAGTAATCCTATCTAAGGTATCCTTGTATTTTGTGAGAAGGTTATTATATATTTCCATGTGGATGATTAATTTGGTTTTGCACCATTTGAATTCTATTTTTCTTAGTTCTCTTTTCATTTGTTTTAACGTGTTGTTGAACCATGGTGTTCTGTTTGGTTTTGGGTAAGCGAGTTTTTTGTTGCGTTGATTAATTTTGGCTGCATTGTTGATTGTGTCATGCCAGTTTTTGACAGCTTCGTCTAAATCCGTTGGGGATGATGAGAGGTGGGGGATTGTTATATCCAGGAATTCAGTTTCATTAAATTTTTTAAATTTTGTGGTCGGATCACTTCTTGTGTAATTTTTGGTACTAGTGGTGTAGAATGTGAGATTTGTTTTGATGATGTGATGATCAGACCAAGGTATTTGTGTACATTCTTCGGAATCTGGGTTGAATAGCTTGAAGAGTGTATTTGGGAGAAGAATAAGGTCAAGTGTACCTCCTTTGATATGTGTTGTTGTGTTGATTATTTGATGAAAGTCCATGTTTGATATGGATTCTAGGAAGAGGTTAGATTCCGATGTTGGAAGGGAGGGGAGGTTGAAATCGCCTAGCATGATTATGGGATTTTGTTCCGTGGATGAGCTAAGGAATTCAATTAGTGAATCTAGACTATCTGCTTTTTGGTCAGGAGGTCTGTATATTAAGCAGATTCTAAGAATGCCGATTTTTATAATGAGGGTGTCAATGTTGTTGGCGATATTAGATTGTATTGTTCTGGCATTTAATATCTATCTTTCTCGTCATTATAAGTACTCCTCCTCCTTTTTTGTTGGTTCTATGTGTATAGGTTATATCATAGTCATCACCTTGAGAAGAAAAACAAGAAAATGAACCAGAGGAGCGAAGCCGAGATGAGCTGGCTCAGGGGTGGGAAGAGTAACCAGTATGTGTAGCAGAAAGAGCATAATGTAAGAAAAGAAAAAAAAAAAAAAAAGAGAGACACTTTTTCCCGTGGAAACGGGACAGACATCCGGTGAGCTCTGCTGAAAAAAAAGGAGACTGGGGCAAAATGGCACCCTTGGGCTGAAAGGGGCCACGCATGAGTGGTGCATCTCCCAAAGGCTTTCTTTGAAAGCTGGAGAGATGCTTCCATGCAGGCTCTGTCAGCGCTGACGTCACCCATATGTGAGGGCTAACTTCCTGCTTGTTCCCAGAGAAGCAGGGAAATCGCTGATGCCGCTCCCAGATAGGGCTATTGATGCCAAACAACAATGAGCCTTCTGAATGAAAACCGAACTATCCAGAGGGTCACCATGAGTCAACACAGACTCAACAGTACTTAACATGTTCTTATGATTATTTTTTTTCTTTTAATTCCACGTGATGGGGTTAGTTGTTATTTACAACGTTAGACAAAATTATTAATGAATTTTGGAACTTTAAAAAAAACATCACACACACACACACACACCTGGGCCAGTTTTACCTTTATTGCAACCTCTCTATCGGGATGCCCTAACCTCCATGTTTTGGTAGTTTCCTTCAAGGATACATTATTCTGAACCACACATTCCTGAGCAACTTTCGGCTTGCTTATTATCTAGTTTTAAAAGCTGCTCTTCTCCTTTTCAAAGATCAGTGCCAGCAACCCGGTTCCATTCTGGCTAAGATAGAGCTCATCCTTCCAGAATGTTATCCAGTTATAACAAATCTGAAGCCCTCTTCCCTGCACCATCATCTCATGCACACATTGAGATTCTAGAGCTCTGCTGGTCTTTTGTCCTCTGCAAGGAACAGCTGATATTTCTGAGAATTCTACCCATGGTGACCTGGCATCTGGGATTTATCAAGTCGAACTACTGGACTGAACTCCTGGCTTGTACAGAAAGAGGAGTACGCTGGGTTCCAGACAAAGAAAAGATTACCCAAGTTCAATTTAATGCCTCAAGTTAAGAGTATGATAAATAAAATGGCCATTGTGCGTATAAAGGAATCATTTATTGACATCGTGGAAATGAATTGAATACAATACTGTGCAGCCAAAATTATCACTGAAAGTATGTTATTGCTAAAATGCAAAGCAAGAAGATAGATAACACCTCCTTGGAAAAAGCGCATCAAAGGGAAAACAGCAAACCACCACGTGCAGAGGTATCCCTGAAAGATGGGAATCTAAAAGGATTAATATCAAAGATATTGAAGATGATCCAAATCAAACAAGCCTGCTACATTAAACGAAGACGTTCATAACATGCTCTAACAAACTGAAAGCAGCAGCAGCACAAAAACTGCAAAGATACTGTATGAAGAAAACAGAATAGAAAAATAACAAATTTAGAGAACCCAAAATAGTTCTACAGGGATTTGGAAAAAGAGTATTAGTGTGACAAAAAATGGAAATTACACTTACATGGTAATTGATGTTCCTTGAGGGAGTACAGTTCAGTCCTCCACCACTGGATAGTGCACCTCCTCCTGCAACACGGAGACTGGACAAGTCAAACTTGTGACATCACCGGGTATATCCTGCTGGTCTTCTCCCATGATCCCCCAGTGACCTACTGTCAAAGCAGACTCAAAGGAGCAAACAAACAACCAGTTAAAGTACTAAATACAAAGCTATGCTCAAACTTCAACTTTAAAATCACAGGGCCCCAAAAAGAAAGGCCGAAAACACCCTCCTCCGTGCCCCTGTCCCCCTGCGCACCAAACAGCGGAAGACAGAGAGCTAGAAGGAAGGAGAACTAAGGAAGAGTATAGGCAGAAAAGGTTGCTCTCGCGATTACCTGCCAATCAGAGCCCGTTGCCAACTCTAGGATCCGAAAGCATACTCGGAACTGACGCCTCGCGTCTGAAACATCCATCCCCGGGCGGGAATGAGGACTGAACTGTAACCCCTCAAGGAACATCAATTACCAGGTAAGTGTAATTTCCATTTCCTTATCGGTCCTACAGTTCAGTCCTCCACCACTGGGATGTACCAGAGCAGTAATCATTGGGAGGGACCTATCCAGTCGGCTCGGCCCCTAAACGAACAGAGCAGGCACCGACCCCAGCCCGCTCCTCACGTCAACAGGCAGTAAGCCAACCAGGAAGACACGACCGAGAGCCCACTTGGATCCTCTTCACTGGTGAAAACAGCACAGAACTCTGCCCCAAGCAGCGCTAGTGCTTCAGAAAGACAAACTCGCCATCGCAAACACACTGAACGCCCTAGAAACAGACCTACTGAGAAGGCTACCGGAGCTCCGCCTGAAAAATCCGCTTGAGCGCCCCCCCTTGGCTCTCGACCCCACCAGGGTGTCAAGTGTTAGCAACTGCTGCTCTCCCGCAGAACCCGCCTCCACGGAGGGACAGGCAGCGAAGAGACCTCCCAGAAAGCGACGGAACCTCACCTAAGGTCCAAGGAACGCAGGTTACAAGCAAAGTGTTCTTGCGTAAGTCCCAAACCGACAACTAGACAGGCACGGCCGGATTCCACGAGGGAGAACGGAACCGAGGTCCATCCAGACAGAGGTGGGAAGCAAAATGAGGGAAATGGAAAAACCACCAGCGTCAAACACCCTATTTGTCACACCTCTTAAGGGCTTTATTCTTTGCAACACAAAGTAGCTCTACAGCTATGTCCTGGACCAGTTGGAGTCTTTTTAATTGAGAATGTGGAATGCAGCTAAGCAATGAGTTGCAATAAACCAAGCGTGATCCACCAAGGGCATATAAGAGGGTGTCAAGTGCCCCAGAGTCCAGCGTTGTTTCAGAAGATGTGGAGTCTTACATGGTGTGACAAAAAAGAAAGGAGACTCTGGTAGCCACGCCCACGACGCAATGCCAGTAGGCCAACCGCTTACATCACCTGGATATGCCCTCCGGAATTGGAGGAACCATGCAGAAGTAGCAATCGCCGACGTGATCCATGGGCCCTCTCCAGATCATTGGAACCGCAAAAGACTTTGATGGTCTTTTCCTATCCATCCACAGCCTGAGATCTGCTACACATGTATTGCAGCATATGTGTGGCGCCTAGCTTTTATCCTGATCTTTTATTCTGCAGCCAAAATATAAATTGTAGGCTTTCTGAACCGCCACAGTCATATGCCATTTTTGTGATGTAAAAGTCACATCACCACAACTAGAGCAGAAATTATTTGCATGATTAACACCAGGACGAGGAATCGCCAAATATGCTGTGAGTGACCTATCGGTATAAAATAAATATGTCTTTTTTTTTTTTTACTGTCAAGCGAGGCAAATTTAAGTAGTGACTGCATCAACTGGTTTTGGACAGTTATTTCGATTGGTTGCAAGTAAAGATTATGCAAGCTCACGCAAATGTTGCAGAATACACTGGTAATGGTCCCCACTGACTAATGAAGAGCACATATCTTAGCAACCAGACCTAGTCGGCCATTTTCACTATGACCTCTGAAAGGCATAGAATGGACCGGGCCACGGCCCCGTATCAATGCGTCGACGTTATCCAGTAGCCTCATATGTCCTCTGCTAAACATCGACCCGTCGCCGCAGACTGACAGGTCGCCATGAGGTCCAATATGGGCTGACCGCATCTGAGCACACGCGGCGCGCACACCGCCTGATGCAATCTCACTCCTCCGGCAAACACTCGGACCCCGCTAAGGACATTCGCCACCACAGTGTCCCCACCGAAACGCAGGCCGCCAAGGCTTCAACCGCGCACGCTGTCCCTTCGCTCGGGCCACCCTGACCACCCGACCGACTCCACCCTGCCGATCGAAATAGGCCACCATCCCGGAGATCTCAGACAGCACCTACAGCGCTCGATCCGCTACCGTGTCCGTGAACGCCTGCCACGGCTGACGTACCACGTACCGTTCCAGTCAGACGATGGAACACTGGGCGTGCTGCGTACACTAAAACGCCTTGTACCTAAAGGATCCCCAAAATGTAGCTGAGTCTAACCATGCTCCGGCCAAGCTCCCGGAAGAAAGGGACAGAACCTTATAAAAAAGAAGTGGGGACAATTAGGAAGGCTTTCCTGTTTGATTATTCTTTTTTTTTTTTTTTTTTTTTCCTTTTTACAACTCCATAAGGGCCACAAGGCACACAACCGAACAGGGCATTGTCCAGAGAACGCAAGGCCCCTCCTCCAGGCTGACTCCACAGCCTAAACCGGCAGTCACCTTGGCTGATGCCGAGCAGCGCGGAAGCCAACTTGTAAGCCCAGCATATGAAGTATGCCTACTAGTACAGCATTCCACAATGGAGGGACATGTAACCGGACGGCTTTGAATATGAACCTACAGATATCCCGTGCTTGCTCCAAGACAAGCACTGTGCAGCCTACTGGTCTTCTCGGAGCACCGCCACGACCCGAAGACCTAAACCGGCCAGCAAAAGACGACGTACGCTGGGCCCAAAGGAACCTGGTTGAACGGATCCCAGCACTCCCTGTATCGTTAGGATCGGAGCCTCCCCCCAAGGACTCAGCCCTGGCTGGAACCGGCTGAGCATAACTCCAGGCTCTGCGGCGAGCCCCCACGAAGAAGTGGGACGCAATGATGCCTTGAGGAAAGGGAAGGCCCAATGGGTGAAGCAAGTTGCTAGCCGACCAAGGGAGTAAACCCCACACGCGCACCTCAACGGAAGGTCGGAAGAACCGAGGATTCTGGTCCCACAGGTGCGCCTGCTAGCCTTTAACAACATACACCTCCGCAGGTACAAAAAACTTAAATTGTGAGCACCTTCAGGGGTAAGGGGAATAGACGACAGCCTCCGACTGTTGACCACCTTGTCTTGCACAACAGACAGCAGCACCCCACCAAACAAATGATTGGGAATATATGACCTCAGAACCCCAAGACAGAGGTAAAACAGTAGAACGTGCAGTGGACGTGAATTTCCAGATCTGCCAGCCCCCCTGCCCACATTGAGAAGAGGCAGAGAAGAACTGGACCAGCGGATCTGGAGGGGTGCCTCCTGGACAGCCGGGCCATCGAAGGGAAAGCTGATGACTGAGGCCCAAACTCCTCAGGATGGCCCCGTCTTGCATTGGCAACCCCATGCAACACCATGACAACCCCGCTCACGATATCCCAAGCGATCTCTGTCATTGCTGCAACAATCACCTGAGCATGAGATCACAGACGGAACACGGACATGCAGACGCACTCAAGGAGAGTGCACCTAAGAAGTATGAGCCTATCCAACATCCAGCACCACATGTCCAGGTGTCCCACTCCTGTCACCCAAAACACAGGACGCTTGAACCTAGGTGACCGTCATAGCAAAGACAGGGAGGCCTGACTGCCGCTATCAACCCTTCCAAGACCCTGGAACACTAAGCCCCGGACTGTGCCATCCAGCAACACTTCTCACGATCCCCAGCAGGGGCCTTTCCCCAGATGGCCCAGATGGGCAGTGTTCCCGCCAAATGGGCAAGCTGCGCTCTGATAACATAGTGCAGAAAACCAAATCAAAGTGTCTTAACCTAGCTAATTTTTGTCTAATAGTGATCATTCATAATATCAGCCAGGCTCAATCATAACATTAGTATTAATGATCTCTAAAGATTGAAGAGTTACTAATGTAACACTAATTGGTTTTTTGTTTTTTTTTAAAGAGCTTCAAAGGCGATCTTGGAAACTACAGACCAATGAATCTGAGTTCAGTGCCAGTTAAATGATAGAACTTGTTCTGAAAAGCAGCACCAAGCTGTCTTTTCAAAGGGTTAATAAACATGTGAGTAAGCCAAATGATATGTATCTGGATGTTTTAGAAGGTACTTGACAAAGCCCCTTATGAACTTCTCCTGAGGAAGGAGATGTGCTATTATAGAATGGGAAATGGATCAAAAACAGGAACACAATAGGACTAAATGGCCAGTTTTCTCACAGGAGACCCGTAAATAGTGGAATGTCTCGGGATCTGCACTGGAACTGGCATCTGGTAACATCTACTGCACTGAAATGATCTGGAAAAGAGATCAGCAAGCATGGCGATCAAATTTGCAGATGGCATAACGACATTTAGAGGCTGTCTGCACAATTTCCAAGCGTATAAACATGGAAATAGCATCCTTATGTAAATGACAATTTCAGAAAGGGCTCAATTTGTAGGTGGTTGTGCCGCCGATGACCCTGAATGGCCAAATCCTAGCACAGAAACCTGCTGCTGACAGACGTCGCTAACTGCCAGAATGCAGACAAAGGTAAAGGCACCCCCCAAGAAGTAAAACCCAAACCAATCACATTGCATTCAAAGAACTATAAACTATCATGAAATTAAAAGGAAATTAAAATTAAAAGGAAATTAAAATTAGAATTAAAATTAAAAGTAACAGCAAAAGGAAGTCCTTATCTGGGTGTAGCCACGTGGAACAGCGTCGTCTGCTCAAACGCGGGGCTGCTCCGCTCTCCGCCACGAGGCCTCAGCCCTGCCGAGAAAATGGCGCCAATCCGAAGCAGGCCCGTTTGGCGCCAAACACCACAGAGGCGGCAAGAGCTCAGAGCCCCTCCATGCTGACTCGAGAGACTCCCTTGTGGCGTCGGGATGCAGCAGTTACCCCGCTGTAGCTGCGGGGTGAAGAGCTGTCCAGACACGCTGCTGCCTCGCGCCACCAGAAGTAGCAGACGCTGCGAGCCCCGGCCCACCGGCTAAAGAACCTCGAACGGCCTGAGGCTCCCGCCGCGATGGGAATCTGCCGCATGGACACTGCCAAAATGCAGGTGTTCCACAGAGCTCTCCCCCGTACAGTCCTGGGGGAGAGATCATCACCGGGCACAGAGACCGAAGAATCCCAAGCAGAGAGGCTAGCTGGCAGCGTGAACTTTGAAAAGGGACAGAACCCCCCTTTACACTAAGGCAGACTAGGTGAAAATAAATAAAGTAAAAGTAAATGAAATTAAATGAAAATGAATTCAATTTACAGGATTACACCTAAAGAAGGGCAAAAGAAATGCAAGGTAAATCAAATCCTGACTAACTGCTCCTAAACTGCTTCTCAAGTGAGCCCAGCACCTAGGCTCACTACGTCCACATGCTGCATGGAGACTGGACACACTGGGGGATCATGGGAGAAGACCAGCAGGATATACCCAGTGATGTCACAAGTTTGACTTGTCCAGTCTCCATGTTGCAGGAGGAGGTGCACTACCCAGTGGTGGAGGACTGAACTGTACTCCCTCAAGGAACACCACCAACCAAAGATGAAATAGAAACTCTAGAGAAAACTATATGAGGGACCTCAGAGCACAATCAAGAAGCAGAATCTTTCCGTCCAAGCCAGGAGATCAGTCCAGTAGTTCAAGACTTGATAAATCCCAGCCGCCAGGTCACCATGGGCAGCATCCTCAGCAATATCAGCTGTTCCTTGCAGAGGACAAAAGGCCAGCAGAGCTCTGGAATCTCAATGTGTGCATGAGATGATGGTGCAGGGAAGAGGGCTTCAGATGTGTTATAACTGGATAACATTCAGGAAGGATGAGCTCTATCTTAGCCAGAATACAACCAGGTTGCTGGCACTGATCTTTGAAAAAGAGAAGAGCAGCTTTTACATAGTAACATAGTACATGACGGCAGATAAAGACCAGCATGGTCCATCTAATCTGCCCAGCACGATGGCAAGAGTAGGTAATGAGCAAACCAAGAACATTTACAAAAGGCAAACATTAAATCTATGGTGTGGCCTGAAATAACATCAAAAGAGATAAAAAGAAGATTAAAATGAGCCTCAACCTGGAAGAGCCCTGGAGTGGCCAATTTTTCACTAACAGTTATAACTCCACGAAGACTTGCCAAACTACAAAAATCAACTGGTCAAGCAGCCAGATGTAACACCATAATGATTTAACAGAAGGAATAATGTCTCCTTCCAAAAACAGCTCTAAGTAACATTTGCAAAAAGTACATAGAGTAACTTGTTTATCTACCACCAAAAAGCTATTTATCTATTTAACAGGTTTAATATACCACTTTCTCCTTAAATCAAGGTGGTTTACATTCAACTTAATGTTTACATAGCACGTTTCGAGGTATGGGGTAACAAGTGTAGGTTATAATTGATACAAATGCTAACAGGGATAGTATCCCTGTTACAGCATTATTTGCTATAATAGGCACAAACATTCTACAGTCATATTGATTCCAACAATATCATGGCTATAGAGCGAAAGAGCAATAAGAGGGGAGCATATGCAACCAGAGATCAGTTAATGTTTAATAAGGCCATCATGGCCACTGCTTAGAAAAGCAGAATACTCAGTATATCATTCTTGGATACTAAATAGCTTTGGAATGTATAAAATAAACCCTGGCTTGATAGAGCACATTAAGTTCACCATAAAAAAATGTGTCAAACCACACAGGTCCGATATTCAGCAGCTTTAATGCCGCTGAATATCCCAATTAGTGCGATTAATGTGGCTAGCTATATTAATCACTTTGAATATCGGGCCCCACGTACATATTACATAACTGGACTACAATGTATGGTGTTTGAAGTCCCTACAAAGGGACCAAAAATACCTAAGCTTCTCTAAGTAGTAATAAGTAAAAGGTTTCACAACATGCACACACACAGATTTTACTTGATGTATTTGCAGAGGAAGGATTATTTTCTAGTTCAACAAGAAAGTTTTGGTGCTGGTCACAATGCACATCAGAAGTTCTGACAACATTTTACAAAAGAAAAATGAAATGTATCCAAACACATCACTACCAAATTAGTAGCCTAGTGTTTCTCTGGATATTTGTAGCTACACAACATAAAGCTCTGAAAAGTGACAATATCACAGTTTGTTAGATACAACAATGGAGTGTCACCCAGTATGGAAAAACACTTTGAGTTTCACGGAAGATCATATACAAAATTTGAGTAAAGAAACTACCCCGTTCACATTGGATGATGACATCACTGAAAATAATAATACAACCTGGGAGGATCTTTTAAAGCTCAAGAAAAAGATTACACGTTTAGATTTACATCGATTATCTATGGTGGAGTACATTCGTCGCCAGCATATACCTCGAGGGCTTAGAATCTACAAAGAACCTAAGATGTACACGTCCGATCCTCTGTTTATGGATAAATGGAACTCCATTCTTAACAAATGCTCACTAGACCTAATGGTCCTTATTGTGGACACTACGAAACAGAGTATAGACACGTTGAATCATGATACTGAAGAATTAATAACCCGGTTAAAAGAGTCACACACTACAGAAAAACTCACTAAGATACTAGCGGAACATCAGAAACAGATAGATGATATAAAGGAAGAAGTTAAAAAAGTGAAGGCAAAAAAGCTACAGGGAGACTATGAAGATTACACAACCGGATACATGTATCCTTGGTTAAATCCCAAACGAAAAGAAAAATCTTCAGCCCGACGAAAACATGTGGAATTTAAAGACATTTTGGAGGATTCGGCCTCTTCGGATTCCAGTAAACGATCACGGGAAGATTTTTTTAGACAATGGCAAGGACAGAAAAAAGAAAAAACAAAAAGACCAGATACCACGCCGAACATCTGCTCGTCAGAAGAATCAATAACGGACATCACACCGGTGATCAATATTTCTGGGATGGAACTTTCCCCGATGCAGTTGGAAATATTAGAGAAAGGTCTTTCCTATGTACCAACAATATTTTTTGATGAATTTCAATTTCATGTAGACTTTTTAAAACTCATTCGAAAATTATCATTGAAAGTTTATTTTGCGACTAATACAATACCAACAGAGCAACCAATAGCTTTGAATCGCATAGCGTTACCATTAAAGTCAGAATGGACACCACCCGGACCTTTACCTCCCGCAGTATTAGTGTATAAAGATCTAGTGCTGAAAGAAAGATGACACAACAACGAAAAATCCGGTCGTATACCACATTTTCTCGAGAAGAAACACAGGCCATGATAGATCTTCGTTCCAGAGAAGATTTAGTAATAAAACGGGCGGATAAAGGTGGCAGTGTAGTGGTGTTAAATAGACAACAATATCTACAAGAAGCAGTTAGACAGTTATCTGATACAACGACATATCAAGTTTTCATACAATATATTTGCAGATCGCCAGTGTTGCCATGGGCGCAACTTGCGCCCCTTCGATAGCCAATTTATATATGGCAAAGTTTGAACAACAATGGATTTCTTCTTCCTCCCCTTATTTCATTAATACAAAGCTATGGCTCAGGTACATCGACGATGTGTTTATGATTTGGGAGGGGACAGAACAGGAACTAGGGAATTTCGTACATTGGCTGAATAATCAGGACATCAACATTCAATTTACTTATTCTCACGATGTACATACCATCACTTATCTGGATGTTCGTATCATCAGAGAACATAAGAACATAAGAAATGCCATACTGGGTCAGACCGAGGTCCATCAAGCCCAGTATCCTGTTTCCAACAGTGGCCAATCTAGGTCATACGTACCTAGCAGTTTCCCCAAAAGACACAGGTTCTGCAGTGCTTGTACTAGGTCAAGCATTGATATCCTGGGTCCCTTTTTAATAGTGGTTTATGGACCTTTCCTCCAGGAACTTGTCCAAACCTTTTTTAAACCCAGCTATACTAACAGCCCTTACTACATCCTCCGGTAACAGATTCCAGAGTTTCATTACACGTTGAGTGAAGAAATATTTTCTCTTATTTGTCTTAAATAGTTTACCCTGTAGCTTCATTACATGTCCCCTAGTCCTTCTATATTCTGATAGCGTAAACAATTGATCCACGTTTATCCGTTCCACTCCATTCATTAATTTATAGACCTCTATCATATCTCCCCTCAGCCGTCTCTTTTCCAGGTTAAAGAGCCCTAACCTTTTTAGCCTCTCTTCATAGGAGTAGCCTTCCATCCCCTTCACCAATTTGGTGGCTCTTCTCTGTACTTTTTCTAATAACTCTATGTCCTTTTTAAGATACGGTGACCAGAATTGCACACAATATTCAAGGTGCGGTCGTACCATGGAGCGATACAGAGGCATTATAATATCCTTTGTTTTATTCTCCATCCCTTTCCTTATGATACCTAGCATTCTATTTGCTTTCTTGGCCGCCGCTGCACACTGGGCGGAGGGTTTTAACATGTTATCCACGATGACTCCTAAATCTTTTTCCTGGGTGGTGGTTTCTAATGTGGAGCCTTGCATCGTGTAACTATAGTGTGGGTTGTTCTTTCCTAGGTGCATAACTTTGCACTTGTCCACATTAAATTTCATCTGCCATTTGGATGCCCAGTCTGCCAATTTATCCAGATCCTCCTGCAGTTTTCCACAATCCTCTTGGGTTTTAACAACTTTAAACAGTTTTGTGTCATCTGCAAATTTGATAACCTCACTAGTTATTCCTTTTTCCAGGTCATTTATGAATATGTCAAAAAGTAGGGGACCCAGTACAGATCCCTGGGGTACTCCACTATTCACCTTTTTCCATTGGGAATATTGGCCATTTAGCCCTACCCTCTGCTTTCTATCTTTTAACCAGTTCCCGATCCACAATAGTACACTGCCTCCTATCCCATGACTTTTTAGCTTTGCCAAAAGTCTCTGATGGGGGACCTTGTCAAAAGCTTTCTGAAAGTCCAGATACACTATATCAACCGACTCACCTTTGTCTACCTGTTTATGCACACCTTCAAAAAAACAGATCAGATTAGTAAGACAAGATCTTCCTTGTCTAAAGCCATGTTGGCTGTCTCCCATTAGGCCATGACTATCTACATGCTGTGTAATTTTGTTCTTTATGATGGTTTCTACCATTTTACCTGGTACTGACGTCAGGCTCACCGGTCTGTAATTTCCCGGGTCACCCCTGGAACCCTTTTTAAAAATTGGTGTTACGTTGGCGACCCTCCAATCTTCAGGTATTACAGATGATTTTAATGAAAGTTCACAGATTACCAATAGCAGGTCTGCAATCTCATATTTCAGTTCTTTCAACACTCTGGGATGTATACCATCCGGTCCAGGTGATTTGTTACTATTCAGTTTATCAAATAGTTGTAATATATCTTCCCGCTGTAGTGATATTTCTCTCAATTCCTCTGCAGTATCACCTTTAAATACCACTTCAGTCTTGGGTAACATCCCTACATCTTCCTCAGTAAAGACCGAAGCAAAGAATTCATTCAGTCTCTCTGCTATAGCCTTGTCCCCACTTACTGCCCCTTTTACCCCTCTATCATCTAATGGTCCAATTGACTCTCTCACAGGCCTTTTGCTACGAATGTACTTGAAAAAGTCTTTATTTCGTGTTTTTGCTTCCGTAGCAAGTTTCTTCTCAAATTCCCGCTTTGCCTGCCTTATCAATGCTTTGCATTTAACTTGCCAGTGCTTGTGTTGTTTCCAGTTTTCATCATTTGGCTCTTTTTTCCATGTCCTGAAGGTTGCTCTTTTGGCAGCAACAGCCTCTCTGACCTCACCTTTAAACCATGCTGGCAGTTTTTTGGACTTTCTTCCACTTTTCTTAATGCGTGGAATACAGCTGGTCTGGGCTTCGAGGATAGTATTTTTAAATAACACCCAAGCTTGCTGTAAGTCTTTAACCTTTGGAACCGCTCCTTTTAGTTTTTTCCGAACTATATTCCTCATTCTATCATAGTCTCCCTTTTGAAAGTTAAAAGGTAGTACTGTGGATTCCTTTACTGTCTGTCCTCCACTGATTAAATCAAACATGATCATACTATGATCACTATTGCCAAGTGGTCCCAACACCCTTATTTCTTGCACCAGATCTGGCGTTCCACTAAGGACTAGGTCCAGTATGGCTTCCCCTCTGGTCGGTTCATGAATCAGCTGCTCCAAGAAGCAGTCATTTATTTCATCTAGAAACTTTATCTCTTTAGCTTGTCCTGCTGTGACACTGTCCCAGTCGATACCGGGGTAATTGAAATCACCCATTATTACTACTCTGTTGTGGCTTTTGTTAGCTTCCTTGATTTCTTTGAGCATTTCATCATCCATTTGTTCATTCTGGCCAGGCGGTCGATAGTATACTCCCACTGCCATCACCTTCCCTTTCATAAATGGAATTTCAATCCATAGAGATTCTACAGCAAATTGTGTTCCCTGCAAAACTTTAATCCTTTCTGACTCAATGCCCTCTTTAACATAGAGCGCAACCCCTCCACCAATTTGTTCAGCTCTATCATTACGATATAGTTTGTATCCAGGTATCACAGTGTCCCACTGGTTATCCTCCTTCCACCATGTCTCTGAGAGTGCAATCATATCTAACCTCTCATTTAGTGCTATATATTCTAATTCTCCCATCTTATTGTTTAGACTTCTAGCATTGGCATACAAGCATTTTAGTGACTGTATTTTATTAATTTTATTAATATTAATCTGGCTATTGGTAGGCATGGGTAATTGGGAATCTTTATGCTCTGTCTGCTCCTTACTCAAGGGCATTTGGGCTACTATACTCCCTTTTGGAACCTGTTTTTGGTAGTATCCTTCAAGGATACCTTTGTCCGAACCATGCGCTCCTGGGTGACTGTCGGCTTTCCCCTATTTTCTAGTTTAAAAGCTTCTCTCTCTCTTTTTTAAAGGTTAATGCCAGCAGTCTGGTCCCATCCTGATTAAGGTGAAGCCCATCCCTTCGGAAGAGCCCCCCCTTTCCCCAGAATGTTCCCCAGTTCCTAACAAATCCAAAACCCTCATCCTTGCACCATTGTCTCATCCACGCATTGAGACTCCGGAGCTCTGCCTGTCTTTTGGGTCCTGCACGTGGAACAGGAAGCATTTCGGAGAACGCTATCCTGGAAGTTCTGGATTTCAACTTCCTACCTAAAAGCTTAAATTTAGCCTCCAGAACTTCCCTACCACATTTTCCTATGTCATTGGTACCAACATGTACCAAGACAGCAGACTCCCCCCCAGCACTATCTATGATCCTATCAAGGCGGTGTGTGAGATCTGCTACCTTCGCACCAGGTAGGCATGTTACCAGGCGATCCTCACGTCCACCAGCCACCCAGCTATCTACATTCCTAATGATTGAATCACCAACTATAACAGCTGTCCTGACCCTCCCCTCATGGGGACATGGCCCTGGAGAAACGTCCTCGGTGCGAGAGGGTTTTACATCACCTGGAGGACAGGTCCTAGTTACAGGATCACTTCCTGCCACACCAGGGTGATGCTCTCCTGTCACGCGACCTCTCTCCTCCATGGCAACAGGGATGCTGCCAGACTGGAGGTGGGACTTCAGGACTATATCCCTGTAGGTCTCGTCCATGTACTTTTCTGTCTTTCTTATGTCTTCCAGGTCTGCTACTCTAGCCTCTAGAGAACGGACTCGTTCCCTGAGAGCAAAGAGCTCCCTGCACTTAGTGCATATGTAGGACCTCTCACCAACTGGGAGAAAATCATACATGTGACACTCAATGCAAAAGACTGGAGAACCCCCATCTCGTTGCTGGACCTCTGTCTGCATCTTAGTTTAAAGCTTGTGTTTAGGTCTTTTAAATTCGGTATATAATAAGGATTGGTGTAGATGCTTATACTAATAAAAGTGTATCTAATACCCCTAATACACCCTGTGTACCTGAAGCTTAATTAATCTCAGGTCCTCTGTGTATGACTGATTTGGATTAAGAGCTGCACCTGAGAGCAGCCCCTTTCCTCTAAGATGTGCAAGTACCTATAAAACTACAATTACCCCAGGGGTGGGTGGGTGCTGGGGAGGGAGGGAGGGAGATAAGTCCTATTAAAGAGGGCAGTTACAAGGTACCCTGTCAACCCTCAGCAGGGGGATGGGGGTACCACACAAAGCCCAGTTAGTTGAGAGAGGCTGAGGAGGCTGAACTAGCACACCACTAAAACAAACAATAAATAATTAAACAAACAGTTAGACAAACAGTAAATAATTAAATAAACAGCTAGAAAATCAAGAATGGAACACCACTGTGTTTCGTAAACCCACGGATCGCAATACTCTACTCCACTATACAAGTGCTCATCCCCGTAGACTTAGGGATAGTCTTCCGTTTTCCCAGTTTCTTCGTTATCGAAGGAACTGTTCAGATCTCAAAGATTATAAACAGCAAGCTAAATTATTAAAATACAAATTTATGACTCGGGGTTATCCCCATCAAGTTGTGGATGAAGCATATAAACGAGCATTGTACATTAATAGGGAGTTACTGTTGTCGCCCGCATCAAAACATAAGACCTCCGAAGATAAAGTGCATTTAGTAACTAAATATTCCCCGTTCAGCAACCAAATTCAGAAGATTTTAAAAAAAGCATAGCAACGTCTTATGTAGCACTCCGGGATTGGAAAACCAGCAAATCCAGTGTGTGTGGCAAAGACACATAAATTTAAAAGATTCTTAGCCCCGCAGTATTGCGATCACCCTCGATTAGGTCCACGGCAGACATAGTGGGCCACTATAAATGTGGAAATTGTACCATATGTGACATAACCTTAGAGCTACAAGAATTCACACATCAAGGGAAAACCTATCGGTTACGACATCGCACTTCATGCATTTCCACCCATGTGGTCTATTGTGTAGTATGTCCATGTTCGTTGTTATACATTGGAAAAACAATCCGTGGTTTTCACATCAGGATGAAAGAACATTGTAGTAGATTGCATTGCAAAGTACTACAAGCCCCAATAGTGCCACATTGCATCGAAAGAAATCATTCTTTCACAACATTACGATGCTTTTGCATTGATCAAATCACCCAAGGGGCAAAAGGTAAATCTAAGGATCGGACACTGCTATATCGTGAGCAAAAATGGATTTTCCAGTTAGGTACTTTAAGCCCTAATGGTTTAAATACATCCATTGAATGGGGAGTTTGCTAGTGAAGGCTCACCAATGAATGAATGGAGTTACTCTCACATGACTTTTCCAGTAGAAGTTTAAATTCCCACATGAGTTTCACTCCGCATGTGCGGCGTTTTTAGAGTTGGTACTTTAACCGGAAAGAGCCGTAAGTACTTTTTTTCTTTTCATTCACTGGAGAGAGCATTATGACTAAATTCCACATTACTTCAAATTCAATATACTGAAACTAAGGTAAATGCTTTTATTTTCATCAAGGCATTCCCCTGAAGAAACAACATATGTGAAACGCTACGGCGCCAAGATAGTGCGTTGGGAGCAGAAATCGAGAGCATTGCTCATATTACAGCCTGGCAACAGGAAGACATTAACATGAAGTTTTGCCATTGGGACCAGCCCAGTCCAGTGGATAAGAAAAAATATTGCCTGAGACGACACTATTCATTAAGATAAGTAATCTTTCTGGGATAAAAATCATAATCTTCCTGAGATAAAAATTTGGTTGTAACCAGCAGTTCTGATAAGACAACAAGTAAAAAGCAAAATAAGCCTAGCGATAAAAAAAAGAAATAAAAAAGGTAAAAAAAAGATATTAAAAAAAAGAGAAAAAATGAAAAATAAGTTAAGCGATAATAATAGGTCATTGATGTATTAATGGCGTTTTCCACTGCACCATACAAGTAGGTCCAGTGAGTAGCCATGTAAAAACTGAGACCTGATCGCTAAAACAAAAAGGGTAAATTAGACTTACCTGCTAAGTGTTGTTCCTTGCGGAACTCTAGTCCAGTCCCGGAACCATAGAGTTGTCAACCTCCTCCAGCAGCTTTGGAGACTGAAATACATCATCGCTTTGCTGGCACCAGTATAAGTAGGCAAGGACCGCCCCCTCTCACCAGTACCTATTGACAAAGCACACTAAGCAGAACACCACATAAGGAGAATTAACCAGAATACATTCAACATAGCAATAGAGATATATACGGAACAGAATATGCCCTGTTCCACTTCAAGTAATTAATATTACTTCCCTAAAAGTTTGTGGGTTTTTCTTTTTTTTTTTTTTTTTGTAAAACAAATGAATTGCATTCATCGACTGTGTCTGAATAAGAATATCGTCTGACAAGACAGAAGCGCCCCACCAGACCCCCGCCGAGGAGGATGGACAGGCAAGAGCGCTACGCAAGAGGGTCCTCCAATGGCTTCATCTCGCGCCCCCCGGAAGCAAAGACAACGCAGAGTACCCGCGGGAGCCGAAACAAACAGGCTGGCAACACTTCAAACCAAGGGAGGGATCCGGGACTCGACTAGAGTTCCGCAAGGAACAACAATTAGCAGGTAAGTCTAATTTACCCTTCCTTAGCGTCCCTCTAGTCCAGTCCTGGAACCATAGAGGATGTAACAGAGCAGTGCTCATCAACGGGAGGGACAAGCAAGCCCAGCCTGAAGCACCGCCGAGCCGAAACGCCCATCCTCCGCTGACAAAACATCCAAGCGGTAATGCTTAGCAAAGGAATGCAAGGACGACCAAGTCGCTGCCCTACAGATGTCGCCCACCGGAACCAGACTGAACTCTGCCCAAGACGCCGCCTGCGCCCGAGTGGAATGAGCCCGAAGACCCAGCGGAACCAACTTGCCCTTCAAGATGTAAGCAGATGCGATAGCTTCCTTCAACCAGCGGGAAATAGACAACTTCGCCGCCGCTTCTCCCTTACGCGGTCCCCCGAACGCCACAAAAAGTCGATCCGACCGCCGGAAGGACGCCGTCCGGGCGAGATACTTCTTGAGAACCCTGCGGGCGTCCAACAGCCGCAATCGACCCCCCGATCCGGCCCCATCGCGATTGGAGAACACCGGAAGAGAGACCACCTGGTTAACATGAAACGCGGACACCACCTTGGGTAAGAACACCGGAACGGTACGGAGAACCACCTTGTGGTCGGTAAAAGAGAGGTAGGGCTCTCTACAAGACAAGGCCTATAGCTCCGAGATCCTCCTAGCCGAACAAATCGCCACCAAGAAAACCGTCTTCAAATGTGAGGTCTTTTAGTGAAGCAGTGGACAATGGCTCAAACGGGGAGCCAGCAAGGCCTCCAAAACCAGATTCAAATCCCACGGAGGAACAGCACAGCGCCGTGGCGGCCGCATGAGCAACACCGCCCTTAAAAACCGCTGGACATCCGCGTGGGCCCCAAGAGACTGACCCTGCACCTTCCCCCGGTAGCAGGAAATGGCAGCTAGCTGCACACGCAACGAACTAGCCGCCAAACCCTTATCCACACCATCCTGCAAGAAGGAAAGGATCTGCGGCACGGAAGCTCCCAACGGACGGACGGTACGCTCTGAATACCAAGCCTCAAAGATGCGCCAGACGCGAATGTACGCCAGAGAAGTTGATCGTCTACGAGCCCTCAGCAAGGTCGAAACGACCGCCGGCGAATAACCCTTAGCGGTCATCCGAGTCCTCTCAAGAGCCATGCCGTAAGCGAGAACCGAGCTACCTGAGGCATGCGCAATGGACCCTGACTCAAGAGATCGGCCCGCTGAGGGAGCCTCCACGGGCGATCCGCTAACAGTCGCACCAAATCCGCGTACCACGGTCGCCTGGGCCAATCGGGCGCCACCAGCACCACGAGGCCCCGATGACGCTCTATGCGCTGCACTACCCGGCCTATCAGAGCCCAAGGTGGGAAGACAGAGCAACTCCTCCTGCGGCCAGGGCTGTGCCAGTGCGTCGAGCCCTTCCGACATCCGTTCTCGCCGTCTGCTGAAAAAGCGATCCACCTCAGCCGATTGGAAGGTCGCCATGAGATCCATTAGGGGAACACCCCAGCGCCTTACCAGAAGCGCGAAGACCTCAGGGTGAAGGAACCACTCTCCCGGGTCCACCCTTCGGCAACTCAGAAAAATCCGCCGCTACATTCTCTACGCCTGCCACGTGCTGTGCCGACAGACACTGCAGATGCGATTCGGCCCAAGCCAGCAACTGAGCCGCCTCCTGCTCCAGCGCCACGCTGCCGGTGCCGCCCTGCCGATTTATGTAAGCAACTATGGTCGCATTGTCCGAGAGAACCCGCACCGCCTGCCATGCAAGAGTCCTCCGAAATGCTTGTAGAGCCAGAAACACCGCTCGCATCTCCAACCGATTGATGGACCATTCCTTCTCCACCATCGACCACAGGCCCTGGGCATACGCATCCCCGCAGCACGTCCCCCACCCCAGAAGATTGGCATCCGTGACCAGCAGCTTCCAGGACGGGGGTTCCAAGGGCATGCCTGCGGCTAGATTCTCCGGGCGTAACCACCACCGAAGATCCCGACGGACCGCCTGGGGACAGATCAAACGCCGAGATAATGCATCGCGCTGATGAGACCAACGCCGGAGGAGCGCGCTCTGAAGCTTTCGCATATGCGCTCTGGCCCAGGGCACCACCTCTATTGTCGCTGCCATCGTGCCGAGCAACTGGAGATACTGCCACGCCGTGGGCGCAGGTTGCCGGAGAAAGTGCCGCACCAGCTCCCGCAACGCTCGCGCCCGCTGATCCGGCAAAAACACTCTCGCTTGAAGCGTCTCGAAGCGCGCCCCCAGGTATTCCAATGACTGCGAGGGAGTCAACCTGCTCTTTGCCAAGTTGACCACCCAGCCCAGACTCTGTAGCAACCGCACCACCTTGGCGGGGGCCTCCACACTCTCCACCCGAGACTTTGCCCGAATTAACCAATCGTCTAGATAAGGATGCACGAGCACCCCCTCCTTGCGAAGAGCTGCCGCTACAACTACCATGACCTTTGTGAACGTGCGTGGCGCCGTCGCCAGATCGAAGGGCAACGCCTGAAACTGAAAATGTCCCATGGGATCCGCAAAGCACAGGTAGCGCTGGTGCTCGCGCCGAACCAGGATATGCAGCTAAGCCTCCGTGAGGTCGAGCAAAGTCAGAAACTCCCCCTGCCTGACGGCCGCTATGACAGATCGAAGGGTCTCCATGCGAAAGTGAGTTACCCAGAGGCACCGAATGACCCTTTTTAAATCGAGGATAGGCCGAAAGGAACCCTCCTTTTTCGGCACCACGAAATAGATGGCGTACCGACCGGAACCGCACTGGTCCTCTGGCACCGGAACGATGGCCCTGAGGCGCAACAACCGCTGCAATGTTTCGCAGACGGCCCTCCGCTTGAGCGGAGCACTGCAGGGCGAAAGAACAAAGGAATCTAACACAGGACAATGAAGCTCGAGAGCGTAGCCCTCCCGAATTACCTCCAGAACCCACTGATCTGACGTAAGTTGGACCCAGGCAGGGTAGAACTCCCACAACCGCCCTCCTACGGGAATTACAGCCACCTGAGCCCGCCTCATCTCATTGGGGCTTTTTACCAGAGGCGGAAGGAAAGGCAGAGAAACCTCTGCCGGCTCCTCTGAAGCCACGAAACCCCTGGCTTCTAGTTGGGAACCGTCCACGCTGGGGCAGACCAAAACGAGCCGCCCGAAAACGGCGAAAATCCCGAGGAGCAGCTCGAGACCCAGAGGCAGCCCTGACCAGCTTCGGTTTATCCTCCGGAAGACGACCCCCTTTAGACTCACCGAGATCCTTAACCAGCTTTTCCAAATCCTCACCAAATAACAACTTACCCCGAAAGGGAAGTTTACTGAGACGAGCCTTGGAGGAACTATCGGCCGCCCAATTGCGCAACCATAAATACCGGCGCACCGCTACCACAGAGGCCATCGACTTAGCTCCACTACGGATGAGATCATAATGAATGTCCGACAAATAGGTGGCCCCAGACTCCAAACGCGCCGCATCCTCTACCTGCGCTGTCCCGACATCTCCCTGTAATCGCTGGGACCAGCGCAAGCAACCTCTCGCAACCCAAGCCCCCGCCACGGCGGCTTGCATAGAGAGGGCACATACATCAAACACCTGCTTCAACAGCGTATCCAACTTCCTATCCTGCACATCTTTCAATGCCGCGGCGCCCTCAACCGGTATCGTAGTCTTCTTAGTGACTGCTGACACCGCCGCATCAACCTTGGGAGACCGAAAAAGCTCCCTATCCTGATCCGACAAAGGATAAAGGCGCGACAAGGCCCGAGAGCCCCGTAGCGCCGATTCGGGCGAGTCCCACTCCTCCTGAATCATCCCTCTAAAGACTCTATGCAGGGGGAAGACCCGCTGAGACTTTCGCACCGCCTGGAGCAGAGGATCCTCCAGAGCATCATCCGACGCCGTCGCCTCTGCCGGCATATTCAACGTTTTGAGAGTCTCGGCAATCAAGGCCGGAAGCTCTTCCCTCCGAAACACCCTGACGAGCCGACTATGCTGCTCCGAGTCAGGTAACTCTCCCTCCTCGAGCTCCTCACGTCCTCCGCCCCAAGGTTTTCCCCCAGATGAGACGGAGAATCCTCCTCCGTGGACCCCTTGGCCACTTTCACAGGAGCAGCGCCGTCCTCCGTCCGAGGCAGGGGCCCTGGACGTTTCAGCCCCTCCGAAGCACGAGCCGAAGAGACTAAGCCGGGTTGCAGGAGCGCAAAAGCTTGTTGCATGAGAGAGAAAAAATCTGGCGGAATCCCCGGAGCAAGGGCCACCGAAGTCTGACCCTGCGAAGCCGAGGACCCCTCCCCAGGGGAAGACTCCGACCCCTGAAAATCCAGAGTCGGAGGTAAAGCTGGCATCTCACCTAGCGTAAGCTCCTCACCTGCGACAGCTGGAGAAGGAGCTGAAGCTTCCATAACATTGGAAGCCAGAGTACAGGACCCACACACGCCGGACCCCGTCAGCAAACCCCGCTTAGCTCCACAAACCACACAGCGTGGCTTCGCAGGCATACTCAGAGGGAAGCTCTCCTGCCACCCCCTGTCTGTGGGTCCGCAGCACAGCCCAGCAAAAAGGGAACTTGTGAGGCTGAAGCCAGAAAATCCCCGTTTAAAAGTAAAGGTTTTTTGTTTTGTTTTATTTTTTTAAATTCTGCACAAACTATGATGCTAAGACACCCCCCAGCCAAACCCAGGTGGTCTGCAGCCAAAACGAGGATTAGAAAGCCCAGAAAAAGCAAATTAAAAGCAAAAAATCAAATCGGGATTTTTTCAAAATGGCCGCCGCAGCCGATTCCCGCCGAAAAAACCACGCGACAGGCCACCCCGAGAGAAATAGAAATTCAAACTTAGGCACCCCCCCCCTGCTAAATCCAAAGGGGCCCCCAAAAATTAGAAAATTAAACACCTTCTACTCACCACAGCAAGATGGAGTGAAGGAGAGAGGGAGAGATGCAGCAGCCTCGCTGGAGCTCAGCCTGACTGTGGCTTCAGCTCCAACACTAGCAGCAGTCTGTCAGCTGCCCTGCCAACTCCGGGCCACTGCTGTTAGCCTGCAACCTGCTCCTCACCCTTCAAAGCGGGTTCGGGAGCAGGGAGGCACAGAAATATCCTTGTGCTGACTGAACCCCACAGTGCTCGTTTAAACAATGGAGCAGGTAAAGGAAAGAAGTAAAAGTTAGAGGAAAGGCAAGAGGAGGAAGGGGGGAAAGGGGGAGGGGGGCAGATGGAGCCAGAGGAAGAAATCTCCTGCACCAGCACAGCTCCTGCAATAACAAACCCAGAAGGGCAAATCAATAAAAGTAAAGTCAAACTGAAAGGTAAATATATTCTATTTAGCTCTGCCTATATCCCTAACTGAGCCCAGAACCAGGCTCAGAATCTCCTTCAGCTACTTGGAGACTGAAAGTACTGGTGAGAGGGGGCGGTCCTTGCCTACTTATACTGGTGCCAGCAAAGCGATGATGTATTTCAGTCTCCAAAGCTGCTGGAGGAGGTTGACAACTCTATGGTTCCGGGACTGGACTAGAGGGACGCTAAGGAATAGTTGAATTTAATAGTGAGTTAGTCATAATAGCAAATGGTGAATAGTGGAGCTAAATAGATATTTGTAGCTACACAGCATAAAGCTCTGAAAAGTGACAATATCAGTTTGTTAGTGTTTCTCTGGTGCACAATAAAATATACCTGTCAGCAATACAAGGTGAAATTAAGCCCATTTAAAATAACTGAACAGACCACTATTATCCTTTGAGTCTGCATTTGCTTAACTTCATCTCATTATAGTCACGAATGATATAGTTGATGTGATTTTTTTGCACCTCCCTTTCTAACAGTACATTTGTGTGTTGTGCCTTTAGTCAGGAGTAATTTATCAAATGTAAAACTTTAAGGAGCACTGTATGTCCTAAAATATTTGTCATCCTACTCCATCTTTTATGCAACTGCAAGTTAAACCTCAACAATTTGCTGCACAAATATAAGACTAAGATGTTTGGGTAGAAGCAAATTTTGTACAAACCCCACATCGATGGGGATAGTGCTATGGACCTTCTAAAACCACTAACTGTGTAATTAAGAACTACAAACTAGCATACTCCTGTGTTATATACAAAGAGAAATCATGCACACAAAGTGCAAACATTGCTCCAAATGTAACAAATGCTCACCAAGAACTCATCACCTTCACTCACACTCACTCGCTTAACACTGCATGCCCCCCTACTTACAGTGAACTCTGATTTGGTTGAAGTGTAAACCGCTTTGATTTCAGGATAAAGCGGTATATAAATCCTTGTAAATAAATAAAACAATGACATTATCATATATTCAAGGGGGGAAGAGCTGCAAATTTGTGATGAACAGCAAAATATTGGAACATCTATGTAGTCTGTCTCAAAGAGAAAGAAAAATAATAGCTGCATTCAAAGTACAATAAATTTAGACATCTACAACTAAATACACCCGACACTGCCAAGAAAGAGTTTTATAAACTTGTTTTACATAATTTGAGTTATGGTCATAATCTCTCATGCACAAATCTTAAGATCAATACCCTCTGGACTTGGATTTTGACACCTACTGTAAGTTCATTGCAGGTCCTGTTGCCCCTCCTTCGGCATGGCCCAAGAAACTTGCATCTACCACAAGCCCATTAAAGTTCAGTAAGAAAAATTATTGTATGAAAGAAAAGCCAGTGATGGGGCCACCCCCTGGACATCCATCAACGCAAGGTCAGGGACTTTTCCCTCAAGAATCATCCTGTATTTAACACCATCAGAGGGCTATAGTGCGGAAGAAAATGACAGCAAGCACACAAGACCTTCCCGCACACACCAACAAGCCCAGCATTCGGACTACATATGCCCTATGCCCACAAACTCTGAACTGCCAGATAATACACAACCATGCTTATAAAACCCAAAGCATGAAAATGTACAATGACCACTACCGCCACCCAGGCGACCTCATACGTAGTGAGCCTTGCCTAGAGAGCCTGAGCTATCCTCAGCCTGTCTCTGCTTTCTCAGCCCACTCGCTTTTTGTTCTTCGATGGAGTATTCCTCTGAGGGCTTTGATTTCTGGTTCTCAGCAGACATTTCTGCTGAACCTGGCGCCTGAAAGAGAAGCAATAAAGACATGACTACACAACCCTGATGCTGCTGCACATGTGCTCTGAACCCCAGGTCTGAAGTTTTAGTTGCCATGGTGACATAGCACCTGGAATGTCAAAGCCCTGTGATGGCAATGGTCTTCCAAGAATAAGCTTTCTAATCCAAAAGTCAACTGTTCAAGACCAAGCCATGATAACTATTAACAAAAGGAGACAAATAAGTGGTAGGAGAACCTGGAATAAGGATCATAGGATGATGGTAAAAGGAGATAAACCTGGGAGTAATTTGAGTTTATGAAAGAGTGGTGGATGTGTGGAACAGCCTCCCAGTAAAGGTGGTAGAGACGAGAAATATTTGAATTCAAAGAAGCATAGGACAACTACAGAGAATCTGAGGGAGAGGAAGGAATTGTAAATAGTTCTTAAGGATGGACGGACTAGACAGGCTGTATGGTCTTCATCTACTGTCATTTTCTATGTTTGTTTGTAGATGACCTAAAGCTCTACAGCTCCAGTGACCAACAATTAGCAGAACAACTTTGGGGCTTGTTTACAAAGCCGCGGTAGCGGTTCGCGATCGTTATCGGAGCCGCGGCCCCATTGATTTCTTCCCATTGTTGCTTCTTTATTGATAGTTGATCCAAGTAGGTTAAAGTTGTTCACAATTTCAATTTCTTCTTCAACGATGAACCTGTTGATTATGCCAGTTGTCATGATCTTTGTCTTCTTTACATTAAGGTGCAGGCCCATTTTGAGATTATGTTCTTTGATTGTGAGAAGCAAATGTTTCAGATCATCTTCACGTTCAGCCAGTAATGTGGTATCATCAGCATAGCAAATGTTGTTGATGAGTCTTCCACCAATCTTCACACCTCTGTTGTCTTCATACAATCCTGCTTCTCTGATGATTTGTTCTGCATATAAATTAAACAGGTAGGGGGAAAGTATGCAGCCTTGTCTTACACCTTTGCATATTTTAAACCATTCTGTTTCTCCTTGTTCCGTTCGAACTGCTGCTTCTTGATCAATGTACAGATTGTGCAAGAGTACGATCAGGTGTTCCGATATACCCATGCTTCTTAACGTGGCCCAGAGTTTTTCATGGTTTACACAGTCAAAAGCCTTGCTATAGTCGAAAAAGCACAAATAGATTCCTTTTGGTATTCTTTAGTCTTTTCAAGGATCCATCTCAAATCCGCAATGATGTTTCTCGTTCCTCGCCCTTTTCTGAACCCTGCTTGCACTTCAGATAGTTCTTGTTCCAGGTATGGTTGTAGTCTCTTTTGAATAATCTTCAGTAGAAACTTGCTGGCATGTGGGATCAGAGCGATTGTGCGATAATTTCCAGTCAGTTGGATCACCTTTCTTTAGTATTGGTATAAACACAGATCTTTTCCAGTCAGTTGGCCATGATGTTGTCTTCCATATTTCTTGGCAGAGCCTTGTAAGCACGGTAACAGCTGCATCAGATTGCTGTAATACTTCTATGGGAATGCTATCAATACCTCGCGCTTTGTTCTTTGATAAGGCTTTCAATGCTGCTTTAACTTCTTTCATCACCAATGGTTCCCGATCATAAGGTACAGGTTGAAATGGCTGTTGGTCCACTTGATCTTTATCATATAAAAACTCCTTTTCTTGATTTTCTCAGCATCATTCAACATAGAACCTTGAGCATCTTGTAACATTCCAATTCGAGGCTGGAATGTTCTCTAACTCTCGTAGCTTTAGGAAAGCCGATCTTGTTCTTCCTCTAATAGTTTCTGTTTCTATTTCCTTGCATGCATTGTAGTACTTTTCCTTGTCCTGTCTTGCTGCACACGTTGGAAATCTCTGTTGAGTTCTGTTATTGTCTTTCTTTCTCCTCTGGCTTTAGCTTCTCTGCGTTTCTGGGCAATTTTCAGAGTTTCTTCTGTCATCCATTTTGGCCGTTTTTGCTTTTTCACCTTTTGTAGAGACTTCTCGCTTTCTTCCAACACAACCTTATTGATGTCATACAGGAGATTAATGGCTTTTAATTTATTCCGTGATGTTAAAACACTTTTCAATAACTATTTTAATCAACAAACAATTCCTGAACTCTCATACAGCATTGGGATTGGCCTCTTTAAAGATCTTGAAAAATTAGACATAAAAACAAGAAAACTCCTTCATGCCCATGAGGTATTTTATAAGAACTAATGTATGCTGAAACTACATCCCTAGAGCCGGAGGAGGATTGGGTCTCATAAAAATCAACTATACATACAGCTATCACAGGCCTGCAGGCCTATTTAACAGCATCACCAGATCGAAATATTCATAAAGTGCCAAAATATTAAACGTCCAGAATCTGTCCCCATCATTAAACTTGGACAAGAACTCTGAAGACTAGAAGGGATGGGTGAGAATCCACCGATACGCATAGGGAAAGAAGCAACAGAATTTGCAAATTGAGGGAAAAAAATAAAAATTAGATCAGCAAACAAGCAAAAACAAGTGGCAAATACACAGGTACCGTGGGAAATATAAAGTTTTACTCCAGGAACCATTTGTCAATCAAAACTGGACATAGGAATGGTTAAGGAGAGGTGAACTGAAACCAAAGGATTAGAGACAGATAGTTGCAGCCGAGGACAGTGGATTATGGACGAGCTGGCTCAGAATACAAAACTGGCAAAACAGACATATTTGCATTTCAAAAGACAGACACGGAAAGTTATTTATCTCATCGCTGGCTGCAAAGTTCTGATGACAGAAAATTTCTATACAGAAAGTGGATGAAATGTACTGCTTCGTTGTGCCTGTTAACTCTGAACACTACATTGCTATACTGGAAAACACTTGTATCATGACCTCAAGAGAATTATGCAGGACAAAGAAGTTATGATCACCTGAAATACTCCCATTCAGAAGGATAAAAAGCTGGATGCAAGGAAACCCAAATCAGAGGTAAAGGAGAAAAAGACCAGAATGGCACCGATAATAGAAATGTCCTTTCCAACTAAATTATTCTGTGAAATGTGTGGAGAGGGAGAAGATCCTCAAACTAAGAAATGAAAAGATACAGAAATATTTTCCATCATACAGGCCCGAATATGAGGAATTTCCAATCACCTTTGGACAAGTTGCTTATAAAGGCCTTACCAAATTTTCTCAGACTCTATGAGCCAGCTTAAAATGTAGAAGCTGGCTGACAAAACCTAGGTTGCCGTGCTCCGCCCCCCCCCCCCCCCAAACCCACCACAAGGAGTACTGCAGCTCTTTTTTAGGGCTCAATTTATTGTTTTCTTATTCCCTATGGGGGAGGAGTGGCCTAGTGTTTGGGACAAATACCTCAGGCCAGGGTTCGATTCCCTTTCAGGGACAGCAATCTAGTCCTTCATCCTGGAGCAAGCCACTTAACCTTCCCCTTTGCCTCAGGTACGCATGTAGACTATGAGCCCTTCGGGGACGAGGAAATATCTTCTGCTTGTAGTGTTTGTAAACCCCTCTAATACCTTTCAGCCTGTGCAGTATATCAAGAAATTAAATTTTTTAAAAAAGATAAAATTAATCATGCTCTTAAATGTGCCACTGCACAGTATTAACAGAAGGCAGTGACCCTGCCCCTCCCTACTACTCAAAATCAGCAGCTTATTGGCGACATTTTATAGCTGCACCTGAGGAATCTTTTTTTTTTGCTTTAAGTATCACTATGACCTGGTAATATGTGAAGCAAAAAAAAGGCTCTGTCCATAGCCCCCACACCCTGCATTTGCCCACTCTCTCTCTCTCAGAGCCCACCCTAGTCTATCTCTGACCTCCCCCCCACCACAGCGTTTGTCCAATCACTCTCTGACCCCCAGCTTCTCTCAGACACCCCCCCCCCCCAGCCTTCACCCATTCTCTGTCTCACTCCCCATTCCTGTCAGCTTGCTGTTGATCACAGTGTTAAGTTTAGAAGCATGTTGTTTTCACTAAGGCTCATCTCTGGTGTCTCTCTCCAAGCAGCTAGAGTCACACAGTGAAAGAAGTTGAGCAGTTCTGAGACTTGAAATCATGAGACTTCCAGCTGCTTGGAGAGAGACGATTGTGGAAGTAAAGTTAGCAACATGCTGTTTTGGCTACAGCACAGTGTACATACCGAAATCTTCAAGGGCATGAAATCCCAGGCAAAGACGTGCAATTTCAAGGCACCATGGAGACCAAGCACCCAGAATTTGTCAAGCTCTGGCTTATACATGTTACATCTTATGAATTATAGGAGGAAGCGCTCTTCTGCATGAATTAAGTCCTATGCCGGACATTAGCAGTAAAATTGAGACACTGAGATCATACTTCAGAAACCCTATTTAAGGAGAGAGGCTCATTACATCATGGTATGAGCAAAACTAACTCATTTGGAAAAACTGCTATCTCCCAAGACAACCTTCTCCATCCATTCTGCCCCTTCACACCCACAACCTAATATTCAGATGACTATTGGGAACAGGCGTAAAATTGTCTTGCCAAATTAACACATTTTGCTATTGAGGTAACAAAAAAGAAAGAAAAAGACAGAGTACATCCTTGATGTAGTTTCTCCTTCCTCTTCTGCATCCCCTCCGCCCCTCACACCTTCTTTCTCCCTCAGCCAGTGTAACCATTACACAAGATCAGGAGACCAAATAAGCAAAAACATCTGGGCGTGAGCAGCAAAGAGCACCACGCCTCACAGAACAAACCCGTAATTCCTAAATCAGACACATGTTCTAAACATTAAGCTTTGTTTTGAGGGGTGGTGTTGGGGTAATCATAACTATGGAGTTTAATCAACAAAATCTCAGGTATCTGAGCCTTCTGGCCTAAACGTTAATTGCACCAGACTTGCTCCTTCCCCCTCCACGCCCCTCCATTCCTTCATACACAGACTTTTTCTCCCTCCGCTACTCTGCATCCTTTCAATCCCCTCATACACAGACTCTTGTCTCTGGCCACTCCTCCGGATCCTCTCTCCCCCCCCGCCAATCCTCTGGATCCTCTTCACCCCCACAGACACAGGATCTCTCTCTCCACCCCCCCCCCCCCAATCCTCTGGATCCTCTTCACCCCCTCAGACACAGGATCTCTCTCTCTCTCCCCCCCCCCCCAATCCTCTGGATCCTCTTCACCCCCTCAGACACCGGATTTCTCTCTCCCCCCCCCCCCAATCCTCTGGATCCTCTTCACCCCCCCAATCCTCTGGATCCTCTTCACCCCCCCAATCCTCTGGATCCTCTTCACCCCCTCAGACACAGGATCTCTCTCTCTCCCCCCCCCCCCAATCCTCGGGTTCCTCTTCACCCCCTAAAACACAGTTTCTCTCTCTCCCCCCCCCCCAATCCTCTGGATCCTCTTCACCCCCTCAGACACAGGATCTCTCTCTCTCCCCCCCCCCCAATCCTCTGCATCCTCTTCACCCATTCAGACACAGGCTCGCTCCCCTCCTCTGCATCCCCTCATACAGAGACGCTCCCTCTCTCACCTGCATACCCTCCAGCCCCTCATACGCAGGCTCTCCCCCTCCCCTCCTCTGTATCCTTCCATCCCCTCATACACACTCCCCCTCCCCTCCTCTGTATCCTTCCATCCCCTCATACACACTCTCGCCCTCCCCTCCTCTGTATCCTTCCATCCCCTCATACACAGACTCCCTCCCTCCCCTCCTCTGTATCCTTCCATCCCCTCATACACACTCTCTCCCTCCCCTCCTCTGTATCCTTCCATCCCCTCATACACACTCTCCCCCTCCCCTCCTCTGTATCCTTCCATCCCCCCATACACACTCTCTCCCCTTCCTCCTCTGTATCCTTCCATCCCCTCATACCACACTCTCTCCCTCCCTCCTCTGTATCCTTCCATCCCTCATACACACTCTCGCCCTCCCCTCCTCTGTATCCTTCCATCCCCTCATACACACACTCTCCCTACCCTCCTCTGTATCCTTCCACCCCCTCATACAGACTCTCCCTCCCCTCCTCTGTATCCATCCATCCCATCATACACAGGCTCTCTCCCTCCCCTCCTCTGTAACCTTCCATCCCCTCATACAGACACTCACCCTCCCCGCCTCTGTATCCGTCCATCCCCCCATACACTCTCCCCCTCCCCTCCTCTGTATCCTTCCATTCCCCCATACACACTCTGCCTCCCCTCTTCTGTTTCCTTGCATCTCCTCTTACACTGACTCTCCCCCTCCCCTCCTCTGTATCCTTCCATACCCTCATACACACTCTCCCCCCCTCCCTCCTCTGTATCCTTCCATCCCCTCATACACAGACTCTCCCTCCCCTCCTCTGTATCCTTCCATCCCCTCATACAGACTCTCCCTCCCCTCCTCTGTATCCTTCCATCCCCTCATACACAGACTCTCTCCCTCCCATCCTCTGTATCCTTCCATCCCCTCATACAAACTCCCCCTCCCCTCCTCTGTATCCTTCCATCCCCTCATACAAACTCGCCCTCCCCTCCTCTGTATCCTTCCATCCCCGCATACACACTCGCCCTCACCTCCTCTGTATCCTTCCATCCCCTCATACACAGACTCTCCCCTCCCCTCCCCTCCTCAGTATCCTTCCATCCCATCACACAGACTCTCCCCTCTCCCTCCCCTCCTCTGTATCCTTTCATCCCCTCATACAGACTCTCCCTCCCCTCCTCTGTATCCTTCCATCTCCTCATACACACACTCTCCCTCCCCTCCTCTGTATCCTTCAATCCCCTCATACACACTCTCCCTCCCCTCCTCTGTATCCTTCAATCCCCTCATACACACTCTCTCCCTCCCTCCTCTGTATCCTTCCATCCCCTCATACACAGACTCTCTCCCTCCCCTCCTCTGTATCCTTCCATCCCCTCATACAGACTCTCCCTCCCCTCCTCTGTATCCTTCCATCCCCTCATACACACTCTCTCTCTCCCTCCCTCCTCTGTATCCTTCCATCCCCTCATACACGGACTCTCCCCCTCCCCTCCTCTGTATCCTTCCATCCCCTCATACACGGACTCTCCCCCTCCCCTCCTCTGTATCCTTTCATCCCCTCTACATACGCAGACTCCCCCTCCCCTCCTCTGTATCCTTCCATCCCTCATACACACTCTGCCTCCCCTCCTCTGTATCCTTCCATCCCTCATACACGGACTCTCCCCCCTCCCTCCTCTGTATCCTTCCATCCCCTCATACACGGACTCTCCCCCTCCCCTCCTCTCCACTCCTCTGTATCCTTCCATCCCCTCATACACTGACTCTCCCCCTCCCCTCCTCTGTATCCTTTCATCCCCTCATACACGGACTCTCCCCCTCCCCTCCTCTCTATCCTTTCATCCCCTCATACGCAGACTCCCCCTCCCCTCCTCTGTATCCTTCCATCCCCTCATACACACTCAATCCCTCCCTCCTCTGTATCCTTCCATCCCCTCATACAGACTCTCCCCCTCCCCTCCTCTGTATCCTTCCATCCCCTCATACACAGACTCTCACCCTCCCATCCTCTCTATCCTTCCATCCCCTCATACAGACTCTCCCTTCCCTCCTCTGTATCCTTCCATCCCCTCATACACACTCTCTCCCTCCCTCCTCTGTATCCTTCCATCCCCTCATACACGGACTCTCCCCCTCCCCTCCTCTGTATCCTTCCATCCCCTCATACACGGACTCTCCCCCTCCCCTCCTCTCCTCTGTATCCTTCCATCCCCTCATACACGGACTCTCCCCCTCCCCTCCTCTGTATCCTTCCATCCCCTCATACACGGACTCTCCCCCTCCCTGTATCCTTTCATCCCCTCATACGCAGACTCCCCCTCCTCTGTATCCTTCCATCCCCTCATACACACTCTGCCTCCCCTCCTCTGTATCCTTCCATCCCCTCATACACGGACTCTCCCCCACCCTCCACTGTATCCTTCCCTCCCCTCATACACGGACTCTCGCCCTCCCCTCCTCTGTATCCTTCCATCCCCTCATACACACTCTGCCTCCCCTCCTCTGTATCCTTCCATCCCCTCATACACGGACTCTCCCCCTCCCTCCTCTGTATCCTTCCATCCCCTCATACACGGACTCTCCCCCTCCCCTCCTCTGTATCCTTCCATCCCCTCATACACGGACTCTCCCCCTCCCTCCTCTGTATCCTTCCATCCCCTCATACACGGACTCTCCCCTCCCCTCCTCTGTATCCTTCCATCCCCTCATACACGGACTCTCCCCCTCCCCTCCTCTGTATCCTTCCATCCCCTCATACACGGACTCTCCCCCTCCCCTCCTCTGTATCCTTTCATCCCCTCATACGCAGACTCCCCCTCCTCTGTATCCTTCCATCCCCTCATACACACTCTGCCTCCCCTCCTCTGTATCCTTCCATCCCCTCATACACCGTCTCTCTCCCTCCCCTCCTCTCTATCCTTCCATCCCCTCATACAGACTCTCCCTCCCCTCCTCTGTATCCTTCCATCCCATCATACACAGGCTCTCTCCCTCCCTCCTCTGTATCCTTCCATCCCCTCATACAGACTCCCTCCCTCCCCTCCTCTGTATCCTTCCATCCCCTCATACACACTCTGCCTCCCCTCCTCTGTATCCTTCCATCCCCTCATACACACTCTGCCTCCCCTCCTCTGTATCCTTCCATCCCCTCATACACACGCTCCCTCCTCTCCTCTGTATCCTTCAATCCCCTCATACACACTCTCTCCCTCCCTCCTCTGTATCCTTCCATCCCCTCATACAGACTCTCCCCCTCCCCTCCTCTGTATCCTTCCATCCCCTCATACAGACTCTCCCCCTCCCCTCCTCTGTCTCCATCCCTCCCCCCATACAGACTCTCCCCCTCCCCTCCTCTGTATCCTTCCATCCCCTCATACACATACTACCCCTCCCCTCCTCTCCTCTGTATCCTTCCATCCCCTCATACACACTCTCCCTTCCCTCCTCTGTATCCTTCCATCCCCTCATACACAGGCTCTACCCCGCCCCTCCTCTATATCCTTCCATCCCCTCATAAACAGGCTCTCTCCCTCCCCTCCTCTGTATCCTTCCATCCCCTCATACACAGGCTCTCCTCCCCCTCCCCTCCTCTGTATCCTTCCACCCCCTCATACACAGGCTCTCCCCCTCCCCTCCTCTGTATCCTTCCATCCCCTCATACACAGGCTCTCCCGCTCCCCTCCTCTGTATCCTTCCATCCCCTCATACACAGGCTCTCCCCCGCCCCTCCTCTGCATCCGTCCATCCCCTCATACACAGGCTCTCCCCCTCCCCTCCTCTGTATCCTTCCATCCCCTCATACACAGGCTCTCCCCTCCCCTCCTCTGCATCCTTCCATCCCCTCATACACAGGCTCTCCCCCTCCCCTCCTCTGCATCCTTCCATCCCCTCATACACAGGCTCTCCCCCTCCCCTCCTCTGCATCCTTCCATCCCCTCATACACAGGCTCTCCCTCCCCTCCTTGCATCCTTCCATCCCCTCATACACAGGCTCTCCCCCTCCCCTCCTCTGCATCCTTCCATCCCCTCATACACAGGCTCTCCCCCTCCCCTCCTCTGCATACTTCCATCCCCTCCTCTGCATCCTTCCATCCCCTCATTCACAGGCTCTCCCCCTCCCCTCCTATGCATCCTTCCATCCCCTCCTACACAGGCTCTCTCCCTCCCCTCCTCTGTATCCTTCCATCCCCTCATACACAGGCTCTCCCCCTCCCCTCCTACACAGGCTCTCCCCCTCCCCTCCTACACAGGCTCTCCCCCTCCCTCCCCTCCCCTCCTACACAGGCTCTCCCCCTCCCCTCCCCTCCCCTCCTACACAGGCTCTCCCCCTCCCCTCCCCTCCCCTCCTACACAGGCTCTCCCCCTCCCCTCCTACACAGGCTCTCCCCCTCCCCTCCTACACAGGCTCTCCCCCTCCCCTCCTCTGTATCCTTCCATCCCCTCATACACAGGCTCTCCCCCTCCCCTCCTCTGTATCCTTCCATCCCCTCATACACAGGCTCCTTCCATCCCCTCCTCTGTATCCTTCCATCCCCTCATACACAGACTCTCATCCTCCCCTCCTCTGCATCCTTCCATCCCCTCATACACAGACTCTCTCCCCTCCTCTGTATCCTTCCATCCCCTCATACACAGACTCTCTCTCCCTCCCCTCCTCTGCAACCTTCCATCCCCTCATACACAGACTCTCTCCCCTCCTCTGTATCCTTCCATCCCCTCATACACAGACTCTCTCCCCTCCTCTGTATCCTTCCATCCCCTCATATACAGGATCTCTCTCTCTCTCTCTCCTTCATTCTCTAGAACAAACCCCCTAACCACGCTAGTACCAATTATTTTCTCCGACCCTCCTCTCCTTCTGCAGACACGTCGGCCTTTTCCCGCACAGCGCAAGCACTTCCGGGTCCTAGGTGCGCGTGCGCCCGTCGAAGCACGCGACCGCGGTTTCCGGCGTGCGCCCTCCCTCTCTATGAAAGCTACTTCCGGTGCACTAGGTGCTACAACTGAGGAAGGGGCGGGGTGGAGGCGAATGTGAATGTCCGTTAGGAGGACGCTTTAATTCCGGCTCACAAACCCGACTGCCACAAGGCGTAAAAAACGGATTTTCCGTCTTACTCAGCAGCCCAGTGCGACCTAGTAAAAGCTTTCGAGGACTACTATAAGCGTGCCGCCGCGGAGAGGACATTGTAAGTGTTAGGAGCCCCACAGTATCCGTCACTGAAGCGCAATAAAGAGTTCAGTGCGGATAGCTGCCACGGACATTGTAAGTGTTAGGAGCCCCACAGTATCCGCCACTGAAGCGCAATAAAGAGTTCAGTGCGGATAGCTGCCGCAGAGAGAGGACATTGTAAGTGTTAGGAGCCCCACAGTATCCGGCACTGAAGCGCAATAAAGAGTTCAGTGCGGATAGCTGCCGCGGAGAGGACATTGTAAGTGTTAGGAGCCCCACATTATCCGGCACTGAAGCGCAATAAAGAGTTCAGTGCGGAGAGACGCCGCGGAGAGGACATTGTAAGTGTTAGGAGCCCCACAGTATCCGGCACTGAAGCGCAATAAAGAGTTCAGTGTGGAGAGACGCCCGGAAAGAGGACATTATAAGTGTTAGAAGCCCGCAGTATCCGCCCCTGAAGCGCAATAAAGAGTTCAGTGCGGATAGCTGCCGCGGAGAGGACATTGTAAGTGTTAGGAGCCCCACAGTATCCGTCACTGAAGCGCAATAAAGAGTTCAGTGTGGATAGCCGCCACGGAGAGAGGACATTGTAAGTGTTAGGAGCCCCACAGTATCCGTCACTGAAGCGCAATAAAGAGTTCAGTGCGGAGAGACGCCGCGGAGAGGACATTGTAAGTGTTAGGAGCCCCACAGTATCCGGCACTGAAGCGCAATAAAGAGTTCAGTGTGGAGAGACGCCGCGGAGAGGACATTGTAAGTGTTAGGAGCCCCACATTATCCTGCACTGAAGCGCAATAAAGAGTTCAGTGCGGATAGCTGCCGCGGAGAGGACATTGTAAGTGTTTGGAGCCCCACAGTATCCGGCACTGAAGCGCAATAAAGAGTTCAGTGTGGATAGCCGCCGCGGAGAGAGGACATTGTAAGTGTTTGGAGCCCCACAGTATCCGCCACTGAAGCGCAATAAAGAGTTCAGTGCGGAGAGACGCCGCGGAGAGGACATTGTAAGTGTTAGGAGCCCCACAGTATCCGGCACTGAAGCGCAATAAAGAGTTCAGTGCGAGGTTCACCTGGAGAGAGGACATTGTAAGTGTTAGGAGCCCCACAGTATCAGGCACTGAAGCGCAATAAAGAGTTCAGTGTGGAGAGACGCCGCGGAGAGGACATTGTAAGTGTTAGGAGCCCCACATTATCCTGCACTGAAGCGCAATAAAGAGTTCAGTGCGGATAGCTGCCGCGGAGAGGACATTGTAAGTGTTTGGAGCCCCACATTATCCGGCACTGAAGCGCAATAAAGAGTTCAGTGTGGAGAGACGCCCGGAAAGAGGACATTATAAGTGTTAGGAGCCCGCAGTATCCGCCCCTGAAGCGCAATAAAGAGTTCAGTGTGGATAGCCGCCGCGGAGAGAGGACATTGTAAGTGTTAGGAGCCCCACAGTATCCGTCACTGAAGCACAATAAAGAGTTCAGTGTGGATAGCCGCTGCGGAGAGTGGACATTGTAAATGTTAGGAGCCCCACAGTATCCGCCACTGAAGCGCAATAAAGAGTTCAGTGCAGATAGACGCCCGGAGAGAGGACATTGTGTTAGGTGCCCCACAGTATCCGCCACTGAAGCTCAATAAAGAGTTCAGTGTGGAAAGACGCCCGGAGAGAGGACATTGTAAGTGATAGGAGCCCGCAGTATCCGTCACTTGTCAGACGGCTGCCTAGGGTGAGAACTTACACAATCTTGACGATGCATATATTCATATGATTCTTGCAAGGTATTGTGGGTATTGTAGTTCATTCACTCCCAAACACAGCTGATGACAATAGTTTGAGTTGTGAAACCAAGTGGTAAGATCAATAAAATACTTCTTTTATTGATGGGGTTTAATTTACCCAGCACATGTATGCTTGATAGCACTATAAATGAGGTTACTTGCTTGCAGTGTTTAAAAATGGATAACAAAAAGTCACAAAGTAAACCAGAAACACCTTCAGCTTGTCAGGCAATTAGCTAATGTTTTCTTAACAAATAATTACCAAATACAAAGGCACAAAGAAAAGAATAAACTTTGCTGGTTAGGTTAAACTTCTGCTTATTTTCCACGCAGATCTCAGCAGTGATTCTCCCTTGCTCACCCACACAATCAGGTGCAGCCCTAATTACTATCAATGGACCAGCTGAAAGCCTTTAGCTGGCTGGCTGCTACTGTGTGAGCCCAAATCCTGCTTTAAGAGCTGTTTGCAGTGGAAATAAAGAACAAAGTTAGGTTTCTTTGTGATGGCTGATGTGTTTGCTCAGAGAAAGCTAGTAATAGCATTTAGATAGAGAACAGTCCATGTAAACTGTATTTTCATCTGCTGTATCAATCAGCATATGGTCATTATCATACATTGGCACAGACGAGTCTTTCATTAAGGCACTATCATGAGAATGCTTATTCCCTTGCTGCCATTCTCTATTATAGATAGGGTCTGGATCAGTGTTCATACCTGAGCCTCTCCTGCTATCATTATTCCTCTCTGTATAGCCTGGCCAATATGTAATCCAATTCTGATGTCCAGCCTTCCAATCTTGATCCCTGGACACTGGATCTTCTCTCACATACCTTCTGGCCTTGGTCTGAAAGTCCCTTCCACATGCAGTCTTCTCTCTTCCAGGTAGCCACTGGTGATTCCTATCTCTGCCACTCCATTCCTCTGGCTAATCCAGTCCAATGGACTCTGCTGGCTTTTGGAATACCTCCCAGTATGAGTACTGCCTTGGAATCTCTCAGACCTTCCAATGGCCTTTCTTCTCTTCCTTCCAGAGAGTTTCCTTCTCTCTCTATCTGCTTGGCTTGGCTTCTGTTTCTCCAGGTGATACTGGTGCTTGTAGCCGTTGCTGAAGCTCTCCCCTCTGTATCTCTTCCTGAAGCTGTTCTTGAAACTCCCTGAAACTGGGCTGGAGCTTGTAGTAACTGTTATCTGAAGAATAAGCTCTATTCTTATTCTGTCCTAATGTGTGCTGCTCCCTAACACAGCGCAGCTGTGTTGAATCAGGCCCTGCCCTTTGAGATGAGTGCTTAGGGATTACCTCATAGCTCTCTTGATTGCACACACATTTTCTCACTTCAGCCCCTCTCATGGCTGCTGGAAACCTGGTGCATTCTGGGACTGGTAGTCTTTTATGTGAAAACTCTGTTTTCTCACTTCTACCAGAACTGACAGGTTGCTTGTTCAGAGTCACATCATCTTTCCTATAGCTCCTACCTGAGCTATGATAAGCTTCCTTATCACACACTGAAGCGCAATAAAGAGTTCAATGTAGAGAGACGCCCGGAGAGAGAGGGTATTGTAAGTGTTAGGAGCCCGCAGTATCCGTCACTGAAGCGCAATAAAGATTTCAGTGTGGAGAGACGCCCCGAGAGAGGACATTGTAAGTGTTAAGAGCCCGCAGTATCCATCACTGAAGCGCAATAAAGAGTTCAGTGTAGAGAGACGCCCGGAGAGAGGACATTGTAAGTGTTAGGAGCCCCACAGTATCCGTCACTGAAGCGCAATGAAGAGTTCAGTACGAGGTTCACACGGAGAGAGGACATTGTAAGTGTTAGGAGCCCCACAGTATCCGCCACTGAAGCGCAATAAAGACTTCAGTGCAGATAGACGCCCGGAGAGAGGACATTGTGTTAGGAGCCCCACAGTATCCGCCACTGAAGCGCAATAAAGAGTTCAGTGCGAGGTTCACCCGGAGAGAGGACATAGTAAGTGTTAGGAGCCCCACAGTATCCATCACTGAAGTGCAATAAAGAGTTCAGTGCGAGGTTTGTCTGGAGAGAGGACATTGTAAGTGTTAGGAGCCCCACAGTATCCGCCACTGAAGCGCAATAAAGAGTTCAGTGCGGATAGCCACCCGGAGAGAGGACATTGTAAGTGTTTGGAGCCCCACAGTATCCGTCACTGAAGCGCAATAAAGAGTTCAGTGCGGATAGCCACCCGGAGAGAGGACATTGTAAGTGTTAGGAGCGCCCACAGTATCCATCACTGAAGCGCAATAAAGAGTTCAGTGTGGATAGCCGCCGCGGGGAGTGGACATTGTTAGGAGCCCCACAGTATCCGTCACTGAAGTGCAATAAAGAGTTCAGTGCGAGGTTCGCCCAGAGTGAGGACATTGTAAGTGTTAGGAGCGCACGCAGTATCCGCCCCTGAAGCGCAATAAAGAGTTCAGTGCAGATAGCCGCCCGGAGAGAGGACATTGTAAGTGTTAGGAGCGCCCGCAGTATCCGCCACTGAAGCGCAATAAAGAGTTCAGTGCGGAGAGACGCCTGGAGAGAGGACATTGTAAGTGCTAGGAGCCCCACAGTATCCGTCACTGAAGCGCAATAAAGAGTTCAGTGCGAAGTTCGCCCGGAGAGAGGACATTGTAAGTGTTAGGAGCCCCACAGTATCCGTCGCTGAAGCGCAATAAAGAGTTCAGTACGGAGACACGCCCGGAGAGAGGACATTGTAAGTGTTAGGAGCCCCTCAGTATCCGCCCCAGAAGCGCAATAAAGAGTTCAGTGCGGAGAGACGCCGCGGAGAGAGGACATTGTAAGTTTTAGGAGCCCCACAGTATCCGTCGCTGAAGCGCAATAAAGAGTTCAGTGCGAGGTTCGCCCAGAGAGAGGACATTGTAAGTTTTAGGAGCCCCACAGTATCCATCACTGAAGCGCAATAAAGAGTTCAGTGCGGAGAGAAGCCCAGAGAGAGGACATTATAAGTCTTAGGAGCGCCCACAGTATCCGTCACTGAAGCGCAATAAAGAGTTCAGTGTGAGGTTCATCCGGAGAGAGGACATTTTAAGTGTTAGGAGCCCCACAATATCCGCCCCTGAAGCGCAATAAAGAGTTCAGTGCGAGGTTCACCCAGAGAGAGGACATGGTAAGTGTTAGGAGCCCCACACTATCCGTCACTGAAGCGCAATAAAGAGTTCAGTGCGGAGAGAGGACATTATAAGTTTTAGGAGCCCCACAGTATCCGCCACTGAAGCGCAATAAAGGGTTCAGTGCGGAGAGACGCCCGGAGAGAGGACATTGTAAGTGTTAGGAGCCCCACAGTATCCGTCAATGAAGCGCAATAAAGAGTTCAGTGCGGAGAGACGCCCGGAGAGAGGACATTGTAAGTGTTAGGAGCTCCACAGTATCCGTCACTGAAGCGCAATAAAGAGTTCAGTGAGAGGTTCGCCCGGAGAGAGGACATTGTAAGTGTTAGGAGCCACAGAGTATCCGTCACTGAAGTGCAATAAAGAGTTCAGTGCGGAGAGACGCACGGAGAGAGGACATTGTAAGTGTTAGGAGCGCCCACAGTATCCTGCGAAGCGCAATAAAGTGTTCAGTGCGGATAGCCGCCGCGGAGAGAGGACATTGTGTTAGGAGCCCCACAGTATCCGCCACTGAAGCGCAATAAAGAGTTCAGTGCGGATAGTCGCCGCGGAGAGAGGACATTGTAAGTGTTAGGAGCCCCACAGTATCCGTCACTGAAGCGCAATAAAGAGCTCAGTGCAGATAGCCGCCGCGGAGAGAGGACATTGTAAGTGTTAGGAGCCCCACAGTATCCGCCACTGAAGCGCAATAAATAGTGCAGTGCGAGGTTCACCCAGAGAGAGGACATTGTAAGTGTTAGGAGCCCCACAGTATCCGCCACCGAAGCGCAATAAATAGTTCAGTGCAGATAGCAGCCGCGGAGTGAGGACATTGTAAGTGTTAGGAGCCCCACAGTATCCGCCACTGAAGCGCAATAAAGAGTTCAGTGTGGATAGCCGCCGCGGAGAGAGGACATTGTAAGTCTTCGGAGTCCCAAAGTATCCGCCCCTGAAGCGCCATAAATTGTTCAGTGCGGATAGCCTCCCGGAGAGAGGACATTGTAAGTGTTAGGAGCCCCACAGTATCCGCCACTGAAGCGCAATAAAGAGTTCAGTGCGGATAGTCGCCCCGGAGAGAGGACATTGTAAGTGTTAGGAGCCCCACAGTATCCGCCACTGAAGCGCAATAAAGAGTTCAGTGTGAGGTTCACCCGGAGAGAGGACATTGTAAGTCTGAGGAGCGCCCGCAGTATCCGTCACTGAAGCGCAATAAAGAGTTCAGTGCGAGGTTCACCCGGAGAGAGGACATAGTAAGTGTTAGGAGCCCCACAGTATCCATCACTGAAGTGCAATAAAGAGTTCAGTGCAAGGTTCACCTGGAGAGAGTACATTGTAAGTGTTAGGAGACCCACAGTATCCGCCCCTGAAGTGCAATAAAGAGTTCAGTGCGAGGTTCACCTGGAGAGAGGACATTGTAAGTGTTAGGAGCCCCACAGTATCCGCCACTGAAGCGCAATAAAGAGTTCAGTGCGGATAGCCGCCCGGAGAGAGGACATTGTAAGTGTTAGGAGCGCCCACAGTATCCATCACTGAAGCGCAATAAAGAGTTCAGTGCGGAGAGACGCCCGGAGAGAGGACATTGTAAGTTTTAGGAGCCCCACAGTATCCGCCACTGAAGCGCAATAAAGAGTTCAGTGCGGAGAGACGCCTGGAGAGAGAACATTGTAAGTGTTAGGAGCTCCATAGTGTCCGTCACTGAAGCGAAAAAAAGAGTTCAGTGCGGATAGCTGCCGTGGAGAGAGGACATTGTAAGTGTTAGGAGCCCCACAGTATCCATCACTGAAGCGCAATAAAGAGTTCAGTGCGGATATCCACCTGGAGAGAGGACATTGAAAGTGTTTGGAGCCCCACAGTATCCGTCCCTGAAGCGCAATAAAGAGTTCAGTGCGGAGAGAAGCCCGGAGAGAGGACATTGTAAGTGTTGGGAGCCCCACAGTATCCGTCACTAAAGCGCAATAAAGAGTTCAGTGCGGATAGCCGCAGCGGAGAGAGGACATTGTAAGTGTTAGAAGTCCCACAGTATCCGTCACTGAAGCGCAATAAAGAGTTCAGTGTGGATAGCCGCCGCGGAGAGAGGACATTGTAAGTGTTAGGAGCGCCCACAGTATCCGTCACTGAAGCGCAATAAAGACTTCAGTGAGGAGAGATGCCCGGAGAGAGGACATTGTAAGTGTTAGGAGCGCCCACAGTATCCATCACTGAAGCGCAATAAAGAGTTCAGTGCGCATAGCCGCCGCGGAGAGAGGACATTGTAAGTGTTAGGAGCCCCATAGTATCCGCCACTGAAGCGCAATAAAGAGTTCAGTGCGAGGTTCGCCCAGAAAGAGGACATTGTAAGTCTTAGGAGCGCCCGCAGTATCCGCCCCTGAAGCGCAGTAAAGAGTTCAGTGTGGAGAGACGCCCGGAGAGAGGATATGGTAAGTGTTAGGAGCACCCGCAATATCCGCCACTGAAGCGCAATAAAGAGTTCAGTGTGGAGAGACGCCTGGAGAGGACATTGTAAGTGCTAGGAACCCCACAGTATCCGTCACTGAAGCGCAATAAAGAGTTCAGTGCGAGGTTCGCCCGGAGAGAGGACATTGTAAGTATGAGGAGCCCCACAGTATCCGCCACTGAAGCGCAATAAAGAGTTCAGTGCGAGGTTCGCCCGGAGAGAGGACATTGTAAGTATGAGGAGCCCCACAGTATCCGCCACTGAAGCGCAATAAAGATTTCAGTGCGAAGAGACGCCCGGAGAGAGGACATTGTAAATGTTAGGAGCCCCACAGTATCTGTCACTGAAGCGCAATAAAGAGTTCAGTGCGGATAGCCACCGCGGAGAGAGGACATTGTAAGTGTTAGGAGTCCCACAGTATCCGCCACTGAAGCGCAATAAAGAGTTCAGTGCGGATAGACGCCTGGAGAGAGGCAATTGTAAGTGTTCGGAGCCCCACAGTATCCGCCACTGAAGCGCAATAAAGAATTCAGTGCGAGGATCACCCAGAGAGAGGACATTGTAAGTGTTAGGAGCCCCACACTATCCGTCACTGAAGCGCAATAAAGAGTTCAGTGCGGATAGCCGCCGCGGACAGGGGACATTGTAAGTAATAGGAGCCCCACAGTATCCGTCACTGAAGCGCAATAAAGAGTTCAGTGCGGAGAGACGCCCGGAGAGAGGACATTGTAAGTGTTAGGAGCCCCACAGTATCCGTCACTGAAGCGCAATAAAGAGTTCAGTGCGGAGAGATGCCCAGAGAGAGGACATTGTAAGTGTTAGGAGCCCCACAGTATCCGTCACTGAAGCGCAATAAAGAGTTAAGTGTGGATAGCCGCCGCAGAGAAAGGACATTGTAACTGTTAGGAGCCCCACAGTATCCGCCACTGAAGCGCAATAAAGAGTTCAGTACAGATATCCACCCGGAGAGAGGACATTGTAAGTGTTTGGAGCCCCACAGTATCCGTCACTGAAGCGCAATAAAGAGTTCAGTGCGGATAGCCACCCGGATAGAGGACATTGTAAGTGTTAGGAGCGCCCACAGTATCCATCACTGAAGCGCAATAAAGAGTTCAGTGCGGATAGCCGCCGCGGGGAAAGGACATTGTAAGTGTTAGGAGCCCCACAATATCCGTCACTGAAGTGCAATAAAGAGTGGTTCACCCGGAGAGAGGACATTGTAAGTGTTAAGAGCCCCACAGTATCCGCCACTGAAGCACAGTAAAGAGTTTAGTGCGAGGTTTACCCGGAGAGAGGACATTGTAAGTCTTAGGAGCCCCACAGTATCCGTCGCTGAAGCGCAATAAAGAGTTCACTGCGAACTTCGCCCGGACAGTGGACCTTGTAAGTGTTAGGAGCGCCCGCAGTATCCGCCACTGAAGCGCAATAAAGAGTTCAGTGCGAGGTTCACCCGGAGAGAGGACATTGTAAGTCTTAGGAGCCCCACAGTATCCGCCCCTGAAGCGCAATAAAGAGTTCAGTGCGAGGTTCACCCGGAGAGTGGACATTGTAAGTGTTAGGAGCCCCACTCTATCCGTCACTGAAGCGCAGTAAAGAGTTCAGTGCGGAGAGACGCCCGGAGAGAGGACATTGTAAGTTTTAGGAGCCCCACAGTATCCGCCACTGAAGCGCAATAAAGAGTTCAGTGCGGAGAGACGCCCTGAGAGAGGACATTGTAAGTGTTAGGAGCCCCACAGTATCCGTCACTGAAGCGCAATAAAGAGTTCAGTGCGGAGAGACGCCCGGAGAGAGGACATTGTAAGTGTTAGGAGCTCCACAGTATCCGTCACTGAAGCGCAATAAAGAGTTCAGTGAGAGGTTCGCCCGGAGAGAGGACATTGTAAGTGTTAGGAGCCCCACAGTATCCATCACTGAAGCGCAATAAAGAGTTCATTGCGGATAGCCGCCATGGAGAAAGGACATTGTAAGTGCTAGGAGCCCCACAGTATCCGCCACTGAAGCGCAATAAAGAGTTTATTGCGGATAGCCGCCGTGGAGAGAGGACATTGTAAGTGTTAGGAGCCCCACAGTATCCGCCACTGAACGCAATAAAGAGTTCAGTGCGGATAGTCGCCGCGGAGAGAGGACATTGTAAGTATTAGGAGCCCCACAGTATCCGTCACTGAAGCGCAATAAAGAGTTCAGTGCGGAGAGACGCCTGGAGAGAGGACAATGTAAGTGTTAGGAGCCCCACAGTATCCGTCACTGAAGCGCAATAAAGAGTTCAGTGCGAGGTTCGCCCGGAGAGAGGACATTGTAAGTTCTAGGAGCCCCACAGTTTCCGCCACTGAAGCGCAATAAAGAGTTCAGTGTGAGGTTCACCCGGAGAGAGGACATTGTAAGTCTTAGGAGCGCCCACAGTATCCGTCACTGAAGCGCAATAAAGAGTTTAGTGCGAGGATCACCTGGAGAGAGGACATTCTAAGTTTTAGGAGCCCCACAGTATCCGCCACTGAAGAGCAATAAAGAGTTCAGTGCGGAGAAACGCCTGGAGAGAGAACATTGTAAGTGTAAGAAGCTCCATAGTGTCCGTCACTGAAGCGAAATAAAGAGTTCAGTGCGGATAGCTGCCGCGGAGAGAGGACATTGTAAGTGTTAGGAGAGCCCCACAGTATCCGCCACTGAAGCGCTATAAAGAGTTCAGTGTGGATAGCCGCCCGGAGAGAGGACATTGTAAGTATTAGGAGCGCCCACAGTATCGATCACTGAAGCGCAATTAAGAGTTCAGTGCGTATAGCCGCCGCGGAGAGAGGACATTCTAAGTGTTAGCAGCCCCACAGTATCCGTCACTGAAGCGCAATAAAGAGTTCAGTGCTGATAGCTGCCGCGGGGAGAGGACATTGTAAGTGTTAGGAGCCCCACAGTATCCGTCACTGAAGCGCAATAAAGAGCTCAGTGCGGAGAGACGCCCAGAGAGAGGACATTGTAAGTGTTAGGAGCCCCACAGTATCCGCCACTGAAGCGCAATAAAGAGTTCAGTGCGGATAGTCGCCGCGGAGAGAGGACATTGTAAGTGTTAGGAGCCCCACAGTATCCGCCACTGAAGCGCAATAAAGGGTTCATTGCGGATATCCACCCGGAGAGAGGACATTTTTAGTGTTAGGAGCCCCACAGTATCTGCCACTGAAGTGCAATAAAGAGTTCAGTGTGGAGAGATGCCCGGAGAGAGGACATTGTAAGTGTTAGGAGCCCCACAATATCCGCCACTGAAGTGCAATAAAGAGTTCAGTGCAGAGAGACACCCGGAGAGAGGACATTGTAAGTCTTATGAGCCCCACAGTATCCGCCACTGAAGCACAATAAAGAGTTCAGTGCAGAGAGACACCCGTAGAGAGGACATTGTAAGTGTTAGGAGTCCCACAGTATCCGTCACTGAAGCGCAATAAAGAATTCAGTGTGAGGTTCGCCCAGAGAGTGGACATTCTAAGTGTTAGGAGCCCCACAGTATCCGCCACTGAAGCGCTATAAAGAGTTCAGTGTGGATAGCCACCGCGGAGAGAGGACATTGTAAGTGTTAGGAGTCCCACATTATCCGCCACTGAAGCGCAAATAAGGGTTCAGTGCGGATAGCCGCCGCGGATAGGGGACATTGTAAGTAATAGGAGCCCCACAGTATCCGTCACTGAAGCGCAATAAAGAGTTCAGTGCGGAGAGACGCCCGGAGAGAGGACATTGCAAATGTTAGGAGCCCCACAGTATCCGTCACTGAAGCGCAATAAAGAGTTCAGTGTGGATAGCCGCCGCAGAGAGAGGACATTGTAAGTGTTAGGAGCCCCACAGTATCTGCCACTGAAGCGCAATAAAGAGTTCAGTGCGGATATCCACCCGGAGAGAAGACATTGTAAGTGTTAGGAGCGCCCACAGTATCCATCACTGAAGCGCAATAAAGAGTTCAGTGCGGATAGCCGCCGCGGGGAGAGGACATTGTAAGTGTTAGGAGCCCCACAGTATCCGCCCCTGAAGCGCAATAAAGAGTTCAGTGTGAGGTTCACCCAGAGAGAGGACATTGTTAGTGTTAGGAGCCCCACTCTATCCGTCACTGAAGCGCAATAAAGAGTTCAGTGCGGAGAGACGCCCGGAGAGAGGACATTGTAAGTGTTAGGAGCCCCACAGTATCCGCCCCTGAAGCGCAATAAAGAGTTCAGTGCAAGGTTCACCCAGAGAGAGGACATTGTAAGTGTTAGGAGCCCCACTCTATTCGTCACTGAAGCGCAATAAACAGTTCAGTGAGAGGTTTGCCCGGAGAGAGGACATTGTAAGTGTTAGGAGCCCCACAGTATCTGCCCCTGAAGCGCAATAAAGAGTTCAGTGCGGAGAGACGCCCAGACAGAGGACATTGTAAGTGTTAGGAGCCCCACAGTATCCGTCACTGAAGCGCAATAAAGAGTTCAGTGCGGAGAGACGCCCAGAGAGAGGACGTTGTAAGTGTTAGGAGCCCCACAGTATCCGCCCCGGAAGCGCAATAAAGAGTTCAGTGAGGAGAGACGCCGCGGAGAGAGGACATTGTAAGTTTTAGGAGCCCCACAGTATCCGTCGCTGAAGCGCAATAAAGAGTTCAGTGCGCAGAGATGCCCGGAGAGAGGACATTGTAAGTTTTAGGAGCCCCACAGTATCCGTCACTGAAGCGCAATAAAGAGTTCAGTTCGGAGAGACGCCCGGAGAGAGGACGTTGTAAGTGTTAGGAGCCCCACAGTATCCGTTACTGAAGCGCAATAAAGAGTTCAGTGCGAGGTTCGCCCGGAGAGAGGACATTGTATATGTTAGCAGCGCCCGCAGTATCCGCCCCTGAAGCGCAATAAAGAGTTCAGTGCGGAGAGACGCCCAGAGAGAGGACATTGTAAGTGTTAGGAGTGCGCACAGTATCCTCTGAAGCGCAATAAAGAGTTCATTGCGGAGAGACGCCCGGAGAGAGGACATTGTAAGTCTTAGGAGCCCCACAGTATCTGCCACTGAAGCACAGTAAAGTGCGAGGTTTACCCGGAGAGAGGACATTATAAGTCCTAGGAGCGCCCGCAGTATCCGCCCCTGAAGCGCAATAAAGAGTTCAGTGCGAGGTTCGCCCAGAGAGAGGACATTATAAGTGTTAGGAGCGCCCGCAGTATCCGCCATTGAAGCGCAATAAAGAGTTTAGTGCGGAGAGACACCTGGAGCTAGGACATTGTAAGTCTTAGGAGCCCCACAGTATCCGCCACTGCAGCGCAATAAAGAGTTCAGTGCGGATTGACGCCTGGAGAGAGGACATTGTAAGTGTTAGGAGCCCACAGTATCCGCCACTGAAGCGCAATAAAGAGTTCAGTGTGGATATCCACCCGGAGAGAGGACATTGTAAGTGTTATGAGCCCCACAGTATCCGTCACTTAAGCGCAATAAAGAGTTCAGTGCGAGGTTCACCCTGAGAGAGGACATTGTAAGTCTTAGGAGCCCCACAGTATCCGCCACTGAAGCGCAATAAAGAGTTCAGTGCAGAGAGACACCCGTAGAGAGGACATTGTAAGTGTTAGGAGTCCCACAGTATCCGTCACTGAAGCGCAATAAAGAATTTAGTGTGAGGTTCGCCCAGAGAGAGGACATTCTAAGTGTTAGGAGCCCCACAGTATCCGCCACTGAAGCGCAATAAAGAGTTCAGTGTGGATAGCCGCCGCGGAGAGAGGACATTGTAAGTGTTAGGAGTCCCACAGTATCCGCCACTGAAGCGCAATACAGACTTCAGTGCGGATAGACGCCCGGAGAGAGGACATTGTAAGTGTTCGGAGCCCCACAGTATCCGCCCCTGAAGCGCAATAAAGAGTTCAGTGCGGAGAGACGCCCAGACAGAGGACATTGTAAGTGTTAGGAGCCCCACAGTATCCGTCACTGAAGCGCAATAAAGAGTTCAGTGCGGAGAGACGCCCAGAGAGAGGACATTGTAAGTGTTAGGAGCCCCACAGTATTCGTCACTGAAGTGCAATAAAGAGTTCAGTGTGGATAGCCGCCGCGGAGAGAGGACATTGTAAGTCTTAGGAGTCCCAAAGTATCCGCCCCTGAAGCGCCATAAAGAGTTCAGTGCGGATAGCCGCCAGGAGAGAGGACATTGTAAGTGCTAGGAGCCCCACAGTATCCGTCACTGAAGCGCAATAAAGAGTTCAGTGCGGAGAGACGCCCGGAGAGAGGACATTGTAAGTGTTAGGAGCCCGCAGTATCCGCCACTGAAGCGCAATAAAGAGTTCAGTGCGAGGTTCGCCCGGAGAGAGGACATTGTAAGTATGAGGAGCCCCACAGTATCCGGCACTGAAGCACAATAAAGAGTTCAGTGCGGAGAGACACCCGGAGAGAGGACGTTGTAAGTCTTAGGAGCCCCACAGTATCCGCCACTGAAACGCAATAAAGAGATCAGTGCGGAGAGACGCCTGAACAGAGCACATTTTAAGTGTTAGGCGTCCCACAGTATCCGTCACTGAAGCGCAATAAAGAGTTCAGTGTGGATAGCCGCCGCAGAGAGAGGACATTGTAAGTGTTAGGAGCCCCACAGTATCCGCCACTGAAGCGCAATAAAGAGTTCAGTGCGGAGAGACGCCCGGAGAGAGGAGATTGTAAGTCTTAGGAGCCCCACAGTATCCGCCACTGAAGAACAGTAAAGAGTTTAGTGCGAGGTTTACCCGGAGAGAGCACATTATAAGTCCTAGGAGCGCTCACAGTATCCGTCTCTGAAGCGCAATAAAGAGTTCAGTGCGAGCTTCGCCCGGACAGTGGACCTTGTAAGTGTTAGGAGCGCCCGCAGTATCCGCCACTGAAGCGCAATAAAGAGTTCAGTGTGAGGTTCACCCGAAGAGAGGACATTGTAAGTGTTAGGAGCCCCACACTATCCGTCACTGAAGCGCAATAAAGAGTTCAGTGCGGAGAGACGCCCGGAGAGAGGACATTGTAAGTTTTAGGAACCCCACAGTATCCGCCACTGAAGCGCAATAAACAGTTCAGTGCGGAGAGACGCCCGGAGAGAGGACATTGTAAGTGTTAGGAGCTCCACAGTATCCGTCACTGAAGCGCAATAAAGAGTTCAGTGAGAGGTTCGCCCGGAGAGAGGACATTTTAAGTGTTAGGAACCCCACAGTATCCGTCACTGAAGCGCAATAAAGAGTTCAGTGCGGAGAGACGCTCGGAGAGAGGACATTGTAAGTGTTAGGAGACCAACAGTATCCGCCACTGAAGCGCAATAAAGAGTTCAATGCAGATAGCCGCCGCGGGGAGAGGACATTGTAAGTGTTAGGAGCCCGCAGAATCCGCCCCTGAAGCGCAATAAAGAGTTCAGTGCGAGGTTCACCTGGAGAGAGGACATTGTAAGTGTTAGGAGCCCCAAACTATCCATCACTGAAGCGCAATAAAGAGTTCAGTGCGGATATCCACCTGGAGAGAGGACATTGAAAGTGTTTGGAGCCCCACAGTATCCGTCACTGAAGCGCAATAAAGAGTTCAGTGCGGAGAGACGCCTGGAGAGAGGACATTGTAAGTGTTAGGAGCCCCACAGTATCCATCACTGAAGCGCAATAAAGAGTTCAGTGCGGATATCCACCTGGAGAGAGGACATTGAAAGTGTTTGGAGCCCCACAGTATACATCACTGAAGCGCAATAAAGAGTTCAGTGCGGAGAGAAGCCCGGAGAGAGGACATTGTAAGTGTTAGGAGCCCCACAGTATCTGTCACTGAAGCGCAATAAAGAGTTCAGTGTGGATAACCGCCGCGGATAGAGGACATTGTAAGTGTTAGGAGCGTCCACAGTATCCGTCACTGAAGCGCAATAAAGACTTCAGTGAGGAGAGATGCCCAGAGAGAGGACATTGTAAGTGTTAGGAGCGCCCATAGTATCCGCCACTGAAGCGCAATAAAGAGTTCCGTGCGGATAGCCGCCCGGAGAGAGGACATTGTAAGTGTTAGGAGCGCCCACAGTATCCATCACTGAAGCGCAATAAAGAGTTCAGTGCGGATAGCCGCCGCGGAGAGAGGACATTGTAAGTGATAGCAGCCCCACAGTATCCGTCACTGAAGCGCAATAAAGAGTTCAGTGCGGAGAGACGCCCAGAGAAAGGACATTGTAAGTGTTAGGAGCACCACAGTATCCGCCACTGAAGCGCAATAAAGAGTTCAGTGTGGAGAGACGCCTGGAGAGAGGACATTGTAAGTGCTAGGAACCCCACAGTATCTGTCACTGAAGCACAATAAAGAGTTTAGTGCGGAGAGACGCCCGGAGAGAGAACATTGTAAGTTTTAAGAGCCCCACAGTATCCGCCACTGAAGCGCAATGAAGAGTTCAGTGCGGAGAGACGCCCGGAGAGAGGACATTGTAAGTCTTAGGAGCCCCACAGTATCCGCCACTGAAGCGCAAAAAAGAGTTCAGTGAGGAGAGCTGCTGCGGAGAGAGGACATTGTAAGTGTTAGGAGCCCACAGTATCCGCCACTGAAGCGCAATAAAGAGTTTAGTGCGGATATCCACTCGGAGAGAGAACATTTTAAGTGTTAGGAGCCCCACAGTATCCGCCACTGAAGCGCAATAAAGAGTTCAGTGTGGAGAGACGCCCGGAGAGAGGACATTGTAAGTGTTAGGAGCCCCACAGTATCTGCCACTGAAGCGCAATAAAGAGTTCAGTGCGGAGAGACACCCGGAGAGAGGACATTGTAAGTCTTAGGAGCCCCACAGTATCCGCCACTGAAGCACAATAAAGAGTTCAGTGCGGAGAGGTGCCTGGACAGAGGACATTTTAAGTGTTAGGAGTCCCACAGTATCCGTCACTGAAGCGCAATAAAGAGTTCAGTGCGAGGTTTGCCCAGAGAGAGGACATTGTAAGTGTTAGGAGCCCCACAGTATCCGCCACTAAAGAGCAATAAAGAATTCAGTGCGGATAGCCGCCGCAGAGAGAGGACATTGTAAGTGTTAGGAGTCCCACAGTATCCGCCACTGAAGCGCAATAAAGAGTTCAGTGTGGATAGCCCCCGCTGAGAGAGGACATTGTAAGTGTTAGGAGTCCCACATTATCCGCCACTGAAGCGCAATAAAGAGTTCAGTGCGGATAGCCGCCGCAGAGAGAGGACATTGTAAGTGTTAGGAGCCCCACAGTATCCGTCACTGAAGCGCAATAAAGAGTTCAGTGCGGATAGCCACCCGGAGAGAGGACATTGTAAGTGTTAGGAGCGCCCGCAGTATCCGCCACTGAAGCGCAATAAAGAGTTCAGTGCGGAGAGACGCCTGGAGCTAGGACATTGTAAGTGCTAGGAGCCCCACAGTATCCGTCACTGAAGCGCAATAAAGAGTTCAGTGCGAAGTTCACCCGGAGAGAAGACATTGTAAGTGTTAAGAGCCCCACAGTATCCGCCATTGAAGCTCAATAAAGAGTTCAGTGCGGAGAGACGCCCGGAGAGAGGACATTGTAAGTGTTAGGAGCTCCACAGTATCCGTCACTGAAGCGCAATAAAGAGTTCAGTGAGAGGTTCGCCCGGAGAGAGGACATTGTAAGTGTTAGGAGCCCCACAGTATCCACCCCTGAAGCGCAATAAAGAGTTCAGTGCGGAGAGACGCCCAGAGAGAGGACATTGTAAGTGTTAGGAGCCCCACAGTGTCCATCACTGAAGTGCAATAAAGAGTGGTTCACCCGGAGAGAGGACATTGTAAGTGTTAGGAGCCCCACAGTATCCGCCACTGAAGCACAGTAAAGAGTTTAGTGCGAGGTTTACCCGGAGAGAGGACATTATAAGTCCTAGGAGCGCCCACAGTATCCGTCGCTGAAGCGCAATAAAGAGTTCAGTGCGAGCTTCGCCCGGACAGTGGACATTTTAAGTGTTAGGAGCGCCCGCAGTATCCGCCACTGAAGCACAATAAAGAGTTCAGTGCGGAGAGACGCCCGGAGAGAGGACATTGTAAGTGTTAGGAGCTCCACAGTATCCGTCACTGAAGCGCAATAAAGAGTTCAGTGAGAGGTTCGCCCGGAGAAAGGACATTGTAAGTGTTAGGAGCCCCAGAGTATCCACCCCTGAAGCGCAATAAAGAGTTCAGTGCGGAGAGACGCCTGTAGAGAGGACATCGTAAGTGTTAGGAGCCAAACAGTATCCGCCACTGAAGCGCAATAAAGAGTTCAGTGCGGAGAGACGCCCAGAGAGAGGACATTGTAAGTGTTAGGAGCCCGCAGTATCCGCCACTGAAGCGCAATAAAGAGTTCAGTGTGAGGCTTGCCCGGAGAGAGGACTTTTTAAGTGTTAGGAGCCCCAAACTATCCGTCACTGAAGCGCAATAAAGAGTTCAGTGCGAGGTTCGCCCGGAGAGAGGACATTGTAAGTGTTAGAAGCCCCACAGTATCCCCCACTGAAGCGCAATAAAGAGTTCAGTGCGGAGAGACGCCCGGAGAGAGGACATTGTAAGTGTTAGGAGCCCCACAGTATCCGCCACTGAAGCGCAATAAAGAGTTCAGTGCGGAGAGACGCCCGGAGAGAGGACATTGTAAGTGTTAGGAGCCCCACAGTATCCGCCCCTGAAGCGCAATAAGGAGTTCAGTGCGGAGAGATGCCCGGAGAGAGGACATTGTAAGTCTTAGGAGCCCCACAGTATCCGCCACTGAAGCGCAATAAAGAGTTCAGTGCGGATATCCACCCGGAGAGAGGACATTGTAAGTGTTAGAAGCCCCGCAGTATCCGCCACTGAAGCGCAATAAAGAGTTCAGTGTGGAGAGACACCTGGAGAGAGGACATTGTAAGTGCTAGGAACCCCACAGTATCCGTCACTGAAGCGCAATAAAGAGTTAAAGAGTTCAGTGCGGAGAGATGCCCGGAGAGAGGACATTGTAAGTGTTAGGAGCCCCACAGTATCCGCCCCTGAAGCGCAATAAAGAGTTCAGTGCGGAGAGACGCCCAGAGAGAGGACATTTTAAGTGTTAGTAGCACCACAGTATCCGCCACTGAAGCGCAATAAATAGTTCAGTGCGGATAGCCGCCCGGAGAGAGGACATTGTAAGTCTTAGGAGCCCCACAGTATCCGCCACTGAAGCGCAATAAAGAGTTCAGTGAGGATAGCTGCCGCGGAGAGAGGATATTGTAAGTGTTAGGAGCCCACAGTATCCGCCACTGAAGCACAATAAAGAGTTTAGTGCGGATATCCACTCGGAGAGAGGACATTTTAAGTGTTAGGAGCCCCACAGTATCCGCCACTGAAGCGCAATAAAGAGTTCAGTGCGGAGAGACACCCGCAGAGAGGACATTGTAAGTCTTAGGAGCCCCACAGTATCCGCCACTGAAGCGCAATAAAGAGTTCAGTGCAGAGAGATGCCTGGACAGAGGACATTTTAAGTGTTAGGAGTCCCACAGTATCCGTCTCTGAAGCGCAATAAAGAGTTCAGTGCGAGGTTCGCCCAGAGAGAGGACATTGTAAGTGTTAGGAGCCCCACAGTATCCGCCACTAAAGCACAATAAAGAATTCAGTGCGGATAGCCGCCGCGGACAGAGGACATTGTAAGTGTTAGGAGTCCCACAGTATCCGCCACTGAAGCGCAATAAAGAGTTCAGTGCGGATAGACGCCCGGAGAGAGGCCATTGTAAGTGTTCGGAGCCCCACAGTATCCGTCACTGAAGCACAATAAAGAATTCAATGCGAGGTTCGCCCAGAGAGAGGACATTCTAAGTGTTAGGAGCCCCACAGTATCTGCCACTGAAGCGCAATAAAGAGTTCAGTGCGGAGAGACGCACGGAGAGAGGACATTGTAAGTGTTAGGAGCCCCACAGTATCCGCCACTGAAGCGCAATAAAGAGTTCAGTGCGGAGAGACACCCGGAGAGAGGACATTGTAAGTCTTAGGAGCCCCACAGTATCCACCAATGAAGCGCAATAAAGAGTTCAGTGCAGAGAGACACCCGTAGAGAGGACATTGTAAGTGTTAGGAGCCCCACAGTATCCGCCACTGAAGCGCAATAAAGAGTTCAGTGCGGAGAGACGCACGGAGAGAGGACATTGTAAGTCTTAGGAGCCCCACAGTATCCACCACTGAAGCGCAATAAAGAGTTCAGTGCAGAGAGACACCCGTAGAGAGGACATTGTAAGTGTTAGGAGTCCCACAGTATCCGTCACTGAAGCACAATAAAGAATTCAGTGCGAGGTTCGCCCAGAGAGAGGACATTCTAAGTGTTAGGAGCCCCACAGTATCCGCCACTGAAGCGCAATAAAGAGTTCAGTGCGGAGAGACGCACGGAGAGAGGACATTGTAAGTGTTAGGAGCCCCACAGTATCCGCCACTGAAGCACAATAAAGAGTTCAGTGTGGAGAGACGCCCGGACAGAGGACATTGTAAGTGTTAGGAGCCCCACAGTATCTGCCACTGAAGCGCAATAAAGAGTTCAGTGTGGATAGCCACTGCGGAGAGAGGACATTGTAAGTGTTAGGAGTCCCACATTATCCGCCACTGAAGCGCAATAAAGAGTTCAGTGCGGATAGCCGCCACAGAGAGAGGACATTGTAAGTGTTAGGAGTCCCACAGTATCCGCCACTGAAGCGCAATAAAGAGTTCAGTGTGAGGTTCACCCAGAGAGAGGACATTGTAAGTGTTAGGAGCCCCACACTATCCGTCACTGAAGCGTAATAAAGAGTTCAGTGTGGATAGCCGCCGCGGATAGGGGACATTGTAAGTAATAGGAGCCCCACAGTATCCGTCACTGAAGCGCAATAAAGAGTTCAGTGCGGAGAGACGCCCGGAGAGAGGACATTGCAAGTGTTAGGAGCCCCACAGTATCCGTCACTGAAGCGCAATAAAGAGTTCAGTGCGGAGAGACGCCCGGAGAGAGGACATTGCAAGTGTTAGAAGCCCCACAGTATCCGCCACTGAAGCGCAATAAAGAGTTCAGTGCGGATATCCACCCGGAGAGAGGACATTGTAAGTGTTAGGAGAGCCCACAGTATCCATCACTGAAGCGCAATAAAGAGTTCAGTGCGGATAGCCACCGCGGTGAGAGGACATTGTAAGTGTTAGGAGCGCCCGCAGTATCTGCCCCTGAAGCGCTATAAAGAGTTCAGTGCGAGGTTCGCCCAGAGAGAGGACATTGTAAGTGTTAGGAGCCACACAGTATCCGCCCCTGAAGCGCAATAAAGAGTTCATTGCGAGGTTCACCCAGAGAGAAGACATTGTAAGTGTTAGGAGCCCCACACTATCCGTCACTGAAGCGCAATAAAGAGTTCAGTGCGGAGAGACGCCCGGAGATAGGACATTGTAAGTTTTAGGAACCCCACAGTATCCGCCACTGAAGCGCAATAAACAGTTCAGTGCGGAGAGACGCCCGGAGAGAGGACATTCTAAGTGTTAGGAGTCCCACAGTATCCGTCACTGAAGCGCAATAAAGAGTTCAGTGCGGAGAGACGCCCGGAGGGAGGACATTGTAAGTTTTAGGAACCCCACAGTATCTGCCACTGAAGCGCAATGAACAGTTCAGTGCGCAGAGACTCCCGGAGAGAGGACATTGTAAGTGTTAGGAGCGCCCACAGTATCCGCCACTGAAGCGCAATAAAGAGTTCAGTGCGGATAGCCGCCCGGAGAGAGGACATTGTAAGTGTTAGGAGCGCCCACAGTATTCATCAGTGAAGGGGAATAAAGAGTTCAGTGCGGATAGCCGCCGCGGGGAGAGGACATTGTAAGTGTTAGGAGCCCCACAGTATCCGTCACTGAAACGCAATAAAGGGTTCAGTGCGAGGTTCGCCCAGAGAGAGGACATTGTAACTGTTAGGAGCGCCCGCAGTATCCGCCATTGAAGCGCAATAAAGAGTTCAGTGCGGAGAGACACCTGGAGCTAGGACATTGTAAGTGTTAGCAGCCCCACAGTATCCGCCACTGAAGCGCAATAAAGAGTTCAGTGCGGATTGACGCCTGGAGAGAGGATATTGTAAGTGCTAGGAGCCCCACAGTATCCGTCACTGAAGCGCAATAAAGAGTTCAGTGCGAAGTTCACCCGGAGAGAGGACATTGTAAGTGTTAGGAGCCCCACAGTATCCGTCACTGAAGCGCAATAAAGAGTTCAGTGCAGAGAGACGCCCGTAGAGAGGACATTGTAAGTGTTAGGAGTCCCACAGTATCCGCCACTGAAGCGCAATAAAGAGTTCAGTGTGGATAGCCGCCCGGGGGGAGGACATTGTAAGTGTTAGGAGTCCCACAGTATCCGCCACTGAAGCGCAATAAAGAGTTCAGTGCGGATAGACGCCCGGAGAGAGGACATTGTAAGTGTTCGGAGCCCCACAGTATCCGCCACTGAAGCGCAATAAAGAGTTCAGTGCGAGGATCACCCAGAGAGAGGACATTGTAAGTAATAGGAGCCCCACAGTATCCGTCACTGAAGCGCAATAAAGAGTTCAGCGTGGATAGCCGCCCGGAGAGAGGACATTGTAAGTCTTAGGAGCCCCACAGTATCCGCCACTAAAGCGCAATAAAGAGTTCAGTGCAGATAGCTGCCGCGGAGAGAGGACATTGTAAGTGTTAGGAGCCCACAGTATCCGCCTCTGAAGCGCAATAAAGAGTTCAGTGCGGATATCCACCCGGAGAGAGGACATTGTAAGTGTTAGGAGCCCCACAGTATCCGCCACTGAAGCGCAATAAAGAGTTCAGTGTGAAGAGAGGCCCAGAGAGAGGACATTGTAAGTGTTAGGAGTCCCACAGTATCCGTCACTGAAGCACAATAAAGAATTCAGTGCGAGGTTCGCCCAGAGAGAGGATATTGTAAGTGTTAGGAGCGCACGCAGTATCCGCCCCTGAAGCGCAATAAAGAGTTCAGTGCGGAGAGACACCCGGAGAGAGGACACTGTAAGTGTTAGGAGCCCCACAGTATCCGCCCCTGAAGCGCAATAAAGAGTTCAGTGCAGAGAGACACCCGGAGAGAGGACATTGTAAGTGTTAGGAGCCCCACAGTATCCGCCACTGAAGCGCAATAAAGAGTTCAGTGCAGATAGCCGCCCGGACAGAGGAAACTGTAAGTGTCAGGAGCCCACAGTATCCGCCACTGAAACGCAATAAAGAGTTCAATGCGGAGAGACGCCCGGAGAGAGGACATTGTAAGTGTTAGGAGCCCGCAGTATCCGCCACTGAAGCGCAATAAAGAGTTCAGTGCAGATAGCCGCCGCGGAGAGAGGACATTGTAAGTGTTAGGAGCCCCACAGTATCCGTCACTGAAGCGCAATAAAGAGTTCAGTGTGGATAGCCGCCGCAGAGAGAGGACATTGTAAGTGTTAGGAGCCCCACAGTATCCGCCACTGAAGCGCAATAAAGAGTTCAGTGCGGATAGCCACCCGGAGAGAGGACATATAAGTGTTTGTAGCCCCACAGTATCCGTCACTGAAGCGAAATAAAGAGTTCAGTGTGGATAGCCACCCGGAGAGAGGACATTGTAAGTGTTAGGAGCGCCCACAGTATCCATCACTGAAGCGCAATAAAAAGTTCAGTGCGGATAGCCGCCGCGGGGAGAGGACATTGTAAGTGTTAGGAGCCCCACAGTATCCGTCACTGAAGCGCAATAAAGGGTTCAGTGCGAGGTTCGCCCAGAGAGAGGATATTGTAAGTGTTAGGAGCGCACGCAGTATCCGCCCCTGAAGCGCAATAAAGAGTTCAGTGCGGATAGCCACCCGGAGAGAGGACATTGTAAGTGTTAGGAGCGCCCGCAGTATCCGCCACTGAAGCGCAATAAAGAGTTCAGTGTGAGGTTCGCCCAGAGTGAGGACATTGTAATTGTTAGGAGCCACCGCAGTATCCGCCACTGAAGCGCAATAAAGAGTTCAGTGCGGATAGCCGCCCGGAGAGAGGACATTGTAAGTGTTAGGAGCGCCCGCAGTATATGCCACTGAAGCGCAATAAAAAGTTCAGTGCGGAGAGACGCCTGGAGCTAGGACATTGCAAGTGCTAGGAGCCCCACAGTATCCGTCACTGAAGCGCAATAAAGAGTTCAGTGCGAAGTTCGCCCGGAGAGATGACATTGTAAGTGTTAGGAGCCCGCAGTATCCGCCACTGAAGCGCAATAAAGAGTTCAGTGCAGATAGCCGCCGCGGAGAGAGGACATTGTAACTGTTAGGAGCCCCACACTATCCATCACTGAAGCGCAATAAAGAGTTCAGCGTGGATAGCCGCCCGGAGAGAGGACATTGTAAGTCTTAGGAGCCCCACAGTATCCGCCACTGAAGCGCAATAAAGAGTTCGGTGCGGATAGCTGCCGCGGAGAGAGGACATTGTAAGTGTTAGGAGCCCCACAGTATCCGTCACTTAAGCGCAATAAAGAATTCAGTGCGAGGTTCACCCTGAGAGAGGACATTGTAAGTGTTAGGAGCCCCACAGTATCCGCTACTGAACCGCAATAAAGAGTTCAGTGCGGAGAGATGCCCGGAGAGAGGACATTGTAAGTGTTAGGAGCCCCACAGTATCCGCTCCTGAAGCGCAATAAAGAGTTCAGTGCGGAGAGCCGCCCAGAGAGAGGACATTGTAAGTCTTAGGAGCGCCACAGTATCCGCCACTGAAGCGCAATAAGGAGTTCAGTGAGGATAGCTGCCGCGGAGAGAGGACATTGTAAGTGTTAGGAGCCCACAGTATCCGCCACTGAAGCGCAATAAAGAGTTCAGTGCGGAGAGACACCCGGAGAGAGGACATTTTAAGTCTTAGGAGCCCCACAGTATCCGTCACTGAAGCGCAATAAAGAGTTCAGTGTGGAGAGATGCCTGGACAGAGGACATTTTAAGTGTTAGGAGTCCCACTGTATCCGTCACTGAAGCGCAATAAAGAGTTCAGTGCGAGGTTCGCCCAGAGAGAGGACATTGTAAGTGTTAGGAGCCCCACAGTATCCGCCACTAAAGCGCAATAAAGAATTCAGTGCGGATAGCCACCGCGGAGAGAGGACATTGTAAGTGTTAGGAGTCCCACAGTATCCGCCACTGAAGCGCAATAAAGAGTTCAGTGCAGATAGACGCCCGGAGAGAGGACATTGTAAGTGTTCGGAGCTCCACAGTATCCGCCACTGAAGCGCAATAAAGAGTTCAGTGCGAGGATCACCCAGAGAGAGGACATTGTAAGTGTTAGGAGCCCCACACTATCCGTCACTGAAGCGCAATAAAGAGTTCAGTGCGGATAGCCGCCGCGGATAGGGGACATTGTAAGTAATAGGAGCCCCACAGTATCCATCACTGAAGCGCAATAAAGAGTTCAGTGCGGAGAGACGCCCGGAGAGAGGACATTGTAAGTGTTAGGAGCCCCACAGTATCCGTCACTGAAGCGCAATAAAGAGTTCAGTGCGGAGAGATGCCCGGAGAGAGGACATTGTAAGTGTTAGGAGCACGACAGTATCCGCCACTGAAGTGCAATAAAGAGTTCAGTGCGGATAGCCACCCGGAGAGAGGACATTGTAAGTGTTTGGAGCCCCACAGTATCCGTCACTGAAGCGCAATAAAGAGTTCAGTGCGGATAGCCACCCGGAGAGAGGACATTGTAAGTGTTAGGAGCGCCCACAGTATCCATCACTGAAGCGCAATAAAGAGTTCAGTGCGGATAGCCGCCGCGGGGAGAGGACATTGTAAGTGTTAGGAGCCCCACAGTATCCGTCACTGAAGCGCAATAAAGGGTTCAGTGCGAGGTTCGCCCAGAGAGAGGATATTCTAAGTGTTAGGAGCGCACACAGTATCCGCCCCTGAAGCGCAATAAAGAGTTCAGTGCGGATAGCCACCCGGAAAGAGGACATTGTAAGTGTTAGGATCGCCCGCAGTATCCGCCTCTGAAGCGCAATAAAGAGTTCAGTGCGAGGTTCGCCCAGAGAGAGGACATTGTAATTGTTAGGAGCGCCCGCAGTATCCGCCACTGAAGCGCAATAAAGAGTTCAGTGCGGAGAGACGCCTGGAGCTAGGACATTGTAAGTGCTAGGAGCCCCACAGTATCCGTCACTGAAGCGCAATAAAGAGTTCAGTGCGAAGTTCGCCCGGAGAGATGACATTGTAAGTTTTAAGAGCCCCACAGTATCCGCCACTGAAGCTCAATAAAGAGTTCAGTGCGGAGAGACGCCCGGAGAGAGGACATTGTAAGTGTTAGGAGCGCCCACAGTATCCTCCGAAGCGCAATAAAGTGTTCAGTGCGGATAGCCGCCACGGAGAGTGGACATTGTAAGTGTTAGGAGCCCCACACTATCCGTCACTGAAGCGCAATAAAGAGTTCAGTGCGAGGTTCGCCCGGAGAGAGGACATTGTAAGTGTTAGAAGCCCCACAGTATCCGCCACTGAAGCGCAATAAAGAGTTCAGCGCGGAGAGATGCCCGGAGAGAGGACATTGTAAGTGTTAAGAGCCCCACAGTATCCGCCACTGAAGCTCAATAAAGAGTTCAGTGCGGAGAGACGCCCGGAGAGAGGACATTGTAAGTGTTAGGAGCCCCACAGTATCCGCCCCTGAAGCGCAATAAAGAGTTCAGTGCGGAGAGACACCCGGAGAGAGGACATTGTAAGTGTTAGGAGCCCCACAGTATCCGCCACTGAAGCGCAATAAAGAGCTCAGTGCAGATAGCCGCCCGGAGAGAGGAAACTGTAAGTGTTAGGAGCCCACAGTATCCGCCACTGAAGCGCAATAAAGAGTTCAGTGCAGATAGCCGCCGCGGAGAGAGGACATTGTAAGTGTTAGGAGCCCCACACTATCCATCACTGAAGCGCAATAAAGAGTTCAGCGTGGATAGCCGCCCGGAGAGAGGACATTGTAAGTCTTAGGAGCCCCATAGTATCCGCCACTAAAGCGCAATAAAGAGTTCAGTGCGGATAGCTGCCGCGGAGAGAGGACATTGTAAGTGTTAGGAGCCCACAGTATCCGCCTCTGAAGCGCAATAAAGAGTTCAGTGCAGATATCCACCCGGAGAGAGGACATTGTAAGTGTTAGGCGCCCCACAGTATCCGCCACTGAAGCGCAATAAAGAGTTCAGTGTGGAGAGACGCCCAGAGAGAGGACATTGTAAGTGTTAGGAGCCCCACAGTATCCGCCACTGAAGCACAATAAAGAGTTCAGTGCGAGGTTCACCCTGAGAGAGGACATTGTAAGTGTTAGGAGCCCCACAGTATCCGCCACTGAAGCGCAATAAACAGTTCAGTGCGAGGTTCACCCGGAGAGAGGACATTGTAAGTGTTAGGAGCCCCACAGTATCCGCCACTGAAGCACAATAAAGAGTTCAGTGCGGAGAGACACCCGGAGAGAGGACATTGTAAGTCTTAGGAGCCCCACAGTATCCGCCACTGAAGCGCAATTAAGAGTTCAGTGCAGAGAGACACCCGTAGAGAGGACATTGTAAGTGTTAGGAGTCCCACAGTATCCGTCACTGAAGCACAATAAAGAATTCAGTGTGGATAGCCCCCGCGGTGAGAGGACATTGTAAGTGTTAGGAGTCCCACAGTATCCGCCACTGAAGCGCAATAAAGAGTTCAGTGCGGATAGACGCCCGGAGAGAGGACATTGTAAGTGTTCGGAGCCCCACAGTATCCGTCACTGAAGCGCAATAAAGGGTTCAGTGCGAGGTTCGCCCAGAGAGAGGATATTGTAAGTGTTAGGAGCGCACACAGTATCCGCCCCTGAAGCGCAATAAAGAGTTCAGTGCGGATAGCCACCCGGAAAGAGGACATTGTAAGTGTTAGGATCGCCCGCAGTATCCGCCACTGAAGCGCAATAAAGAGTTCAGTGCGAGGATCGCCCAGAGAGAGGACATTGTTATTGTTAGGAGCGCCCGCAGTATCCGCCACTGAAGCGCAATAAAGAGTTCAGTGCGGAGAGACGCCTGGAGCTAGGACATTGTAAGTGCTAGGAGCCCCACAGTATCCGTCACTGAAGCGCAATAAAGAGTTCAGTGCGGAGAGACGCCCGGAGAGAGGACATTGTAAGTGTTAGGAGCGCCCACAGTATCCTCCGAAGCGCAATAAAGTGTTCTGTGCGGATAGCCGCCACGGAGAGTGGACATTGTAAGTGTTAGGAGCCCCACAGTATCCGCCACTGAAGCGCAATAAAGAGTTCAGTGCGGAGAGACGCCCGGAGAGAGGACATTGTAAGTGTTAGGAGCCCCACAGTATCCGCCCCTGAAGCGCAATAAAGAGTTCAGTGCGGAGAGACACCCGGAGAGAGGACATTGTAAGTGTTAGGAGCCCCACAGTATCCGCCACTGAAGCGCAATAAAGAGTTCAGTGCAGATAGCCGCCCGGAGAGAGGAAACTGTAAGTGTCAGGAGCCCACAGTATCCGCCACTGAAGCGCAATAAAGAGTTCAATGCGGAGAGACGCCCGGAGAGAGGACATTGTAAGTGTTAGGAGCCCGCAGTATCCGCCACTGAAGCGCAATAAAGAGTTCAGTGCAGATAGCCGCCGCGGAGAGAGGACATTGTAAGTGTTAGGAGCCCCACACTATCCATCACTGAAGTGCAATAAATAGTTCAGCGTGGATAGCCGCCCGGAGAGAGGACATTGTAAGTCTTAGGAGCCCCACAGTATCCGCCACTAAAGCGCAATAAAGAGTTCAGTGCGGATAGCTGCCGCGGAGAGAGGACATTGTAAGTGTTAGGAGCCCACAGTATCCGCCTCTGAAGCGCAATAAAGAGTTTAGTGCGGATATCCACCCAGAGAGAGAGGACATTGTAAGTGTTAGGAGCCCCACAGTATCCGCCACTGAAGCGCAATAAAGAGTTCAGTGCGAGGTTCACCCTGAGAGAGGACATTGTAAGTGTTAGGAGCCCCACAGTATCCGTCACTGAAGCAGAATAAAGAGTTCAGTGCGGAGAGACACCCGGAGAGAGGACATTGTAAGTCTTAGGAGCCCCACAGTATCCGCCACTGAAGCGCAATAAAGAGTTCAGTGCAGAGAGACACCCGTAGAGAGGACATTGTAAGTGCTAGGAGTCCCACAGTATCCGTCACTGAAGCACAATAAAGAATTCAGTGCGAGGTTCGCCCAGAGAGAGGACATTCTAAGTGTTAGGAGCCCCACAGTATCCGCCACTGAAGCGCAATAAAGAGTTCAGTGCGGAGAGACGCACGGAGAGAGGACATTGTAAGTCTTAGGAGCCCCACAGTATCCGCCACTGAAGCTCAATAAAGAGTTCAGTGCAGAGAGACACCCTTAGAGAGGACATTGTAAGTGTTAGGAGTCCCACAGTATCCGTCACTGAAGCACAATAAAGAATTCAGTGCGAGGTTCGCCCAGAGAGAGGACATTCTAAGTGTTAGGAGCCCCACAGTATCCGCCACTGAAGCGCAATAAAGAGTTCAGTGCGGAGAGATGCACGGAGAGAGGACATTGTAAGTGTTAGGAGCCCCATAGTATCCGCCACTGAAGCGCAATAAAGAGTTCAGTGCGGAGAGACGCCCGGAGAGAGGACATTGTAAGTGTTAGGAGCCCCACAGTATCTGCCACTGAAGCGCAATAAAGAGTTCAGTGTGGATAGCCAATGCGGAGAGAGGACATTGTAAGTGTTAGGAGTCCCACATTATCCGCCACTGAAGTGCAATAAAGATTTCAGTGTGAGGTTCACCCGGAGAGAGGACATTGTAAGTGTTAGGAGCCCCACAGTATCCGTCACTGAAGCGCAATAAAGAGTTCAGTGCGAAGTTCGCCCGGAGAGAGGACATTGTAAGTGTTAGGAGCCCCACAGTATCCGTCACTGAAGTGCAATAAAGATTTCAGTGCGAGGTTCACCCGGAGAGAGGACACTGTAAGTGTTAGGAGCCCCACAGTATCCGTTACTGAAGCGCAATAAAGAGTTCAGTGCGAGGTTCGCCCGGAGAGAGGACATTGTATATGTTAGCAGCGCCCACAGTATCCGCCCCTGAAGCGCAATAAAGAGTTCAGTGCGGAGAGACGCCCGGAGAGAGGACATTGTAAGTGTTAGGAGCCCCACAGTACCCGTCACTAAAGCGCAATAAAGAGTTCAGTGCGGAGAGAAGCCCAGAGAGAGGACATTTTAAGTGTTAGGAGTGCCCACAGTGTCCTCTGAAGCGCAATAAAGAGTTCAGTGCGGAGAGACGCCCGGAGAGAGGACATTGTAAGTGTTAGGAGCCCCACAGTATCCGCCCCTGAAGTGCAATAAAGAGTTCAGTGCGAGGTTCGCCCAGAGAGAGGACATTGTAAGGGTTAGGAGCCCCCGTAGTATCCGCCACTGAAGCGCAATAAAGAGTTCAGTGAGGATAGCCGCCCGGAGAGAGGACATTGTAAGTGTTAGGAGCGCCCTCAGTATCCGCCATTGAAGCGCAATAAAGAGTTCAGTGCGGAGAGACACCTGGAGCTAGGACATTGTAAGTGTTAGCAGCCCCACAGTATCCGCCACTGAAGCGCAATAAAGAGTTCAGTGTGGATAGCTGCCGCGGAGAGAGGACATTGTAAGTGTTAGGAGCCCACAGTATCCGCCACTGAAGCGCAATAAAGGGTTCATTGCGGATATCCACCCGGAGAGAGGACATTTTTAGTGTTAGGAGCCCCACAGTATCTGCCACTGAAGTGCAATAAAGAGTTCAGTGTGGAGAGATGCCCGGAGAGAGGACATTGTAAGTGTTAGGAGCCCCACAATATCCGCCACTGAAGTGCAATAAAGAGTTCAGTGCGGAGAGACACCCCGGAGAGAGAGGACATTGTAAGTCTTATGAGCCCCACAGTATCCGCCACTGAAGCACAATAAAGAGTTCAGTGCAGAGAGACACCCGTAGAGAGGACATTGTAAGTGTTAGGAGTCCCACAGTATCCGTCACTGAAGCGCAATAAAGAATTCAGTGTGAGGTTCGCCCAGAGAGTGGACATTCTAAGTGTTAGGAGCCCCACAGTATCCGCCACTGAAGCGCTATAAAGAGTTCAGTGTGGATAGCCACCGCGGAGAGAGGACATTGTAAGTGTTAGGAGTCCCACATTATCCGCCACTGAAGCGCAAATAAGGGTTCAGTGCGGATAGCCGCCGCGGATAGGGGACATTGTAAGTAATAGGAGCCCCACAGTATCCGTCACTGAAGCGCAATAAAGAGTTCAGTGCGGAGAGACGCCCGGAGAGAGGACATTGCAAATGTTAGGAGCCCCACAGTATCCGTCACTGAAGCGCAATAAAGAGTTCAGTGTGGATAGCCGCCGCAGAGAGAGGACATTGTAAGTGTTAGGAGCCCCACAGTATCTGCCACTGAAGCGCAATAAAGAGTTCAGTGCGGATATCCACCCGGAGAGAAGACATTGTAAGTGTTAGGAGCGCCCACAGTATCCATCACTGAAGCGCAATAAAGAGTTCAGTGCGGATAGCCGCCGCGGGGAGAGGACATTGTAAGTGTTAGGAGCCCCACAGTATCCGCCCCTGAAGCGCAATAAAGAGTTCAGTGTGAGGTTCACCCAGAGAGAGGACATTGTTAGTGTTAGGAGCCCCACTCTATCCGTCACTGAAGCGCAATAAAGAGTTCAGTGCGGAGAGACGCCCGGAGAGAGGACATTGTAAGTGTTAGGAGCCCCACAGTATCCGCCCCTGAAGCGCAATAAAGAGTTCAGTGCAAGGTTCACCCAGAGAGAGGACATTGTAAGTGTTAGGAGCCCCACTCTATTCGTCACTGAAGCGCAATAAACAGTTCAGTGAGAGGTTTGCCCGGAGAGAGGACATTGTAAGTGTTAGGAGCCCCACAGTATCTGCCCCTGAAGCGCAATAAAGAGTTCAGTGCGGAGAGACGCCCAGACAGAGGACATTGTAAGTGTTAGGAGCCCCACAGTATCCGTCACTGAAGCGCAATAAAGAGTTCAGTGCGGAGAGAGACGCCCTGAGAGAGGACGTTGTAAGTGTTAGGAGCCCCACAGTATCCGCCCCGGAAGCGCAATAAAGAGTTCAGTGAGGAGAGACGCCGCGGAGAGAGGACATTGTAAGTTTTAGGAGCCCCACAGTATCCGTCGCTGAAGCGCAATAAAGAGTTCAGTGCGCAGAGATGCCCGGAGAGAGGACATTGTAAGTTTTAGGAGCCCCACAGTATCCGTCACTGAAGCGCAATAAAGAGTTCAGTTCGGAGAGACGCCCGGAGAGAGGACGTTGTAAGTGTTAGGAGCCCCACAGTATCCGTTACTGAAGCGCAATAAAGAGTTCAGTGCGAGGTTCGCCCGGAGAGAGGACATTGTATATGTTAGCAGCGCCCGCAGTATCCGCCCCTGAAGCGCAATAAAGAGTTCAGTGCGGAGAGACGCCCAGAGAGAGGACATTGTAAGTGTTAGGAGTGCGCACAGTATCCTCTGAAGCGCAATAAAGAGTTCATTGCGGAGAGACGCCCGGAGAGAGGACATTGTAAGTCTTAGGAGCCCCACAGTATCTGCCACTGAAGCACAGTAAAGTGCGAGGTTTACCCGGAGAGAGGACATTATAAGTCCTAGGAGCGCCCGCAGTATCCGCCCCTGAAGCGCAATAAAGAGTTCAGTGCGAGGTTCGCCCAGAGAGAGGACATTATAAGTGTTAGGAGCGCCCGCAGTATCCGCCATTGAAGCGCAATAAAGAGTTTAGTGCGGAGAGACACCTGGAGCTAGGACATTGTAAGTCTTAGGAGCCCCACAGTATCCGCCACTGCAGCGCAATAAAGAGTTCAGTGCGGATTGACGCCTGGAGAGAGGACATTGTAAGTGTTAGGAGCCCACAGTATCCGCCACTGAAGCGCAATAAAGAGTTCAGTGTGGATATCCACCCGGAGAGAGGACATTGTAAGTGTTATGAGCCCCACAGTATCCGTCACTTAAGCGCAATAAAGAGTTCAGTGCGAGGTTCACCCTGAGAGAGGACATTGTAAGTCTTAGGAGCCCCACAGTATCCGCCACTGAAGCGCAATAAAGAGTTCAGTGCAGAGAGACACCCGTAGAGAGGACATTGTAAGTGTTAGGAGTCCCACAGTATCCGTCACTGAAGCGCAATAAAGAATTTAGTGTGAGGTTCGCCCAGAGAGAGGACATTCTAAGTGTTAGGAGCCCCACAGTATCCGCCACTGAAGCGCAATAAAGAGTTCAGTGTGGATAGCCGCCGCGGAGAGAGGACATTGTAAGTGTTAGGAGTCCCACAGTATCCGCCACTGAAGCGCAATACAGACTTCAGTGCGGATAGACGCCCGGAGAGAGGACATTGTAAGTGTTCGGAGCCCCACAGTATCCGCCCCTGAAGCGCAATAAAGAGTTCAGTGCGGAGAGACGCCCAGACAGAGGACATTGTAAGTGTTAGGAGCCCCACAGTATCCGTCACTGAAGCGCAATAAAGAGTTCAGTGCGGAGAGACGCCCAGAGAGAGGACATTGTAAGTGTTAGGAGCCCCACAGTATTCGTCACTGAAGTGCAATAAAGAGTTCAGTGTGGATAGCCGCCGCGGAGAGAGGACATTGTAAGTCTTAGGAGTCCCAAAGTATCCGCCCCTGAAGCGCCATAAAGAGTTCAGTGCGGATAGCCGCCAGGAGAGAGGACATTGTAAGTGCTAGGAGCCCCACAGTATCCGTCACTGAAGCGCAATAAAGAGTTCAGTGCGGAGAGACGCCCGGAGAGAGGACATTGTAAGTGTTAGGAGCCCGCAGTATCCGCCACTGAAGCGCAATAAAGAGTTCAGTGCGAGGTTCGCCCGGAGAGAGGACATTGTAAGTATGAGGAGCCCCACAGTATCCGGCACTGAAGCACAATAAAGAGTTCAGTGCGGAGAGACACCCGGAGAGAGGACGTTGTAAGTCTTAGGAGCCCCACAGTATCCGCCACTGAAACGCAATAAAGAGATCAGTGCGGAGAGACGCCTGAACAGAGCACATTTTAAGTGTTAGGCGTCCCACAGTATCCGTCACTGAAGCGCAATAAAGAGTTCAGTGTGGATAGCCGCCGCAGAGAGAGGACATTGTAAGTGTTAGGAGCCCCACAGTATCCGCCACTGAAGCGCAATAAAGAGTTCAGTGCGGAGAGACGCCCGGAGAGAGGAGATTGTAAGTCTTAGGAGCCCCACAGTATCCGCCACTGAAGAACAGTAAAGAGTTTAGTGCGAGGTTTACCCGGAGAGAGCACATTATAAGTCCTAGGAGCGCTCACAGTATCCGTCTCTGAAGCGCAATAAAGAGTTCAGTGCGAGCTTCGCCCGGACAGTGGACCTTGTAAGTGTTAGGAGCGCCCGCAGTATCCGCCACTGAAGCGCAATAAAGAGTTCAGTGTGAGGTTCACCCGAAGAGAGGACATTGTAAGTGTTAGGAGCCCCACACTATCCGTCACTGAAGCGCAATAAAGAGTTCAGTGCGGAGAGACGCCCGGAGAGAGGACATTGTAAGTTTTAGGAACCCCACAGTATCCGCCACTGAAGCGCAATAAACAGTTCAGTGCGGAGAGACGCCCGGAGAGAGGACATTGTAAGTGTTAGGAGCTCCACAGTATCCGTCACTGAAGCGCAATAAAGAGTTCAGTGAGAGGTTCGCCCGGAGAGAGGACATTTTAAGTGTTAGGAACCCCACAGTATCCGTCACTGAAGCGCAATAAAGAGTTCAGTGCGGAGAGACGCTCGGAGAGAGGACATTGTAAGTGTTAGGAGACCAACAGTATCCGCCACTGAAGCGCAATAAAGAGTTCAATGCAGATAGCCGCCGCGGGGAGAGGACATTGTAAGTGTTAGGAGCCCGCAGAATCCGCCCCTGAAGCGCAATAAAGAGTTCAGTGCGAGGTTCACCTGGAGAGAGGACATTGTAAGTGTTAGGAGCCCCAAACTATCCATCACTGAAGCGCAATAAAGAGTTCAGTGCGGATATCCACCTGGAGAGAGGACATTGAAAGTGTTTGGAGCCCCACAGTATCCGTCACTGAAGCGCAATAAAGAGTTCAGTGCGGAGAGACGCCTGGAGAGAGGACATTGTAAGTGTTAGGAGCCCCACAGTATCCATCACTGAAGCGCAATAAAGAGTTCAGTGCGGATATCCACCTGGAGAGAGGACATTGAAAGTGTTTGGAGCCCCACAGTATACATCACTGAAGCGCAATAAAGAGTTCAGTGCGGAGAGAAGCCCGGAGAGAGGACATTGTAAGTGTTAGGAGCCCCACAGTATCTGTCACTGAAGCGCAATAAAGAGTTCAGTGTGGATAACCGCCGCGGATAGAGGACATTCTAAGTGTTAGGAGCGTCCACAGTATCCGTCACTGAAGCGCAATAAAGACTTCAGTGAGGAGAGATGCCCGGAGAGAGGACATTGTAAGTGTTAGGAGCGCCCATAGTATCCGCCACTGAAGCGCAATAAAGAGTTCCGTGCGGATAGCCGCCCGGAGAGAGGACATTGTAAGTGTTAGGAGCGCCCACAGTATCCATCACTGAAGCGCAATAAAGAGTTCAGTGCGGATAGCCGCCGCGGAGAGAGGACATTGTAAGTGATAGCAGCCCCACAGTATCCGTCACTGAAGCGCAATAAAGAGTTCAGTGCGGAGAGACGCCCAGAGAAAGGACATTGTAAGTGTTAGGAGCACCACAGTATCCGCCACTGAAGCGCAATAAAGAGTTCAGTGTGGAGAGACGCCTGGAGAGAGGACATTTTAAGTGCTAGGAACCCCACAGTATCTGTCACTGAAGCACAATAAAGAGTTTAGTGCGGAGAGACGCCCGGAGAGAGAACATTGTAAGTTTTAAGAGCCCCACAGTATCCGCCACTGAAGCGCAATAAAGAGTTCAGTGCGGAGAGACGCCAGGAGAGAGGACATTGTAAGTCTTAGGAGCCCCACAGTATCCGCCACTGAAGCGCAATAAAGAGTTGAGTGAGGAGAGCTGCTGCGGAGAGAGGACATTGTAAGTGTTAGGAGCCCACAGTATCCGCCACTGAAGCGCAATAAAGAGTTTAGTGCGGATATCCACTCGGAGAGAGAACATTTTAAGTGTTAGGAGCCCCACAGTATCCGCCACTGAAGCGCAATAAAGAGTTCAGTGTGGAGAGACGCCCGGAGAGAGGACATTGTAAGTGTTAGGAGCCCCACAGTATCTGCCACTGAAGCGCAATAAAGAGTTCAGTGCGGAGAGACACCCGGAGAGAGGACATTGTAAGTCTTAGGAGCCCCACAGTATCCGCCACTGAAGCACAATAAAGAGTTCAGTGCGGAGAGGTGCCTGGACAGAGGACATTTTAAGTGTTAGGAGTCCCACAGTATCCGTCACTGAAGCGCAATAAAGAGTTCAGTGCGAGGTTTGCCCAGAGAGAGGACATTGTAAGTGTTAGGAGCCCCACAGTATCCGCCACTAAAGAGCAATAAAGAATTCAGTGCGGATAGCCGCCGCGGAGAGAGGACATTGTAAGTGTTAGGAGTCCCACAGTATCCGCCACTGAAGCGCAATAAAGAGTTCAGTGTGGATAGCCCCCGCGGAGAGAGGACATTGTAAGTGTTAGGAGTCCCACATTATCCGCCACTGAAGCGCAATAAAGAGTTCAGTGCGGATAGCCGCCGCAGAGAGAGGACATTGTAAGTGTTAGGAGCCCCACAGTATCCGTCACTGAAGCGCAATAAAGAGTTCAGTGCGGATAGCCACCCGGAGAGAGAGGACATTGTAAGTGTTAGGAGCGCCCGCAGTATCCGCCACTGAAGCGCAATAAAGAGTTCAGTGCGGAGAGACGCCTGGAGCTAGGACATTGTAAGTGCTAGGAGCCCCACAGTATCCGTCACTGAAGCGCAATAAAGAGTTCAGTGCGAAGTTCACCCGGAGAGAAGACATTGTAAGTGTTAAGAGCCCCACAGTATCCGCCATTGAAGCTCAATAAAGAGTTCAGTGCGGAGAGACGCCCGGAGAGAGGACATTGTAAGTGTTAGGAGCTCCACAGTATCCGTCACTGAAGCGCAATAAAGAGTTCAGTGAGAGGTTCGCCCGGAGAGAGGACATTGTAAGTGTTAGGAGCCCCACAGTATCCACCCCTGAAGCGCAATAAAGAGTTCAGTGCGGAGAGACGCCCAGAGAGAGGACATTGTAAGTGTTAGGAGCCCCACAGTGTCCATCACTGAAGTGCAATAAAGAGTGGTTCACCCGGAGAGAGGACATTGTAAGTGTTAGGAGCCCCACAGTATCCGCCACTGAAGCACAGTAAAGAGTTTAGTGCGAGGTTTACCCGGAGAGAGGACATTATAAGTCCTAGGAGCGCCCACAGTATCCGTCGCTGAAGCGCAATAAAGAGTTCAGTGCGAGCTTCGCCCGGACAGTGGACATTTTAAGTGTTAGGAGCGCCCGCAGTATCCGCCACTGAAGCACAATAAAGAGTTCAGTGCGGAGAGACGCCCGGAGAGAGGACATTGTAAGTGTTAGGAGCTCCACAGTATCCGTCACTGAAGCGCAATAAAGAGTTCAGTGAGAGGTTCGCCCGGAGAAAGGACATTGTAAGTGTTAGGAGCCCCAGAGTATCCACCCCTGAAGCGCAATAAAGAGTTCAGTGCGGAGAGACGCCTGTAGAGAGGACATCGTAAGTGTTAGGAGCCAAACAGTATCCGCCACTGAAGCGCAATAAAGAGTTCAGTGCGGAGAGACGCCCAGAGAGAGGACATTGTAAGTGTTAGGAGCCCGCAGTATCCGCCACTGAAGCGCAATAAAGAGTTCAGTGTGAGGCTTGCCCGGAGAGAGGACTTTTTAAGTGTTAGGAGCCCCAAACTATCCGTCACTGAAGCGCAATAAAGAGTTCAGTGCGAGGTTCGCCCGGAGAGAGGACATTGTAAGTGTTAGAAGCCCCACAGTATCCCCCACTGAAGCGCAATAAAGAGTTCTGTGCGGAGAGACGCCGCGGAGAGGACATTGTAAGTGTTAGGAGCCCCACAGTATCCGCCACTGAAGCGCAATAAAGAGTTCAGTGCGGAGAGACGCCGCGGAGAGAGAGGACATTGTAAGTGTTAGGAGCCCCACAGTATCCGCCCCTGAAGCGCAATAAGGAGTTCAGTGCGGAGAGATGCCCGGAGAGAGGACATTGTAAGTCTTAGAAGCCCCACAGTATCCGCCACTGAAGCGCAATAAATAGTTCAGTGCGGATAGCCGCCCGGAGAGAGGACATTGTAAGTGTTAGAAGCCCCGCAGTATCCGCCACTGAAGCGCAATAAAGAGTTCAGTGTGGAGAGACACCTGGAGAGAGGACATTGTAAGTGCTAGGAACCCCACAGTATCCGTCACTGAAGCGCAATAAAGAGTTAAAGAGTTCAGTGCGGAGAGATACCCGGAGAGAGGACATTGTAAGTGTTAGGAGCCCCACAGTATCCGCCCCTGAAGCGCAATAAAGAGTTCAGTGTGGAGAGACGCCCAGAGAGAGGACATTTTAAGTGTTAGTAGCACCACAGTATCCGCCACTGAAGCGCAATAAATAGTTCAGTGCGGATAGCCGCCCGGAGAGAGGACATTGTAAGTCTTAGGAGCCCCACAGTATCCGCCACTGAAGCGCAATAAAGAGTTCAGTGAGGATAGCTGCCGCGGAGAGAGGATATTGTAAGTGTTAGGAGCCCACAGTATCCGCCACTGAAGCACAATAAAGAGTTTAGTGCGGATATCCACTCGGAGAGAGGACATTTTAAGTGTTAGGAGCCCCACAGTATCCGCCACTGAAGCGCAATAAAGAGTTCAGTGCGGAGAGACACCCGCAGAGAGGACATTGTAAGTCTTAGGAGCCCCACAGTATCCGCCACTGAAGCGCAATAAAGAGTTCAGTGCAGAGAGATGCCTGGACAGAGGACATTTTAAGTGTTAGGAGTCCCACAGTATCCGTCTCTGAAGCGCAATAAAGAGTTCAGTGCGAGGTTCGCCCAGAGAGAGGACATTGTAAGTGTTAGGAGCCCCACAGTATCCGCCACTAAAGCACAATAAAGAATTCAGTGCGGATAGCCGCCGCGGACAGAGGACATTGTAAGTGTTAGGAGTCCCACAGTATCCGCCACTGAAGCGCAATAAAGAGTTCAGTGCGGATAGACGCCCGGAGAGAGGCCATTGTAAGTGTTCGGAGCCCCACAGTATCCGTCACTGAAGCACAATAAAGAATTCAATGCGAGGTTCGCCCAGAGAGAGGACATTCTAAGTGTTAGGAGCCCCACAGTATCTGCCACTGAAGCGCAATAAAGAGTTCAGTGCGGAGAGACGCACGGAGAGAGGACATTGTAAGTGTTAGGAGCCCCACAGTATCCGCCACTGAAGCGCAATAAAGAGTTCAGTGCGGAGAGACACCCGGAGAGAGGACATTGTAAGTCTTAGGAGCCCCACAGTATCCACCACTGAAGCGCAATAAAGAGTTCAGTGCAGAGAGACACCCGTAGAGAGGACATTGTAAGTGTTAGGAGCCCCACAGTATCCGCCACTGAAGCGCAATAAAGAGTTCAGTGCGGAGAGACGCACGGAGAGAGGACATTGTAAGTCTTAGGAGCCCCACAGTATCCACCACTGAAGCGCAATAAAGAGTTCAGTGCAGAGAGACACCCGTAGAGAGGACATTGTAAGTGTTAGGAGTCCCACAGTATCCGTCACTGAAGCACAATAAAGAATTCAGTGCGAGGTTCGCCCAGAGAGAGGACATTCTAAGTGTTAGGAGCCCCACAGTATCCGCCACTGAAGCGCAATAAAGAGTTCAGTGCGGAGAGACGCACGGAGAGAGGACATTGTAAGTGTTAGGAGCCCCACAGTATCCGCCACTGAAGCACAATAAAGAGTTCAGTGTGGAGAGACGCCCGGACAGAGGACATTGTAAGTAATAGGAGCCCCACAGTATCCTTCACTGAAGCGCAATAAAGAGTTCAGTGCGGAGAGACGCCCGGAGAGAGTACATTGTAAGTGTTAGGAGCCCCACAGTATCCGCCACTGAAGCGCAATAAAGAGTTCAGTGCGGAGAGACGCACGGAGAGAGGACATTGTAAGTGTTAGGAGCCCCACAGTATCCGCCACTGAAGCGCAATAAAGAGTTCAGTGCGGAGAGACACCCGGAGAGAGGACATTGTAAGTCTTAGGAGCCCCACAGTATCCGCCACTGAAGCGCAATAAAGAGTTCAGTGCAGAGAGACACCCGTAGAGAGGACATTGTAAGTGTTAGGAGTCCCACAGTATCCGTCACTGAAGCACAATAAAGAATTCAGTGCGAGGTTCGCCCAGAGAGAGGACATTCTAAGTGTTAGGAGCCCCACAGTATCCGCCACTGAAGCGCAATAAAGAGTTCAGTGCGGAGAGACGCACGGAGAGAGGACATTGTAAGTGTTAGGAGCCCCACAGTATCCGCCACTGAAGCACAATAAAGAGTTCAGTGTGGAGAGACGCCCGGACAGAGGACATTGTAAGTGTTAGGAGCCCCACAGTATCTGCCACTGAAGCGCAATAAAGAGTTCAGTGTGGATAGCCACTGCGGAGAGAGGACATTGTAAGTGTTAGGAGTCCCACATTATCCGCCACTGAAACGCAATAAAGAGTTCAGTGCGGATAGCCGCCACAGAGAGAGGACATTGTAAGTGTTAGGAGTCCCACAGTATCCGCCACTGAAGCGCAATAAAGAGTTCAGTGCGAGGTTCACCCAGAGAGAGGACATTGTAAGTGTTAGGAGCCCCACACTATCCGTCACTGAAGCGTAATAAAGAGTTCAGTGTGGATAGCCGCCGCGGATAGGGGACATTGTAAGTAATAGGAGCCCCACAGTATCCGTCACTGAAGCGCAATAAAGAGTTCAGTGCGGAGAGACGCCCGGAGAGAGGACATTGCAAGTGTTAGGAGCCCCACAGTATCCGTCACTGAAGCGCAATAAAGAGTTCAGTGCGGAGAGACGCCCGGAGAGAGGACATTGCAAGTGTTAGGAGCCCCACAGTATCCGTCACTGAAGCGCAATAAAGAGTTCAGTGCGGAGAGACGCCCGAGGAGAGGACATTGTAAGTGTTAGGAGCCCCACAGTATCCGCCACTGAAGCGCAATAAAGAGTTCAGTGCGGATATCCACCCGGAGAGAGGACATTGTAAGTGTTAGGAGAGCCCACAGTATCCATCACTGAAGCGCAATAAAGAGTTCAGTGCGGATAGCCACCGCGGTGAGAGGACATTGTAAGTGTTAGGAGCGCCCGCAGTATCTGCCCCTGAAGCGCTATAAAGAGTTCAGTGCGAGGTTCGCCCAGAGAGAGGACATTGTAAGTGTTAGGAGCCCCACAGTATCCGCCCCTGAAGCGCAATAAAGAGTTCATTGCGAGGTTCACCCAGAGAGAAGACATTGTAAGTGTTAGGAGCCCCACACTATCCGTCACTGAAGCGCAATAAAGAGTTCAGTGCGGAGAGACGCCCGGAGATAGGACATTGTAAGTTTTAGGAACCCCACAGTATCCGCCACTGAAGCGCAATAAACAGTTCAGTGCGGAGAGACGCCCGGAAAGAGGACATTCTAAGTGTTAGGAGTCCAACAGTATCCGTCACTGAAGCGCAATAAAGAGTTCAGTGCGGAGAGACGCCCGGAGAGAGGACATTGTAAGTTTTAGGAACCCCACAGTATCTGCCACTGAAGCGCAATGAACAGTTCAGTGCGCAGAGACGCCCGGAGAGAGGACATTGTAAGTGTTAGGAGCGCCCACAGTATCCGCCACTGAAGCGCAATAAAGAGTTCAGTGCGGATAGCCGCCCGGAGAGAGGACATTGTAAGTGTTAGGAGCGCCCACAGTATCCATCACTGAAGCGCAATAAAGAGTTCAGTGCGGATAGCCGCCGCGGGGAGAGGACATTGTAAGTGTTAGGAGCCCCACAGTATCCGTCACTGAAACGCAATAAAGGGTTCAGTGCGAGGTTCGCCCAGAGAGAGGACATTGTAACTGTTAGGAGCGCCCGCAGTATCCGCCATTGAAGCGCAATAAAGAGTTCAGTGCGGAGAGACACCTGGAGCTAGGACATTGTAAGTGTTAGCAGCCCCACAGTATCCGCCACTGAAGCGCAATAAAGAGTTCAGTGCGGATTGACGCCTGGAGAGAGGACATTGTAAGTGCTAGGAGCCCCACAGTATCCGTCACTGAAGCGCAATAAAGAGTTCAGTGCGAAGTTCACCCGGAGAGAGGACATTGTAAGTGTTAGGAGCCCCACAGTATCCGTCACTGAAGCGCAATAAAGAGTTCAGTGCAGAGAGACGCCCGTAGAGAGGACATTGTAAGTGTTAGGAGTCCCACAGTATCCGCCACTGAAGCGCAATAAAGAGTTCAGTGTGGATAGCCCCCGCGGTGAGAGGACATTGTAAGTGTTAGGAGTCCCACAGTATCCGCCACTGAAGCGCAATAAAGAGTTCAGTGCGGATAGACGCCCGGAGAGAGGACATTGTAAGTGTTCGGAGCCCCACAGTATCCGCCACTGAAGCGCAATAAAGAGTTCAGTGCGAGGATCACCCAGAGAGAGGACATTGTAAGTAATAGGAGCCCCACAGTATCCGTCACTGAAGCGCAATAAAGAGTTCAGCGTGGATAGCCGCCCGGAGAGAGGACATTGTAGGTCTTAGGAGCCCCACAGTATCCGCCACTAAAGCGCAATAAAGAGTTCAGTGCAGATAGCTGCCGCGGAGAGAGGACATTGTAAGTGTTAGGAGCCCACAGTATCCGCCTCTGAAGCGCAATAAAGAGTTCAGTGCGGATATCCACCCGGAGAGAGGACATTGTAAGTGTTAGGAGCCCCACAGTATCCGCCACTGAAGCGCAATAAAGAGTTCAGTGTGAAGAGAGGCCCAGAGAGAGGACATTGTAAGTGTTAGGAGTCCCACAGTATCCGTCACTGAAGCACAATAAAGAATTCAGTGCGAGGTTCGCCCAGAGAGAGGATATTGTAAGTGTTAGGAGCGCACGCAGTATCCGCCCCTGAAGCGCAATAAAGAGTTCAGTGCGGAGAGACACCCGGAGAGAGGACACTGTAAGTGTTAGGAGCCCCACAGTATCCGCCCCTGAAGCGCAATAAAGAGTTCAGTGCGGAGAGACACCCGGAGAGAGGACATTGTAAGTGTTAGGAGCCCCACAGTATCCGCCACTGAAGCGCAATAAAGAGTTCAGTGCAGATAGCCGCCCGGAGAGAGGAAACTGTAAGTGTCAGGAGCCCACAGTATCCGCCACTGAAACGCAATAAAGAGTTCAATGCGGAGAGACGCCCGGAGAGAGGACATTGTAAGTGTTAGGAGCCCGCAGTATCCGCCACTGAAGCGCAATAAAGAGTTCAGTGCGGATAGCCGCCGCGGAGAGCGAGGACATTGTAAGTGTTAGGAGCCCCACAGTATCCGTCACTGAAGCGCAATAAAGAGTTCAGTGTGGATAGCCGCCGCAGAGAGAGGACATTGTAAGTGTTAGGAGCCCCACAGTATCCGCCACTGAAGCGCAATAAAGAGTTCAGTGCGGATAGCCACCCGGAGAGAGAGGACATATAAGTGTTTGTAGCCCCACAGTATCCGTCACTGAAGCGAAATAAAGAGTTCAGTGTGGATAGCCACCCGGAGAGAGGACATTGTAAGTGTTAGGAGCGCCCACAGTATCCATCACTGAAGCGCAATAAAAAGTTCAGTGCGGATAGCCGCCGCGGGGAGAGGACATTGTAAGTGTTAGGAGCCCCACAGTATCCGTCACTGAAGCGCAATAAAGGGTTCAGTGCGAGGTTCGCCCAGAGAGAGGATATTGTAAGTGTTAGGAGCGCACGCAGTATCCGCCCCTGAAGCGCAATAAAGAGTTCAGTGCGGATAGCCACCCGGAGAGAGGACATTGTAAGTGTTAGGAGCGCCCGCAGTATCCGCCACTGAAGCGCAATAAAGAGTTCAGTGTGAGGTTCGCCCAGAGTGAGGACATTGTAATTGTTAGGAGCCACCGCAGTATCCGCCACTGAAGCGCAATAAAGAGCTCAGTGCGGATAGCCGCCCGGAGAGAGGACATTGTAAGTGTTAGGAGCGCCCGCAGTATATGCCACTGAAGCGCAATAAAAAGTTCAGTGCGGAGAGACGCCTGGAGCTAGGACATTGTAAGTGCTAGGAGCCCCACAGTATCCTTCACTGAAGCGCAATAAAGAGTTCAGTGCGAAGTTCGCCCGGAGAGATGACATTGTAAGTGTTAGGAGCCCGCAGTATCCGCCACTAAAGCGCAATAAAGAGTTCAGTGCAGATAGCCGCCGCGGAGAGAGGACATTGTAACTGTTAGGAGCCCCACACTATCCATCACTGAAGCGCAATAAAGAGTTCAGCGTGGATAGCCGCCCGGAGAGAGGACATTGTAAGTCTTAGGAGCCCCACAGTATCCGCCACTGAAGCGCAATAAAGAGTTCGGTGCGGATAGCTGCCGCGGAGAGAGGACATTGTAAGTGTTAGGAGCCCACAGTATCCGCCACTGAAGCGCAATAAAGAGTTCAGTGCGGATATCTACCCGGAGAGAGGACATTGTAAGTGTTAGGAGCCCCACAGTATCCGTCACTTAAGCGCAATAAAGAGTTCAGTGCGAGGTTCACCCTGAGAGAGGACATTGTAAGTGTTAGGAGCCCCACAGTATCCGCTACTGAACCGCAATAAAGAGTTCAGTGCGAAGAGACACCCGGAGAGAGAACATTGTAAGTGTTAGGAGCCCCACAGTATCCGCCACTGAAGCGCAATAAAGAATTTAGTGCGGAGAGACACCCGGAGAGAGGACATTGTAAGTGTTAGGAGCCCGCAGTATCCGCCACTGAAGCGCAATAAAGAGTTCAGTGCGGAGAGATGCCCGGAGAGAGGACATTGTAAGTGTTAGGAGCCCCACAGTATCCGCTCCTGAAGCGCAATAAAGAGTTCAGTGCGGAGAGCCGCCCAGAGAGAGGACATTGTAAGTCTTAGGAGCGCCACAGTATCCGCCACTGAAGCGCAATAAGGAGTTCAGTGAGGATAGCTGCCGCGGAGAGAGGACATTGTAAGTGTTAGGAGCCCACAGTATCCGCCACTGAAGCGCAATAAAGAGTTCAGTGCGGAGAGACACCCGGAGAGAGGACATTTTAAGTCTTAGGAGCCCCACAGTATCCGTCACTGAAGCGCAATAAAGAGTTCAGTGTGGAGAGATGCCTGGACAGAGGACATTTTAAGTGTTAGGAGTCCCACTGTATCCGTCACTGAAGCGCAATAAAGAGTTCAGTGCGAGGTTCGCCCACAGAGAGGACATTGTAAGTGTTAGGAGCCGCACAGTATCCGCAACTAAAGCGCAATAAAGAATTCAGTGCGGATAGCCACCGCGGAGAGAGGACATTGTAAGTGTTAGGAGTCCCACAGTATCCGCCACTGAAGCGCAATAAAGAGTTCAGTGCAGATAGACGCCCGGAGAGAGGACATTGTAAGTGTTCGGAGCTCCACAGTATCCGCCACTGAAGCGCAATAAAGAGTTCAGTGCGAGGATCACCCAGAGAGAGGACATTGTAAGTGTTAGGAGCCCCACACTATCCGTCACTGAAGCGCAATAAAGAGTTCAGTGCGGATAGCCGCCGCGGATAGGGGACATTGTAAGTAATAGGAGCCCCACAGTATCCATCACTGAAGCGCAATAAAGAGTTCAGTGCGGAGAGACGCCCGGAGAGAGGACATTGTAAGTGTTAGGAGCCCCACAGTATCCGTCACTGAAGCGCAATAAAGAGTTCAGTGCGGAGAGATGCCCGGAGAGAGGACATTGTAAGTGTTAGGAGCACCACAGTATCCGCCACTGAAGTTCAATAAAGAGTTCAGTGCGGATAGCCACCCGGAGAGAGGACATTGTAAGTGTTTGGAGCCCCACAGTATCCGTCACTGAAGCGCAATAAAGAGTTCAGTGCGGATAGCCACCCGGAGAGAGGACATTGTAAGTGTTAGGAGCGCCCACAGTATCCATCACTGAAGCGCAATAAAGAGTTCAGTGCGGATAGAGGCAGCGGGGTGAGGTAATTGTAAGTGTTTGGAGCCCCACAGTATCCGTCACTGAAGCGCAATAAAGGGTTCAGTGCGAGGTTCGCCCAGAGAGAGGATATTCTAAGTGTTAGGAGCGCACACAGTATCCGCCCCTGAAGCGCAATAAAGAGTTCAGTGCGGATAGCCACCCGGAAAGAGGACATTGTAAGTGTTAGGATCGCCCGCAGTATCCGCCTCTGAAGCGCAATAAAGAGTTCAGTGCGGAGAGACGCCTGGAGCTAGGACATTGTAAGTGCTAGGAGCCCCACAGTATCCGTCACTGAAGCGCAATAAAGAGTTCAGTGCGAAGTTCGCCCGGAGAGATGACATTGTAAGTTTTAAGAGCCCCACAGTATCCGCCACTGAAGCTCAATAAAGAGTTCAGTGCGGAGAGACGCCCGGAGAGAGGACATTGTAAGTGTTAGGAGCGCCCACAGTATCCTCCGAAGCGCAATAAAGTGTTCAGTGCGGATAGCCGCCACGGAGAGTGGACATTGTAAGTGTTAGGAGCCCCACACTATCCGTCACTGAAGCGCAATAAAGAGTTCAGTGCGAGGTTCGCCCGGAGAGAGGACATTGTAAGTGTTAGAAGCCCCACAGTATCCGCCACTGAAGCGCAATAAAGAGTTCAGCGCGGAGAGATGCCCGGAGAGAGAGGACATTGTAAGTGTTAAGAGCCCCACAGTATCCGCCACTGAAGCTCAATAAAGAGTTCAGTGCGGAGAGACGCCCGGAGAGAGGACATTGTAAGTGTTAGGAGCCCCACAGTATCCGCCCCTGAAGCGCAATAAAGAGTTCAGTGCGGAGAGACACCCGGAGAGAGGACATTGTAAGTGTTAGGAGCCCCACAGTATCCGCCACTGAAGCGCAATAAAGAGTTCAGTGCAGATAGCCGCCCGGAGAGAGGAAACTGTAAGTGTTAGGAGCCCACAGTATCCGCCACTGAAGCGCAATAAAGAGTTCAGTGCAGATAGCCGCCGCGGAGAGAGGACATTGTAAGTGTTAGGAGCCCCACACTATCCATCACTGAAGCGCAATAAAGAGTTCAGCGTGGATAGCCGCCCGGAGAGAGGACATTGTAAGTCTTAGGAGCCCCATAGTATCCGCCACTAAAGCGCAATAAAGAGTTCAGTGCGGATAGCTGCCGCGGAGAGAGGACATTGTAAGTGTTAGGAGCCCACAGTATCCGCCTCTGAAGCGCAATAAAGAGTTCAGTGCAGATATCCACCCGGAGAGAGGACATTGTAAGTGTTAGGCGCCCCACAGTATCCGCCACTGAAGCGCAATAAAGAGTTCAGTGTGGAGAGACGCCCAGAGAGAGGACATTGTAAGTGTTAGGAGCCCCACAGTATCCGCCACTGAAGCACAATAAAGAGTTCAGTGCGAGGTTCACCCTGAGAGAGGACATTGTAAGTGTTAGGAGCCCCACAGTATCCGCCACTGAAGCGCAATAAACAGTTCAGTGCGAGGTTCACCCGGAGAGAGGACATTGTAAGTGTTAGGAGCCCCACAGTATCCGCCACTGAAGCACAATAAAGAGTTCAGTGCGGAGAGACACCCGGAGAGAGGACATTGTAAGTCTTAGGAGCCCCACAGTATCCGCCACTGAAGCGCAATTAAGAGTTCAGTGCAGAGAGACACCCGTAGAGAGGACATTGTAAGTGTTAGGAGTCCCACAGTATCCGTCACTGAAGCACAATAAAGAATTCAGTGTGGATAGCCCCCGCGGGTGAGAGGACATTGTAAGTGTTAGGAGTCCCACAGTATCCGCCACTGAAGCGCAATAAAGAGTTCAGTGCGGATAGACGCCCGGAGAGAGGACATTGTAAGTGTTCGGAGCCCCACAGTATCCGTCACTGAAGCGCAATAAAGGGTTCAGTGCGAGGTTCGCCCAGAGAGAGGATATTGTAAGTGTTAGGAGCGCACACAGTATCCGCCCCTGAAGCGCAATAAAGAGTTCAGTGCGGATAGCCACCCGGAAAGAGGACATTGTAAGTGTTAGGATCGCCCGCAGTATCCGCCACTGAAGCGCAATAAAGAGTTCAGTGCGAGGTTCGCCCAGAGAGAGGACATTGTTATTGTTAGGAGCGCCCGCAGTATCCGCCACTGAAGCGCAATAAAGAGTTCAGTGCGGAGAGACGCCTGGAGCTAGGACATTGTAAGTGCTAGGAGCCCCACAGTATCCGTCACTGAAGCGCAATAAAGAGTTCAGTGCGGAGAGACGCCCGGAGAGAGGACATTGTAAGTGTTAGGAGCGCCCACAGTATCCTCCGAAGTGCAATAAAGTGTTCTGTGCGGATAGCCGCCACGGAGAGTGGACATTGTAAGTGTTAGGAGCCCCACAGTATCCGCCACTGAAGCGCAATAAAGAGTTCAGTGCGGAGAGACGCCCGGAGAGAGGACATTGTAAGTGTTAGGAGCCCCACAGTATCCGCCCCTGAAGCGCAATAAAGAGTTCAGTGCGGAGAGACACCCGGAGAGAGGACATTGTAAGTGTTAGGAGCCCCACAGTATCCGCCACTGAAGCGCAATAAAGAGTTCAGTGCAGATAGCCGCCCGGAGAGAGGAAACTGTAAGTGTCAGGAGCCACAGTATCCGCCACTGAAGCGCAATAAAGAGTTCAATGCGGAGAGACGCCCGGAGAGAGGACATTGTAAGTGTTAGGAGCCCGCAGTATCCGCCACTGAAGCGCAATAAAGAGTTCAGTGCAGATAGCCGCCGCGGAGAGAGGACATTGTAAGTGTTAGGAGCCCCACACTATCCATCACTGAAGTGCAATAAAGAGTTCAGCGTGGATAGCCGCCCGGAGAGAGGACATTGTAAGTCTTAGGAGCCCCACAGTATCCGCCACTAAAGCGCAATAAAGAGTTCAGTGCGGATAGCTGCCGCGGAGAGAGGACATTGTAAGTGTTAGGAGCCCACAGTATCCGCCTCTGAAGCGCAATAAAGAGTTTAGTGCGGATATCCACCCAGAGAGAGGACATTGTAAGTGTTAGGAGCCCCACAGTATCCGCCACTGAAGCGCAATAAAGAGTTCAGTGCGAGGTTCACCCTGAGAGAGGACATTGTAAGTGTTAGGAGCCCCACAGTATCCGTCACTGAAGCAGAATAAAGAGTTCAGTGCGGAGAGACACCCGGAGAGAGGACATTGTAAGTCTTAGGAGCCCCACAGTATCCGCCACTGAAGCGCAATAAAGAGTTCAGTGCAGAGAGACACCCGTAGAGAGGACATTGTAAGTGCTAGGAGTCCCACAGTATCCGTCACTGAAGCACAATAAAGAATTCAGTGCGAGGTTCGCCCAGAGAGAGGACATTCTAAGTGTTAGGAGCCCCACAGTATCCGCCACTGAAGCGCAATAAAGAGTTCAGTGCGGAGAGACTCCCGGAGAGAGGACATTGTAAGTCTTAGGAGCCCCACAGTATCCGCCACTGAAGCTCAATAAAGAGTTCAGTGCAGAGAGACACCCTTAGAGAGGACATTGTAAGTGTTAGGAGCCCCACAGTATCCGCCACTGAAGCGCAATAAAGAGTTCAGTGCAGATAGCCGCCCGGAGAGAGGAAACTGTAAGTGTCAGGAGCCACAGTATCCGCCACTGAAGCGCAATAAAGAGTTCAATGCGGAGAGACGCCCGGAGAGAGGACATTGTAAGTGTTAGGAGCCCGCAGTATCCGCCACTGAAGCGCAATAAAGAGTTCAGTGCAGATAGCCGCCGCGGAGAGAGGACATTGTAAGTGTTAGGAGCCCCACACTATCCATCACTGAAGTGCAATAAAGAGTTCAGCGTGGATAGCCGCCCGGAGAGAGGACATTGTAAGTCTTAGGAGCCCCACAGTATCCGCCACTAAAGCGCAATAAAGAGTTCAGTGCGGATAGCTGCCGCGGAGAGAGGACATTGTAAGTGTTAGGAGCCCACAGTATCCGCCTCTGAAGCGCAATAAAGAGTTTAGTGCGGATATCCACCCAGAGAGAGGACATTGTAAGTGTTAGGAGCCCCACAGTATCCGCCACTGAAGCGCAATAAAGAGTTCAGTGCGAGGTTCACCCTGAGAGAGGACATTGTAAGTGTTAGGAGCCCCACAGTATCCGTCACTGAAGCAGAATAAAGAGTTCAGTGCGGAGAGACACCCGGAGAGAGAGGACATTGTAAGTCTTAGGAGCCCCACAGTATCCGCCACTGAAGCGCAATAAAGAGTTCAGTGCAGAGAGACACCCGTAGAGAGGACATTGTAAGTGCTAGGAGTCCCACAGTATCCGTCACTGAAGCACAATAAAGAATTCAGTGCGAGGTTCGCCCAGAGAGAGGACATTCTAAGTGTTAGGAGCCCCACAGTATCCGCCACTGAAGCGCAATAAAGAGTTCAGTGCGGAGAGACGCACGGAGAGAGGACATTGTAAGTCTTAGGAGCCCCACAGTATCCGCCACTGAAGCTCAATAAAGAGTTCAGTGCAGAGAGACACCCTTAGAGAGGACATTGTAAGTGTTAGGAGTCCCACAGTATCCGTCACTGAAGCACAATAAAGAATTCAGTGCGAGGTTCGCCCAGAGAGAGGACATTCTAAGTGTTAGGAGCCCCACAGTATCCGCCACTGAAGTGCAATAAAGAGTTCAGTGCGGAGAGACGCACGGAGAGAGGACATTGTAAGTGTTAGGAGCCCCATAGTATCCGCCACTGAAGCGCAATAAAGAGTTCAGTGCGGAGAGACGCCCGGAGAGAGGACATTGTAAGTGTTAGGAGCCCCACAGTATCTGCCACTGAAGCGCAATAAAGAGTTCAATGTGGATAGCCAATGCGGAGAGAGGACATTGTAAGTGTTAGGAGTCCCACGTTATCCGCCACTGAAGTGCAATAAAGATTTCAGTGTGAGGTTCACCCGGAGAGAGGACATTGTAAGTGTTAGGAGCCCCACAGTATCCGTCACTGAAGCGCAATAAAGAGTTCAGTGCGAAGTTCGCCCGGAGAGAGGACATTGTAAGTGTTAGGAGCCCCACAGTATCCGTCACTGAAGTGCAATAAAGATTTCAGTGCGGGGTTCACCCGGAGAGAGGACACTGTAAGTGTTAGGAGCCCCACAGTATCCGTTACTGAAGCGCAATAAAGAGTTCAGTGCGAGGTTCGCCCGGAGAGAGGACATTGTATATGTTAGCAGCGCCCACAGTATCCGCCCCTGAAGCGCAATAAAGAGTTCAGTGCGGAGAGACGCCCGGAGAGAGGACATTGTAAGTGTTAGGAGCCCCACAGTACCCGTCACTAAAGCGCAATAAAGAGTTCAGTGCGGAGAGAAGCCCAGAGAGAGGACATTTTAAGTGTTAGGAGTGCCCACAGTGTCCTCTGAAGCGCAATAAAGAGTTCAGTGCGGAGAGACGCCCGGAGAGAGGACATTGTAAGTGTTAGGAGCCCCACAGTATCCGCCCCTGAAGCGCAATAAAGAGTTCAGTGGGAGGTTCACCCAGAGAGAAGACATTGTAAGTGTTAGGAGCCCCACACTATCCGTCACTGAAGCGCAATAAAGAGTTCAGTGCGGAGAGACGCCCGGAGAGAGGACATTGTAAGTGTTAGGAGCCCCACAGTATCCGCCCCTGAAGTGCAATAAAGAGTTCAGTGCGAGGTTCGCCCAGAGAGAGGACATTGTAAGGGTTAGGAGCCCCCGTAGTATCCGCCACTGAAGCGCAATAAAGAGTTCAGTGAGGATAGCCGCCCGGAGAGAGGACATTGTAAGTGTTAGGAGCGCCCTCAGTATCCGCCATTGAAGCGCAATAAAGAGTTCAGTGCGGAGAGACACCTGGAGCTAGGACATTGTAAGTGTTAGCAGCCCCACAGTATCCGCCACTGAAGCGCAATAAAGAGTTCAGTGTGGATAGCTGCCGCGGAGAGAGGACATTGTAAGTGTTAGGAGCCCACAGTATCCGCCACTGAAGCGCAATAAAGGGTTCATTGCGGATATCCACCCGGAGAGAGGACATTTTTAGTGTTAGGAGCCCCACAGTATCTGCCACTGAAGTGCAATAAAGAGTTCAGTGTGGAGAGATGCCCGGAGAGAGGACATTGTAAGTGTTAGGAGCCCCACAATATCCGCCACTGAAGTGCAATAAAGAGTTCAGTGCGGAGAGACACCCGGAGAGAGGACATTGTAAGTCTTATGAGCCCCACAGTATCCGCCACTGAAGCACAATAAAGAGTTCAGTGCAGAGAGACACCCGTAGAGAGGACATTGTAAGTGTTAGGAGTCCCACAGTATCCGTCACTGAAGCGCAATAAAGAATTCAGTGTGAGGTTCGCCCAGAGAGTGGACATTCTAAGTGTTAGGAGCCCCACAGTATCCGCCACTGAAGCGCTATAAAGAGTTCAGTGTGGATAGCCACCGCGGAGAGAGGACATTGTAAGTGTTAGGAGTCCCACATTATCCGCCACTGAAGCGCAAATAAGGGTTCAGTGCGGATAGCCGCCGCGGATAGGGGACATTGTAAGTAATAGGAGCCCCACAGTATCCGTCACTGAAGCGCAATAAAGAGTTCAGTGCGGAGAGACGCCCGGAGAGAGGACATTGCAAATGTTAGGAGCCCCACAGTATCCGTCACTGAAGCGCAATAAAGAGTTCAGTGTGGATAGCCGCCGCAGAGAGAGAACATTGTAAGTGTTAGGAGCCCCACAGTATCCGCCACTGAAGCGCAATAAAGAGTTCAGTGCGGATATCCACCCGGAGAGAAGACATTGTAAGTGTTAGGAGCGCCCACAGTATCCATCACTGAAGCGCAATAAAGAGTTCAGTGCGGATAGCCGCCGCGGGGAGAGGACATTGTAAGTGTTAGGAGCCCCACAGTATCCGCCCCTGAAGCGCAATAAAGAGTTCAGTGTGAGGTTCACCAGAGAGAGGACATTTTTAGTGTTAGGAGCCCCACTCTATCCGTCACTGAAGCGCAATAAAGAGTTCAGTGCGGAGAGACGCCCGGAGAGAGGACATTGTAAGTGTTAGGAGCCCCACAGTATCCGCCCCTGAAGCGCAATAAAGAGTTCAGTGCAAGGTTCACCCAGAGAGAGGACATTGTAAGTGTTGGGAGCCCCACTCTATTCGTCACTGAAGCGCAATAAACAGTTCAGTGAGAGGTTTGCCCGGAGAGAGGACATTGTAAGTGTTAGGAGCCCCACAGTATCCGCCCCTGAAGCGCAATAAAGAGTTCAGTGCGGAGAGACGCCCAGACAGAGGACATTGTAAGTGTTAGGAGCCCCACAGTATCCGTCACTGAAGCGCAATAAAGAGTTCAGTGCGGAGAGACGCCCAGAGAGAGGACATTGTAAGTGTTAGGAGCCCCACAGTATTCGTCACTGAAGTGCAATAAAGAGTTCAGTGTGGATAGCCGCCGCGGAGAGAGGACATTGTAAGTCTTAGGAGTCCCAAAGTATCCGCCCCTGAAGCGCCATAAAGAGTTCAGTGCGGATAGCCGCCAGGAGAGAGGACATTGTAAGTGCTAGGAGCCCCACAGTATCCGTCACTGAAGCGCAATAAAGAGTTCAGTGCGGAGAGACGCCCGGAGAGAGGACATTGTAAGTGTTAGGAGCCCCACAGTATCCATCACTGAAGTGCAATAAAGATTTCAGTGCGAGGTTCACCCGGAGAGAGGACATTGTAAGTGTTAGGAGCCCCACAGTATCCGCCCCGGAAGCGCAATAAAGAGTTCAGTGAGGAGAGACGCCGCGGAGAGAGAGGACATTGTAAGTTTTAGGAGCCCCACAGTATCCGTCGCTGAAGCGCAATAAAGAGTTCAGTGCGCGGAGAGATGCCCGGAGAGAGGACATTGTAAGTTTTAGGAGCCCCACAGTATCCGTCACTGAAGCGCAATAAAGAGTTCAGTTCGGAGAGACGCCCGGAGAGAGGACATTGTAAGTGTTAGGAGCCCCACAGTATCCGTTACTGAAGCGCAATAAAGAGTTCAGTGCGAGGTTCGCCCGGAGAGAGGACATTGTATATGTTAGCAGCGCCCGCAGTATCCGCCCCTGAAGCGCAATAAAGAGTTCAGTGCGGAGAGACGCCCAGAGAGAGGACATTGTAAGTGTTAGGAGTGCGCACAGTATCCTCTGAAGCGCAATAAAGAGTTCATTGCGGAGAGACGCCCGGAGAGAGGACATTGTAAGTCTTAGGAGCCCCACAGTATCTGCCACTGAAGCACAGTAAAGTGCGAGGTTTACCCGGAGAGAGAGGACATTATAAGTCCTAGGAGCGCCCGCAGTATCCGCCCCTGAAGCGCAATAAAGAGTTCAGTGCGAGGTTCGCCCAGAGAGAGGACATTATAAGTGTTAGGAGCGCCCGCAGTATCCGCCATTGAAGCGCAATAAAGAGTTTAGTGCGGAGAGACACCTGGAGCTAGGACATTGTAAGTCTTAGGAGCCCCACAGTATCCGCCACTGCAGCGCAATAAAGAGTTCAGTGCGGATTGACGCCTGGAGAGAGGACATTGTAAGTGTTAGGAGCCCACAGTATCCGCCACTGAAGCGCAATAAAGAGTTCAGTGTGGATATCCACCCGGAGAGAGGACATTGTAAGTGTTATGAGCCCCACAGTATCCGTCACTTAAGCGCAATAAAGAGTTCAGTGCGAGGTTCACCCTGAGAGAGGACATTGTAAGTCTTAGGAGCCCCACAGTATCCGCCACTGAAGCGCAATAAAGAGTTCAGTGCAGAGAGACACCCGTAGAGAGGACATTGTAAGTGTTAGGAGTCCCACAGTATCCGTCACTGAAGCGCAATAAAGAATTTAGTGTGAGGTTCGCCCAGAGAGAGGACATTCTAAGTGTTAGGAGTCCCACAGTATCCGCCACTGAAGCGCAATACAGACTTCAGTGCGGATAGACGCCCAGAGAGAGGACATTGTAAGTGTTCGGAGCCCCACAGTATCCGCCCCTGAAGCGCAATAAAGAGTTCAGTGCGGAGAGACGCCCAGACAGAGGACATTGTAAGTGTTAGGAGCCCCACAGTATCCGTCACTGAAGCGCAATAAAGAGTTCAGTGCGGAGAGACGCCCAGAGAGAGGACATTGTAAGTGTTAGGAGCCCCACAGTATTCGTCACTGAAGTGCAATAAAGAGTTCAGTGTGGATAGCCGCCGCGGAGAGAGGACATTGTAAGTCTTAGGAGTCCCAAAGTATCCGCCCCTGAAGCGCCATAAAGAGTTCAGTGCGGATAGCCGCCAGGAGAGAGGACATTGTAAGTGCTAGGAGCCCCACAGTATCCGTCACTGAAGCGCAATAAAGAGTTCAGTGCGGAGAGACGCCCGGAGAGAGGACATTGTAAGTGTTAGGAGCCCCACAGTATCCATCACTGAAGTGCAATAAAAATTTCAGTGCGAGGTTCACCCGGAGAGAGGACATTGTAAGTGTTAGGAGCCCCACAGTATCCGCCCCGGAAGCGCAATAAAGAGTTCAGTGAGGAGAGACGCCGCGGAGAGAGGACATTGTAAGTTTTAGGAGCCCCACAGTATCCGTCGCTGAAGCGCAATAAAGAGTTCAGTGCGCAGAGATGCCCGGAGAGAGGACATTGTAAGTTTTAGGAGCCCCACAGTATCCGTCACTGAAGCGCAATAAAGAGTTCAGTTCGGAGAGACGCCCGGAGAGAGGACATTGTAAGTGTTAGGAGCCCCACAGTATCCGTTACTGAAGCGCAATAAAGAGTTCAGTGCGAGGTTCGCCCGGAGAGAGGACATTGTATATGTTAGCAGCGCCCACAGTATCCGCCCCTGAAGCGCAATAAAGAGTTCAGTGCGGAGAGACGCCCAGAGAGAGGACATTGTAAGTGTTAGGAGTGCGCACAGTATCCTCTGAAGCGCAATAAAGAGTTCATTGCGGAGAGACGCCCGGAGAGAGGACATTGTAAGTCTTAGGAGCCCCACAGTATCTGCCACTGAAGCACAGTAAAGTGCGAGGTTTACCCGGAGAGAGAGGACATTATAAGTCCTAGGAGCGCCCGCAGTATCCGCCCCTGAAGCGCAATAAAGAGTTCAGTGCGAGGTTCGCCCAGAGAGAGGACATTATAAGTGTTAGGAGCGCCCGCAGTATCCGCCATTGAAGCGCAATAAAGAGTTTAGTGCGGAGAGACACCTGGAGCTAGGACATTGTAAGTGTTATGAGCCCCACAGTATCCGTCACTTAAGCGCAATAAAGAGTTCAGTGCGAGGTTCACCCTGAGAGAGGACATTGTAAGTCTTAGGAGCCCCACAGTATCTGCCACTGAAGCGCAATAAAGAGTTCAGTGCAGAGAGACACCCAGAGAGAGGACATTCTAAGTGTTAGGAGCCCCACAGTATCCGCCACTGAAGCGCAATAAAGAGTTCAGTGTGGATAGCCGCCACGGAGAGAGGACATTGTAAGTGTTAGGAGTCCCACAGTATCCGCCACTGAAGCGCAATACAGACTTCAGTGCGGATAGACGCCCGGAGAGAGGACATTGTAAGTGTTCGGAGCCCCACAGTATCCGCCACTGAAGCGCAATAAAGAGTTCAGTGCGGAGAGATGCCCGGAGAGAGGACATTGCAAGTGTTAGGAGCCCCACAGTATCCGCCACTGAAGCGCAATAAAGAGTTCAGTGTGGATAGCCGCCCGGAGAGAGGACATTGTAACTGTTATGAGCCCCACAGTATCCGTCACTTAAGCGCAATAAAGAGTTCAGTGCGAGGTTCACCCTGAGAGAGGACATTGTAAGTGTTAGGAGCCCCACAGTATCCGCCACTGAAGTGCAATAAAGAGTTCAGTGCGGAGAGACGCCCGGAGAGAGGACATTGTAAGTTTTAGGAGCCCCACAGTATCCGCCACTGAAACGCAATAAAGAGTTCAGTGCGGAGAGACGCCTGGAGAGATAACATTTTAAGTGTTAGGAGCTCCATAGTGTCCGTCACTGAAGCGAAATAAAGAGTTCAGTGCGGATAGCTGCCGCGGAGAGAGGACATTGTAAGTGTTAGGAGACCCACAGTATCCATCACTGAAGCGCAATAAAGAGTTCAGTGCGAGGTTCGCCCAGAGAGAGGACATTGTAAGTGTTAGGAGCGCACGCAGTATCCGCCCCTGAAGCGCAATAAAGAGTTCAGTGCGGATAGCCGCCGCGGAGAGAGGACATTGTAACTGTTAGCAGGACCACAGTATCCGTCACTGAAGCGCAATAAAGAGTTCAGTGCGGATAGCTGCCGCGGGGAGAGGACATTGTAAGTGTTAGCAGGCCCACAGTATCCGCCCCTGAAGCGCAGTAAAGAGTTCAGTGTGGAGAGACGCCCGGAGAGAGGACATTTTAAGTGTTAGGAGCGCCCGCAGTATCCGCCACTGAAGCGCAATAAAGAGTTCAGTGCAGAGAGACGCCTGGAGAGAGGACATTGTAAGTGTTAGGAGCCCGCAGTATCCGCCACTGAAGCGCAATAAAGAGTTCAGTGCGAGGTTCGCCCGGAGAGAGGACATTATAAGTGTTAGGAGCCCCACAGTATCCGTCCCTGAAGCGCAATAAAGAGTTCAGTGCGGATAGCCGCCGTGGAGAGAGGACATTGTAAGTGTTAGGAGCCCCACAGTATCTGCCACTGAAGCGCAATAAAGAGTTCAGTGCGGAGAGACGCCCGGAGAGAGGACATTGTAAGTGTTAGGAGCCCCACAGTGTCCGTCACTGAAGCGCAATAAAGAGTTCAGTGCGGAGAGACGCCCGGAGAGAGGACATTGTAAGTGTTAGGAGCCCCACAGTATCCGCCACTGAAGCACAATAAAGAGTTCAGTTTGGATAGCCGCTGCGGAGAGAGGACATTGTAAGTCTTAGGAGCCCCAAAGTATCCGTTGCTGAAGCGCAATAAAGAGTTCAGTGCAGAGAGACGCCCGGAGAGAGGACATTGTAAGTGTTAGGAGCCCCACAGTATCCGCCACTGAAGCGCAATAAAGAGTTCAGTGTAGAGAGACGCCTGGAGAGAGGACATTGTAAGTGTTAGGAGCCCGCAGTATCCGCCACTGAAGCACAATAAAGTGTTCAGTGCAGATAGCCGCCGCGGAGAGAGGACATTGTAATTGTTAGGAGCCCCACACTATCCATCACTGAAGCGCAATAAAGAGTTCAGTGCGGATAGCCGCCCGGAGAGAGGACATTGTAAGTCTTAGGAGCCCCACAGTATCCGCCACTGAAGCGCAATAAAGAGTTCAGTGCGGATAGCTGCCATGGAGAGAGGACATTGTAAGTGTTAGGAGCCCACAGTATCCGCCACTGAAGCGCAATAAAGAGTTCAGTGCGAGGTTCACCCTGAGAGAGGACATTGTAAGTGCTAGGAGCCCCACAGTATCTTCCACTGAAGCGCAATAAAGAGTTCAGTGCGGAGAGACACCCGGAGAGAGGACATTGTAATTGTTAGGAGCCCCACAGTATCCGTAACTGAAGCGCAATGAAGAGTTCAGTGTGGAGAGACGCCCGGAGAGAGGACATTGTAAGTGTTAGGAGCCCCACAGTATCCGCCACTGAAGCGCAATAAAGAGTTCAGTGCGGATAGCCGCCGCGGAGAGAGGACATTGTAAGTGTTAGGAGCCCCACAGTATCCGTCACTGAAGCGCAATAAAGAGTTCAGTGCGAGGTTCACCCGGAGAGAGGACATTGTAAGTGTTAGGAGCCCCACAGTATCCGTCACTGAAGCGCAATAAAGAGTTCAGTGCGAGGTTCACCCGGAGAGAGGACATTGTAAGTGTTAGGAGCCCCACAGTATCCGCCACTGAAGCGCAATAAACAGTTCAGTGCGAGGTTCACCCGGAGAGAGGACATTGTAAGTCTTAGGAGCCCCACAGTATCTGCCACTGAAGCGCAATAAAGAGTTCAGTGCCGAGAGACACCCATAGAGAGGACATTGTAAGTCTTAGGAGCCCCACAGTATCCGCCGCTGAAGCGCAATAAAGAGTTCAGTGCGGATAGCCGCCGCGGAGAGAGGACATTGTAAGTGTTAGGAGCCCCACAATATCCACCACTGAAGCGCAATAAAGAGTTCAGTGCAGATAGCCGCCGCGGAGAGAGGACATTGTAAGTCTTAGGAGCCCCACAGTATCCGCCACTGAAGCGCCATAAAGAGTTCAGTGCGGAGAGACGCCTTGACAGAGGACATTGTAAGTATTAGGAGTCCCACAGTATCTGTCACTGAAGCGCAATAAAGAGTTCAGTGCGAGGTTCGCCCAGAGAGAGGACATTGTAAGTGTTAGCAGTCCCACAGTATCTGCCACTGAAGCGCAATAAAGAGTTCAGTGTGGATAGCCACCGCGGAGAGAGGACATTGTAAGTGTTAGGAGCGCAAGCAGTATCCGCCCCTGAAGCGCAATAAAGAGTTCAGTGCGGATAGCCACCCGGAGAGAGGACATTGTAAGTGTTAGGAGCCCCCGCAGTATCCGCCCCTGAAGTGCAATAAAGAGTTCAGTGCGGATAGCCACCCGGAGAGAGGACATTGTAAGTGTTAGGAGCCCCCGCAGTATCCGCCCCTGAAGCGCAATAAAGAGTTCAGTGCGGATAGCCGCCCGGAGAGAGGACATTGTAAGTGTTAGGAGCCCCCGCAGTATCCGCCACTGAAGCGCAATAAAGAGTTCAGTGCGGAGAGACGCCTGGAGCTAGGACATTGTAAGTGTTAGCAGCCCCACAGTATCCGCCACTGAAGCGCAATAAAGAGTTCAGTGCGAGGTTCACCCGGAGAGAGGACATTATAAGTCTTAGGAGCGCCCACAGTATCCGCCACTGAAGCGCAATAAAGAGTTCAGTGTGAGGTTCACCCGGAGAGAGGACATTGTAAGTGTTAGGAGCCCCACAGTATCCGCCCCTGAAGCGCAATAAAGAGTTCAGTGCGGAGAGACGCCCGGAGAGAGGACAATGTAAGTGTTAGGAGCCCCACAGTATCCGTCACTGAAGCGCAATAAAGAGTTCAGTGCGAGGTTCACCCAGAGAGAGGACATTGTAAGTGTTAGGAGCCCCACAGTATCCATCACTGAAGCGCAATAAAGAGTTCAGTGCGAGGTTCACCCAGAGAGAGGACATTGTAAGTGTTAGGAGCCCCACAGTATCCGCCACTGAAGCGCAATAAAGAGTTCAGTGCGGAGATACGCCCGGAGAGAGGACATTGTAAGTGTTAGGAGCCCGCCGTATCCGCCACTGAAGCGCAATAAAGAGTTCAGTGCGGAGAGACGCCCGTAGAGAGGACATTGTAAGTGTTAGGAGCCCCACAGTATCCGCCCCTGAAGCGCAATAAAGAGTTCAGTGCGGAGAGACGCCCGGAGAGAGGACACTGTAAGTGTTAGGAGCCCGCAGTATCCGCCACTGAAGCGCAGTAAAGAGTTCAGTGCGGATAGCCGCCCGGAGAGAGGACATTGTAAGTCTTAGGCGCCCCACAGTATCCATCACTGAAGCGCAATAAAGAGTTCAGTGCGAGGTTCGCCCAGAGAGAGGACACTGTAAGTGTTAGGAGTCCCACAGTATCCGCCACTGAAGCGCAATAAAGAGTTCAGTGCGGATAGCCGCCGCGGAGAGAGGACATTGTAAGTGTTCGGAGCCCCACAGTATCCGCCACTGAAGCGCAATAAAGAGTTCAGTGCGGATAGCCGCCGCGGATAGGGGACATTGTAAGTAATAGGAGCCCCACAGTATCCGTCACTGAAGCGCAATAAAGAGTTCAGTGCGGAGAGAGGACATTTTAAGTGTTAGGAGCCCCACAGTATCCGTCACTGAAGCGCAATAAAGAGTTCAGTGCGGATAGCCACCCGGAGAGAGGACATTGTAAGTGTTAGGAGCGCCCACAGTATCCGTCACTGAAGCGCAATAAAGAGTTCAGTGCGAGGTTCGCCCAGAGAGAGGACATTGTAAGTATTAGGAGCGCATGCAGTATCCGCCCCTGAAGCGCAATAAAGAGTTCAGTGCGGATAGCCACCCGGAGAGAGGACATTGTAAGTGTTAGGAGCGCCCGCAGTATCCGCCCCTGAAGCGCAATAAAGAGTTCAGTGTGGATAGCCGCCCGGAGAGAGGACATTGTAAGTGTTAGGAGCGACCGCAGTATCCGCCACTGAAGCGCAATAAAGAGTTCAGTGCGAGGTTCGCCCAGAGAGAGGACATTGTAAGTGTTAGGAGCCCCCGCAGTATCCGCCACTGAAGCGCAATAAAGAGTTCAGTGCAGATAGCCGCCCGGAGAGAGGACATAGTAAGTGTTAGGAGCGCCCGCAGTATCCGCCACTGAAGCGCAATTAAGAGTTCAGTGCGGAGAGACGCCCGGAGCTAGGACATTGTAAGTGTTAGGAGCCCCACTGTATCCGGCACTGAAGCTCAATAAAGAGTTCAGTGTGGATAGGCACCGCGGAGAGAGGACATTGTAAGTGTTAGGAGTCTCACATTATCCGCCACTGAAGCGCAATAAAGAGTTCAGTGTGGATAGCCGCCGCGGAGAGAGGACATTGTAAGTCTTAGGAGCCCCACAGTATCCGCCACTGAAGCGCCATAAAGAGTTCAGTGCGGAGAGACGCCTTGACAGAGGACATTGTAAGTATTAGGAGTCCCACAGTATCTGTCACTGAAGCGCAATAAAGAGTTCAGTGCGAGGTTCGCCCAGAGAGAGGACATTGTAAGTGTTAGCAGTCCCACAGTATCTGCCACTGAAGCGCAATAAAGAGTTCAGTGTGGATAGCCACCGCGGAGAGAGGACATTGTAAGTGTTAGGAGCGCAAGCAGTATCCGCCCCTGAAGCGCAATAAAGAGTTCAGTGCGGATAGCCACCCGGAGAGAGGACATTGTAAGTGTTAGGAGCCCCCGCAGTATCCGCCCCTGAAGTGCAATAAAGAGTTCAGTGCGGATAGCCACCCGGAGAGAGGACATTGTAAGTGTTAGGAGCCCCCGCAGTATCCGCCCCTGAAGTGCAATAAAGAGTTCAGTGTGGAGAGCCGCCCGGAGAGAGGACATTGTAAGTGTTAGGAGCCCCCGCAGTATCCGCCACTGAAGCGCAATAAAGAGTTCAGTGCGGAGAGACGCCTGGAGCTAGGACATTGTAAGTGTTAGCAGCCCCACAGTATCCGCCACTGAAGCGCAATAAAGAGTTCAGTGCGAGGTTCGCCCAGAGAGAGGACATTGTAAGTGTTAGGAGCCCCCGCAGTATCCGCCACTGAAGCGCAATAAAGAGTTCAGTGCAGATAGCCGCCCGGAGAGAGGACATAGTAAGTGTTAGGAGCGCCCGCAGTATCCGCCACTGAAGCGCAATTAAGAGTTCAGTGCGGAGAGACGCCCGGAGCTAGGACATTGTAAGTGTTAGGAGCCCCACTGTATCCGGCACTGAAGCTCAATAAAGAGTTCAGTGTGGATAGGCACCGCGGAGAGAGGACATTGTAAGTGTTAGGAGTCTCACATTATCCGCCACTGAAGCGCAATAAAGAGTTCAGTGTGGATAGCCGCCGCGGAGAGAGGACATTGTAAGTCTTAGGAGCCCCACAGTATCCGCCACTGAAGCGCCATAAAGAGTTCAGTGCGGAGAGACGCCTTGACAGAGGACATTGTAAGTATTAGGAGTCCCACAGTATCTGTCACTGAAGCGCAATAAAGAGTTCAGTGCGAGGTTCGCCCAGAGAGAGGACATTGTAAGTGTTAGCAGTCCCACAGTATCTGCCACTGAAGCGCAATAAAGAGTTCAGTGTGGATAGCCACCGCGGAGAGAGGACATTGTAAGTGTTAGGAGCGCAAGCAGTATCCGCCCCTGAAGCGCAATAAAGAGTTCAGTGCGGATAGCCACCCGGAGAGAGGACATTGTAAGTGTTAGGAGCCCCCGCAGTATCCGCCCCTGAAGTGCAATAAAGAGTTCAGTGCGGATAGCCACCCGGAGAGAGGACATTGTAAGTGTTAGGAGCCCCCGCAGTATCCGCCCCTGAAGTGCAATAAAGAGTTCAGTGTGGAGAGCCGCCCGGAGAGAGGACATTGTAAGTGTTAGGAGCCCCCGCAGTATCCGCCACTGAAGCGCAATAAAGAGTTCAGTGCGGAGAGACGCCTGGAGCTAGGACATTGTAAGTGTTAGCAGCCCCACAGTATCCGCCACTGAAGCGCAATAAAGAGTTCAGTGCGAGGTTCACCCGGAGAGAGGACATTATAAGTCTTAGGAGCGCCCACAGTATCCGCCACTGAAGCGCAATAAAGAGTTCAGTGTGAGGTTCACCCGGAGAGAGGACATTGTAAGTGTTAGGAGTCCCACAGTATCCATCACTGAAGCGCAATAAAGAGTTCAGTGCGAGGTTCGCCCGGAGAGAGGACATTGTAAGTCTTAGGAGCGCCCACAGTATCCGCCACTGAAGCGCAATAAAGAGTTCAGTGCGGAGAGACGCCCGGAGAGAGGACATTGTAAGTGTTAGGAGCCCCACAGTATCCATCACTGAAGTGCAATAAAGAGTTCAGTGCGAGGTTCACCTGGAGAGAGGACATTGTAAGTGTTAGGAGCCCCACACTATCCATCACTGAAGTGCAATAAAGAGTTCAGTGCGGAGAGACGCCCGGAGAGAGGACACTGTAAGTGTTAGGAGCTCCATAGTGTCCGTCACTGAAGCGAAATAAAGAGTTCAGTGCGGATAGTTGCCGCGGAGAGAGGACATTGTAAATGTTAGGAGCCCCACAGTTCCATCACTGAAGCGCAATAAAGAGTTCAGTGCGGATATCCACCTGGAGAGTGGACATTGTAAGTGTTAGGAGCTCCATAGTGTCCGTCATTGAAGCGAAATAAAGAGTTCAGTGCGGAGAGACGTCTGGAGAGAGGACATTGTAAGTGTTAGGAGCCCAACAGTATCCGCCACTGAAGCGCATTAAAGAGTTCAGTGCGGAGAGATGCCCAGAGAGAGGACATTGTAGGTGTTAGGAGCCCCACAGTATCCGCCACTGAAGCGCAATAAAGAGTTCAGTGCGGAGAGACGCCCAGAGAGAGGACATTGTAAGTGTTAGGAGCCCGCAGTATCCGCCACTGAAGCACAATAAAGAGCTCAGTGCGAGGTTCGCCCGGAGAGAGGACATTGTAAGTGTTAGGAGCCCCACAGTATCCGTCCCTGAAGCGCAATAAAGAGTTCAGTGCGGATAGCCGCCGCGGAGAGAGGACATTGTAAGGGTTAGGAGCCCCACACTATCGGTCACTGAAGCGCAATAAAGAGTTCAGTGCGAGGTTCGCCCGGAGAGAGGACATTGTAAGTGTTAGGAGCCCCACAGTATCCGCCACTGAAGCGCAATAAATAGTTTAGTGCGGAGAGACGCCCGGAGAGAGGACATTGTATGTGTTAGAAGCGCCCACAGTATCCTCTGAAGCGCAATAAAGAGTTCAGTGCGGAGAGATGCCCGGAGAGAGGACATTGTAAGTGTTAGGAGCCCCACAGTCTCCGCCACTGAAGTACAGTAAAGAGTTCAGTGCGAGGTTCACCCGGAGAGAGGACATTTTAAGTCCTAGGAGCGCCCACAGTATCCGTCGCTGAAGCGCAATAAAGAGTTCAGTGCGAGCTTCGCCCGGAGAGTGGACCTTGTAAGTGTTAGGAGCGCCCGCAGTATCCGCCACTGAAGCGCAATAAAGAGTTCAGTGCGATGTTCGCCCGGAGAGAGGACATTGTAAGTCCTAGGAGCTCCACAGTATTTTTATTTTATTTATTTTATTTGTAAGTTTTTATATACCTCCACTTCCCAAGATCAGTGGCGGTTTACATCAAACAATAAGAGATACATAGAACAGCTCAATAATAAGACTGGTACAATGTACGGTAATCAGAACTATGAACAATAGGTGTAAGTATAATTTTAAACTATTTAGAGATTTTTATGATGTTTATACACTTATATATACATCATGTTTCATCCTATGTTTAGTTATGTGATTGAGTGTCATGATTATTAGGGCAGAAGAAATCCTTGGTGATTTATGGAGGATGGGAGGCCTTGTCTAAATTATTATCTATGTTAGAGTAATATTGGGAGAATAGATATGTTTTTAAATCTCTTCGGAATTGCTTTAGGTCTTTAGTATCCATCACTGAAGCGCAATAAAGAGTTCAGTGCGGAGAGACGCCCGGAGAGAGGACATTGTAAGTGTTAGGAGCGCCCACAGTATCCGCCACTGAAGCGCAATAAAGAGTTCAGTGCGGAGAGACGCCCCGAGAGAGGACATTGTAAGTGTTAGGAGAGCCCACAGTATCCGCCACTGAAGCGCAATAAAGATTTCAGTGCGGGGAGACGCCCCGAGAGAGGACATTTTAAGTCTTAGGAGCGCCCACAGTATCCGTCACTGAAGCACAATAAAGAGTTCAGTGCGGAGAGACGCCCGGAGAGAGGACAGTGTGTTAGGAGCGCCCGTAGTATCTGCCCCTGAAGCGCAGTAAAGAGTTCAGTGTGAGGTTCGCCCGGAGAGAGGACATTGTAAGTCTTAGGAGCGCCCACAGTATCCGTCACTGAAGCGCAATAAAGAGTTCAGTGCAAGCTTCAGATCGGGCCTCGGGTGGAGTCTGCTTTCTTGGCAGGGAAGGATAGGGAAGCTAATTTTAAATTTTAGATAGAAAGTTAAAAATCCCCAACTTCTGGGTTTACATACTCAACAATGGTGATATTAAAGATTTCCGTAAAGCCCTAAAACCCTTCTTTTCGCAGAAACTTATGAGTTAGTAAACAATCAATAGTTTCGACCCTTTGGTCTACTATTACTTCCATCAACTCGTCTTAGTTTTGTTTAGTGTTATGGATACTCTTTTATGTATCTCATGTTATTTGTAACCTTCCGTTTGTAATGTGACCACTTTGATTGTAGGATAAGGTGGGATACAAATCTAAATAAATAAATTAATGATTCCTGTTCACACGAAGGACCCAAGAGGCAGGCAGAACTCAGGTTACTATACTGGAAACATCACTGCAGAAAAAGAACACATGGCCTGGCTGATCTGTCCTTCCATATCAACTCTTCCAATAGTCCCCTTTTTTCCTTTAGAGATCCTCTGTGTTTGTCCCATGCTTTTTTTGGATTCAGACACTATTCTACTATTATTTAGCACCAAGCACACAGGGCTGTGCAGGCATGACATGCATATAAGAGATAAACATAGAAAAGACAGTCCCTGCTCCTCAGAGACTTGCTTATCTGAGCTTACAATCTAATACAACAATACAAAGCGATAGTCAATTCAGTGCAAAGCATAATATGGTCTCTGTAAATCAGTCATGGGAAATTGATGGGAATCACGTTAAGATAAGGGTGGCAGTCAGGATCTGAACGCAAAAGTGAAGAGGTGGGTTTTCAACTTGGATTTGAAGAGGGCCAGTGAGGGTGCTTGGCTTATAGACATAGGTAGGTTGTTCCAGGCGTAGGGTGCTGCAAGGTGAAAGGAGCAAAGGCATGAGTTAGCTGTATGAGTGAAAGGCCTACATAGAAGTAATTTGTTAGCAGAGCAAAGTTCCCGAGAGGGGATGTAGGGAGAGATAAGGGATGAGAGGTATTAAGGGGCCGCAGATTGGATGCATTTATAGATCAGTATGAGAAGTTTGAACTGTATGCGAAATTGGATGGGGAGCCAATGAAGTGACTTGAGGAGTAATGTGGGTATGGCGAGACTGGCAAAATATTAGTCGATCAGCTTAATTTTGTATAGATTGAAGGGGAAAGAGATGACTCACAGGGAGACCAGCAAGGAGCAGGTTGTAGTAATCTAGGCGAGAGGAAATTAAGGAGTGGATAAGCGTTTTGGTAGTGTGTTCAGAAAGGAAGGGGCAGATTTTGCTAATGTTGAAGAGGAAGAAGCAGCAGGTCTTAGCTACGAGCTGGATATGTGTGGAGAAAGCACAGTTACTTACCTGTAACAGGTGATCTCTGGGAACAGCAGGAATAAGTCTTTACATATGGGTACGTCGGTACCGACGGAGCCTGTGCAGGAATGCTCCCCAGCGTCCAATCAGAAAGCTTTTGGGAGCATCCCTCAGCGCCTGCGTGCTGCCTTCCCGCCTTTCCAACTGTCTCTCCTCAGTTGAGTTTTATAGCTGAGACAAAAGAGAGAAAGAGGAAAGGAAGATAGATAGATACAACTCCTAGGGGAGGTGAGTGGGTTGTGAAGACTTATTCCTGCTGTTCCCAGAGATCACCTGTTACAGGTAAGTAACTGTGCTATCTCCAGGAACAAGCAGGAATGAGTCTTCACATATGGGGACTCCCAAGCTAAGATGCTCAGAGCCCGAGCATGGTGAGGATTGGAACATGCTACACCTCATATGGGCAGGCATCCTGAGGATGGAGGGTAGGAGTTGAAAAGAGAGGAGCTGTAGGAAAAACAGCTAACCTAAGGACTACAGGTGAGGAGTCCTTGTATGTATGACAATTATCATGAAAAAATTGACATGAACAAACACAATATGGACCTCACCTACTGGATTGTAGGAAGTAGAGAGGCTGATGGAGTCTACTGGAGATCCAGCAGAGGAATGTTCAAGGTGATCTCGCTGAAGTGAAGGCGAAGGTCCAAATCTGGAATTGACAGGTGACCCAGGTGTCACCTGGGGTAGTACCCAAACGTCAGGTCTTCAGTGGAAGCTTTATGGAAAAAGCTGGGAACTCCTTTGGATACAGAGTTAGTAACATTTAGGAGCAAAAGAAGAAGACTGACTGATTCGGACAACTAGCCCAGTCCTGGAGGTAAGAAGGGGTATGGAAAAAAGCCCATATTCCCCAAGGAGGATAGATGTCTGAAGGGTGGAAACTTCAGATCTACTGAAGATCCAGGCTGACTTTCCTATCTGTTGAGAGATAGGAAAGATAGTGAAGCATGGAGCTTCGGGGATATCTAGACCTAGGGTTAAAGTAGGAGCTGTCAGTACCACAGAAGTGGTTGTGTGCATAATACCCAGACATACTGAGGGACAGTATGAAGATATGCAAGCCCACTGTCTGGAACCTATAGAAAGGTAAAAACCCTTTATAAGCATAGACAGTTAGAGAGATAAGTATGGTAATACATATCTACCTATAAGGAAGCATCTCGACAGATACACATAGACATAGGGATATATATATATATATATATATATATATATATGTCTATATGTCTATAGTGAGGACTGGAGGGGCATAGATATGCACACACAGCTTACAGACATATGTATCTATAGAGAAGTATATAGAAATATATACATACATGTATAGAGATGTCTAAAGAGAAACGTCTGCAACTAAGCAGATAGAGATGCGTTCATAAGAACATTCACATGGGAGATGTGAAAGAGAAAGATTTATCTAACAACAAGAAGGTGGAACCTACTTGAGGAGATATATAGAGAATCTATTCTCACTGTTTAGGATGGTGCAGGAATGCCATCCAGTGGAATAACCAGGATGGTTGTGTGAAAAACAGAGGATAATATCAGTCTGTAAACAGCAAGTTCTGAGTCCTATAGAAGTCTCGCATGGTAAATGGACAGAAAACGCATAGGATAAGATACCAGGTTGACCCACTTGAGGAACAAGGGGGGGGGGTATCATGCGTTGTTTAATTAAATATGTGCTGTCCAAGAAGGATTAGGATACCATGAGGACAAGCTGCAAGGAAAAAGAGCATATTTCCTGTAGAAACTGGGTGACTCTTTAGACTGTCACATAGAGAAGGCTTAAGTCCTTTATGAAAAGGAAACAGAAGGGTATAAAGAACCCCTACAGTCATGAGGAATGACTGAGGAAGCCTTTTTCAACCATATAGGATAGAAATTAGAGAAAAAATCCTCATGCTCTCTAGCAAGGGCCCATAGTGGAAAGCTTCTCAGTAGGATTGCAGAGAGCACTATGCAGGAGAATTGGGGAATAAAAGTGGCTGTTGGAGGAAACCAGCTGCCACCGCAGTCATGCTGCCAACTCCAGGGATTTGGAGATGACAGAAAAGAAGCGATAAGGATTTTCCAAGATAGATGAGCACTATCTTGGAAACACTACTAAGACTAGAGAAAGTAGTGGAAGACAAGACTGGAACTCATAGAAAGTACCAGTAGTCAAAGCACTGGAACTCCTGCCTGGGCAGCTGCTGAATAGAACAGCAGAGAGATTTCCTCTGTTTGTAACAGAGAGAACAGACAGAACAAGAGGAGAAATCCTGATCATGTCTGATGAGCTGCCCAATGAAGCAGGGAGGTAACTCCAGAGAGAAACTCTACACTGGAAAGGAAAGGAAGACTAGAAAGGCTAAGGAAGCCTTCCAGTGGTATGGAAGCACTCTTACAGGGGAGTCCCTGAAAAAGAGGGTAAAGAAAAAATAGGAACTGAAGGGAGACTTGCTATATGGTAAGTCTGTAGAAGGAAAAAGTCACGGTGGTACAGGGAAACTATCATGAGATAGTTGGCAAACCTCTCTTCATGGAAGGAAGAGGGGGAAAACCTTGTGACCCACAGACATGAATCTCCTGACAGCTCAGTCTACTTGAGAGCAAGTGGATGTCCTGGAAACAGGAATCCAAGCGTAGAGTTTTAAATGAAAAAAACAGTGAAAAAACCTCTGCTGAGAAGAAGTGAACTGTATGTTATAAGAGATCAATTAGAACCCCATTGAGGGTTAATTTTCCTGGCTTGAGTTTGCATTCTTCAGACCAGGGCGAGGTTTCCCCTGTTTGGGAACATCGGCATGATGGGCAGGAGAAGAATAAAACCTTCTTCTTTTAGGAAAAGGAGGTTTGGTAGGGCATTTCTTACCTGCTGGGGAAGGAGAAGGTTTAGGATGGCCCTCAGAAGCAGGGAAGTCAGTGGAGCAATGAGCAACCTGACGCAAAGACTCTTTGTTGAAGAGATTTTCTCCAGTACAAGGAGTGTTACCCAGTCTTTGTTGTGCCCATCTGCTCAAGTCTGAAGCTTGGAGCCAGGCTCTACGTCGTGCTCCTATGGCTATAGCAGAGGTTCTGCTAACAGACTCAAAGGAGTCTAGGGAAGCACGAGAAAGAAACCTAGAGATATTCTGGCTATGACTAAGAAGCAAGGAATAGTCTGCAGCCTTGGGCTCTGAAAGAAAAGGAGTCAAAAGAGATAATTTCTCTGTGACCTCCTGAAGGGATAGACTCATATAAAAAATATATGAGAGAATCCTTGTTGCCAGCATAGATGTTTGGAAGGTTTGACGTCCAAAGGCATCTAGTGTTCTAGATGCACAACCTGGCGGGAAAGAAGAATGCTTCTTCTTGCTTTTTACCTTCCTCATTGCTGATTCCACTACAATGGAATGATGGGGAAGTTGAGTCTTCTGAAACCCTGGAGAGGGGGGCACCTGATACAGAAGAGTAGTTGCTGTAGAAGGTGAGGAAGCCCTTAAAGGTGTTTCCCATATTTTCAGAAGAAGATCCTGTAAAGAATGATGTAAAGGAAGCATTATATTTTCCTTTTCCCCAGAAAAGCCTTGTGTAGGATCATAGCCAGGGATAGGAATAGCCAGGAATGTTGCCATGTCAAGGAGAAATTTCTGAAAAGAAGGATCTTCAATGGGAACAATCCCTGGACAGGCTAAACTCGAAGAACTAGGCTGGGCACCAGTACTTGTACGGTGCAAAACAGGATCTCTAAGGGATGGATACTGAGACCGTCAGTACGGTATCGTCCATGCTAGGTATCGACTCCAAACTAGGTATAGAAAGGAGCGATCCTGGTGAAAAAAGCATGGATGGAGCTGGTCCCAATGCTACTGCAGGTACCAGCGTCGACACCGATACCGGTAGCTGAGCCGGAATCGAAGGCAATACCGACATCGAAACAGTCATCGGAGGCTGCTCAAACGATACCGAGGAAACTCGAAAGTCTCGGTGAATATCCTCGGTACCAGGCATCCGGAATCGGTGCATGTCGGTTCCGAGACGCGTTGGTACCCAGTCTTCCAGACTAGATATTGATTCTAGACTCGGCATCGAAGGAAGCGAATCTATCGATGCATGTCTGGATGGTACCGACGTCAGGAGTCGTATCGACGGAGCTGCCGATACTGGAAAGTCAATCTGGGTATCGATCGGTCCCGAAGGCACCGAGTACACCAGATGACGATCCCTGGTGAGGAGTGGATCGCTCAACACCAGTGCCAATGCCAGGCTATTGGTACCGCTCGAAGCGGATGCCACCCCCGAGCATGGCTCAGGTATGTTCTGTGAGGGGTGAGCCCCAGGAACAACCTGAAACCCCTGAAAGGCTTTGGAGACCGAAGACTCCCGCCGGGGTTTTGAAGCCAATGTGATCTTGAGGGCAAGGCCGGAGCCGTCATCATGCTTGGCATGAGACCTACCACCCAAGGATTGGCTAGTCTTAACAGACTGTTTGTGGGTTACCTGATCCTGTAGAGAAGAAATGGTCGGTGCCCTTACACTGGAAGGGAAAACTGCATCGAGGGAAACTCGAAATGGAGAATTTCTTCTCATAAAATTGTAGCCTGATGGCTCTGGAGGAAAAGAGTCAGGACCCAAACAGGTTAGACACCAGTTATTGGAGTCTAAAAAGAAAACTGTATTTCCACAGTTAAGGCACTTCTTAGGAGAAGAAGGCTCCATAATGGAGAGGCCTTACAGGCCCAAAAATTCAAGACAGAAACAGAGGGAAAAAAACTCCCTGAGTTTTAGAAAAAAGAAAAGAAAAAAACACCGGCGGTACCGGTGGAGTCGGGGAAACAGCCGTGACCACAAGAAAACAAAAAGTAAAAGATTTAAAGAAAAAATTTTCTGCGGTGACAGGAAGACGTCCTTGCCGGCTCCGCGGAAAAACGAAAACTGAGGAGAGACAGTTGGAAAGGCGGGAAGGCAGCACGCAGGCTCTGGGGAGCGTTCCTGCGCAGGCTCCGTCGGTACCGACGTACCCATATGTGAAGACTCATTTCTGCTTGTTCCTGGAGATGGAGAGAGAGGTGTCAAAGATGACCCCCAGATTGCAGGCTGAGGGAACAGGAAGGATCGTAGATCCATCCACTGAGACTGAGAGAGGGGAAAGAAGGAGTTCAGTCTTGGCCATGTTCAGTTTCAAGTAGCGATGTCGGAAAGGCAGGCTGAGATCTTGGTCTGGCTTGCTGGAGAGATATTAGGTGTAGAGAGGTAGATTTGGGAGTCATCAGCATAGAGATAGTAATGAAAGCCATGGGAGGAGATAAGTGCTCCAAGGGATTGGATATAAAGGGAGATCTTTACCACCTGCACTGGGAGACTTCCACGCCTCTACTGCTCTTTCCGTAAAGAAAAGATTTCTCCTATTACTCCTGAGTATCCCTCTCACCCTTATCCTATGTCCCATGTCCAAGATGAGGTGAAAGCAGGGCTGGCCAATGCACTGGGCAAGTTACAAAGCTGCCACAGCCCTCTCTAGACAGGATAGCACAGCACACATGGGCTGTTGCTTCTGCCCCCCCCCCTATTGTCAGGGGGGGAGGTTGAAATACATGTATTCAAATACTTAAGAGACCTGGTGGAAGGAGAACAACCAATGGGGATGCAGTGATAACCTGGGTACAAATTATATCAGAATGATAGGGTAGATCATATTGGTAGAGGGGCTGAGTTATATATGTTGAAGAGGGCACTGAGTCAAAAAGGATAAAAGTTTTGCAGGAAACAAAATACACTGTAGAATATCTATGGATAGAAATTACATGTGAAAAGGAGAAGGCGAGGGCAACGCCTGGCCAGAATGAACAAATGGATCTTTATCTTCATCTCTTCACTTGATAGACCGCTTTTGTCGAAACATTAAAGCGGTTTACAATAAAATAAAAGGTCAACGCCGCTAAACTATGGAAAAGGAACGCCATAATATAACAGGAAAGAAGAGAAAAGGACAGAGCAAAAACAAATAAGACCATAAACCTAGACCAAGGACTCCAGGGGGTCAAGCACAGGTAGACAAATCAAAAGGGACAGAACAAAGGGAAAACAGGACAAAACAAACACAATAATAGCACAACGAATAGACCAACAGAAACTCAGGAAGGAGCATCAGGAAAGGTCAAAGGCCTGTTGGAACAGATGAGTTTTCAGTAATGTCTTGAAGGTGGGATAAGAGGGCTCTAAACGGAGGGAGGGTGGTAAGGCATTCCAAAGCAAGGGACTGAGAAAGAAGAAAGCCGGATGACGAGTTTGTTCTAAGTGTGCCTGTGATGGAGAGGGTAAGGACAAGTGATTGGCGGTATGGAGTATGAAGGGAAATAAGGTCAGCTAGATAGAGAGGGTTATGTGTGTAAATGGCACTATGCGTTAGCTTCTCTAATTTCTTTTAGCATTTCTCATTCTAACAAAAGTTACAACACAGTAATAATGGGTGTGTGATTTCAATTACCCTGTATCAACTGGGTCAATGTCACATCAAGACATGCCAGGGAGATAAAGTTTCTAGATAAAATAAATAAATGACTGCTTCAGGAAACAGCTGGTCCAGGAACCAACATGAGGGGAAGATATTTTAGACCTTAACCTTATTGGAATGCAAGTGGATTTGGGGCCACTTGGCAATAGTGAACATAACATGATCACATTTAATTTGATAAATGGAGGTAGGACAGCAAGGAAATCCACAGCACTATTATTTAACTTTAAAAAAAAGGGAGAGACACTGGCTTCCAGTTCTGTCAGAGGTGTGAGCAGTCGTCTTTAAGCGTGGCTCCAGGCATTTCAATTAAAAAACACGATTTTTCTAAGCATCCGAGAACCAGACCTGAATATCCTGACCTGTGGGGATGCCAGAAGCACTTCGGGTGCATCCAGAAAAGTCCATTAAGGACTTATATGCCGAAAAAGCCATTAAATCGCAACTGGCTGAGAAGCCAGTGGGAACGGTAATGGCATCAGTGGTTCCCAAACAGTTAAGCCCCGCTCTGGGAGAGGCAGCGAGTGGTACAGCAGAGCTCTTGCAAAGGATCCCCGCCTCAAAGCTCGAGATCATTAGTGCAGTATCAGTGTGCTTTGATGAGAGGTTTGACTCTGTGCTGACCTGAGTGGAAGAGTGTGCAGGAAGGTTGAAGAACTGCAATGTGCAAGCCACAAAAGAACTGGATAAAATCACTAAGGCAGTGCGCTGGCTGGAAAGCAAGGTGGAGGACCAGGAAAACTGTGACTGCCGCCAAAATCTCCAAATCTTTGGGGTACCTGAGGGCGTGGAAATGCAGGATACACGTGGCTTTGTGAAGCAACTCTTGAGTGCCTTCTTTCCTTCTCAGTTGGTGAAACCAGCATATGAAATTGAGTGGGCACATCTGGAGACGCAACCCATACTTAGCTTGGAACAGAAACCCCGAGCCCTTATTGTTCACATGTTCCACTACAAAGAACACATTATTGTGGAAGCCCAGAAGACTCAGACTGTGGTTTATAAAAACTGGCAGATATCGATATTCCCTGATGTTAGCAACGAAACTGTTAAGAAGCGGAAAAAGCTGATACCGTATAGAGACTCTTTGCTTAAAGCTAGTATCTGGTACCCCGCCCTCCTTACACAGGAGAGATCGGGTTTTCCTTCAATCACCAGAAGCGGTGAAACATCTACTGGAGTAGGTCCAGAAGAGTGTTTCCAATGTGGAGGGTCCCACCACTGAGAGCCCCGGTCAACTAACCAGGATGAATATGGCACAATCCCCATTCCTGCTGCCAGACCCCAGCATGAGTAATCAGAAGGGCCCAGAGACCATGATGGACTTAACGCAGTGAGTATGGTTGCGGGATCTTCTGAGGAGGTCCCATCTACTGAGTTGGGATGATTGCAGGCTCCATCAGAAACTGTTCTAATTCTTTAGAAGCCCCAATGGGGGGGGGGTCAGCGGAGCAGATAGGTAGTGCAGAGCAAAAAGCGCTATCTTCCACAGTTGGCACTGGAGCAGACCCCTTCTATGTGGCAAGACAATCACGCCTTATTAACTATTGACCTTACTGCCTGATTGCTCCTACGGTTGTGGGGGAACAGGATTATACAGTTGGACTTTGAGGACCTGTTGTCCAAACACCTGGCCGGCATGACTACTTGAACTGGCCCAAATGGGCTTTACCAGCCCCAGAGGAAAGATTGGATAATTTGAGTTGCCACTGCTAAAGTTGTTGATGGAAGCCAACAATGTCTCTAAACAGAAAAGAGGATGTTTGTTACCACACATTGTTTTTGTTGCATAGTTGCTGTGTGAATGGAATGTGCAGTGTACGGGCTTCTGCAGGAGGGGTGGGTTGGATGGGAGGGACTTAGAGAGGTGGATGATAATCCTGATTTCCAGCGCTACCTTACTCATATCTATGCTTTGTTTCTGCTTGACCCAAGGCCCTTAAAGTAAGTACTTTGAATGTGGGTGGCCTCAACAGCCCAATCAAGCGAAAAAAATTCTCTCATATCTTCAGAGGGAAAATGTTGATATCGCCCTCCTCCAAGATGTATGGCTGCTCCCCTCTGAGATGGAAAAACTACAAGGGGGATACTGATAACAAGTATATTACTCAGCTTATAACTCAAAAAAGAGGGGAGTGACAATACTGGTGAGTAAGAATACCCTCTGTATGGTTGCTGACTGAGATGGAAATACGCATGGGTTGATGGTGGGGCAGGAGCTCTCCCTTTTGAATCTCAATGGCCCGAAGGGCAGCTTCTTCCAGCATCCATTCTCTGCTTTCGTCCAAAATACACAAGGTTCAGTCTGGAGTGGGGAGGTGGACATGAATTGCGCTCTCAGCTCATTGGATAGATCCAGTACAGTTCAGCAAGTGCATCACCTTCTGGGGGAAGCGGCGCTTTGTAAGGACTTGCTTAGGATGGGCTGGGTTGGGTTGATGTATGGTGTGCCGTATATCCTAACGGCAGGGACTATACACACTGCTCAGCCAAGACCCAAGGTTACTCACGACTCAATCTTTTCTGTGGGCCAAAGGTGGAGTTGAATTGTGTCAAGGCCATTTGTGTCATGACACCTGAGGTCAGTGACCATGCCATGTTACCTTTTGGCTGGACATGGGACGGTTGATGGCAACAACGGGTACTCACACATGGCGGGTTAACATGAGACTTCTCATGGAGAAGGAAGTGCAAGAGTGTATGTGCTCCTGGTGGACTAAGTTTCTAGGTCATAATGATGTCTGGGATCTCAGCCAGTTTGCTCTGGGAATCTGGCAAAGCATATATGTGCGGACGGTTGTTGCAACTTGCGTCTCATAGAAAACTTTGGACAGGGGCGGAAATGTGTCAACTGCGGACCCAACTGAGTAGTCTGCAAAAGGAGCATAAGCATACAAGAGGTAAGCAAGTCTACCGTCACCTGGTAGAAGTGCAGAGTCGGATTGAGGCAATAGAGGTGAAACGTGTAGAGTTCCTACTGCATTTGTCCTGTCGTAATTTCCTGGAGTCTGGTGGGCATGCGGGTAAACTTCTTGCCTGGCAGCTTCATAAAAGGCAAGCTAACTTCCTTATTAGAGAGGTATAATGACCAACACAGTTACAGCGAGACCATAAGGACATCACACGCAGGCTTTCCATACCTTTTATGCCTTGCTATATACATCCGAGTGTTCCCCTACTCCAGAACTGGCTAATTTCCTTAATAAAATCTCCCTGCCAATGATTATACCACAAAATGAAAATTGGCGTTTTTGATTGGCTGATTTACTGCTTGTTTGTTGGTCAAAAATACGGGGATTCTCTTGACACTGCTTGGGATGCCTTTTTGCATCAACATGCTCGGCTTTCTCTGCCATTTGTGTTGGCGGCTCCTGCAAGCATGCTCAGTGTTTTATTTTGAATCAGCTTCTTTTTTGGCTGATTTATGGCTCGTCTGCCAATTGTGAGTTTGGAGTTCCCTTTGACGTCAGTTCCCGGGCCTCGAGGGCAGCAGCGAGATTTTCGTCAGTTCAATCCTCCGAGGGCGGGTCAAACGCTACGGGGGCGTTTCTCTGGTCGGTCCCACAGCTTTTGGGGGTTTCGAGGAGCGAACAGGGGGTTTGCATCCTCGTCCTCCACTTTCAAAAAGTCACAATGAAGTCAGGAGGCTCCAGGGGGAGTTGGTTCCCGTAGGAGGTCAGCTGCGGGAGTTTTATCCTGCCTGGACCCGACTCACGTCTGATCAGTGGGTCTTGGAGGTGGTTCACGAAGGTTATGCGCTGGAGCTGCAGCGTCCGGTGTCCGATTCTTTCGTTCGGTTGCCGTGCAACGCTGTAGCAAAGCGCAAGGCGGTACAGGAAATGGTACAGAGGCTTCTACGTCTCAGAGCAATTGTCCCGGTTCCGGCCGACCAGTTAGGTTGCGGTCGATACTCCATTTACTTTGTGGTACCGAAAAAGGAAGGGACATGGCGACCCATTCTAGATTTAAAAAGGGTAAATCGCTGTCTGCGCGTATCTCATTTTCGGATGGAGACCCTCAGGTCAGTCATTGTTGCGGTGCGAAAGGGGGAGTTTCTGACGTCCCTGGACCTGTCGGAGGCGTATCTGCACATTCCGATTCGGCAGGAACAACAGAAATTCCTCAGGTTTGCAGTGCCTATGGGACATTTCCAGTTTCAGGCGCTCCCCTGGCCTGGCGACGGCGCCACGAACCTTCACCAAGGTAATGGTGGTAGTGGCGGCAGCTTTACGGAAGGACGGAATCTTGGTGCACCCGTACTTGGACGATTGGTTGATCAGGGCGAAGTCCAGAGAGGAAAGTGTTTCGGCTACGGCCAAAGTGATAGCCCTGTTGCAGAGTCTCGGTTGGGTGGTCAACGTAGCAAAGAGCAAATTGGTCCCGTCTCAGAACCTGGAGTACCTTGGAGCTCGTTTCGATACGGGCGTGGGGCGAGTTTTTCTGCCTCGGCAAAGGGTACTCGGGCTACGACAGTTGGTGCGCCATTTTCTCGGGCTACAATGTCCAACGACCTGGGAGTATCTACAGGTGTTGGGGACAATGGTGTCGACCTTGGAGGTGGTGCCGTGGACGTGGGCTCACATAAGACCGTTGCAACGGGCCCTGTTAAGAAGGTGGTTGCATCAAAGAGATTCGCTGGGTCAGAAGTTGGCTTGCCCGCCACAGGCTCGTCTGGCTTTAAGTTGGTGGCTGAGGCCAGGGAGTCTAGAGAAAGGGATGTCGTCGGAAGCTCCGGCTTGGATTTCCCTGATGACGTATGCCAGTCTCTAAGGCTGGGGTGCCCATTGTCAAGGTCGCCTGGTACAGGGCCAGTGGTCCGACCTGAAAAAGACGTGGTCGATCAACCGATTGGAATTGTGGGCGGTGGCGCTGGCACTGCGGGAATTGACACCTTTGCTTCAGGGAGAGGCCATTTGGGTGTTCTCAGACAACGCCACGGTGGTGGCTTATGTGAATCGTCAAGGCGGCACCAGCAGCGTGGCGCTGGAGGACGAAGCGGAGAGTTTGTTCAAGTGGGCGGAGAAGCATCTGGTGGCCTTGTCGGCAACGCATGTCACAGGAGTTGACAATGTGGAGGCCGATTTTCTGAGTCGAGTAAAGGTAGACCCAGGGGAGTGGGTCCTCCATCCCGAGGTGTTTGCGATGTTAGTGCGGCGCTGGGGTCTCCCAGTGATGGATCTCATGGCGACTTTTCAATCCGCAAAGGTCAATCGGTTCTTCAGCAGACAAAAGGAGCGAATGGCAGAAGGACTAGATGCTCTCATTCAAAAGTGGCCAGAAGAGCAGCTGCTGTATGTCTTTCCGCCGTGGGTGTTGATCGGTCGGGTGATACAGTGCATAGAAAGGCACAAAGGGCGAGTGATTCTAATTGCGCCGGATTGGCCGAGACGGCCGTGGTACACGGACTTGATCAGGCTCTTGGTGGGGCAGCCTTGGAAGCTTCCCAGTTGCAGGGATCTTCTCACTCAGGGTCCTCTCTGCATGCCCCAGGTGGATCGATTCTCGCTTACGGCCTGGCTATTGAGCGGGCTAGGTTGAAAGCGAAAGGATATTCGGCGGCAGTGATAGCTACCTTGCTGAAGGCGAGGAGGAAGTCTGCTTCATTGGCATACGTCAGAATGTGGCGCGTCTTTGAGGCTTGGTGTGCGGACAAGAACTGGGTCCCCTTAAGGGCCTCGGTTCCTCAGGTACTTTCCTTTTTGCAGGATGGTTTTCAGAAGGGCCTAGCTGCAGCCTCCTTGAAAGTGCAGTTGGCAGCGTTATCCTGCTATAGAGGCAAGGTGCAAGGAGTCGTGCTGGGGGCTCATGAAGATGTGAAGCGTTTTTTGAGAGCGGTTGCGCTTCTTCGGCCGCCATGCAAGAGATTAGTCCCGGCATGGGATCTGCCTTTGGTCTTGGACGCTTTGGGGAAGGCACCGTTTGAGCCCTTAGCGGATGCTTCGTTGAAAGACCTTACGCTGAAGGTGGTGTTTTTGGTGGCAGTGGCTTCGGCCAGGCGAGTTTCCGAGTTAGCGTAGTTACTCACCTGTAACAGGTGTTCTCCAGGAGCAGCAGGAATCAGTCCTCACATATGGGTGACGTCGGCGCCGACGGAGCCCTCACGGAGCAATTTTCCCCAGCTTTCAAAGAAAGCCTTTGGGAATTGCAGCGCGCATGCGCGGTCCCCTTCCCGCCCAAAGGTGCCATCTTGGCCAGTCTGATGACATAGCAAAAAGACAGCAAAAAAAATTGCAAAAACTAAATCATATGATTGCAACTCCAAGGGGAGGAGGGAGGGTTGTGAGGACTGATTCCTGCTGCTCCTGGAGAACACCTGTTACAGGTGAGTAACTACGCTTTCTCCAGGACCAAGCAGGAAGTCAGTCCTCACATATGGGACTCCCCAGCTTAAGGCTACCGGAGACCCTAAGCACAAAAATGAGCTCCCTCTAGTTCAGCAGCACAGAAGGAAGGAATCTTCTCTGATTAATCTCCAACCGGTAGCCCAACATCCGGGATGGAGGGTAGGAGTTGCTTAAACCTCGAAGAGATTACGGAGGACTGCCTGTCCGAAAGCACTGTCCCTGCGGGACTCCCTCTCGAGGCAGTAGTGGGCCGCAAAAGTCTGGCTCGAAGACCAAGTAGCGGCCCGGCAGATGTCTGCCAATGGAACAGAGCGGAGGTAAGCCACTGACGCAGCCTTCGCCCGAACCCGATGAGCGGTGACTCGACTCTCCAACGAGAGGCCTGCCGCTGCATAAGTCCAAGGGATACAGTCAGCTACTCAGATGGACAGAGTACGCTTGGAGACAGGGAGCCCTAATTTATTAGGGTCATAAGACAGGAAGAGCTGAGCCGTCTTACGGTGCTCCCGCGTACGATCGAGGTAGAAGTTCAGCGCCCTCCTACAGTCCAGGGTATGCAGGACCATTTCAGCTCGGCTGGAGTGTGGCCTGGGAAAGAAGGTTGGAAGTACCACCTCCTGATTGATGTGAAAAGGGGAGACCACCTTCGGAAGAAACTTAGGGTGAGTCCGCAGGACTACCCTATTCTTGTAGAACCGAGTGTAGGGAGGATCAGACACCAGGGCCTGCAGCTCACTAACGCGTCTAGCGGAAGTGAGGGCTACCAGGAATAAGGTTTTCCAAGAGAGAAAACGAAGAGGACAGGTAGCCATGGGTTCAAAAGGCGGGCAGGTGATCCGCTGTAAAACCACGTTCAGGTCCCAGTCAGGGGCTGGGGGGCGCAATGGTGGTTTGAGGAGAAGAAGGCCCCGGGAGAACCGAGCCACGAGGGGGTGGCCGGAAAGAGGCCTGCCTTCCACTGGCACATGATGTGCTGAAATAGCACTGAGGTGAACCTTGACCGAGTTGGACTTGAGCCCAAGATTGGAGAGGGAAAGCAAGTACTGCAAGACCACCGACACCGAGCAGGAGAAGGGATCTTGAGACTGTTGAGTACACCAGTTGGAAAAGCGACGCCATTTAAGGGTGTAGGATTTCCGGGTAGAGGGTCGCCTGGAAGCCAGCATGACTTCCTCCACCTCCGGAGGTAACAGGAGGGGAGCAAGGACTACCCTTTCAGCAGCCAGGCCATCAGATGAAGAGATCTGAGGTTGGGGTGTAGGAGCGACCCCTGATCCTGGGTCAGGAGATCGGGTTGAAACCCCAGAGGCAACGGGGTATCCACCGCCAGCTGCATCAGAAGCGGGAACCACGGTTGCCGGGGCCACCGGGGGGCGATCAGGATCACGGAAGCCTTGTCCTGGAGAACCTTGAAAAGAGTTCGAGACACCAGCGGCATGGGAGGAAAGGCATACAGAAGGCCCGTGGACCATGAGAGCAGAAAAGCATCCGCCGCTACTCGGAGGGGATGCGGTTCCCGAGAGCAGAATCGAGGAAGTTGCCTGTTCAGAGGACTGGCAAAGAGATCCAGTGTGGGGAGGCCCCACCGTAGGAAGATCCGTTGGACCACCAACGGGTCCAATCTCCACTCGTGCGGTTGGAGGATTCTGCTCAGTTTGTCTGCCAGGTGGTTTTCTTGACCTGGGAGATAGACAGCTTTGAGGAGGATTCCCCGGCTGACGGCCCAAGCGCAGAGCTTTTGTGCTTCCCGGCAGAGAAGGAAGGAGCCCGTGCCCCCCTGCTTGTTCACGTAGAACATAGCAACTTGATTGTCCGTCTGGACCAGCACCGACTGGTGAGACGTGAGGTGGGAGAAGGCTTTCAGAGCCAGGTGAATGGCCCTGAGCTCCAGGAAGTTGATCTGTTGGGCAGATTCCCACGGGGTCCAGAGACCCTGAGTACATGACCCCTGGCAATGTGCTCCCCAACCCAGGAGAGAAGCGTCGGTCGTCAGAACCTGGACCGGCGGAGGAGACTGGAAAAGCATTCCGAGCACTAGGTTGGGTAGGTGAAGCCACCATCGTAGAGAAGAGACGAGCGGGCTGGAGATGCGTACCGAGTCCGCCAGTCTCCCCGAGGCCTGACGCCATTGAGAGCGAAGGCACCACTGAGCTGGCCGCATGTTCAGGCGGGCATTGGGGGTCACATGGACCGTGGACGCCATATGGCCGAGCAGTTTCAGGAAGAGCCGGGCCGAGACCCGGGGATGGCTGCGAAAACGGCTGGCGAGAGCCATGAGCCGGTGAGCCCTGTCGAGCGGCAGAAACGCCCGCGCCTGAAGCGTGTCCAGTCTGGCGCCGATGAACTCGAGGTCCTGAGAGGGGAGCAAAGTGGACTTTTCGAAGTTTATGACAAAGCCCAAGTACTGGAGCAGAGTTACAGTACGTTTCGTGGCGTGAGTGGCCTCCGTGGCGGACGGAGCCCTGATAAGCCAGTTGTCCAGGTAAGGAAAGACGAAGAGGCCTTGAAGCCGGAGATAAGCCGCTACCACTGCGAGACATTTTGTGAAGACTCGTGGTGCGGAGGATAGGCCAAAGGGCAGTACTCTGTACTGGTAATGATTGCCCGCCACCACAAACCTTAGGTATTGTCGGTGGCTGGGGTGGATGAGGATGTGAGTGTAGGCGTCCTTTAGATCCAAGGAGCATAGCCAATCTCCCTGCCGGAGGTAGGGCAGCAGGATTCCAAGGGTAAGCATCTTGAACTTTTCCCTCTCCAGGAACTTGTTGAGGTTCCGCAAGTCCAGGATGGGTCTGAGGCCTCCAGTCCGCTTCGGTACCAGGAAGTACCGGGAATAAAAACCGTGACCCCTCAGGTGGTGGGGCACCGGTTCCACTGCCTGTTCCCGAATAAGACTTGCCAACTCCTGAAGGAGTAAGTCCGGGTGAAGAGGGGGTCGCAGAGGCTCCCCTGGAAAGTAGGGAGGAGGTACCTGGTGGAAGTGCAGAAGATAGCCCTCTCGGACTATGTGGAGCACCCAGGCATCTGACGTGATGTTGGACCACCTGTGGGCAAAGTGGACCAGCCGGCCTCCCGTGCTGAGAGAAACCAGCGGAGGGGGAGAGGCTATGCTGAACGAGTCAAAAACCCCCACCCTGCGGAGCAGGGGCCGGTGGCGCGGGCTTGGGGGCTTGCTGCCTACGGGACCCGTTACCCCGTCCCTTGGCCTGCTGACCCTGATGGGGAGCTGCGGAGGCCTGATAATGAGGGTAGTGTTTATAGGCAGCCGCCTTCCTCGGGTAAAAGGGCTTTTTCCCCGAGCCCTTCTTCTTTTGGGAAGGGGCAGAGGTTTTCCTGGAGAGCCGAGTCCTGGTGAGAGTCTCTGTCTCGAGCTGAGCAGCCTTCTCGTCCATAGGTTTACCAAAGAGGTTTTCACCTCTGCAGGGGACATCGACCAACTTGTCCTGCACCCAGGGCTCGAGGTCGGAAGACTGGAGCCAAGCCTGGCGGCGGGCTCCGATGCCGGCTGCGGCCACTCGAGCCAATGCCTCGAAGCCATCATAGGCTGCTCGAGAAATGAACTTGGAGCACTCACGAATACCAGTGGACAAGGCCAGGAACCTCCGCAAAGGTTCCTCGGAGAGACCAGCAGAGAATCCGGCTAGTTCTTTAGCCAGATCCCGGAGATACATGCCCATGTAGAGCTGGTAAGTCTGGACCCGACAAGCAAGCATAGAGCCCTGAAAACACTTCTTACCGATGCCATCCAGGCTGTGGGCTTCCCTGCCGGGAGGCACCGAGGAGTGCATCTTCTGGCTCTTGAGCTGATGCATGGCCGATTCCACCACCATGGAATGGTGCGGCAGTTGTGCTTTCTGGAAGCCAGGGCTCTTGCGGACTCGATATATGGCATCGACCCGCTTGCTTAAGACCGGCGACGCCGCCAGACTCTCCCACATGCGGAAGAGAAGTCATTCCAGCATCGGAGGAACCGGTACAGTAAAGTGCTCCTTCGCAGGAGAGTCATACTGGAGGGCATCGAGCTCCTCGGCTCGAGGCTCCTCCTCGGGATCCGCAGGGAAGGCCAAGGCCTTGGCCATATCCCTTACGAAGTCCGAGAACCGGGCATCCTCCGGGGGGGGACTGTCTCCGAGGCTCGGACTCGGGGGAGTCAGAAGGGACACACCGAGTCCGGAAAGAACCAGGCGACTCATCCACCTCGGATTCCCAGGTGGACTCCTCAGAGGAGTCGAGCGGCTCCGGTCGGGCGGGCACAGACGCCGTCCGCCCCGACGCCAAGGGGGTCGGCGTCGACGACCTCGGCCCCGAACGGGAGGCCGAAGGCGACCTCGACCGAGGATCGACTCGAGCCCGCATGGACTCGAGGATCGGCTCGGTCTCCGGGGTCGACTTAAACGTCGACGTCCCGGCGGTCAGGGCAGACGCGCCAGCGAGGCCAGCGATCAATGCCCGCTGCTGGTCCATGAAGGCAGTCAAGCTGCGCTCCAAGGCCGTCAACCTGAGTCCGAACTCAGGAGACCCAGCAGCCCCCGACTCGGGCCCTGACAGCGTCGGGCCCGACGTCGGACCACTCGGAGGCGAGTCTACGAAGACAACAGCACTTACGTGAGCAGAGGAGTCCATCTCCAGACGAGGCTGTTTGGACGGCCGCTCCAGCTCCAAAGACCCGGGACGGCTGTCGGGGCTATGCGACCTGGCCCTCGAGGAGCCAGGAGTGTCCACCGACGCCGCCCTCGCGGGTTTCTTCTTCCGCTGATGTTCCCGGTTAGGAGACCTTCCTCTCAGAAGAGCTCCGGCGGTGTTCAGAGCCAGATTCTCTGGACACCGAAGCTTCTGACGAGGTCCGGGTACGGCTGGGGTCAGAGAAGATTCTCTCCCGCTGATGCTGCCGACTCCGCAAGGACTTCGCGGACATCTTGCTACAGGGCCCACAGATCATTTCTTCATGATCGGGGCCCAGGCAACGGAGGCAGCAATCATGTGTGTCGGTAAGAGACATAAGTTTCTTACACTTAACACACTTTTTAAAACCACTGGCGGCCATCGGGGGAAAAGGGCCCCTGCGAGGTCGAACGAACGGGCCGCCAGGGAAAAATGAAAAAAGGCGCGAAGTTGTCGCGAAGGACAGAAAAAACCGAAAAAGAAGGGGAGGCCTCGCAACCGGCGTCGCGAGGCCGGGCGGAAAAAGGACCGGCGTCGAATCGAAGAAAATACTGAAAATAATAAGGAAAAATCAACTTTTCGGCGGTGACTATTAGACAACGTCTGTAGGGCTCCGCGGAAAAAAGAAGACTGGCCAAGATGGCACCTTTGGGCGGGAAGGGGACCGCGCATGCGCGCTGCAATTCCCAAAGGCTTTCTTTGAAAGCTGGGGAAAATTGCTCCGCGAGGGCTCCGTCGGCGCCGACGTCACCCATATGTGAGGACTGACTTCCTGCTTGGTCCTGGAGAAACAAGCGCTGTCTTGTAGAGAGCCTTTTCTGTCATTCGGCAATTCTAAGGTGGTTTTGAGGCCCATTCCGTCATTCCTGCCGAAGGTGGTGTCAGCTTTCGATTTGAACCAAGTGGTGTCCTTGCCGGTTTTTTGCGAGAAAGGTAAGGGTCAGGTGGCGGAGCGACTTCATCGCTTGGATATTCGTAGGGCGTTGAAGTAGTATGTTTCTTGGACAGCGTCATTCCATAAATCAGGCAGGCTGTTTGTGCTGTTTGCAGGGGCAAGGAAAGGGGAGGCGGCTTCCAAAGGTTCGATTGCGCGATGGGTGAAAGAAGCCATCGCTTCGGCATACATCTTGCGAGGTCGCCCGATTCCGGACGGTCTGCGGGCTCATTCTGCGAGGGCGCAAGCAGCGTCTTGGGCAGAATGTCGTTTAGTGCCGGCGGTGGAAATCTGTAAAGCGGCAATGTGGTCGTCTCTGCATACCTTTGTGAAGCATTACCGTCTGGATGTTCAGGCAAACAGACACCCCTGTTTTGGCTTGGCAGTGCTTCAGGCCAGGCTAGCAGGACCCTCCCGTTGATTGTGTTTACTGCTCTGGTACATCCCCAGAGATTCTGGGACCAGACTGGAGGGACGATCAGGAAGATTAAATTAGACTTACCTGCTAATTGTAGTTCCTGGAGGAACTCCAGTCTGGTCCCGTATCCCGTCCTCCTCAATCAACTACTACCACCCAACTTCTCTCTTCACATAAGACACAGAGAAACCAAAAGAGGAGGAGGAGTACTAATACTCTCCAAATCAGACCTCCAATTTCATATCACTGAATCATCTAGTTCAAGCAACCTGGACTCCCTTGCCATCAAAAACCAGCTATGCACCATCAATCTAGTATACAGAACACCATCCTCATCTCCCGAGGACCTCCCCACAATTATTGACCTTGCCACTAATGCCCACAACCCTAACTCACCAATCTGGATTATGGGTGACTTTAATCTCCCTTCACTTCATCAAAGCCATGCAACTGCATTCCTCGAAGCCATGGAGGACCTTGGATTTAAACAGATCATCAACAAACCCACACATATAAAGGGAAATACCTTGGACATGGTGTTCGCTCCTCTTTCAGCCCCCGAGCAAGACCACAACCCAATGATGTATGTTATTGACGTACCTTGGTCAGACCATAAACTCATCACTTTCCAAATACCCACCAAAATTAGCCAGTGGTCTGGCAACCAAAAGGACAACTGCACAACACACACTTCAACAAGAAACTTCCGCACATTCAACAAAGAGTTAATCCTCTCTCAAACCCATTCCCTCCTGAGCAAAACCACTTCTGATCCTGAAGAACTCGTCTCCTCCTGGAACCTCAACCTCAATGCCATCTCGCAACGTCCTCAGTCCAATAACATATCCAGGAGAATAAGAAACACTGCCCCATGGTTCTCCCAAGAGCTGAGAGCTTCTCTAACACAACTACGCAGACTTGAGAAAAAGTGGCGCCGATCGCACTCCACTGAAGATTTGACCACCTACCAACTTCACCTTTCAATGCACAGAGAAGCAATCTCAATGAAAATGAGACAACACCACACCGACACTCTGAAGAGATCTCTGAACAAACCACGGGATCTTTTCAACTTGGTACAAGCCCTTTCAAAGGAACCATCTCCTGATCAACATGTGGATATCCAACCACAAAAATTCGCTGAATACCTCCAATCAAAGATCATACAGACCGACAAAATCTCATCAGCCTCATTTCAAACACCTACTGGAATAACCCCCTTGCTCGAATTCTCCACACCATCCCGAAAAAGCATCGAAGATACAATAGCCTCCCTCAATACCTCCACAGCTCAAACGGACCCTTGCCCAGCATTCTGGATTAAGGAGTTACGCAAGGAGTTCAGCCCAGTCATCGCAAAACTAATAAACCTTTCTTTCACCACTGGGTCCTTCCCCACAACACTCAAACAAACCTCAATCAGGCCCTTATTGAAGAACCCCAAACTCGATCCTCAAAAGGTCGATTCTTACAGACCAATAGCTAGTATTCCCCTACTAGCAAAGATAATTGAGAAAGAGGTACAAAGGCAAATTCAGGATCATATAGACTCCACAGCTCCTTTAGATCACTGCCAACACGGTTTCAGAGAGTATCATGGAGTCGAGACCCTTCTCACATTTCTATTTAACAGCATACTCACAGGCGTTGATGACATTAGACAAGGCTTTGTGCTCATCTTTTTAGACATTGCTGCGGCCTTTGACTCGGTACATCACGAGCTCCTTCTTGGGCGGCTGAAAGAAAAGGGAATCTGCAATACTGCACTTGCTTGGTGCAAGTCCTACCTAGATGGTAGGTGGCAATACGTTAAATCCGGTTCAGAAGAATCAAAACTTTTCCATCAAACACAAGGTGTGCCTCAAGGATCTTCATTATCATCTCTATTATTTAACATATACATGCAGCCCATCTGCAATATCATTAGATCATTTAACGTGAGCTGTCTGATATACGCAGATGACATCCTCTTATATATGCCTTTCTCGACTGTGCAAATGGACCTTACACCACTTGTAGAATGCTTCAATGCAATATCAGACTGGCTACAATCACAAAACCTCCGTATCCAGCACAAGAAAACGGAGGTACTGTTCATCTCCAGAGATCCCAACTTTATTCCACCATCTCATGTAAGAGTCAAGGAAGCTGAACTACAAACCAAAGAAACAATAAAATACTTGGGGGTCACCTTAGACCAACATCTGAACATGAAAACTCATATAAGCAACATAGTCAAAGCTGTATATTTCAAAATCCGCTCACTCAGGCATCTGCGCTCCCTACTGGACCCAGATGATTTCCGGACCATATATCAAGCTCTGATCCTGCCGCATTTTGACTTTGCTAATTCCATTTTACAAGGTCTCCCTCATTCCACTTTACACCCTTTACAACTGGCCATGAATGCTGCAGCAAGAATCCTCCATGGTGCATCCAGAAGTGAACATGTTACTCCTATTCTGAAACAGCTTCACTGGCTACCAATACACGGAAGAATTATCTTCAAAACTTTACTTCTCTCATTCAAGGCCATCAACCGCATTTCCTCTACTGCACTTACTGATCTGATCCAAACCGTGCCACCCAACAGATCCAGAAGATCAACAGCGTCAAATCTACTATTAACACCGAAGATGTTGACCAAATGCAACTGCACAACGGCAAACAGAGCCTTCAGTCTTTACGTCCCCAAATGCTGGAATGCATTACCATCTGACATTCGAGCTATTGCAGAACTAACTAAATTCAGGAAGGCAATCAAGTTTCACCTATTCTGCCAATTCTACCCAGCCAACAATGGAACCTAAAATACCCACCTAATAACACCCAATCTAAGCCTTTACCACAGTCCCAAGCTCCTTCCTGCAGATCAGACAAATTCCGTCCTAAAGTAAGCATTGTGTTAAATATAACTCAGTGCAACTAAAATTTCATGTATATAATCCAACCCTGTTATTTAAGTGACCCCTCATGTATATAGTTTAACCCCATTATCCAAGTTGTTTTTCCTGTTCTATGTAAAACCAAACAAATTGTGTTTAGGTTGTTTTTGTTATACTGTAAACCGCGCTGATACCGAATAGTGCGGTATATAAGCAACTGTAATAAATAAATAAATAAATAAATTGCTGCGCTGTGGCCTGAAGCAAGAGCTGTTTTACTGGTAAGCAATACTTTCAGTTTCTTGGGGGGCGGGGGTCATGATAGCGTGGGTTCTCTCCTGGAAATGAGTGGTTATCTGTGCATAATTTGCACGGGGGTGAACGGGAGAGCTCAAGGCATACGGAGAGTAGTTAGCGGGTAACTTTCTTGTTAATAGTTGGGCCGACAGGTCTTTACAGTTCGGTGCAGCAGTTATTTTGGTGCTGCATTTCACTACTTAACTTGTTGCTCCGGTGAGTCTGCTTTGTCAATAGGTAAACTGGTGTGAGGAGGAGGTGCCAGGTCTTATATACTGATGACATCACAGGAGCGAAGTTTCTCAGTCTCCAAAGCTGCTAGAGGAGGTTGACAACCCCAGAGATTCTGGGACCAGACTGGAGTTCCTCCAGGAACTACAATTAGCAGGTAAGTCTAATTTAATCTTTCTTCAGTGTTCCTTTTTGATTGGTACTCTTGATGGTTATAGTTGCTAATGATATGTGAATGTAATTACTACTTTGAGCTTTTCTTGGGGTTTCATTTGGATATTTTGTGTTTTTGTCTTGTTACCCATTTTATAGAGTTTTTTTTCTGACCACTGATGTCTTTTTGAGCACAGTTGACTGTTGTGGCACTATTTGGGCATTGTTTTTGTCTGCCCTTTGACTGGCTCACCCCTTCTGACTATGTCAACAGGAGGGTTGGCTGAGGTCTTTTTTCCTCTATAATCTTTTTGGTTAGCTTCAAACTGGTACTTTTGTTGGTGACTCTCACATTCTGTTTTTTTTTTTCTTGTTTTTTGATCTGTTGTTTTTTTTGTGCCTGGTTTGGAGTTCTTTTTTTTTTTATTTTTATTTTGATAGATTGTTGGCTTCTTGGGGAAATTGTGTCATATAATGATTATACCACAGCAACAGGAGCTCCTGGATAGGGAAATCTCATTTAATGAAATTGAAACTGCTATAAGATCACTGGCCTCAGGCAAGACCATGGAGATGGACAGATTCCCTATTGAATGGTACAAGAGTATGAAAGATGCCCTTGCTCCTGTTTTACAGTGGATCTTTAATGAAGCCATTCTGACAGGTCGCTTGCCTGCAGTAATATACAAGGCTGAGATTTCCTTGATCCCCAATGATAGCAGATCACCCCTGGAATGCAGTAATTATCAGCCAATTTCCCTTCTTAACAGAGACATTAAATTTTTCACCCACATTTTAGCCAACTACTTATATAAGGTCATCTCATACATTATACACCCAGATCAGACTGGGTTTATGTGGGGTAGGCACATTTATGATAATGTTTGAAGGATCCTAAATATCATTATGGTTGTCACTCTGGAGGGCAGGAGTGCTTGGTATGTGTCGTTGGACAAAGAAAAAGCCTTCAACCAGGTGGAGTGGGAGTACTTCTTTGCTGTCATGGCATGGTTTGAGCTTGGCAAGAGGTTCATGGGTTGGGGTTCAGGCCCTATATGCTGCGCCGAAGACCAGAGTAGTAGTCAACAGCACTCAGTCTGAAAATTTCCCTTTATATTTGGGAATGAGGCAGGGGTGCCCACTCTCCACTCTGCTCTTCATACCTGCAATTGAGCCACTAGCGTGTCTGCCGCATTCAGCTCCGGCTATACAACCAGTCAGATGGGGTATCCCACCATGTATTGTTGTATGCAAATGATATGTTAGTCTTTTTTAAAAAACCCTGAGGTGTCAATACCGGGGTTGCTTCGGGTTCTTGGAGAATTTGCTGTCAGTTTTGGGCTTTAAAGTGAAGTTTGATAAAACCAAGGTTCTACCTCCGAGTATAGCTGGGTTCTCCCCCCTTCTGGGCTGTCTGCTCCAGATGACTGCCTCGTCTATTAACCTAGGGGTTAAGATCTTGCCACACCTCACAGACCTGGTTAAACTCAACTATAAACCACTTGCTTCTACAGTTGCGGCCGAATTAGAGTGTTGGGAAGGCCTTACAATGGGATGGATGAGACAATAGTATCAAAACTGATCTACCTCTTTTCACAGCTGCCTATTCGTGTTCCCATTAGTTTTTTTCAAAGCTAGAGGAATGTTTTAGTCGGTTAATTTGGGGGAAATCCAAGGCCCAGATTGAGAGGCGGAGGCTAGTACCATTGGCGGAGAACTGTGGGATAGGATGCCCAAAATTGCTTTTCTACCACAAGGTGTCAGTTTTGCAAGGACTGTGCTATCATAATGTGAGACCACCAGATGCCCACTGGGTTAATATGGAGCAGGCTTGGTTAGCAACACACTCAATGTTTGAGGGGGTGCAGGGGAAGAAGGAACGGGTCACTAGCCACATTCTTCTGACTCTGCTGCTTCGCGTTTGGGCACAGGTCTGTCATAAGAATTGGGTGAGTGCTTCTTTGTCTCCAAGAGCTTGGCTGTCTGATTTTCAGCCCTTTATTGATCAGGAGTTTGCCCATCTCTGGAGGATGTGGAATCAGAAGGGGATAAAATATTTCTCAGATGTATTCAAAGAAGGTACTTGTATGAGCCTGGCTTGACTAAATGCTAAGGGGGATGTTCAAGTTCTGCTATTTCAGTATTTTCAGCTCTGCTCCTTTGTCATGGCCACAGAACACAGGCCCCAGATAGTTCATGCTCCCTCCCTAATGGAAAGAATTCTCTTTCATAGAACCAATCAATGGAAAGGGTTGCTCTCGAAGCTCTATAGCACCTTGCAAGAGTTGTACAGTATGGAGCGGGACGTGTACTTTGATTGTTGGCATCGGCTCTTGGGGCGTACCTTCTCGCCTTCAGAATGGAGCCTTATACACAGATGAGGGTATCACTGTGTGCGCAAACATGAGCTGCCGACAAACTCAATACAAGATCCTAATGCAAGCCTATTTAACCTTAGTGCAGATGAAATATCTCAGGTTGCACAGCGAGAATGACTGCTGGAGGGGCTGTGGGCAGACTGGGTCCTTTTTTCACATTTGGTGGGCATGCTCACATATTCAGTGTTTTTGAGCAGTAGTGATTTCTACCATAAATGAGGTTACTGGGGGAGCGCTTTCGATGGATCCCATGCCCTGCCTTCTGGGAGATTTGGGCCCGAATCTGGGAGTGGCTAAGGACCAGCGCAGGCTGGTAGAGCTTTTACTGCTGGGGGCACGTATGATGATCTCTTGCCATGCCATGGCTCCGGGGATGGCTGAGTGGCAGGCTCAGATCCAGGACCTTGCCAGTATGGATTGATCATCCTTTATGATTAAGAACCAAATGGGCACTCTACCATGCCTGGGAGTGGGCTAAGGGGGCCACCCTAGATAGTTAAAGAATTGGATTGTTAACTGACGGGCCACTGGAATTTGGTGGCAGCGTATCGGCGCTATTATGCCCCTCCTTTGTTGCTTACCTTCTCCCCTCCCCCTTTTCTCCCCCGCTTGCTCCCTCACTTTCTGTATATTCCATGTTTCTATCTATGGATTATGACATTTTTAGTTTTTCTCTGAATAAGCGATTACCAAGCACACTGCACAAGAAGTGAAAAGTTATGCTATTGTTGAGCATGGTGTATTAGTTTTGGTGTATTAATATCATTATTTAATATTTGCTGAAAATGTATAGAGCCACCTCTGTTGTATCCGGATGTTAAATATGCCTACTGTGTAATCCTCAGCTTTCTATAAATAAAGATGGTTACAAAAAAAGAAGGGAGACACTGATAAAATGAAGATAGTTAAGAAAAACTAAAAGGAGCAACTGCAACGGTTAAAGGTTTACATTGAGCCTAGTTGCTGTTTAAAAATACTATATTGGAAGCACAAGACCAGATGTATTCCAAGCTTTAAGAAAGGAAGGCAGGCCAAACGACTGCTGTCAGTGCTTAAAAGGTGAGATAAGACAGAAAATAGAGCCAAATGATGAAAAACAGGAAACAAAACACTTTCACGTTAGATGCAAGGCATTGATAAGGCAGGCAAAGAGAACAATTGAAAAGAAGCTTGCCGTGGAAGCAAAAACTTATAATAAAAGCTTTTTCAAGTACATTTGTAGCAACTCTGTGAGTGAGTCAATTGGACCATTTGCTGATAGCAAGGTAAAAGGGGGCAATAAGGCTATAGTAGAGAGACCGAATTAATTCTTTGCATCAGTCTTTACTGAAGATAACATAGGGAATTTACCCATGCCAAAAATTATATTTAAAGGGGATGGAGAAACTGAAACAAATCTCCAAAAACCTGGAAGATGTAATATAGCAATTTGATGACCTGGACCAGATGATATACATCCCAGTGTGCTGAAAGAACTAAAAAACGAGATTGCAGACCTACTATTAATAATCTATGAACTATCATTAAAATCATATGTAGACATGAAGATTGGAGTGTGTCCAGTGTAATGAGAATTTTTACAAGGGTTCCAGGGATGATGCAGAAAACTACAGAACAGCAAACCTGATCTCAGTACTAAGCAAAATGGTAGACTATTTGATCACTTAACAAATTCCCATTTCTAGGTTTATCAAGATTTGTTTCAATTCGGGAGCCTGATAGCACCGTGTGTGGAGGAGTATTTGGCCTTGTCCATCGGGCCTGAGACTACCGGGACTGAGTCTGCCTTGCTGCTTGCTGACGCTGTCCTGCTCTTTTCGGGCAGGCACGACAGGGGCAGCCTGCTTCTGCTGGGGCCTGGAGGCTTTAAAATCATCTCTCGGATACCCCACCGTTGGAGCCTGATAGCATCGTGTGTGGAGGAGTATTTGGCCTTGTCCATCGGGCCTGAGACTACCGGGACTGAGTCTGCCTTGTTGCTTGCTGACGCTGTCCTGCTCTTTTCGGGCAGGCACGACAGGGGCAGCCTGCTTCTGCTAGGGCCTCCAGCTATAAATGTGATCGTGTCCACGTGGCCGCAGGGCATCTGTTTTAAGGGGCATGTTTGAAGGGGCAGTTTCTGGTATATTCTCAAGGTCATATTTTGCTGCATTCATGAGTGGTTTGCTCTTTTTCAACTTTAGCTTGAGTTTGCATACTAGTAGTTGATGATCTGTACCACAGCCAGCTCCAGGTTTTGTCTTTAATTTTATAGAGCTTTTCCATCATTGACTTCCACGGATGTAGTCAATTTGATTTTTATACAATCCATTGGGTGAAGTCCATGTGTATAGTCGCCGCTTGTGTTGCTGGAAGAAGGTGTTTGAGATGAATAGATCATTGGTCTTGCAGAATATCAGTCTTTCTCCAGCTTCACTTCTGTTGCCAAGTCCATATTTTCCAACTGCTTTGCCTTCTTCTTTGTTGCTAACGTTTGCGTTCCAGTCACCCATGACTATCAGGATATCCTGTTTGCATGTTCTGTCAATTTCAGCTTGTACTTGTTCATAGAACTCTTCAATTTCATTCTCTTCTGCAGCTGTTGTTGGGGCATATACTTGAATTATAGTTGTGTTGATAGGCATTCCTCATAGACGAATAGAGATTAAGCGTTTGCTGACTGCATTGTATTTCATTACAGTTCTTGCAAGTTTCTTCTTTATTATAAATGCAACACCATTTCTTCTTTGTCTTTCATTTCCAGCATAGTAGACCATGTGATCATCTGATGCAAAGCAACCCGATGCCAGTCCATTTCAATTCGCTGACACCCACCCAGCTTGCTGATCATCCATCTAGTCTAGTCCCAGAATCCCTGGGTTGTCAACCTCATCCAGCAGCTTTAGAAACTGAGAAGCTTTACTGTTGTGATGTCACTGGCATATAAGCGCTGGCACCACCTCTTCTCACCAGTTATCAGTCTCCAAAGCCGCTTGAGAGGTGGTGAGCCCGGGGATTTCAGGGCTCACTTGAGGAACAATTAAGCAGAGTTGCTTTAAAAAAACAAAAAAAAAAACCAGACACAGGGCTGTTGGCTCAGCGGTTAGTTAAGGGTTAATTAATTGCTGATTAATTTTTAGGGCGCTTAGTCGGGCTGTCGATTGTCCTTTGTTATTTTAATTTATCTGTTTCGGGGAGAATCGCCAGCCTGAGGGGGACTTCAAGCAGTTTGATTAAGAGACCTGCGCCTGGTTACCTAGTCTTTTCAGGTAGACTCAGGAATCAGTGAGGGGTTGGACTCAGCGCGCAGAAGACCTGCCTGCAAGCGCTTTGAGCCACCCTCTCCATTGCCGGCGGTAGTCACAGCAACAGCGATAGCAGCGGTCCTGAGGTTCCGGTGGAGCAGGAGTGCTCAGCCCGCTGTTCTTCGCTGGGTTATCAATAAGACAAATTCCAGAGAGGTAAGGGAGCCTCTTTAGCAGCAAGCAGCAGTTTCCGGGGGGGGAGACAGGCTGCGCCGCGCCGCATGTTTTTCCGTGGGAAAATTCGCCGTGGATGGTTGGGGGCTGCTAGGGCTCTGAGAACCGCGTTTGTAATAGTTTTTAATGATTTTATCCAGATTTTACCTGAAGCAGCCAGTCTCACGTTTTTTTAAGTAAAAGTGGTTTATTTTCTAGTGGGGCGCAGCATGCCAGCAAAGCAGCTTTGCCTTTTATGTGGTGCACGGAGAAGTTCAGTGACTCCAGACGGTGTGTGTAGAGGCTGTACTCACGAGTCCGGCTCGAGAGATATGCCTGCAGAAGTGAAGGCAGAGGGGAAAGAGGGCTTGCCCGAGGTGGTTGAGCAGGTTCTTGCCCCTCTGTCTGTTCCTGAGTCGGGGCCCTCTACTTCGTCAGTACAAGATCCTCAGCTGCCGGTCTCAGGGAGTTTGGCGGCTATTTTTTCCTTAGATTTTCTAACTTTAATTCAGACAGCATTGGGTGCTTCTCAGGAGGTGCCGATGGCAGGGCCTTCCGGGGACAGTCTTAAAGGAAAAAGGCCAGGAGACGTATCTAGCGGTATGGTAAAGAAGGCCAGAATGGACAAGGATAGGATTGATCAGTCAGTCCTGTCAGAGGACATTCGCGCAGAGGAAGCAGACCTTAATGAGGGCCTGGAAGATGACCTTGAGGAAGATGAGATTAAGGATCATGAGGATCAAGTGAGAGTGGTCCGGGTTTTCCAGAGGGAGGAGTTACTGGCGCTCATTACAGAGTCAGGGGGACCCGGGGGGGGGGGGGGTTGGTTCCCATGGGAGGTCGGTTGCGGGAATTTTACCCTGCCTGGGTCCGACTCACCTCCGATCAGTGGGTGTTAGAGGTGATTCGAGAAGGTTATGCGTTGGAGTTGCAGCAGCCTATAACCAATTCTTTCGTTCAGTCCTCGTGCAAGGCAAGAGCAAAGCGGAAGGCAGTGCAGGAAACGGTACAGCGGCTACTGACGCTCCAAGCGGTTGTACCGGTTCCGGCCGACCAATTAGGAAGCGGTCGATACTCCATTTACTTTGTGGTTCCAAAGAAAGAATGGACGTGGCGGCCCATTCTGGATCTAAAGAGGGTACATCGCTGTCTCCGAGTGTCACATTTCCGTATGGAAACCCTCAGGTCGGTTATTGTAGCGGTGCAAAAAGGGACGTTTTTGACGACCTTGGATCTGTCGGAGGCGTACCTTCACATTCCGATACGGCAGGAGCATCAGAAATTCCTCAGGTTTGCGGTGCTGATGGGGCATTTTCAGTTTCAAGCACTGCCCTTTGGCCTGGCAACTGCACTATGGACATTTACCAAGGTAATGGTGGTGGTCGCAGCGGCCTTGAGAAAAGACGGGGTTATGGTTCACCCGTATCTGGACGATTGGTTGATAAGGGCAAAGTCCCAAGCGGAGATTGTCTCGGCTATGGCTAAAGTGGTGGCGATGCTACAGAGCCTCGGTTGGGTGGTCAACGTAGCAAAGATACATCGATACTGCAGCCCCACTAAATCCACATCAGCATGGCTTCAGAGAATTACATGGCGTAGAAACCCTTCTTACCTCCCTCTTCAATGATATTATCACCTTTGTTGACAACATCCATCAAGGATGTGTACTTATCTTCATCGACATAGCTGCAGCATTCGACTCTGTTCACCACGGCCTACTAGTTGAACGCCTAAAAGAAAAAGGCATTACCGGCCTCGCCCTTGACTGGTGCAGATCATACCTTGAGGGAAGAGGACAGCAAGTAAGATCAAGATCAACAAAATCAAAGCCTTTCCACCAAAACCAGGGCGTCCCACAAGGGTCATCACTATCATCTCTCATGTTTAACATTTACATTCAACCCGTCTGTAACATCATAAAATCCTTCAATGTGCAATGGCAGATATACGCCGATGACATCCTTCTTTACAATGCATTCTCCACAAAGCAAATGGACCTCTCACCTCTTATTGATTGTTTTGACGCAGTATCCGAATGGTTTCTAACGCAAAACCTTCGGATCCAACATAAGAAAACAGAGGTACTCTGTCACGAAAAATCCATATTTTACCCCTCCACCTCATATAAAAGTGAGAGAAGCCGAACTACAAACAAAACCTGCAATCCGTTATTTAGGAGTCACTTTGGATCAACATTTGGACATGAAATTACACATATCCCACATTGTTAAAGCCGTATATTTCAAGATCCGGACACTCAAACACCTCCGAACCTTATTGGACCCAAGTGATTTCCGAACTGTATATCAAGCCCTTATCCTGCCCCATTTTGATTTCGCCAATGCCATTCTCCAAGGGCTCCCACAATCTACATTGACTCCCTTACAACTGGCCATGAACGCCGCTGCGAGAGTTCTATTTGGAGCAGCGAGGTATGACCATATCACACCCATCTTATTGCAGCTCCACTGGCTCCCAACACATGGAAGAATACTATTCAAGACCCTAGTACTTACCTTTAAAGCCATCCACAACATAACTGCTTCTACAATAATCAATCTACTTCAACCCACCCCGCCCAACAGATCCAGAAGATCAACATCAGCAAACACCCTAACTATACCAAATGCTTCAACAAAATGCACACTAACAACACCCAACAGAGCATTCAGTCTCTATGCTCCCAAGTGTTGGAATACACTGCCTCCAGAAATCCGAACAATCACCGATCTCATGCAATTCAGGAAGGCACTCAAGCACTACTTATTTATACAATACTACCAGATCAATATTAATCCACCATAGACACACCTCTCCTCTAGTCCTAACGCATACCCATAGATTTATCATAAGATACTCACAAAGCTTATTGTTATATATGTAAATAATTGTTGTACATGTCTCCCTAAGTTATCCAAGTTGTTCTTCCCTGTTCTATGTAAAACTGATATTTGTTTTGTTAATTATGGTTCCATGTAAACCGCGCTGATGCTAAAAAGTGCGGTATATAAGAAAAATAAATAAATAAATAAATAAAGAGCAAGTTGCAGCCGACTCAAAACCTAGAATATCTAGGGGCTCAGTTCGACACAAGACTCGGTCGAGTTTTTCTTCCTCGACAACGAATGTTGGCGCTCAGGCAGTTGATAGTTCGTTTTCTCGACGGGCGGAGTCCCACCGCCTGGGAGTGTCTAAGGGTGTTGGGGACCATGGTGGCGACGCTGGATGTGGTTCCATGGGCACGGGCCCACATGAGACCATTGCAGAGAGCTTTGTTGAAACGATGGTCCCATCAAAGAGATTCCTTGTTCCGGAGGTTGGTTTGTCCTCCTCAGACGCGCCAAGCTCTGCAATGGTGGTTAGATCCAAGGAATCTAGAGAAGGGCATGTCGTTGGCTTGGATAGCCCTTACCACAGATGCCAGTCTTCAAGGATGGGGAGCCCATTGTCAAGGTCAAATAGCACAGGGAGCGTGGTCCACTCAGGAAAGGACTTGGTCCATCAACAGGTTGGAGTTGAGAGCGGTGACATTGGCTTTACAGAAGTTTCGTCCATTTCTTCACAGGCAGGCCATTCGGATGTTCCTGGACAATGCGACTGCAGTAGCCTACATCAACCGGCAAGGGGGCACCAGCAGTGTGGCGCTCAAAGCCGAGGCAGACAGCTTGTTCGAATGGGCAGAACGGAGTCTGGTGGCCATCTCGGCAGTGCACGTTGCGGGAGTAGACAATGTGGAGTGGAGGAGTGGCCTAGTGGTTGGGGCAAGGTACTTCAGGCTGGAAGGTCGGGGGTTCAAATCCCACTAGAGGACAGCAACCTTGGGCCGGAAAGACTGGGGTTTCTAGTCCCACAGGTGCTCCTTGTGGTCTTGGGCAAGCCACTTAACCCTCCATAGCCCATGTTCCCTGTAAAATAGTTATCTCCAAGTTATAATGCCCTGTTCAATGTAATTTCAGTTTGTTCAATGTAAACCGCACTGATGCAGAATAGTGCGGTATATAAGAGAATGTAAATAAATAAATAAATGTGCAGGCCGACTTTTTGAGTCACGTGAAGGTAGACCCGGGGGAGTGGGTTCTCCATCCGGAGGTGTTTGAAGGGTTGGTACATCGCTGGGGAGTTCCGGTGATGGATCTCATGGCAGGAGAAGAGAAAGAATGTCCGAGGGTCTAGACGCTCTTGTTCAAGCTTGGCCGCAGGACCAACTTCTGTGTTTCCGCCGTGGGTGTTGATCGGTCGAGTGCTTCAGCGCATCGAGGTTCACAGAGGGAGAGTAATTCTCATTTGACAAGGTCCCTCATGAGAGACTTTTGGCAAAACTAAAGAGTCATGGGATAGGAGGCAGTGTACTATTGTGGATCAGGAACTGGTTAAAAGCTAGAAAGCAGAGGGTAGGGCTAAATGGCCAATTTTCCCAATGGAGAAAGGTGAATAGTGGTGTACCCCAGGGATCTGTGCTGGGTCCGCTGCTTTTTGACATATTCATAAATGACCTGGAAAGTGGAATAACGAGTGAGGTTATCAAATTTGCAGATGACACAAATCTATTAAAAGTTGTTAAAACCCAAGAAGATTGTGGAAAATTGCAAGAGGATCTTGATAAATTGGAAGACTGGGCATCAAAATGGCAGATGAAATTTAATGTGGACAAGTGCAAGGTTATGCACCTAGGGAAGAACAACCCAAACTATGGTTACACAATGCAAGATTCCACATTAGGAACTACCACCCAGGAAAAAGATTTAGGCGTCATTGTGGATACCATGTTAAAACCCTCGGCCCAGTGTGCAGCAGCGGCCAAGAGAGCAAATAGAATGCTAGGTATGATAAGGAAAGGAATGGAAAATAAAACAAAAGATATTATAATGCCTCTATATCGGTCCATGGTGAGACCGCACCTTGAATATTGTGTGCAATTCTGGTCGCCGTATCTTAAAAAGGATATAGCGATTTTAGAAAAGGTTCAGAGAAGAGCCACCAAAATGGTAAAGGGGATGGAAGGATACTCCTATGAAGGAAGGCTAAAAAGGTTAGGGCTCTTTAACCTGGAAAAGAGACGGCTGAGGGGAGATATGATAGAAGTCTATAAATTAATGAACGGAGTGGAACGGGTAAACGTAGATCGATTGTTTACCTTATCAGAATATAGAAAGACTAGGGGACATGCAATGAAGCTACAGGGTAAACTATTTAAGACTAATAAAAGAAAATATTTTTTCACTCAACGTGTAATCAAACTCTGGAATTTGTTACCGGAGGATGTAGCTGTTAGTGTAGCTGTTAGTGTAGCTGGGTTTAAAAAAGGTTTGGACAAGTTCCTGGAGGAAAGGTCCATAAACCATTATTAAGAAGGGACCCAGGATATCAATGCTTGAACCAATACAAGCATTGTGGAACCTGTGTCCCTTGGGGAAACTGCTAGGTACATATGACCTAGATTGGCCATTGTTGGAAACAGAATACTGGGCTTGATGGACCTTGGTCTGACCCAGTATGGCATATCTTATGTTCTTATGTTCTCATTGCTCCGGATTGGCCACGAAGGCCATGGTACGTGGACCTGGTGCGACTCGTGGTGGAGGGGCCCTGGAGGCTTCCGGTTCGAAAGGATCTTTTGACTCAGAGACCCCTTTGCATGCCCCAAGTGGATCGATTCTCGCTTACGGCCTGGCTATTGAAAGGGCTCGGTTGAGAGCGAAAGGTTATTCGGGGGCAGTGATAGCGACCCTTCTGAAGGCGAGGCGGAGGTCTACGTCTCTGGCGTACGTTAGAGTGTGGCGTATATTTGAGGCTTGGTGTGCAGAGCGGAAGTTTGTTTCTTTAAGAGCGTCAGTACCACAGGTGCTGGCTTTCTTGCAGGATGGGTTTCAGAAGGGCTTAGCAGCGGCGGCATTGAAAGTCCAGTTGGCAGCGTTGTCCTGTTACAGGGGTAAGGTGCTCGGCAATTCGCTAGGTAGTCATGCGGATGTGAAGCGTTTTTTAAGAGCGGTGGCCTTACTGGGACCTTCCCTTGGTCTTGGAGCCCTTGGCGAAGGCGACGGTGAAAGATCTAACCCTTAAGGTGGTGTTTCTGGTGGCTATTGCGTCTGTGAGGCAAGTGTCGGAGTTCCTGTAGGAAGCCTTTTCTATCCTTCTCAGATTCTAAGGTAGTGTTGCAGACAGTGCCGTCGTTCTTGCCTAAAGTAGTATCGAGCTTTCATTTGAACCAGGTAGTGTCTTTACCAGTTTTTGCAACCAAAAGGAAAGGTCAGGATGCAGAACAGCTGCATCGCTTGGATGTTAATCGGGTATTGCAGAAGTATTTAACTAGAACTGCTAGTTTCCAGAAATCGGACAGATTATTCGTTCTATTTACAGGGTCTAGACGAGGAGAAGCAGCCTCTAAGGGTTCGATTGCTCGGTGGTTAAAAGAGGCGATAGCATCAGCGTATCTTTTACGGGGCCATCTGGTTCCAGAAGGATTGAGGGCTCATTCCACTAGAGCACAAGCCACATCCTGGGAGGAGTATAGCCTAGTGCCAGTGGAGGACATATGTAAAGCAGCAGTGGAGGACATATGTAAAGCAGCGACATGGTCTTCATCGCACTCCTTTGTGAAGCATTACCGCCTTGACGTGCAGGTGGAAAGAGATACCTGTTTTGGATCGGCGGTGCTTCAGGCGGGGTTAGCAGGCCCCTCCCGTTGATTGTTTTCACTGCTCTGTTACATCCCAGGGATTCCGGCACTAAACTAGAGTGATGATCAGGCAGGTTAAATTAGACTTACCTGCTAATTGTAGTTCCTGGAGGGACTCTAGTTTAGTCCCAGTTCCCGCCCTAGGTGGTGGTGCTATGGGGCCTGAAGCAGAATCATATTTACAAGTAAGCCACGTTGTTTTTGGGGGAGTTAGCTTTTCAGTAACGATAGGACAATTAGGTTCCCGGCATGGGGTGTGGTCCTTCAAATTGAGGGAAGGGAGGACCTCATGGCGTAGTCGGGATGCGGGGTTTTCATGTACATAGTTATTTGAGGCGCTTGCCTTGGTGTTTCTATTTCTCTACTTACTTGTTGCTCCGGTGAGTCTGCTTTGTCAATAGGTTAACTGGTGAGAAGAGGTGGTGCCAGCGCTTATATGCTAGTGACATCACAACAGTAAAGTTTCTCAGTCTCCAAAGCTGCTGGATGAGGTTGACAACCCAGAGATCCCGGGACTAGAGTCCCTCCAGGAACTACAATTAGCAGGTAAGTCTAATTTAACCTTCTCTGACTTCATCTTTAAACCATGCCTGCAGTCATTTGGCATCCTTCTACCTTTCTTAAATCGTGGAATACATCTGGTTTAGGCTTCCAAAATATCGTCTTTAAACTAAGTACAGGCCTGATGTAAACCTTTAACCTTTTTGCAGCTGCTTCTTTTATTTTTTTTCTTAACAATTTTCCTCATTTTATCAGTATCTCTCTTTTGAAAGTTAAATGATAGTGCTGTGGATTTTCCTGCGCTATCTCTCCATTTATTAAACCAAATGTAATTATGCAGCTCCATCACCTCTCGCACCAGATCCTGCATTCCATTAAGAAATAGGTCTAAAATATCTTTCCCTCATGTTGTTTCATGAACCAGCTGCTCTGTGAAGCAGTCATTTATTTCATCTAAGAACTATCTTCCTAGCATATCCAGATGTGACAGTGACCCAGTTGATACTTGGGTAATTGAAATCACCTATTATTACTGTAGAGGAATAGCCTAGTGGTTTGCAGGGGTTTTCAAACCAGTCTTCGGGGAACCCTAGGCCAGTCAGGTTTTCAGGATTTGCAGAATGAATATGCATGAGAAAGATTTCCATGTTCTGCCTTCATTGTATGCAAATCTATCTTATGCATATTCATTGTGGGAAGCCTGAAAACCTGACTGGCCTAGGGTTCCCAGAGGACTGGGTTGAAAACCTATGGGTTAGAGCATCAAGGTCCAATTCCCATATAGCACCCCTCATGGCCTTGGACAAGTCACTTAACCGTCCCATTGCCTCGGAAAAAAGGCTTGGCAATCTACTTCTGGCCACACTGTCAAGGAACACAGGAGCTGCTGGGTCACCAGAAGTCAGCATTGACTCAAAGGCAACATTTAGCATTTTGTCATTCATTCTGGTCAGGCAGATGGTAGTATACCCCTACTGCTATTGTCTTCCCCTTTTTTTCCATGGAACCTCTAGCCATAGAGATTCTACAGTGCATGTTGTTTCATACAAAACTTTTATCATGTTTGACTCATTGCCCTCTAACATATAGTGCTATCCCTCCAATTTGATCTACTCTATCATTGCGATATTAAATTGTAACCTGATATCACAGTATCCCATTGGTAGTCTCCTTCCACCATGTCTCTGAGATGCCAATTATATCTAACATTTCATTCAGTGCTATATATTCTAGCTCTCCCAGCTTATGTTTTAGACTTTTAGCATTTGCATGCAGGCCTTTCATAGTTTATCAGATGACACAGGTAATTCGGAATCTTGCAACTGCCAGCTTTTTACTTAAAGGCACATGGGTTATTTTCACCTTCATTTGAAGTTGTCTATTGGGATGCCCAGACTTCCCTGTTTTTCTAGCATCCTTCAAAAATACATAATTTCAAACCATGTGCTCTTGAGTGATTGTTTGCTTTCCCCCATTAGCTACTTTTAAAAGCAGCTCTATCTCCTTTTGAAAGGTCAATGCAAGCAACCTGGTTCCACCTTGGTTAAGGTGATGCAAATACTTTTACAAAAGATCCCCCACCATTCCCCAGAATGTGGCCCAGTTCATAGCAAATCTAAAACCCTCTTTCCTGCACCATCCTGTCATCCATACACTGAGTCTCCAGAGCTCTGCCTGTCTCTTGGGTCCTGCGCATAGAACATGAAGTATTCCTGAGAATTCTATCCTGAAAGTTTTGAATTTCAGCTTTCTATTCAGAGGCACTGTTATTACGGAATAATGAGTGGATAATTAGCCCAGTATCCACCAGATCTGGTGTTCCACTAAGGACTAGGTCCAATATGGCTTCACCTCTGGTCGGTTCATGAACCAGCTGATCTAAGAAGCAGTCATTATGTGTCATTTGATGTTAAGTGTATTTCTAATTAAAAATTTATTTGGATCAGCAAGGAATATTGAACTTTTGAGCCATCCCATATGTGAGGAATCATGCTGAGCCAGCTGTTTACTAGCTTACTAGCCCAGAGACCAAAGCTAAAAGGAATGAGTGACCAGAATTGTTTATTAACTCTGAGAACAAAGGCTGGAGAAGGACTGATCAAATTACTGTTGAACAAAATTGTATGGGGTGGAGAATATCTGTAGAGAAAAGCTCATGTGAGGAGTCATGTTGTCCAGCTGCAACACACTTACAGCCTATATATAGAGAGAGAAAATCCAGAACAGAGAGAGTAGATATCCGCTTGGCCAGGTGCATGCCAACGCATGAAGAATCCCAGACTTCTCCAGCCTGCGTTGAGGCTCTCCCAGCTGATGTTAAAAATGGGCTGCAATGATGGCAGTTTGGTGACACATTGTTCTGTTCTTGTAAGGGACAGGGAGTTTGGAGATGCAATATCAATTGTTTTGTCATTGTAATATCACTACTTATTGTTCTATTGTAATGTCACTAACCTATTGTCAAGCTAATTATCATAATTGGTTGAATGATCTTGAATTTAATAGAATCCTAGGCAATACAATCTTGTCCATAGAATAGTCATTAAGCTCTGTTGGAGTTTAATTTTACATATTGATGGATTGCCTTCCTCTTACTTGGCTAATGATTTGGTTGCAGTGACATCTATTGAGTATACTCAGTAGATTTGATCTTTTACCCTTCTGAGTGTGGATTTGGCTATAGATTAATCTGTGCTGGATCCATACCATAGTTAGCTCATCATCCAGTTTCCAGTGCATTACCTCAGTCAGCCATTAAAGATTCTAAACCTCAACAATTGCACTCTAATCAGGGCTCTTCTATAGTGGATCCACAATCATTGCAAACACAATGGCCATATGAAACTGGAGCACCAAGGAGATCACGTGCTGTGCTCTCCCTCTGGAAGGGCAGTCTCCAATAAACCTCAGAACACCCCGCCCGCCTGCCCCCGCCCACCCCCTGCACCCACCCCCCCGCCCGCCCCCCCCTGCACCCGCCCCCCCCCTGCACCCCCCCCCCCCCGCCCCCCCCCCGCCCCCCCCCTGCACCCGCCCCCCCCCTGCACCCCCCCCCCCCCCGCACCCCCCCCCCCCCCGCTTATAAACAGAGCACCCTAGGGATGGACCCTAAAGTTACTGCTTGGGTTAGAAATTGGTTGGGTGGGAGGCGACAAAGAGTACAAGTAAATGGAGCTCACTCTGAGGAGAAAGATGTTACCAGTGGTGTGCCCCAGGGATCTGTCCTTGGTCCGATTCTTTTTAACATCTTTGTTAGTGATATAGCGGAAGGGCTGTCGGGTAAGGTTTGCCTCTTTGCAGATGATACCAAAATCTGCAATAGAGTAGACACCCAGGAAGGTGTAGATAACATGAGGAGGGATCTAGCTAAGCTTGAAGAATGGTCTAGAATTTGGCAGCTGGGATTTAATGTTAAAAAATGTAAGGTCATGCATTTGGGCTGCAGCAATCCAAGGGAGCAATACAGTATAGGAGGTGAAGTACTTTTGTCCACTAAAGAAGAGCGGGACCTAGGCGTGGTTGTGTCTGATGATCTTAAAGTAGTTAAACAGGTAGAAAAGGAGACGGCAAAAGCTAGAAGGATGCTTGGGTGTATACGGAGAGGAATGGCTAGCAGAAAAAAGGAGGTGATATGGCCTCTGTATAAGTCTTTGGTGCGACCTCATTTGGAGTATGGTGTGCAATTCTGGAGACCGCACCTTCAAAAGGATGTGAACAGGATGGAGTCGGTGCAGAGGGTTGCTACTAAAATGATTAATGGGCTTCATTATAAAGCATATGAGGACAGACTTAAGGATCTTAATATGTACACCTTAGAGGAAAGGCGGGATAGAGGTGATATGATTGAGATGTTTAAATACCTCCGTGGCATAAATGTTCAGGGAGAGAACCTCTTTCAACTGAAAGCAAGTTCTGCTACGAGGGGACATGGGATGAGGGTGAAGAGAGATAGATTCAGGAGTGATATGCGGAAATATTTCTTTACGGAAAGAGTAGTGGATCCATGGAATAGTCTTCCAGTGGAGATGGTCGAGATGAGGACAGTAACTGAATTCAAAAAAGCATGGGATCAACACAGAGGATCTCTAAAGGTAAAAAGTGGACTGTTGTAGTTGTTGATATGGAAGGACAGACTAGATAGGCCATGTGGTCTTTTCCTGTCATCATGTTTCTATGTTACTGCTTATCCCTATTCACTAGAGCTGTGTTTAAAAGATCCACAGGGAGTTTTGGGAGAAAATACCCTGAGGCATTTGCCAGTAGTTTAAAGCAAGGCAGTGCAGCACAAGAACCTGAAGCAATGCAGGTGGATTCTAAGGAGAGTGATTCCTTACAGCCAGAACAACCTATGGATTGTACTTTGGGCTTTGCAGATAGTATTGAAAGCCTTTGCTAAACTGTATAGTATAAGCTGAGTGTAACCTAAAGAAAAGATGATATTTTCTTTGGTAAAGGAAGCTGCCATGTTTTGTTCTTTTTCTGTATACGTGAGAAGCAGCTGCATTTGGATTGAATGAATGTAAAAGCTCAGCCAGCACACTTGTATAAAGAACCTTTTTGAACAAATACTGGAGAAGTATCCTGGTGCAACTTACTTTGAACCTTTGCTTTTGGGAGAAATAAACTTTGTTATAATTTTACCTATAACTCTGGCCTCATGACTGTTTTCTATCAGAAGGAAAACTACTTTTCCCAGCATGCATCATGAGAGGAAAGTTGGTTGATTTAACCTTCAATAGAGAAAAAATAATGGCTACCCCAGCCCTCCAAGCCTAAGGCAGAGGGCGGGGTATGACACTATCCAATCTCGAATAGTCAACAGTGGAAAGTAGAAGCGTTAATATATATAGTCTGTAGAACGTTACCCAGTTTTATCTAAGTTTTAGTTCCTGTTTACTGTAAATACAATGCAGTCCAACTGCATTGTATAGGGTTCTCTTAACTGTACACCGCATTGATATGAATAGTGCGGTATAGAAGAGACGTTAAATAAATAATGTGTATGACACTCCACTTTTTCGCATTAAATCGTAGTTGCCAAGCATTAGACCATTCTTCCAGCTTTTGTAGATCTTTCCTCATGTTAACCACTCCCTCGGGGGAGTCCACTGTTGCAAATTTTTGTGTCATCTGCAAAAAAGACCATTTTGATTGAAAGCAAGCTCTGCTATGAGGGGACACTGGATGAGTGTGAAAGGGGATAGATTCAGGAGTGATATGCGGAAATATTTCTTTACGGAAAGAGTGGTGGATCCGTGGAATAAACGCCCAGTGGAGGTGATAGAGATGAGGACAGTATCCAAATTCAAAGAAGCATGGGACAAAAAGAGAGGTTCACTTAAGGCAAAAAGCAGACTGTTGTAGTGGGTTTATATGGAAGGGCAGACTATTTATTTTATTTATTTATTTATTTTTATTTAGCAAGCATTTGTAGCCCGCTCCTTCCAGCGATCAGAAGCGGGTAGGATTACTATTCTGAAACTGCCGAATCAAGGCAGGTACAAATTTTGTTTACATACAGATTGTCAGAAAAGCACATCATACAGAGTTAACACTTCTTAGCTATGGGGGAGTTCATTTACATATATACATAAATACATATATACAGGATAATCTTCTTGGACTGTCGAATCAAGGCAGGTACAAATTTTGCTTACATACATTTTGCTTACTAGATAAGCTTTGTGGTCTTTTTCTGTCATGTTTCTATAACAAACACCTGATTGTTCTCTTGCTCAACCCTTTACATTGATCAAGCAGCAACAGTTCGAATGGAACAAGGAGAAACAGAATGGTTTAAAATCAACAAAGGTGTACTTTCCCCCTACCTGTTTAATTTATATGCAGAACAAATCATCAGAGAAGCAGGACTATATGAAGACAGAGGTTTGAAGACTGCTGGGAATCTCATCAACAACCTTCGCTAGGCTGATGATACCACATTACTGGCTGAAAGTGTAGACAATCTGCAACATTTGCTTCTCAAGAACATAAGATATGCCATACTGGGTCAGACCAAGGTCCATCAAGCCCAGTATTCTGTTTCCAACAGTGGCCAATCTAGGTCATATGTACCTAGCAGTTTCCCCAAGAGATACAAGTTCCACAATGCCTGTACTGGGTCAAGCATTGATATCTTCGGTCACTTCTTAATAATGGTTTATGGACCTTTCCTCCAGGAACTTGTCCAAACCTTTTTTAAACCCAGCTACACTAACAGCCTTTACTACATCCTCCGGTAACAAATTCCAGAGTTTGATTACACGTTGAGTGAAAAAATATTTTCTTTTATTAGTCTTAAATAGTTTACCCTGTAGCTTCATTGCATGTCCCCTAGTCTTTCTATATTCTGATAAGGTAAACAATCGATCTACGTTTACCCGTTCCACTCTGTTCATTAATTTATAGACTTCTATCATATCTCCCCTCAGCCGTTTCTTTTGCAGGTTAAAGAGCCCTAACCTTTTTAGCCTTTCTTCATAGGAGTATCATTCCATCCCCTTTACCATTTTGGTGGTTCTTCTCTGAACCTTCTCTAAAATCGCTATATCCTTTTTAAGATACGGCGACCAGAATTGCACACAATATTCAAGGTGCGGTCTCACCATGGAACAATATAGAGGCATTATAATATCTTTTGTTTTATTTTCCATTCCTTTCCTTATCATACCTAGCATTCTATTTGCTCTCTTGGCCGCCGCTGCACACTGGGCTGAGGGTTTTAACATGGTATCCACAATGACGCCTAAATCTTTTTCCTGGGTGGTGGTTCCTAATGTGGAACCTTGCATCATGTAACCATAGTTTGGGATGTTCTTCCCTAGGTGCATAACCTTGCACTTGTCCACATTAAATTTCATCTGCCATTTTGATGCCCAGTCTTCCAATTTATCAAGATCCTCTTGCAATTTTTCACAATCCTCTTGGGTTTTAACAACTTTAAATAGTTTTGTGTCATCTGCAAATTTGATAACCTCACTCGTTATTCCACTTTCCAGGTCATTTATGAATATGTCAAAAAGCAGCGGACCCAGCACAGATCCCTGGGGTACACCACTATTCACCTTTCTCCATTGGGAAAATTGGCCATTTAGCCCTACCCTCTGCTTTCTATCTTTTAACCAGTTCCTGATCCACAATAGTACACTGCCTCCTATCCCATGACTCTTTAGTTTTGCCAAAAGTCTCTCATGAGGGACCTTGTCAAAGGCTTTCTGAAAGTCCAGATACACAATATCAACCGACTCACCTTTGTCCACCTGTTTATTCACTCCTTCAAAAAAACATAACAGATTAGTAAGACAAGATCTTCCTTGTCTAAAGCCATGTTAGCTGTCTCCCATTAGGTTGTGACTATCAACATGCTGAGTAATTTTATTCTTTATGATGGTTTCTACCATTTTTCCCGGTACTGACATTAGGCTCACCGGTCTGTAGTTTCCTGGATCACCCCTGGAACCCTTTTTAAAAATTGGTGTTACATTGGCGATCCTCCAATCTTCAGGTATTAGAGATGATTTTAATGATAGTTCACAGATTACTGATAGCAGTTCTGCAATCTCATATTTCAGTTCTTTCAACACCCTTGGATGTATACCATCCGGCCCAGGTGATTTGCTACTCTTCAGTTTATCTAATAGTTGTAAGACATCTTCCCAATGTATCGATATTTCCTTCAATTCTTCCGCACCTTTAAATACCACTTCAGTCATGGGTAACATCCCTACATCTTCCTCAGTAAAGACCGAAGCAAAGAATTCATTCAGTCTCTCCGCTATCGCCTTGTCGCCTCTTAGTGCTCCTTTAACCCCTTTATCATCTAATGGACCAACTGACTCTCTCACAGGTTTTTTGCTACGAATGTAGTTGAAAAGGTCTTTATTTCGCGGTTTTGCTTCCGCAGCAAGCTTCTTCTCAAATTTTCTCTTTGCCTGCCTTATCAATGCCTTGCATTTGACTTGCCAGTGCTTGTGCTGTTTCCAGGTTTCGTCATTTGGCTCTTTTTTCCATTTCCTGAAAGATGCTTTTTTGGCAACAACAGCCTCTCTGACCTCACCTTTAAACCATGCTGGCAGTTTTTTGGACTTCCTTCCACTTTTCTTAAAGCGTGGAATACAGCTGGTCTGGGCTTCCAAGATAGTATTTTTCAACACCACCCAAGCTTGATGTACGTCTTTAACCTTCGCAACTGCTCCTTTTAGTTTTTTCTTAACTGTTTTCCTCATTTTATCATAGTCTCCCTCTCGAAAGTTAAAAGGTAGTACTGTGGATTTCCTTACTATCCCTCCTCCACTAATTAAATCAAAGGCGATCATGCTATGATCACTATTGCCAAGTGGCCCCAACACCCTTATCTCTTGCACTAGATCTGGTGTTCCACTAAGGACTAGGGCTAATATGGCTTCCCCTCTGGTCAGTTCATGAACCAGCTGCTCCAAGAAGCAGTCATTTATTTCATCTAGGAATTTTATCTCCCTAGCATGTCCTGACGTGACACTGACCCAGTCGATACCGGGGTAATTGAAATCACCCATTATTATTACTGCGCTGTAACTTTTGTTAGCTTCCTTGATTTCTTTGAGCACTTCATCATCAAGAAACAGTCTTAAAATGGGCAAGCACCGTAATGTAAAGAAAAGGAAGATCCTGGTAACTGGCAAAAATTGATAAATTCATCATTGATGGAGAAGAAATTGAAACAGTTGATCCAAGTAGGTTAAAGTTGTCCACTATCAATAAAGAAACAAGCTGTCAAGAAATAAGGCAATGCATTGCGTATAGCAGAATGGGTATGAAGTACCTAGCCAAGACTCAAGAGCAGAGATGTCTTTCTCCATTCAAAAATTCAACTTGTTCAAGCCATGGTATTTTCAATAACGCCATATGGATGCGGAAGCTGGACAATGAAAAAGACAGACAGCAAGGAAATTGATGCCTTTGAATCATGGTGGTGATGATGAATACCGTTTTACCATAGAAGAGATCAAATCTAAGCTTTCTTTAGAAGCTCAGATGACAAAACTTAAATTTTCATACTTTGGACACGTCATGCGAAGAGAGAGATCATTAGAGAAAGCATAGTTACTCACCTCTAACAAGTGTTCACCAGGGACAACAGGAATCAGTCCTTACATATGGATGACGTTGGCACCGACGGAGCCCTTGCAGAGCATTTCACCAGCTTTGAAAGAAGCTTTTGGGAATGCTACTACGCATGCATAGTCCCCTTCTCGCCCAAGGGTGCCATCATGCTCAGTCAGATAACATAGCGTAGGCAAAAGACAAAAAGGTAAAGGAGGCAACTCCAAGGGGAGGATTGATTCCTGCTATCCCTGGAGAACACCTGTTACAGGTGAGTAAGTATGCTTTCTGCAGGAACAAGCAGGAAGTCAGTCCTCAAATATGGGACTCCCTAGCTCCAGGCTGCTGGGGCCCAAACTACGATAGCAGCAGCGGCGACCCAAGGGAGGTCGTGAGTTGCAGAAGTTGAGTCCCTACCAAGAGACTTCGCAGACCCAAGTATCCAGCATCATAACTCCGGTAGCCTAAACACTGAAGGTTTGAAGGGCAGGAGTTGCCTATACACCAAAAATGCTTCTGGTCACTGCCTGGCCAAAGGCATTGTCCCTGTGGGCCTCTCTTCTCAAGGCAGTAGTGGGCTGCAAACGTATGGACTGAAGACCATGTGGCAGCCTTAGAGATTTCTTGCACCAGCACTGCGCATGGGTTGGCCCCGATGTGGCCATAGCCCTCACACGAACAGTGATCCTGCTTGCCCGAGAGAAGCCAGCTTGCTCATAAGCAAGGGCAAAGCAGTCCACCGCCCAGTTGGACAGCATTCGCTTAGTCACAGGTAGCCCCCCATCTGCTGTTGTCATAGGAGATAAAAAGCTGATGAGCTTTTCGATGGGTCTTGATCCTCTAAATAGGACAGGGCCTTTTTGCAATCCAGGGAATGCAAGATAACCTGCGGCCGTGGGAAGAAGGTGCAGAGAACTCCCTCCTAATTGAGATGAAAAGCAGACAGAGCTCCGGAGTCTCAATGCGTGGATGAGACAATGGTGCAAGGATGAGTGTTTTGGATTTGTTAGGAGCTGGAGAACATTCTGGGGAAAGGAGGGGCTCTTCCGAAGGGAAGGGCTTCACCTTAACTGGGATGGAACCAGGCTGCTGCCATTAACCTTTAAAAAGGAGATAGAGCAGCTTTTAAACTAGATAATAGGGGAGAGCCAACAGTTGACCAAGAGCACATGGTTCAGAAGAATGTATCTTTGAAGGATACTACCAAAAAAATGAAGTTAGGGCACATCAGCAGAGAGGTTCCAATAAAGACAAAGGTAGCCCAAACGTCCTTGAGTACAGAGCAGACAGAGCTTAAAGATTCCAAATTACCCCTGCCTACTGATAACCAGATTAATATGAATAAAATAGTCTCTAAAATGCTTGTATGCAAATGCTAGAAGTCTAAAATATAAGATGGGAGAGTTAGATTTTTTTTTTTTTTTTTATAGTGCCATCAAGTCAGTGTTGACTCAGCAACCCAGTTACCTCTGGGTTTTCTTGGCAATGTTATCACCAGAAGTAGATTGCCAGCCTTTTCTTCCAAGGCAATGGAGGGTAAAGTGACTTGCCCAAAGTCACAAGGAGTGCCAGTGGGAACTGAACCCTTGATCTTCTGGGTACTAGGCAGTTGCTCTAGCCACTAGGCTACTCCTCCACTCCTATATATATATATATTGAATTTATAGCACTAAATGAGAAGTTAGATATGATTGGTATTCTCAGAGACATGGTGGAAGGAGGACAACCAGTGGGATCCTGTGATACCTGGGTACCAACTATATTGTAATGATAGAGCTGATCAAATTGGTGGAGGGGTTGCGCTCTATGTTAGAGAGGGCATTGAGTCACAAAGGATTAAAGTTTTGCAGGAAACAAAATTTGATGTAGAATCTCCATGCATTGAAATTCCATGTAAAAAGAGGAAGGCAATGGCAGTGGGGTTGTACTATCGACTGCCTAGCCAGAATGAACAAATGGATGATGAAATGCTCAAAGAAATCAGGGAAGCTAACAAAATTTGGGGTATAGGGCAGGTCCACCACCAGGGTCTGCAGCTTGCTTACTCAGAGCAGATGTCAACGTCACAAAGAAGTCCACCTTCCAGGAAAGGTGTGTCAGGTGGCGAAAGGCTCAAAAGGCAGCCTAGTGAGCTGGGAGAGTACGACATTGAGGTCCCGTTCCGCTACCGGAGGGCAGAGAGAGGGCTTGGATAGCAGGAGGCCTGTGAGGAATCTGGAGACCAAAGGCTGGCTTGAGAAAGGTTTCTCCTCTATAGGTTGATGGTTAGCTGCTATGGCACTGAGATGCAACCTTCAAGCCCATATGCAAGAGGTGCAGCAAGTACTGCAGCACAAGCTTTACCTGACAGAACAGGTTCTCATCCCTTTCTGCACACCAGACGGAGAACCTCCTCCACTTGAAGGCGTAAGCCCTTCTGGTGGACGGCTTCTGGGAGGCCAGGAAGATTTCCTTGACCTCATCTGGGAAGTTGAAAGGGGCCAGTGCTACCCTTTCAGCAGCCACGCTGTCAGTGTTAGGGACCCCAGGTTGGGGTGTAGCAGGGAGCCCCCCTCCTGGGACAGGACATCCAGGGTCTTAGCCCAGTGGTACTGTGGTTGCCACTGACCGGAAGGAGCAGCAGGGGGAATCAGGGCTGCCTGGACCTCCTGGGCACAGGATTACTAAGGCATGCTCTCTCTGGATCTTGAAAAGGCACTTGGCTATCAGAGGTGTCAGTGTGAATGCATAAAGCAGGCCCTCTGACCAGGAGATCAGGAAGGCGTCTGCTGCCACCCTCTTGCAGTGTGGCTAAGGAGAGCAGAATTTAAGCAGCTATGAGCTATCTGGGGAGGCGAACAGCTCCAGTCAGGGTCTTCTCCATAGGCGGAAAAGCCTCCGGGTCACTTTTGGGTCCAGGCGCCACTCGTGAGGCCGAAGGACCCAGCTGAGGTTGTCCACCAGGCAGTTGTCCTGACCCGGTAAGTACACCGTCCTCAGAAGGATATGGTTGCGCACTGCAAAGGAGTGGAGGGCCACTGCCCTTCTGAAAGGAGGAGTAAGAGCCCATACCTCCCTGCTTGTTCACAAAGAACATGGCAACCTGATTGTATGTCTGTATGAGGATCGGGAGGTTGCTCGGGAGGTTGCTCAGGAGATAGAAGGTATGAAGGCCAGGAAGATGGCCTTGAGCTAGAGAAGATTGATTTGCAGGAGGGATTCCTCTGGGGACCAGGTGCCTTGGGTAAACTGGCCCTCAGAATGTGTGCCCCTGTCTACAAGGGAGGCGTCTGTTTTCAGGACCCTCTGAGGGATCGGTGCCTGGAAGGGCATCCCTGCCCTGAGGTGATGTAGGGACTGCCACCAGGTGAGAGAGGCCGCCAGTTGGTGGGTGACCTTCACTCTGTTCCTCAGCCTGCCCATTGCCTGCATCCACTGGGAACGGAGGCACCACTGGGCTGCCCGCATATGCAGGAAGGCCAGAGACGTAACATGAACTGTCGAGGCCATATGGCCTAGCAGGCGGAATAGTAGGTGAGCTGGCACCGAACTGGAGCTCTGCATGTCCCTTGCCAGCTGCATCAGGCAGTGGGCTCTCTCCACGGGGAGGAATGCCCTGACCCACAGGGTGTCCAGCTGGGCCCCATGAATTCCAAGTCTTGGGCCAGGGAGAGGCTGGACTTGGGGTTCATCATCAGCTACCCCAACTGCTGCAGGGTGTGGATAGCGAGCCATGTGACCTGCCTGGCCTAGAGAGGTGTGCTGCCTCTCATGAGTCAGTTGGCCAGGTAAGGGAAGACGTGGGCCCTTGGAGGCATACATGGGCGGCTACAACCGCCAGGCATTTCGTAAAGACATTGGAGAAGAGGCAAGGCCAAACGGCTGCACCTTGTACTAGTAGTGCTGTCCACCCACTACAAAGCTCAGGTAATGCCTGTGGGAGGGGTGGATCAGGATGTGGGTGTAAGCATCCTTGAGATCCAAGGAGCAGAGCCAGTCTCCCTTGTGTAGGTAGGGCAGCAGTGCCCCAAGGGAGAGCATCTTGAACTTCTCCCTCACCAGGAACTTGTTCAAGTTGCGCAGGTCCAGGATGGGCTGAAGACCACATGTTCTTTTTGGGACAAGGAAATACCTTGAGTAGAACCCCTTTCCCAAGAGGTGATGGGGTACTTGTTCCATAACCCTGTCCCTGAGCAAGCCTGCAAGTTCTGTGGTGAGCAAGGCCTGATGGAGGAGAGGCTGTGGTGGCTCTCCTAGGAAGAAGTCTGGAGGGTTCTGCTGCAGATGGAGGAAATACCCCTCCTGTACCACCCGCAGAACCCACGTGTCTGTGATGATGCTGGCCCATCAGTGGGCAAGAGGCCAGTCGATGCCCTGTGCGCTGAGGTGGTCCTCCAGGGGGAGGGGAAGCCCAGCCCAGAGAGTCAAAATTTTCCCCCCAGTTGGGTGGAAGCTGGTGTCTGGGGCTTGGGAGAACATAACATCATAAGATATGCCATACTGGGTCAGACCAAGGTCCATCAAGCCCAGTATTCTGTTTCCAACAGTGGCCAATCTAGGTCATAAGTACCTAGCAGTCTCCCCAAAAGACACAGGTACTGGGTCAAGCAGTGATATCCTGGGTCCCTTTTAATAATGTTTTTTGGAACTTGTCCAAACCTATTTTAAACCCAGCTACACTAACAGCTTTTACTACATGGGCTTCCTTGATCCATGCCCTTGGTCTTTTGGCTGTGAGGACAGTGAGGCTGTCCCGAGTAAGGCTGGTAGTGGCCCCCAAGGATTTTTTCCTTGGGATAGCCAAGGTCTTCTTGGACAGCCTCTGCTGGGTCACTACCTGGCCTCAATCTCCGCAGCCTTCTCAAACATCCTTCCTGAATAGGTTGTCACCATTGCAGGGGACATCCAGGAGCTTTTCCTCTACCCACTGCTCCAGGTCTGAGGTCTGCAGCCATACCTGGCACTGGGTGCCAATGCTGGTGGCTGCAACCCTGGCCACAGATTCAAACTCGTCGTAGACGGCCAGGAGAGGAATTTTGGAAGTCTCGGATGCCTGTCGCTGGGGACTGGAAAGGTTCCCCGGTGAGGCCCGTCGAGAACCCCGAGAGTTCCTGTATCAGGTACTTAAGGTACATTCCAGTGTACAATTCGTATGCTTGTATTCAGCACCCAAGCATGGCGCCCCGCTAGCACTTGCGCCCCATGGCATCAAGAGCCTGGGCTTCCCTGCAACTCAGACCGCCTCCTATTGATTTTAGGAGTCATGGCCTGACACCGGTTGCAGGAGGAACTGTCATGATCCAGGCACAGGCAGCAGATGCAGCAGTCGTGAATATCAGTGACTGAGATAGTCTGACTGCAGCATTCGTATTTCTTGAACCCACTGGGAGTCATGTTGGGAACACACCCGGCTGGGGTCGAGGACCCCCAGGTGAAAAGGGCACTAAGGCCGGTCGAGGTGGAACCTCGAGGAAACCCGTGAAAAAAGGAGCAGAGACCAGCACTGGTGGTGCCGCCGCCTTGAGGCGGGAAGGGAACCGGTATGCAAACCGGACAAAAAGGAAGGAATTAAAGAACTTTTTCCAGGAGAGTAGAGGACCATGTCTGTTGAGCTCTGTGGAAAAAAGGAGACTGAGCAAGATGGCACCCTCAGGCGGGAAGGGGACAATGTATGCATGGTAGCATTCCTAAAAGCTTTTTTTGAAAGCTGGGGAAATGCTCCGCGCAGGCTCAGTCGGTGCTAACGTCACCCATATGTGAAGACTGATTCCTGCTTGTTCCTGGAGAAAGACATCATGCTTGGCAAGGTAGACGGTCAACGCAAAAGAGAAAGGCCAGCAATGAGATGTATCAATACAATAAGAGTATCTATGGGTACCAGGCTGTCAACGAGCCACCTGACTGAAGAATGAGCCCTTTTCAGGGTCGCCATGAGTCAACACCGACTCGATAGCACTTAATAACAAAGGCAAGCAACAGATCAAAGGGGCAATTTGAAAGGCCTCCTCTACCAAACTAAAGGCTGTGTGAATCACCCAGGAATTGTTAAGTTTTTTTTTCCCCCTCCCTCATCCCCAACTCCCACCCACCCAAGGGATAATCTTAACTTTATAGGTTCTTACACCTATTAAAGTGGGGATGGTGCCCATAATCACTTTCAGGTGTGGCTGGTTATCCTCATCAGGAATACATTTATCAAGAACCTGAGATTAATTATTCTTGAGGTGAACAAAGTCAATTTAACATATAAGGTATATTTGTATTAGTATAAGTATTCCCAGCAAACCAAAATAAACTTTAATATTTGAAAAAACCTTAAAACTAAGATGCAGACAGCAGTGAGATGGGGGATTTCCAGTCTTTTGCATTGAGTTTCCCATGTATGATTTTCTCCCAGTTGGTGAGGGGTCTTACATGTGCACTAGATGCAAGGAGCTCCTTGCTCTCAGGGTTCAAATCCAATCTCTGGAGGCTAGTGTAGCAGACTTGGAGAACATAAGGAAGACAGATATATAGATGAGACCTACAGGGACACAGTACTGAAGTCCCACTTCCAGTTTGACAGCCTCCCTGTTGTCATGGAGGAGAGAGGTCACATGACAGGACAGCATCACTCTGGTGTGGCAGTAAGTGATCCTGTAGCTAGGACCTGTCTTCCAGTATATGAACAGTGGCTTGTGAAAGTATTCATCCCCTCAGTGTTTGTCCTGTTTTGTTGCATTACAAACTGAAATGAAAATGGAGATTGGGGGGGTTTAGCACCATGTGATTTACACAACATGCCTACCACTTTGAAGGTGCAAAATAACTTTTAGTGTGACACAAACAATAAGAACTGATAACCCCCTCCCCCCAGGAATCATCAGTGTGCATAGGTATTCCTCACACCCCCCCCCCCCCCCGTCAATACTTTGTAGAGCCACCTTTTGCTGCAAGTCTCTTGGGGTATATCTCTATTAGCTTAGCACATCTAGCCACTTGGATTTTCACCCATTCCTCAAACTAAAACTGCTCCAACTCCTTCAAATTAGGTGGGTTACATTGGTGTACAGCAATCTTCAAGTCATGCCACAGATTCTCAAATGGATTTAGGTCTGGGCTTTGACTAGGCCATGCCAAAACATTTAAATGTTTTCCTTTAAACCACTCCAGTGTAGCTTTAGCAGTTTGTTTAGGGTCATTGTCCTGCTGGAGGGTGAACCTTCATCCCAGTCTCAAATCTCTGGTTGTCTGATGCCAGTCACTGCCACGCGGGCGAAATACTCAAAGCCGTCGTATGTTGCTAGCGAGAGGTACTTTAAGCATTCTATGACGGACTATGAGAGCGCTTGAAAACACCAGAGATGGTCTCTGTCAAGGCCCGCCGCAAAGCCTCCGAGCTCTCTAGCGAGATCATGGTGGAACATTCCAATGTGTAATTGGTAAATTTGGATGCGGCCTGACAGCATGGAGCCCTCATAAGCCTTGCGCCTGAGGGCGTCTATGGTACGAGACACCCTGCCTGGCGGGACTGATGAATGAGTCTTCGGGCTCTTTAGCTTCCACATGGCCGATTCGACCACCATTGAGGTGTGGGGAAGCTGGACTTTCCAAAACCCCAGGGCTCACTGAACCCAATACATAGCTTCCAGGCGCTTGCTCACGATCGGGACAGAGGCTGCGGTCTCCCACATGCAGAGGAGTCGTCTGTTCAGAATTGGAGGAACCGGCACTGAGAGCCTCTTTTGGAGGGGCTTCATATTGCAGAACATCAAGCTCCTCAATGCGGGGCTCCTCCTCCGACTCAGTGATGTGCGCCTGGGCCCTCGCCCTGTCCTGGATGAACTCCAGAAAGGAGGTGTCTTTGGGTATGACTGCCGCCTCTGGGTCAGCAGGGAGGTCTCGGTGGGACCAAGTCAACGGGGAGATCTCCCCGTCAGACTCCCACAGAGTAGTCCGTGGAGGACTTGAGACTGAGTGGCTTGAGAAGGGTTGGTGACCAGCACCAGATCTTTGAGGCCAAAACTTGCCCAGAGCCGGAGGCGCTCGCCCGAGAAGATCTCATGCCTGAGGAACGGGACAGAAATAGAGACCCACACTGAGGATCCTCACGAGGCTTCTGGCTCTTGAAGGTCACTGCGGTTACCAAGGGAGTCCTCGAGGTAGAGATCCCTGAGGTCTCGAGGTGCGTGCCGGTGGGAACTAGCACGCCTGCTGAACAGCGAGTAATGAAGAAACGCTACATTCCAAGGCCAGCATTTGGGCCTCCCACTCAGGAGGAGTGGGGCCCTGTGACACCAACGTCAGGGTGACCGGGTCGGGTGTCGCGGAGAAGAGGGGATCCTTGCCGGGACAACCCTCGGGAGACAGGACGCCTTCGCTGGAGGCCTCCGTATTGGTTTGAGGTACCTTACTGGGTTGCTCCCTCTCCGGCTCCAGAGACTGCCGAGGGGGGCTGAGAGACAGGGCACATGATCTCTCATGCTTGTCTGGCACACAGAGTCCTCGCGGCTTACGTCTTCTTCTGCTCACATTCGGGCAACCCCTGGTCAGAGTGCCCGCCAGGCCCGTGGAGGAGCCCTGGGAGACCCCAGAGGTTGCAGGGCTGAAGAGCGGGGATGCCTTACGGAAGAAATCATCCAGCTTCTGCTTACGACTCTGGATAGACATGGAGGACATCTTACAGAGGGAGCATAGCTCCAGGTCATGGTCAGCTCCGAGACAACAGCCATGGGTGTTCATGAGCGACATGTTTTTTGAACATAAGATATACCATACTGAATCAGACCAAGGTCCATCAAGCCCAGTATCCTGTTTCCAACAGTGGCCAATCTAGGTCATAAATACCTAGCAGTTTCCCCAAAAGACACAGGTTCCACAATGCTTGTATTTTGTCATGCAGTGATATCCCGGGTTCCTTTTAACAATTGTTTATAGACTTTTCCTCCAGGAACTTGTCCAAACCTTTTTTAAACCCAGCTACACTAACAGCTTTTACTACATCCGGTAACAAATTCCAGTTTGATTACACATAGATTGAAAAAATATTTTCTCTTATTAGTCTTAAATAGGTTACTCTGTAGCTTCATTGCATGTCCCCTAGTCTTTCTATATTCTGATGATGTAAACAATCGATCTACGTTTACCCATTCCACTCCATTCATTAATTTATAGACCTCTATCATATCTCCCCTCAGCCGTCTCTTTTCCAGGTTGAAGAGCCCAAACCTTTTTTAGCTTCTCTTCATAGGGGTATCCTTCCATCCCCTTTACCATTTTAGTGGCTCTTCTCTGTACCTTTTCTAATAACGCTATATCCTTTTTAAGATACGGCAACCAGAATGGCACACAATATTCAAGGTGCGGTCACACCATGGAACGATACAGAGGCATTATAATATCCTTTGTTTTATTTTCCATTCCTTTCCTTATGATACCTAGCATTCTAATTGCTCTCTTGGCCGCCGCTGCACACTGGGCGGAGGGTTTTAACATGTTATCCACGATAACGCCTAAATCCTTTTCCTGGGTGGTGGTTCCTAATGTGGAACCTTGCATCGTGTATCCGTAGTTTTGGTTGTTTTTCCTAGGTGCATAACTTTGCACTTGTCCACATTAAATTTCATCTGCCATTTGGATGCCAAGTCTTCCAATTTATCAAGATCCTCTTGCAATTTTCCACAATCCTCATGGGTTTTAACAACTTTAAAATAGAAATTACACTTACCTAGTAATTGTTGTTCCTTGAGGAACTCCAGTTCAGTCCTCCACCTCTGGGTAGTGCACCTCCTCCTGCAACTTGCAGACTGGGCATGTCAAATTCATGACATCACAGGATGTATCCTGCTGGTCTCTCCCATCAGCCCCAGTGAACTATTGACAAAGCAGACTCAAAGGAGCAACAAATAAGTAGCTAAAGCATTAATTACAACTTTTAAACTTAACCATTAACTTTTAAAACTAAAGCCCCCTAAAAGTAAGGAGGAAAACAACAACCTCCTTGTCCTTTCTTCTTCCCCCAAGATCAGAGTAAGATAGAAAGGAAGAGAGAAAGAAGACAAAGAGGTCAGAGAAAAAGACACTGATTTCTGTAATATCTAAAAATATTACACTCAGTGACTGGAACCTCCCCAAACCGAAGGCCAACTGCCAAATTGATCATCCCCGGGCGGGATTGAGGACTGAACTGGAATTCCTCAAGGAACAACAATTACCAGGCAAGTGTAATTTCTATTTCCTTATCGTTCCTCCAGTTCAGTCCTCCACCTCTGGGATGTAACAGAGCAGTAATCATTGGAAGGGACCTTTCCACTCGGATCGCAGTACTGCCGACCCGAAACAGGCATCACTCGCCACCTGCACATCCAGGCGATAATGCTTGCTGAAGGTATGGAGAGACGACCAAGTCGTCACTCTGCAAATCTCCACAGGCGGAACCAAACTGTGCTCCTCCCAAAACATCGCTTGCACTCTAGTAGAATGAGCCCATAAAACCATCCGGTACCGGACGATCCTGCAAGATATACGCTGATGCTATTGCTTCCCAGACCCATCTGGAAATTGAAGCTTTAGCTGCTGCCTCACCTTTACGGGGGCCTCCAAAGAGAATGAATAGACGTTCAGACTTATGAAAGGACTCCGAAACCTTCAAATATTGACGCAGAACGCTCTTTACGTCCAATTAACAGACTACGGTCTGATACGCTTTCTTCCGAAGCAGCCAATACTGGTAACGACACTGACTGATTCACATGAAAATACGAAACTACCTTAGGCAGAAACGATGGAACTATACGCAACACGACCTTTTCCCTAGAAAAAGACAAAAATGGCTCTCGGCAAGACAATGCCTGCAGCTCCGAGATTTGTCGAGCCGAATAAATAGCCACCAAAAACACTGTCTTTAAGGTCAAATCTTTGACTGAAGCCTGTGATAAGGGCTCAAAGGGTTCCCCCTAGTTAATGCTCCTAACACCAAATTGAGGTCCCACGGAGGCACCACTATTCTGCTAAAGGGCTGTATTCTAGAGACCGCTTTTAGAAAATGCACCACATCGATGTGAGAGCCCAAGGAAACTCCCTGAACCCTACCTCTATAGCAAGCCAGAGCTGCCAGCTGGACTCTTACGGAACTGGCCGCCAAGCCCTATCAAAACCATCCTGTAAGAAACTTAATACCAAAAGCAGAGAAACCGTGGCAGCATGGACCTGTCGTCACGAACACCAGTCCTCAAATATACGCCATATTCATACATATGCTAGGGATGTGGACCGCTTTCTGACCCGAAGTAAGGTCGCAATAACGGCTCTCGAATAACCTTTTTTCCTTAACCTCACCCTTTCAATGGCCAAGCCATAAGCGAGAACCGATTCACCTGAGGCATCCGCAGCGGACCCAGCATCAACAGATTCTCCGTTGCCAGAAACCTCCAAGGATCTCCGTCGAGAAGCTGGACCAAATCGGCATACCACGGCTGACTCGGCCAATCTGGTGCCACTAACAGCACCCTTCCCGGATGAGCTTCGATGCGCTGAACCACTCGTCCTATGAGCGCCCACAGAGGAAAGACAGAGGAGACCGGATGACGGCCAACGTTGCATCAGGGCGTCAATCCCTTCCAACATCCTCTCTCGCCTTCGGCTGAAGAAGCGATTTGCCTTGGCCGAGTAAAAGGTTGCCATGAGATCCATGATTGGCAGCCACCATGTGCAGACTATCTGAGCAAAAATGTCCGGATGGAGCTCCCATTCCCTGGCATCCACCCAGACTCTGCTGAGAAAATCTGCCATCACAATGTCTGTTCCCATGATGTGCGCTGCCGAGATCACCTGGATTCGAGGCTCTACCCAGGCGAACAGCACCTTTGCTTCCTCTTCCATGGCAGCGCTTCCTGTTCTGCCCTGCTGATTGATGTAAGCCACCGTCATGGAATTGTACGACAGCACTCACACCGCCCAACCTTTTACCTCGGTTTCGAACGCTTGAAGTGCTAGAGCCACCGCCCGATTGACCACTGGACCTCCTGGTCACTCGAAGTCCCTTGTGTGAAGAGATCCCCGCAATGCACTCCCCAACTGGTGAGGCTCGCATCTGTCAGCACCGGAAGCCATTGAGGTTGCTCCAGGGGCAAGCCTGACTCCAGATTTCCTGGGCAAAGCCACCACTGGAGAGATCAGCTGACTCGAAGAAAACAGGGGAGACGTTTGCTCAGAGCATTGTTCTGATGAGACTGGCACCGCAACAACTTCTGCAACAGGCGCATGTGAGCTCTGGCCCAAGGCACCACTTCTAGGGTTGCCGCCACTGTACCTAGCACCCGCAGATAGGTCCACGCTGATGGAGCCGGATTGGACATGAATCTGCGCACTAATTGTCGAAGAGCTTGTGCTCGCCAGTCCGGCAGGAACACAGCTCCCCGCTGCGTGTCAACGCGTACTCCCAAGTAATCTAGAACCTGACACGGGACTAAGCTGCTCTTGGCAAAATTGACTACCCAGCCGAGGCTCTGCAGTAACTTCACAACCTTGTCCAACACAACCTTGTAGGGAGGAGTGGTCTAGTGGTTAGGACAAGGTACTTCAGGCCGGAGATCCGGGGGTTCAAGTCCCACCTGGAGACAGCAATCTCAGGCCGGAGGGACTGGGATTTCTAGTCCTGTAGGCACTCCTTGAGGCCTTGGGCAAGCCACGTAACCCTCCATTGCCCATGTTCCCTGTAAGTATTAGCATATGTGTCTCATATCCCCTCGTGTTAAATGTATCCCCCAATTGACCGCTTTGACCCGGTGAAAAGCGGGATATAAATATAGCTAAATAAATAAAATTGTCCATCACCTGCGCGCTCTCGACTTTGGACTTTGCCCGAATCAACCAATCATCTAGCTAAGGGTATACCAAAATTCCTTCCTTCTGCAGCGCCGCTGCGACCACCACCATGACCTTTGGTGAGGTGTGGGGGGCTGTCGCTATACCAAAGGGCAAAGCCTGAAATTGGTAATGTCCCCACGGTAGAGCGAACCTTAAAAACCTTTGAAGAGCTTCTCTGATCGGGATGTGCAAATACGCCTCGGTAAGGTCTAGGGAGGTCAAACATTCCCCCTGCCGAACCGCCACTATTACCAAATATAAGGTTTCTATCCGGAAATAAGGCACTCGAAGACAACGATTCACTTCTTTTAGGTCCAGGATAGGCCAGAGCAAGCCTTATTTCTTTGGAACTATGAAATAAATGGAGTAACAACGGACGCCGAAATCCGCCAGAGGCACCGGCACCACAGCTCCCAGCTGCAAGAGACGATCCGTTTGCCATACTGCCAACGTTTTCTGCCAGCCTCTGCAAGGGGAAAATACGAACGAATCTAGTACAGGACGAGCCAATTCGAGAGCATAACCTTTGCATATTATTTCCAACACCCATTGGTGGGAAGTTATTTGGACCCAGGCAGGAAGGAACTCCCAAAGCCGACCTCCAATCTTTTGACTTCCTACCCGGGCCCGCCTCGTTTCATTGTGACTTTCAAGCCAACGTTGCAGCGGTTGCTGCGAAACCTCTGCCTCCTCCCCGAAACCCATGAAATCCCTGGGCTCTAGAAGCAAATCTTCCTCTTTGGAAACCACCTAACCGAGAAGTACGAAACCTCCGGAAATCTTGAAACTGGCCTCGCGCTGACGGTAGAGCCTTCCCCTGCTTAGGCTTGTCCTCCGGCAATCTCCCCCTTTGAATTCTCCCAAATCCTTAACCAGTTTATCCAAATCTTCCAACAACTTCCCTTTAAAGGGAAGCTTGCTGAGGCGCACTTTAGAAGAACCATCAGCCGACCAATTTCTTAGCCACAGGTAACGCCGAGCGGCTACCAATGAGGACATACTATTCGCTAATGCTCTAATCAAATCGTAGTGAACATCTGCTAAATACGCCGAACCCGATTCCAGTCTTGTCACCTCCAACAATTGCTCCTGTTCCGGTTGAACGGACTGCTGTAAGCGTTGAGACCACCAAAGACAAGCTCTCGCTACCCAAGCCCCACAAATGGAAGCTTGCAGCAACAGAGCGTTTGCCTCAAAGGCTTGTTTCAACAAACCATCCACCTTCCTGTCTCGTGCACCTTTCAAGGCCACGCTGCCTTCCACAGGGATAATGGTCTTCTTTGTGACCGTGGACACTGCTGCATCTATCCGCGGGGACCGAAACCTTTCCTTTTCCTTGTCCGCCAAGGGGTAGAGTCTGTTCATCGTTCTAACCTCTCTTAGTCCCGCTTCTGGAATATCCCATTCATTCTGGATCATGCGATCAACCACCTGGTGAACAGGGACCACCACCTGAGATTGCCTCACCGCTTGAATAAGAGTGTCCTCCAATCCCTCTTCCTCCGACGGTTGGATCGAACTCAGATTGAGTGTCTGAAGAGACTCCGTAATGAGCACCGTAAGATCGTCCTTCCGGAAGACCCGGATTATTCTCGCCTGATCCTCCGGCTCTGGAATCTCTCCTTCTTCCAGTTTGTCCATCCCCGATTCGAAAACCAACCCGGCCTCCTCCGTCTCGGGCCATTCCCCATCTGAGAAAAGGTGGTCAAGAAGTCCCGCCCTCTTAAGGGGTCTTACGAGCTCACTACCAGTTCGTTCTAGATCCGACTGCTGCAGTGGAACCACCAATGGTTCAGGCCCCTTCCCCTGTCACCGCAAAAGGCTTGATGCATTATCAAGACAAAAGCCGGGGGTAAATCTCCCAGCGATGGCTCCGAAGACATCGAAGGCCCAGCGCTAGATGATCCCGCTGGGGTCTCCTGTGAAGACAAGGAAGGACCCTGTACCAGCAGCTCCCCCTCGGGAGCAGAAGCGGGGTAGCTGCGTGTTGTCTGGAGAGGCAAATAGGTCCATCACGGGCCTGCCCCAGTGGTGGAAGAGCTGCTTCATTGCTCTTGGGTTTAAGCACCACTAGTGAGGGTGGAGGGCTCTACTAAACCTGTCCACTAGGCAGTTGTCCTGGCCTGGGAGGTACACTGCTTGCAGAAGCTTGCTGTGAAGGAAAGGAGAGCCACCGCCTCCTAGCAGAGGGAGTACGAACCCATGAGCCCCCTACTTGTTGATATAAAATATGGCAAACTGCTTGTCCGTCTGGATCAGCACAGGTCGGTGTCATAGGCGGTGGTGGAATGCTTGTAGGGCCAGGAAGATTGCCCTGAGCTCCAGGAGATTGATCTGTAAGAGTGACTCCTCCTGAGACTAGCTGCCCTGGGTGCGGCAGTCTCCGCAATGTGCCCGCCAACCCAGGAGAGAAAAGAGCCTATGGTCCTCTGCAATGTGGATGCCTGAAAGGGCATTCCTGCCTGGAGGTGGCGCAGGTTTTGCCACCAGTTGAGGGACATCATAAGAACATAAGATATGCCATACTGGGTCAGACCAAGGTCCATCAAGCCCAGTATCCTGTTTCCAACAGTGGCCAATCTAGGTCATACGTACCTAGCAGTTTCCCCAAAAGACACAGGTTCCGCAGTGCTTGTACTGGGTCAAGCATTGATATCTGACATTGATTCACAAAGCTGACATTGATTCACAAAGCCATTAACAAATGCTCCTCTACATCACTCACAGATCTCATTGAGACTACACCCCCTAACAGGGCAAGAAGATCAGCTGCTATCAACACCTTGATCCTCCCGAAGCAGATCACAAAATGCTCACAAACAGCCAGGAGCAGAGCATTCACGCTGTATGCACCCACATGCTGGAACGCCCTACCTCCTGCTATCAGGGCCATCAAGGGCCTCTCCCAATTTAGGAAGGCACTTAAACATTAAGCTTCAGGTGAACAAGGTATATTAAACTTCTTAGGTACAGTTTTAGTGGTATAAATATCCATTGCACCCTTTAGTACATATAGAACTTAAAGATCTAAACACAAACTTAAAACTAAGATGCAGACAGCAGTCCAGCAGCGGGATGTGGGCTTTCCAGTCTTTTGCATTGAGTGTCACATGTATGATTTTCTCCCAGCTGGTGAGAGGTCTTACGTGTGCACTAGGTGCAAGGAGCTCTCTGCTCTCAGGGAACAAGTCCGTTCTCTAGAGGCTAGAGTAGCAGACTTGGAAAACATAAGACAGACAGAGAGGTACATAGACGAGACCTACAGGGATATAGTCCTGAAGTCCCACCTCCAGTCTGGCAGCATCCCTGTTGCCATGGAGGAGAGAGGTCACGTGACAGGAGAGCATCACCCTGGTGTGGCAGGAAGTGATCCTGTAACTAGGACCTGTCCTCCAGGTGATGTAAACCCCTCTCGCACCGAGGAGGTTTCTCCAGGGCCAAGTGCCCATGCGGGAAGGGTTAGGACAGCAGTTATAGTTGGTGATTCGATCATTAGGCATGTAGATAGCTGGGTGGCTGGTGGACGTGAGGATCGCCTGGTAACATGCCTGCCTGGTGCGAAGGTAGCGGACCTCACACGCCACCTAGATAAGGTCTTAGATAGTGCTGGGGAGGAGTCTGCTGTCTTGGTACATGTTGGTACGAATGACATAGGAAAATGTGGTAGGGAGGTTCTGGAAGCTAAATTTAGGCTTTTAGGTAGGAAGTTGAAATCCAGAACTTCCAGGGTAGCGTTCTCCGAAATGCTTCCTGTTCCACGCGCAGGACCCAATAGGCAGGCAGAGCTCCGGAGTCTCAATGCGTGGATGAGACAATGGTGCAGAGATGAGGGGTTCGGATTTGTTAGGAACTGGGGAACATTCTGGGGAAAGGAGGGGCTCTTCCGAAGGGATGGGCTTCACCTTAACCGGGATGGAACCAGGCTGCTGGCATTAACCTTTAAAAAGGAGATAGAGCAGCTTTTAAACTAGATAATAGGGGAAAGCCGACAGTCGCCCAAGAGCGCATGGTTCGGAAGAATGTATCCTTGAAGGATACTACAAAAAGCAGAGAGGTTCCAAAAAAGAGTAAAGTAGCCCAAATGCCCTCGAGTATGGAGCAGACAGAACTTAAAGATCCCAAATTACCCATGTCTACCAATAGCCAAATTAATATGAATAAAATACAGTCTCTAAAATGCTTGTATGCAAATGCTAGAAGTCTACAAAACAAGATGGGAGAGTTAGAATATATAGCACTAAACGAGAGGTTAGATATGATTGGAATATCAGAGACATGGTGGAAGGAGGACAACCAGTGGGACACTGTGATACCTGGGTACAAACTATATCGAAATGATAGAGCTGATCGAATTGGTGGAGGGGTTGCGCTCTATGTTAGAGAGGGCATTGAGTCAGAAAGGATTAAAGTTTTGCAAGAAACAAAATTTGCTGTAGAATCTCTATGGATTGAAATTCCATGTAAAAAGGGGAAGGCGATGGCAGTGGGGGTGTACTATCGTCCGCCTGGCCAGAATGAACAAATGGATGATGAAATGCTCAAAGAAATCAAGGAAGCTAGCAGGAGTTACAGTGCAGTAATAATAATGGGTGATTTCAATTACCCCGGCATCGACTGGGTCAGTGTCACAACAGGACATGCTAGGGAGATAAAGTTCCTAGATGAAATAAATGACTGCTTCTTGGAGCAGCTGGTTCATGAACCGACCAGAGGGGAAGCAATATTAGACCTAGTCCTTAGTGGAACACCAGATGTAGTGCAAGAGATAAGGGTGTTGGGGCCACTTGGCAATAGTGATCATAGCATGATCGCCTTTGATTTAATTAGTGGAGGAGGGATAGTAAGGAAATCCACAGTACTACCCCTTAACTTTCGAAAGGGAGACTATGATAGAATGAGGAAAACAGTTAAGAAAAAACTAAAAGGAGCAGTTGCAAAGGTTAAAGACGTACATCAAGCTTGGGTGTTGTTGAAAAATACTATCTTGGAAGCCCAGACCAGCTGTATTCCACGCTTTAAGAAAAGTGGAAGGAAGTCAAAAAAATTGCCAGCATGGTTTAAAGCTGAGGTCAGAGAGGCTGTTGTTGCCAAAAAAGCATCTTTCAAGAAATGGAAAAAAGAGCCAAATGATGAAACCTGGAAACAGCACAAACACTGGCAAGTCAAATGCAAGGCATTGATAAGGCAGGCAAAGAGAGAATTTGAGAAGAAGCTTGCTGCGGAAGCAAAAACGCGAAATAAAGACCTTTTCAAGTACATTCGTAGCAAAAAACCCGTGAGAGAGTCAGTTGGTCCATTAGATGATAAAGGGGTTAAAGGAGCACTAAGAGGCGACAAGGCGATAGCGGAGAGACTGAATGAATTCTTTGCTTCGGTCTTTACTGAGGAAGATGTAGGGATGTTACCCACGACTGAAGTGGTATTTAAAGGTGTGGAAGAATTGAAGGAAATATCGATACATCGGGAAGATGTCCTACAACTATTAGATAAACTGAAGAGTAGCAAATCACCTGGGCCGGATGGTATACATCCAAGGGTGTTGAAAGAACTGAAATTTGAGATTGCAGACCTGCTATCAGTAATCTGTGAACTATCATTAAAATCATCTCTAATACCTGAGGATTGGAGGATCGCCAATGTAACACCAATTTTTAAAAAGGGTTCGAGGGGTGATCCGGGAAACTACAGACCGGTGAGCCTGACATCAGTACCGGGAAAAATGGTAGAAACCATCATAAAGAATAAAATTACTCAGCATATAGATAGTCATGACCTAATGGGAGACAGCCAACATGGCTTTAGACAAGGAAGATCTTGTCTTACTAATCTGTTATGTTTTTTTGAAGGAGTGAATAAACAGGTGGACAAAGGTGAGTCGGTTGATATTGTGTATCTGGACTTTCAGAAAGCCTTTGACAAGGTCCCTCATGAGAGACTTTTGGCAAAACTAAAGAGTCATGGTATAGGAGGCAGTGTACTACTGTGGATCAGGAACTGGTTAAAAGATAGAAAGCAGAGGGTAGGGCTAAATGGCCAATTTTCCCAATGGAGAAAGGTGAATAGTGGTGTACCCCAGGGATCTGTGCTGGGTCCGCTGCTTTTTGACATATTCATAAATGACCTGGAAAGTGGAATAACGAGTGAGGTTATCAAATTTGCTGATGACACAAAACTATTTAAAGTTGTTAAAACCCAGGAGGATTGTGGAAAATTGCAAGAGGATCTTGATAAATTGGAAGACTGGGCATCAAAATGGCAGATGAAATTTAATGTGGAGAAGTGCAAGGTTATGCACCTAGGGAAGAACAACCCAAACTATGGTTACACGATGCAAGGTTCCACATTAGGAACCACCACCCAAGAAAAAGATTTAGGCGTCCTTGTGGATACCATGTTAAAACCCTCGGCCCAGTGTGCAGCGGCGGCCAAGAGAGCAAATAGAATGCTAGGTATGATAAGGAAAGGAATGGAAAATAAAACAAAAGATATTATAATGCCTCTATATCGTTCCATGGTGAGACCGCACCTTGAATATTGTGTGCAATTCTGGTCGCCATATCTTAAAAAGGATATAGCGTTATTAGAAAAGGTTCAGAGATGAGCCACCAAATGGTAAAGGGGATAGAAGGATACTCCTATGAAGAAAGGCTAAAAAGGTTAGGGCTCTTTAACCTGCAAAAGAGACGGCTGAGGGGAGATATGATAGAAGTCTATAAATTAATGAACGGAGTGGAACGGGTAAACGTAGATCGACTGTTTACATTATCAGAATATAGAAAGACTAGGGGACATACAATGAAAGCTACAGGGTAAACTATTTAAGACTAATAAAAGAAAATATTTTTTCACTCAACGTGTAATCAAACTCTGGAATTTGTTACCGGAGGATGTAGTAAAGGCTGTTAGTGTAGCTGGGTTTAAAAAGGTTTGGACAAGTTCCTGGAGGAAAGGTCCATAAACCATTATTAAGAAGGGACCCAGGATATCAATGCTTGAACCAATACAAGCATTGTGGAACCCGTGTCCCTTGGGGAAACTGCTAGGTACGTATGACCTAGATTGGCCACTGTTGGAAACAGAATACTGGGCTTGATGGACCTTGTTCTGACCCAGTATGGCATATCTTATGTTCTTATGTTCTTAACATCACCTGTTCCTTCAATACTGCACGGACCAAAAACACTGTCCACTTCCAGCCACACCCATTAGCCCAAACAGACAACACCTAAGCAACAACCATTCCAGATTGAAACCAAGCCCACCAGACCCCGACTCCCCCGACACATTCACCTTAACAACTGCACATACTCAGTTTGAACTAATATGTAAATAGTTGAGTTACTCCTTAACATATGTTGAATCTATTTGTATATAGTTACCCTGTTCGAACCTGTACATAACCCCCTGTTATATTGTAAGTCCAGTGCAGACCTCCTGTACTGGACAGATATGTTACATGTAAACCGCACTGATACTGAAGAGCGCGGTATATAAAAAAGTTAAATAAATAAATAAAATAAATAAATATCCTGGGTCCCTTCTTAATAATGGTTTATGGACCTTTCCTCCAGGAACTTGTCCAAACCTTTTTTAAACCCAGCTACACTAACAGCCTTTACTACATCCTCCGGTAACAAATTCCAGAGTTTGATTACACGTTGAGTGAAAAAATATTTTCTTTTATTAGTCTTAAATAGTTTACCCTGTAGCTTTCATTGTATGTCCCCTAGTCTTTCTATATTCTGATAATGTAAACAGTCGATCTACGTTTACCCGTTCCACTCCGTTCATTAATTTATAGACTTCTATCATATCTCCCCTCAGCCGTCTCTTTTGCAGGTTAAAGAGCCCTAACCTTTTTAGCCTTTCTTCATAGGAGTATCCTTCTATCCCCTTTACCATTTGGTGGCTCATCTCTGAACCTTTTCTAATAACGCTATATCCTTTTTAAGATACGGCGACCAGAATTGCACACAATATTCAAGGTGCAGTCTCACCATGGAACGGTATAGAGGCATTATAATATCTTTTGTTTTATTTTCCATTCCTTTCCTTATGATACCTAGCATTCTATTTGCTCTCTTGGCCGCTGCTGCACACTGGGCCGAGGGTTTTAACATGGTATCCACAATGACGCCTAAATCTTTTTCCTGGGTGGTGGTTCCTAATGTGGAACCTTGCATTGTGTAACCATAGTTTGGGTTGTTCTTCCCTAGGTGCATAACTTTGCACTTGTCCACATTAAATTTCATCTGCCATTTTGATGCCCAGTCTTCCAATTTATCAAGATCCTCTTGCAATTTTCCACAATCCTCTTGGGTTTTAAGAACTTTGAATAGTTTTGTGTCATCTGCAAATTTGATAACCTCACTCGTTATTCCACTTTCCAGGTCATTTATGAATATGTCAAAAAGCAGCGGACCCAGCACAGATCCCTGGGGTACACCACTATTCACCTATCTCCATTGGGAAAATTGGCCATTTAGCCCAACCCTCTGCTTTCTATCTTTTAACCAGTTCCTGATCCACAGTAGTACACTGCCTCCTATCCCATGACTCTTTAGTTTTGCCAAAAGTCTCTGATGAGGGACCTTGTCAAAGGCTTTCTGAAAGTCTAGATACACTATATCAACCGACTCACCTTTGTCCACCTGTTTATTCACATTTTCAAAAAAACATAACAGAGTAAGACAAGATCTTTCTTGTCTAAAGCCATGTTGGCTGTCTCCCATTAGGCCATGACTATCTACATGCTGAGTAATTTTATTCTTTATGATGGTTTCTACCATTTTTCCCGGTACTGACGTCAGGCTCACTGGTCTGTAGTTTCCCGGATCACCCCTGGACCCCTTTTTAAAAATTGGTGTTACACTGGCAATCCTCCAATCTTCAGGTATTAGAGATGATTTTAATGATAGTTCACAGATTACTAATAGCAGATCTGCAATCTCATATTTCAGTTCAACACCCTTGGATGTATACCATCCGGCCCAGGTGATTTGCTACTCTTCAGTTTATCTAATAGTTGTAATACATCTTCCCGATGTATCGATATTTCCTTCAATTCTTCTGCACCTTTAAATACCACTTCAGTCAGGGTAACATCCCTACATCTTCCTCAGTAAAGACCGAAGCAAAGAATTCATTCAGTCTCTCCGCTATCGCCTTGTCACCTCTTAGTGCCCCTTTAACTCCTCTATCATCTAATGGACCAGCTGACTCTCTCACAGGTTTTTTGCTATGAATGTACTTGAAAAAGTCTTTATTACACGTTTTTGCTTCCGCAGCAAGCTTCTTCTCAAATTCTCCCTTTGCCTGCTTTATCAATGCCTTGCATTTGACCTGCCAGTGCTTGTGCTTTTTCCAGGTTTCGTCGTTTGGCTCTTTTTTCCATTTCCTGAAAGATGCTTTTTTGGCAACAGCCTCTCTGACCTCACCTTTAAACCATGCTGGCAGTTTTTTGGACGTCCTTCCACTTTTCGCCAGCTGGCGGGTAACACTGACCTTGTCCCATAGCCTGCCCATGGCTTGAGTCCGTTTTGAGCATAGGCATCATTGGGCTGTCCGAATGTGTAAGGAGGCTGAGGGCATGATGTTGACGTCGAGGCCGTATGGCTCAGTAGGAGATTAGCTGGTACTGACTTGCATCACTGTACCTCTCCTGCCAGTTGCCTGAGGCATTCTGCAATTTCTCTTGGAAGGACAACCTTAACCTGTAACATATCCAACTGAGCACCTATGAACTGCAGGCTTTGGGCTGGAGAGAGATGAGATTTGGGGTAGTTGATGACGAACCCCAGGTGCTGCAGAAGGAGGGTTGCATGCTCTGTGGTCTGATTGAGCTCTGAGCTGTATTGCCCCTGATGGGCCAGTCGTCCAGGTAGAAGACGAAAGCCGCAGGTAGGTGGCTACCACCACCAGGCATTTGGTAAAAACTCTTGATGAAGAGGCCAGGACAAAGGGTAGCACCCTGTACTGGTAGTGCACCCCTCCCACCACGAACTGTATGTACTACTGCCTGTGGAAAGGCTGAATCAGGATGCGAGCATACACATCCTTTAGGTCTAAGGAGCACAGCCAATCTCCCTGGTGGAGGTAAGGCAGCAGTGTTCCAAGAGAGAGCATCTTGAACTTCTCCCTCACCAGAAACTTGTTTAAGTTTCTCAGGTCTAATATGGGCTGGAGGCTTCCAGTTCTCTTTGGGACAAAGAAGTATTTGGAGTAGAAGCCTTTTCCCCATAGCTGGATACAGGCTCTACCGCACTGTCCCTGAGCAGACATGCGAACTTTGAGAGCAAAAGGGACTGGTTAAGGAGAGGTCAGACTGGCTCTCCTGGGAAGAACCTGGTGGTACCTGCTGTAGGTAGAGGAGGTATCCCTCCCTTACTATCTGCAGTACCCACTGGTCCGAGGTGTCACTGGCCCACCTGTGGGCAAAGAGTGCCAGTTGGCCTCCTGTGGGCTGGTGAAGGTTTACCCAAGGGAGGTGAGCCCTGCCCCGGGAGTCAAAAGCTTCCCCTGGGCTGGACAGAAACTGTGGCCTGGGGCTTCTGAGCCCCATGGCTTTGCCTTTTAGCATGAGAACCCTGTTGCTGGCCTGAGAAGGGTTGACAGTGGTGACACTGCTGAAAGGGCCCCTTTTTTTTTTTTTTCCCTCTAAGGTCCTAGTATAACTGCAGAGGCCCTCGCTCCCCCCCCCCCCAGGAAGAGACTTGACTTTCATATAATTCCCCATTGTATAACTCCCCGTCTGGACCCGAAGCCCCACAGTTTACCTTTACTCTTACCTGTGAGATCCACTGCTTCAGGCTCCAATCCTCCCTAAGGACTGGGACGGGATCTGGGACTAGACTGGAGTTCCTTCAGGAACTACAATTAGCAGGTAAGTCTAATTTAATCTTTCTTATCGTCCCTCCAGTCTAGTCCCAGAAACTCTGGGGATGTAATAGAGCAGTGAAAAAATTCAACAGGCGGGACCTGCTAGACCAGCCTGAAGCACAGCCGCTCCAAAACAGGTATCCCTATTCGCCTGTACATCCAGACGGTAATACTTGACAAACTAATTTAGCAACGACCACGTTGCTGCTTTACAAATTTCTACTGCAGGAACAAATTTGTACTCCGCCCAAGAAGCCGCTTGCGCTCTAGTCGAATGCGCTCTCAACCCTTCTGGTACCAGCTTACCCTTTAACAGGTATGCTGACGCTATTGCCCCTTTAATCCATCTGGCAATAGACGCCTTTGATGCTGCTTCACCTTTCCGAGGACCCCCAAACACCACAAATAATCTATCCGATTTTCTGAACTCTGCCGTCCGTCGGGTATACTTTAAGGCCCTACAGACATCCAATAGATGCAGCTGTTGTGTGGAAGAGTTCTCTGAAACCCTACGGAACACCTGTAGCGATACTATCCGATTCATGTGGAAAGGGGATATTACCTTCGGCAAAAAGGACGGCACCGGCCTCACACTATCTTTGACTCATAAAAGGACAGGAAAGGCTCCTTACACGATAATGCCTGCAACTCCGACATTCTCCTTGCCGACGCAATCGCAATCGCGACTTTCACCCTCCCCTGCAATCCTACTGTATGCTTAAATTTTGGTCTGTACAACCGCACCCTTTTGTATAGAAAACCGCCACTGATCGCTGGAAGTGGCGGGATACAAGTGTACACTAAATAAATAAATAAACTAGGAAAACCACTTTCAGGGTAAGATCTTTCAATGAGGACTTAACCAAAGGCTCAAACTGCCGACTTCCTAACACTCCCAAAACTAATTGCAGATCCCATGGAGGAACTACTTGTCTGCACGGTGGTCTCAAAAGCTCCACCACTCTTAAGAACCTCTTAATATCTGGATGAGCGCCCAGCGCTTGCCCCTTGATTTTTCCCCTTTAACAGGAGAGCGCTGCTAACTGTACTCTTAAGGAAGAGGCCGCTAACCCTTTCTGAAAACCATCCTGCAAGAAAGCCAAGACCTGTGGCACTGACGCTTGTAAGGCCTCACAATTCCTGTCTACACACCAAGCCTCAAAGATGCACCACATTTATTTATTTATTTAGACAGTTTTGTATACCGCCTTATCCTTCAATCAAAGCGGTCACAACACAATTGGGGGATACATTTTTTAACACGCGGGGATATATGAGACATACACTAATACTTACAGGGAACATGGGCAATGGAGGGTTAAGTGGCTTGCCCAAGACCACAAGGAGCATCTGTGGGACTAGAAACCCTAGTCCTTCCGGCCCAAGGTTGCTGTCCTCTGGTGGGATTTGAACCCCCGACCTTCCGGCCTGAAGTACCTTGCCCAACCACTAGGCTACTCCTCCCCACATGCGAACATATGCTAAAGAAGTAGATCTCCTATGAGCCCCCAAACAAGGTAGCAATCACCACCTCTGAGTACCCTTTAGCTCTTAACCTTGCCCTTTCAAGAGCCATGCCGTAAGCGAGAATCGAGTCACCTGAGACAAACAACGGACCTTGCAACAATAGATCCTTCTTGACTAGTAGACGCCAAGGCTTCCCCACTATCAGTCTCCTGAGGTCCACATACCAAGGCCTTCTCAGCCAATCCGGAGCGATCAGTATCACTAATCCTCTGTTCCGCTTGATGTGTCGCACTACACGGCCTATTAATACCCACGGAGGGAATACGTAAAGTAGCTGCTCTACTGGCTAGTCCTGTATGAGAGCATCTAGACCTTCCGACATTCATTCTCTCCTTCTGCTGAAAAATCGACTGACCTTTGCTGAATTAAAAGTCGCCATGAGATCCATTATCGGCGACTCCCAGCGCCTCACCACCATGTCGTAAACTTCCGGATGAAGCATCCACTCTCCTGGATCTACCTTTACCCGACTCAAATAATCGGCCGCCACATTGTCCACCCCTGCCACATGCGCCGCTGACAGAGCCTGAAGGTTTAGTTTGACCCATTTGAACAACTGATCTGCCTCGGCCTCCAAGGGAGCACTGCTGGTGCTCCTCTGCCTGTTGATGTAGGCAACTGCTGTCACGTTGTCGGAAAACACCCTGATCGCTCTTCCCTGCATATACGGCTGAAACCTCAGCAGCGCCCGCACTATTGCTCGCAGTTCCAACCTGTTGATCGACCATGTTCTTTCCTGTTCCGTCCACTGACCTTGCGAGAACCTTCCCTGAAAATGAGCTCCCCAGCCTAGGAGACTTAACATAAGAACACAAGAAATGTCATACTGGGTCAGACCAAGGTCCATCAAGCCCAGTATCCTGTTTCCAACAGTGGCCAACTTGCATCTTTAGTCAGCGGTAACCAGCCTGGCGTTTCCAAGGGCATGCCCGCTGCTAGAGACTCCAGAAGCAACCACCACTGCAACGCTCTCCGCGTCGCTTCTGGACAGAGTAGCCTCCGGGACAGGGGTCGTTCTGAAGAGACCACCTTCTGAGTAACACTCTCTGCAATGGTCTCATATGGGCCCTTGCCCAGGGCACCAATTCGATCGTCGCCGCCATCGTACCTAGGAGCTGTAGATAATGCCACGCCGGACGTGGCCTGTTGAGAAATAGTCAGACCAATGTTCTCAAGCCGAGAGCTCGATGCGGAGGCAGAAAAACTTTGCCCGCCGCTGTATCAAACCGTGCCCCTAGCTACTCCAGGTTCTGAGATGGCACGAGACTGCTCTTGGCAATATTGACCACCCAACTTAAACTCTGCAGGCAGTTGACTACCTTGGCAGTAGCCTTCTCGCTTTCTGTCCTTGACTTTGCATGAATTAACCAGTCGTCCAAATATGGATGAACCAGAACACCTTCCTTCCTCAGCGCCGCAGCTGCTACTACCATGACCTTGGTAAACGTCCGTGGAGCCGTCGCCAGCCCGAATGGTAACACTCGAAACTGAAAATGCCCCATTGGCACCGCAAACTTGAGAAACGTTTGATGCTCCTGACGAATCGGAATGTGTAAGTACGCTTCTGACAAATCTAGGGATGTAAAACTCCCCTTTTCTGACTGCTACGATGACCGACCTCAGCGTCTCCATATGAAAATGAGCTCTCTTTAAATCTAGAATCGGCTGATGTCCCTTCTTTTTTCGGGACCACAAAATAAATGGAGTATCGACCGAAACCGCATTGTCTCGAGGAACCGGCACTACTGCTTTAAGAGCTAGTAATCTTTCCAAGGTCTGCTTGACTGCCAGGCACTTGTGATATGCCTTGCAAGGGGACTGTACAAAGGAGTCGGTCACCGGTCGCTGAAATTCCAAAGCATAGCCTTCTCGAATCACCTCTAACACCCACTGATCTGATGTAATCTGGACCCAGGCAGCGTAAAAATCCTGTAAACGACCTCCCACTGGTATCTCCACCTGGGTCTCCCTGACTTCACTGCGGTTTTCTGAGACCCGAAGCGGTGGCAGCAAACAGTCTGCTCGACCCTCGGAACCCCCAAAAACCTTGGTTTCTATAGGGAAAACGTCCCCTCTGACTCTGAGTGAATCTTGAGGAACGAAAACAACAAAAATCCTTCTGCGGCATTCTAGCCATCGGCGGAAATCTACCTTGCTTCTACTTATCCTCCGGAAACCGTCCGCCTTTGGATTCTCCTAGATCCTTAACAATTTTGTCCAAATCCTCTCCGAAAAGCAGTTTTCCCTTAAAGGGAAGCTTACTTAACCTGGCCTTAGAAGACGCATCTGCTGCCCAATTGCGCAGCCAAAGGTACCTCCTTGCCGCTACCACCGAAGCCATACTGTTCAATAACCCCCTAATGAGATCATAATGAATATCCACGAGATACGCAGCTCCTGACTCCAGTCGAGCCACCTCACCTACCGACTCTTCGATCCGCTCTCCCTGGACTCGCTGAGACCAGCGCCGACAGGCTCTTGCTACCCACACCCCACAAATGGACGCTTGAATGGAAAGAGCATTCACCTCAAACACCTGTTTTAACAAAGCATCCAGCTTCCTGTCCTGGGTATCTTTGAGAGCCACACTCCCTTCAACCGGAACGGTCGTCTTCTTGGTCACCGCAGATACGGCTGCATCCACTCTTGGTGACTTAAAGAGCTCCTTATCTTGCTCCACCAGCGGATAAAGATGAGACATAACTCTAGAGCCCTTGAGTGTTGCCTCTAGCATGTCCCACTCACCTTGAATCATTTTCTTCACCACTCTGTGCATGGGAAAGGCTCTCTGCATCTTCTGAAATGCTTGTAACAGCGGATCCTCTAATGTAGCCTCCTCCACTGGCCCCCGATGCCAGCATATTAAGTGCTTTAAGTGTCTCAGAAATAAGTGCGGGCACTACTCCGAAAAATGCGCACTACTCTGGCCTGGTCCTCCTGCTCCATGATCTCTCCTTCTTCCATCTCCTCGTCTATCACCGGATCTTGCTCCCTGTCTTCCGTGTGCAAATCTTCCGAAATCTCCGACTGCTCCTGCTTTTCTTTCTCCATTCTAGATTTTTTTGGCAATACCGCCAAAGTTCCCATCGACAAAGGAGTCCCTGGTCTTTTCTGTCCCAAATCCCCACTGATGGGACCAGAAGAAGAAGAGGCGTCTCTTTGAGTGCCCCCGAACGCTCTTTGAATAAGAGCTACAAAGTTCAGGGAAAAAATTGAAGACAAATCCCCAGACAAGGATGCCTGAGCGAACGGAACATCCGGAGCAGTGGAAGGCCCCAGCATGGGCTCCATAGGATCTACAACGGGGGGCAGAGCCCCTGCACGGTCGCCTCCTGATCCTCACTTGTATCCAACTGTTGCTGTTCTGCAGCAGAAGCTTGGCTACAGTTCCTACAAATCCCTGTGTCTGAGACTGTAGATCTTTTTACTCCACAGAGTAAACACAATGTCTTTGCAGGCATCTTGACTACTTGTCAATAGGCCCAAACGCCGCTGAAGCTCCTCACTGAAGCAGCGACCCTTGCAAGGAGACCACAGTAGTAGCCCCGCTGAAAAGGCCCAAGAATCCCGAGGTGTTATTTTTTTTTTTTACACAAAACTATCCTAGAAATGTGCAGGAGACGTCCTGAGCTGAATTCTGTAAGAAAGAAAATCAAAACAAAGCTTTACTGAAGAATTAAAAGCGTTTGTATCCCTGCAGCCACTACCAGTTTTTCCCACGCGAATCGCACGCGGTGCGGGGCTGTCGGATCGGGCAGTGAAAAAAATGAAATAATCGCCGTTAATGCCTCAGCTGCTTACCTGACCGCCCAGAGCAGTGTCCTCAGCCCCTTCCCCTTGCTGCACTGAGAATGGCTGGCTGACTCCCCCAGGGTCTGCTGTTCCCCGGTCCGACCCAGTGGGCAGTGACTCACCGTGCTGCGCTGTGGCCGGGGCTCCCCTCTGCTTTGGCACCCGAGCACTGACAGGCAAGACCTCTGATGCGCTCGGGATGCCCCCCCCCCTCACGGTTGCTTGCCCTTCCCATTAAAACGGGCTGCAACCAGAGCCTGTTCCCCTCGCTTCCAGTACACTACCAAGAAGAGGAAGGGGGAAGGGGAGAGAGGTCTCTAGCAGTCCAAATTTAAAGGAACAGTACCCAAAGGCTAAAGACTTACAAATTGTATTGGAAATAACAGAAATCAAAAGTAAAAGCAATTTAAAACCCCAATAATTAATCTAACTCCAACTAAATGTCCTTAATTGTTCCTCTAGTGAGCCGGGAACCCCGGGCTCACGTCCTCCAGCTGCTTGGAGACTGAGCTAACTGGAGTGAGGAGGCGGTGCCTATGTCCTTATACTAGTGTCAAAGAATGACGTTTCTCAGTTTCCAAGCTGCTGGAAGAGGAGCACAACCCCAGAGTTTCTGGGACTAGACTGTAGGGACGATAAGGAACCATCATTGCCTGCTGCAGGGCCAGGATAGGAGTAATGTTCTGCTCCAAGGCGAACATTCCTTTTTCCAAGCCAGAAGGCTCCGCAGCTTTCGGCATGGGCACCGAGGACCTTGGTCCCAGCACCTACACTCTCATGAATACATCCTTGACGAGGCTGGTACGATCTCTGCCAGCCAAGGAATCCTTCTTGAGGGTCTTGGTAGGGCGCTTCTCAGAGCCACCCGAGTCCCTCCAGGTGGTTTATCGGGTTTCTCCAGTGCAATTTCGGCAGACTTGAGGATTTTTGTTCCTGAGGATTCTGAGTCTTCTCGGAGGAACCACTGCCACAGGACGCCAAAGACTCTCAGACCTCACTGGAAGTGCTGGGCTTGGAGCTGTGTTGGGGAGGCTGGTGCAGTGTCGGACCTGGGGAAGTTTTTCCTGCAACTCAGACCTCTTTTTATTGGTTTTAGGCGTCATGGCCTGGCACAGGTCTCAGAAGGTATTGTCATGGCCTGGGCCCAGGCAGCAGTCATGGGTATCAGTCACTGACATTGTTTGACTGAAGTGGTCACATTTTTTGATTCCACCAGGGAACATGGTGGGGTACACTTGGCCAGGGTCAACGACTCCTGGGCGAAAAGGGGTGATCAAAAAAAGACGAGAACAGCACCTGAGATGGCGCCAGCTGGAGGCAGGAAGAGGAACCAGTACACAAACCAGGAAACTAACTTTTTAAAGGATAATTAGCAAGGATTTTTTCCAGGGAAACAGGACAGATGTCCGTTGGGCTCTGTGGAAAAATGGAGACTGAGCAAGATGGCACCTTGGGTGGGAAGGGGACTACGCAAGCATGGTAGCATGTTCCAAAGTCTTTCTTTGAAAGCTGGGGAAATGCTCTGCGTGGGCTCCATCGGTGCAGACGTCACCCATATACGAGGACTGACTACCTGCTTGTTCCTGGAGAAGCATAATTCCTGTACTCCCCCCCCCCCCTTTCCACAGCAGCATAGTAGAAAGGTAGCAGCTGCCACAGGGTTCATACTGCTCCTTTGCAAAAGGAATAGAAAGGAGAAATGTGGTTTTAACACAGAGGAGAAAGTTCATGGATAGCTTGGTGAAGAGGTAAATGAGACACTTATCGTCCTTATCTGCCAGATTATCCATTTTTGTGGAAGACATAAGTAGGTAGATTGTTGATAGACCAAAAGAAATGCTCAATTTTCTTATCTGAAAGTACAGCTTTCATCATCTCTTTATTCCTGTCTTTGGTTTCTTGGCTCATATTTGTGCCTTTTTCACTCTAGGCTTAATGTGCCATATAGAACCCATACCAGACACACAAACATTAAGGGTGTGCACAAAATGATACGTTTATTGAAAGTTTTTTTTTCATACAAAAGAAAGTTCTGTACATAGTACTGTGTTTACTTCCACAAGTGTTCCAGAAACAGAACCCTGGAAACTTAAAAAATAAAAACACTCACAACAAAAATCCAACCAAGAAAATTAAGTAAAATCATTTCACCACACAATAAATGCCATGTCATCCCTGATACAGACTTTGTTGTTGTTTTTTTAAACAGGTTCTTATATTTAAATAAACAGGACATTAGCGTTTAATCTGACTATTTATTCCCCACCTTGCTCTCTAAGGCAATTTTATTTATAGAGGTGACATAAGATTTTAGCAGAAAACCTCTACAAGAGAGCTAGACTGTATCAGCTATGGAGCTATTGCAACAAGGCTTCTTCAAGCTGGATCACTGGCTTATACTGCTACAGAATGATCTGTGCTATAAGGATTAGCTCTGAGGCCAGGCCATCTAGGCAGCATAAGATCTCTTGCTGCAACCTTTTTGGCTTAGGCACAAATCCAACATGAAAGACCTCAATGTAACTTTCACAGTAAAATTAGAAAAATGGTAATATTTCTGAATCAGCAATTGGCTGGCTGAAAGAAACAGTTTTTCTGATGTTATGCAGGGCCCTTTCCAAAAGCCAATAACCATTTTTTTCATCTATAGAAGTAGTTCTAAGCGGCAAATTCAGGGAGACAACAGTAGGGAATTCAGGGAAATTCAGCAGAAGCAAGCTAAACAATTCTTTAAAATCAAGGAAGATATAAAAATTGATTTACAAGTTATTTCTGTCCTCACCCTTCAATTCCCAGATTCCTGAATGGTACCAATGGGCAGCAGATAGTTCTACATCAGTTAAAGCGTAGTTACTCACATAACAGCTGTTCTCCAGGGACAGCAGGAATCAGTCCTCACATATGGGTGATGCTGACACTGAAGGAGCCTGCACGGAGCATTTTCCCAGCTTTCAAAGAAAGCCTTTGGGAATGCTACCCAAGGGTGCCATCTTGATCAGTCAGATGACATATCTCAGGTAAAGGATAAAAATCCAGAAAAAGAGTGGGCAACTCCTAGGGGAGGGGAGGTGGGTGGGTTGTGAGGACTGATTTCTGCTGTCCCTGAAGAACACCTGTTACAGGTGAGCAACTACGCTTTCTCCAGGAACAAGCAGTAAGTCAGTCCTCACATATGTGAATCTCCAGCTACAGGCTACTGAGAGCCCACAGAAAAATGCCAGTGAGCCGTGGTCAAACTGGTAACTGAAGATAGCTCGAGGACCCTGGGTCCCCGGAAGACCACACTCCCAGTAGCTGCAGAAGAAGGGTCAGAGTTTCCTAAACCTTGAACAGATTATGGAGTACGGCCTGGCCGAAGGCACTGTCCCGATGAGACTCCCTCTCCAGGCAGTAATGCATCACGAAGGTGTTAGCTGAGGACCAGGTTGCGGCTCAACAGAAGTCTGCCAGGGACATAGCAAAGATGTGCCACTGGATGCTGCCCTCACAAGGACACTGTGTGCCATGACTCGGCAGTCTAACGGTAGCCCAAACTGGGCCTGGGCGAATGCGATGCAATCTGCCACCCAGAGGGAAAGGGTCCGCTTGGGGACCACGAGTCCCAAACGGGCAGGGTCGTAGGAAAGAGCTGCTCAGACCTGCGGTGGACCTGTGTGCGCTGCAGGTAGAAGGAGAGAGCCCACCTATAGTCGAGGGTGCGGAGGATCGCCGACGCCCGGTCGGCATGGGGCTTCGGAAAGCAGATCAGTAGCACTATCACCTGGTTGAGGTGAAAATCAGAGACTATTTTCGGGAGAAACCTGGGGTGCGTTTGGAGAACCACCCGGTTCCTGTACAATCTTGTATAGGGAGCATCGTCCATCAGGGCCTGGAGCTCACTAACCAAGGTGAGGGCTACCAGAAAGATCACCTTCCAAGAAAGGTGCAGAAGCGAGCAGGATGCCATCGGCTTGAAGGGCGGTTGGGTTAGTCACGTGAGGACAACATTGAGATCCCACTCCACCAGAGGCAGTCGGGTGGGAGGCCTGGAAAGAAGCAGTCCGCACATGAAGCAGGAAACCAGCGGCTGGCCCGAGAAGGGTCTCAATTGGGTGGTGGTTGGCTGAGATCATGCTCAGGTGGACACGGAGTTGGACTTCAGGCCTGCCTGCGAGAGATGGAGTAGATACTGCAGGACCAGGTGGGTAGGGCAAGAGAACGGGTTAGCCCATATCTCCAAGCACCACACTGAAAACATGCCATTTAAAGGCATAAGCTTGTCTAGGCAAGTCCTTGCACAAAGCCAGCAATATGTCCTCAATCTCCACTGGGAGATGAAGAGGGGCTAGCACGACCCGCTCAGCTGCCAAGCCATGAGGGATAGGGACCTGAGTCAGGTTCAGGTGAAGCAGGAGACCCTCCTCCTGTGTCAACAAACCCGGTGCGCTGCCAAGGGGAACCGGAGGCTCCAACAAGAGGCGAAGCAGCAGCAGGAACCAGGGTTGTTGAGGCCACGAATATCACAGAGGCCCCGACCTGCTGATCTTGAGGAGAGCCTGCGCTATGAGTGGGGTAGGAGGAAATGCATACAGAAGGCCGTGCATCTACGGCAGCAGGAAGGCATCAGAGGCTTCCCTGCTTGGGTGGGGAACCGGGCCGCAGAACTGCGGGAGTTACAAATTCATCGGGTTGGTTGCAGGACAGGAGCCCCTCAATGCTGGAATAGCCATTGCGCTGCCTGTGGGCAGAGGCACCACTCGTGTGGCTGGAGGACCCGACTCAGTCTGTCCGCCAGAATGTTGTCCTGACCTGGAACATAAATAGCCCGAAGGACTATGCCTTGGCTGATCGCTAAAAACCTTAAGACTACCACCTCCAGGCAGAGGCTGAGAGAACCGGTGCCCCCCTGCTTGTTCATATAGAACATTACCACCCGGTTTTCCGTCTGGACCAGCACTGTCTGATGGTGAAAGCAGTGCCTGAATGCCCGGAGGGTGAGGACTGCCCGGAGTTTGAGGAAGTTGATCGGCAGTCGGGACTCCTCGAGGGACAATGTCCCCTTTATACATGCCTCGAAGCAGCCTCGGATGTCCTGCCACCGGTCGAGGGACTCGGACAGTTGGGGGATAACAGACGGCATCCCGGAGACGGCCTGTCGCCTGAACCCATTGAGAATGCGAAGGCACCACTGTGCCGCTTGCATGTGTAGATGGGAGTCAGGGATGACGTGGACAGTCGAGGCCATATGGCCGAGAAGACGGAGCATCACCCGAGCTGAAGCTGCATTGCAGCGCTGGACCATGGAGGCCAGAGAGATGAGGCGGCCTGCCCTGTCCTGGGGAAGGAAGGCCGTCGCCCACTGGGTGTCAAGGCATGTGCCAATGAACTCCAGGGATTGGACCGGAGTAAAGTGGGACTTCGGGTAATTCACCACGAAGCCAAGGTGCTCAAGGAAATGGATGGTGCGAGCTGTGGCCCCCATGCTTTGTCAGCTGTCCTCCCTGTATTGAGTCAATCATCTAGATGAGGGTAGACAAAGGTGCCCTGCAACCGAAGGTGGGCTGCGGCTACCACGAGGCACTTGGTGAACACTCACAGGGTGAATGCGAGACCAAAGGGAAGCACCCTGTATTGGTAGTGGTTCCCTTGTACTCTGAAGCATAAGTATTTTCTGTGCTTCGGGTGGACCAGGATATGAGCGTACACATCCCAAAGGTCCAAGGAGCATAGCCAGTCGCCCTGTCGAAGGAAGGGCAGCAAGGCACCAAGGGAGACCATTTTGAACCACACCAGGTATTTGTTGTGATTTCTTAGATCGAGGATGGGTTGGAAACCGCCCGTCCACTTTGGCAAAAGGAAGTAACGGGAGTAGAAAAAACGTGACCTTGGAGGTGCAGCGGGACCACTTCTACTGCTTGCTCCTTGAGGAGGTTGGCAAGCTCCTGAGCCAAGAAGATCTGGTGCACGGGGAGTCGAGGGGGCTCTGTGAGGTAGAAGAGTGGAGGAAGCCGGTCCAGATGAAGGAGGTAACCCTCCCGAACAACCTGGAGGACACAGGTGTCTGAGGTGACGGACTCCCATCGGGGAGCAAAGTGGACCAAGCGTCCTCCCGCCAGTAGCTGGAGGGTGAGCGGCTATGCATCTGTCGTCAAAAATGCGGGACCGATAGGGCTGGTGCCGGGGGTGGGGGGGATCTGGCTCTTGGGGCCTTTTGGCTTATGTGGACCTTGGTGGCTGTTCTTGCTCTGTCTACCCTGAGGCAGAGCCGGCACCGGAGGATAAGGTGGGTAGCCCCGATAAGGGAGACCCTTCCTCTGAAAGAAGGGCTTCTTGCCTTGCTGCTTCTTCCACGGAAGGGAAGTCATCTTCCGGGAGAGACAGGTGCAGGTTACATACTCCGTCTCAATCTCTGCCGCTTTGTCCTCCATCGGTTTGCCGAATAACCTTTTGCCCAGGCATGGTATATCAAGTAGCTTTTCCTGGACCCATTGTTCAAGGTCCGAGGACTGGCTCCAATACCAGCAACCACTACCCGAGCAGAGGACTTGAAGCTGTCGTATGCAGTGCGAGAGAGGTACTTCGAACAGTCCCCCACTGATTTCAGGAGGGACTGGAAATGACGGAGGTTATCGCCATAAAAGCCCCTGAGTTCCTTTGTGAGGTCACAAAGGAACATACCGATATACGAGGAACATACCTCTGTACGAGGTACCTTTTGGGGCCACTCCTTCTCCGACTCTAGGAATTGCCGAGAAGGGCTAAGGGACTGAATGCGAGAATGCCCACGCTTGTCCGGAGCCCCAAACAAGGTCCTCGAGGCCGCCGCCTTCTACTCCTTTTCGGGGGACCCTTACTCAGAGTAATGCTGGGGCCATGGGGGGCCACAGGGGACCCTAGAGGTGGAGGATCAGTGGCATGGGAAGCTACTGGGGACACCAGGGCCGTCTTGCGGAAAATATCATCCAGTTTCTGTGTACAGCTCTGGATAGCCTTGGAGGACATCTTTTTATAGAGTAAGCAGAGCTCTGGGTTATAGTCAGCTCCTAGACACCTAAGACAACAGTCATGGGTGTCTGAGTGATATGTTTTTAGAGCATCTGTCACACTTTTTGAAACCGGAGACCATGGGGGTAAAAAGGATCCCCGCAAGGTCGAAGACCTTCGATTTGGCCAGCGGTTGAAAAGGGCGCAAAAATGCGCTGAAGGTGAATTCACAAAAAAAAGGAAAAATAGAAAAGTCCTGGAGGTCCACTGGGATGGCAGGAAGAGGACCGGGAAAACGGAATAGAAGACAATACGAAAAAATGTTTTCCCGAGGTACAGGGACGTGCATCCGAAGGACTCTGCAGAAAAAGGGAGACTGATCAAGATGGCACCCTTCGGCGGGAAGGGGACCATGCATGCGTGGTGGCATTCCCAAAGGCTTTCTTTGAAAGCTAGGAAAATGCTCCATGCGCGCTTCTTCCGTGCCGGTGTCACCCATATGTGAGGGCTGACTTCCTGCTTGTTCCTGGAGAAAGGGAGATACCCGAATACAAATGGACTTTCAACTCCTACCATCAATTAGGAAAAATCAATGTAACATTGATCTCTTTATCTGCGAAGCTTGATATACCGCCTATGCATAAGCATCAGGGCGGTGTACAATAAAACAGGCTGCCAGAAGAGAAAAAGAGAGAAAGGAACGCCATTAACTTACAGGAAAGAGAAGACGGAGAGCAAAAAGGGAGAAAATGCTCTTCTATCCAGGCTGGGCAGAGTAGCAGAGAAACAATATCTGAAATGTAAAGAGGGAAGCTATCCAGAAAGAAAAACCCAGTGAGGGGGGGAAAGGTCCACAGAAGCAAGGCCAGTGTAGGGTGGTGTATATGAATTTAAAGTTCAACATGGAAACTAAGCATTTTGATGATTTGAGGCTCTCATGATTTTCATAGTATAACAGGGTAGGGGTCCATATACATCAGCCTAGAACAATAAACAATCACTCATTTTGAAACTGGGAAGTGCTGGTATCAGCCCCTAGCTGAATTGTACAGCTCAAGCATGACAGCACTGCACGTGATACATCAACTGCTCACTGAATGGTACAACAGTCACAGGTGTAAACTCAAGTTTGCAGACCAAACTGCATGTTCCCTAATACAATATATAGGGCAGACAGCACTATCAGCATACCAGGAGACTTGGGAAAAAGGAGAATATTCTCTAGACCTCTGCATACAGTATATAAGCCCACCACCTAGTTTTACAGGAGTTTGGGGATTTAGCTTGACCAGCTTAAACGCTAATGTTCACAAAACATTGTAAGAGTACAATATAAAGGAAAGCAAAGCTCCTCCCCCCTCCCCCCGTTTTACTCCCTGTGATACAAACGTGTAGACAAATTGCATGAGAACTATACAAGAGCCCATTTCTTTATTCCTTTTAAGAAATACATAAATACTGAGTTTAACACTTAGAAAAATAAAGTCATTTCTTTCAAGGCTTTTTTGTTTTTTCTCTTTTAATTAAAAAAAAATCAATGTTACAGTCACTTCTGTACCCCCAGCATAAAGGGAAGACACCTGACTATGGCCCGGCCCTCTGAGACAGCAGGTGCTCAGGTTTGCTGAGAGAGGTTGCAGTGGTGATTGACCTCCACCATGGCAGAAGGGACAGCTGTAAAGATCCACCTATCAACAGAAACTGTACCACTGGGAGCCTGTGCAAGACACTACCTGATTTTCACTCATCTTTCTTGACACAAGATTTCCATTTTATGCCCATCAATCAATTGAAATGCTCAGACTGAGGTGCTAGAAATTGAACATCTGTGAATCTGCATCAAGAATAAGCAAAGATTCCCCTAAGTAAACTAAGTAGATAAGAGCCCAGTATCTGCACTGCTCGCAAAGCGATCTAGGTGCTGCCTGGGGGACACTCAGATTTCCACTGATACCCCATTCACACTCAGTGCTATAAGGATCTTAGCAGTGTTCTCAATCCCACTTCTCTGTACCCCTTAGGATAACCACAATATACTAATTAACCAGATTGATGGACCAAAAATATACGTAAATATACTTCAAATTTTCATTGTGGATATCTTAAAACTCCCCCCCCCCCCAGTACCAAAATTAAAACCCACTGGGAACAGACCCCATACACTAAATCTACAGGAGCGAAACCCCTGGGACAGTGTCTCTCACAGTGTAGAGCCCTTGGTAAGAGAACCTAATACATTGCAGAAGTCTTATGGTTTACAGCTCTTGATGCAAGTACCTTACAGGGTTCTGGAGACTGCACCCTGTGTACTACAAGAGTCTGCACAGCACCACTATCTCTGGCTAAGCATCATCTGATCGCTTCAGGAGTTTGCATGGGGGTCACCACAGAATCTCTAAGGAGTCGCTTCGACATACAGAGGCTGCAAACATCAGTACAGAATGCTGTAAGCAGTTATCCCACAGGCATACACAATTCCTCACTATGGAGAGCAAGTATAGTCATTGCCTCCGCTCCTAGTCACCAGAAGTCATAGCTGCGCTCTTCAGAGAAGCTCAAAATCCCCCAAAGCCCCCAGCTTTGCTCCAGTTCCTTTCCTTGCCCTACTTTCAGAGGTAGTCATGGGCAGAGGCTGTGTGCCCCCAATTCCTCCTTCTCAAAGGTGAGATAATTTAGAACATAAAAAATATAACTGTGTTCAGTGAGAAACCTAAAAATCACAAGTCTCCTTTCCTTTGCCTATTTCTATCTTTGCTACTTCCTGCCACTCTCAGACAGCACAAAGTTAGTGTTGGTATGTTCCATGTCTGACCTTAAGAAATGCCTTCATGCAAAGCACAGGATGGGTAGAGGTCTGTCTTGCTTTCTTAACAGAAAATGTTACTCAGCATGTAGCTCACTTCAGTGGTTATGTACAGATAAAGCACAGTTACTTACCTGTAACAGGTGATCTCTGGGAACAGCAGGAATTAGTCTTCACATATGGGTACGTCGGTACCGACGGAGCCTGCACGGGAATGCTGCCCAGCTTTCAATCAGAAAGCTTTTGGCAGCATCCCTCGCGCCTGCGCAGTGACTTCCCGCCTTCTCCACAGCCTCTCTTCAGTTGAGTTTCAGAGCTGACAAAGGCGAGGAGAGAAAAGGAAAAAAAAAATAAAAATAAAAGATGCAACTCCTAGGGGAGGTGGGAGGGTTGTGAAGACTAATTCCTGCTGTTCCCAGAGATCACCTGTTACAGGTAAGTAACTGTGCTATCTCCAGGAACAAGCAGGAATGAGTCTTCACATATGGGGACTCCCTAGCTGGAGATGCCAGGGGGAGATCCCATAAAAATGCAAGTGCCTGGATCAGGGGTGCATTTTGTCTCCAGGAATCCCCGGCATCCAATGTGGGATGGAGGGTAGGAGTTGACAATAAAGGAGCTGTGAGGAAAGAAACAGCATAGTCAAGGACTAGAGGGTTCTACAGACTACAGGAGTCCTTGGTAGATATGATGAGTAGCATTAAAACACATTTAATGTACACTTAAAATATGCAGCTTACCTACTGTATTGTAGGAAGTAGAAAGCATGATGGAGTCTACTGGATAAGCAGTGGCGGAATCTTCAAGGTGACCTCTCAGTAGTGAGGATGAAGGTCCAGACCTGGAGGTAGTAGACGATCCAGGTGTCAACTGGGTAGGAGTAGACGTCAGGTCTTCAATGGAAAGCTTTATGGGAAAAGCTGAAAACTCCTTTAGGCATCATTAACATTGAGGACTAAAGGAAGAAGACTGACGGAGTTGGAGAACTAGCCCAGTCCTGGCGGGAAGAGGGGGACTGGAAAACCCCTATTCCCTCGGAAAACAGTTGTGTACTCGAAGATAAAAATGTACACTGTTTTTAGTAGCTGGCGAGAGATAGGAAAAATATTGAAGCTTGATGCTTCAAGGACATAAAGAAAAAATGGAAGATGTTAGCACCAAAGTGGTTATTGGTGCCTAACAGTGTCTGTATCGTAATATAGTATGTGAGGTAGGGCGACAGACTGTCTAAAACCTCCAGGAGGTGAATCATGTAGTATAGACAGTAAGGGTGATCGTGTATAAGACAGACCAACCCTTAAGAAGCCCCCCCATCAACACATATACATAGGGATATATATATGTGGCTGGAATATATATATATATATATAAATATAAATATATATATATAAATACACATATGTCCAGATATATTCGGATATGGGTGGTGAAATATATATATATAGAGAGATATGATATACCTAGATATATGTAATTTTGTGGGGCATGGTTTAGCACCACCAGAGAAATGATATAGGTATGTAGACCTATATGGAGATGCTACATATAAGACAAGAGATTGAAGATACATGTCTACCACCCAGCCCCATAATTGCACATGGGGAATATAAAAGAAAAAGAGTCTGCGTTCTACAAGAGGGTGAGCCCACTTGGGATATGTATAGAGAATCTATTTTCGTGGGTTGAGGGATGCAGGAAGGCAATCCAATGAGATAACCGTGATGTTCGCGTGAGAACCGATGAAGATATGAATCTGCAAGGAACAAGGCGGGAGTTCTACAGAACACTGACATGGTAGATGCCTTGGATTTTCACGCAGAAGAACTGATATCTCGTGTTAACACCCCAGGCTAGAGGGGGTGTGGAGAACCCTCACAGGTATAGGAAGGGTTTATAAGTTTTTCTCTAATAATAGAGGAACTTCAGAGACAAGGTCAATGCTCTATAGCAAAGCCCTCATAGTATAAAGCTTCTCTGAAGACTGCAGAGAGCATTGTGCAGGAGAGCTATGAGATAAACTGACTGAAAGTCAGGTATGTTGCCATATCCTAGAAAAGGAGATGGTTAGAATAATGTGAGAAAACCTAAACGAGTAGGAGGATCCAAGATAGTTTGGAATCACTACTGAGGCTAGACAAAATTTTGAACAAGGGACTGGAACTTGGAAAAGTCCCAGTAATACAATTACTGTAACTCCTGCAGGCAGAGCTGCTGACAGAAACAGCAGAGAGATTGTTCTGTGCTGAATAAAGAAAAACAGAGAAGAAAAGAGAGGGGATATCTCTTCTCCCTGTCTGGGGAACGACCAGAGAAGTGGTTCAGTATGGTAGCCCTCAAGTAGTTGGAGGGTGATGTACCCATGGGGTAAGTCAACTGAAGGAAAAAATGTTCAGTTGGGATAGAAACTATCAGGTGATAGTTGCAACTGCTCTTCTAGAGAGTAAGAAGAGGAGAAGTGTGTAGTACCTGAACAAAATAATTTTTTGACAGGTTAGTACACTGAAAAAGAAAAGCACAGTGAAGAAACTTCTAAGATATAGAAGTAAAGTGTAAGCTACAATTCCCGGTCCCTATGGTTGCTGGGAATGCGGAGACTGGCCAGAACTGGAGGACTTCAGACTAGGTTGAGGCGTCCCTTGTTGAGGTACAGCCGAATGATGGGCAGGAGATGAATGAAACTTTCTTTTCTTAGGGAAAGAAGGTTTGGTAGGACATTTCCTACTATTTGAAGAAGGAGGTGGCGTAGAATGGTTTCTAGTGGAAGAAGAGTCAGGGGAGCATTGAGCAACCTGACGTAAAGCCTCCTTATTAAAAAGACCTTCCCCTGTACAAGGAGAATGAGCTAGTATAGTTTGTGCCCGTTTGCTCAAGTCTGAAGCCTCAAGCCAGGCTCTGCGACGTGCTGCAATGGCAATAGCAGAGGATCTGCTAACGGACTCAAAAGAATCTATAGAAGCACGAGACAGGAACCAGGATATATTCCGGCTGTGATTGATGAGCAAGGAATAATCAGTAGCCTTGGGTTCTGGTAAAAAAGGGGTCAAAAGAGACAATTTTTCTGTGACTTCCTGGAGTGTTAGACTCATGTGAAAAATATATGAGAGAACTCTGGAAGCCAGCATAGAGTTTTGGAAGGCCTGACGGCCAAAAGCATCGAGTATTCTTGAAGAACAACCTGGCGGAAAAGAAGAATGCTTCTTCTTGCTCTTAACTTTCCTCAGTGCCGATTCCACTACAAGGGAACGATGAGAAAGTTGAGGCTTTTGGAACCCTGGAGAGGGTGGCACTCGGTACCGAACCTCAATGTCTGGAGAAAGTTGAGGAAGTCGTAAGGGCGATTTCCAAACCCTGAGAAGGAGATCCTGCAGAGCAGGATGTAAAGGAAAGTTTATATTTTCCATTTGTGCCGGTGAGCCATGAGTAGGATCACAACCAGGGATAGAATTATTAAGAAAGGTTGCCATATCCCGGAGAAAAGCCTGGAAAGACTGATCTCCTATGGGAACTATCCCTGGTAAGGCTAAAGAAAGAGCCTGAGCATCAGAGGACATACAGGGTACTGCACCAATGCCAGGTATCGGTTCCAAACTAGGCTCGGTGCAAGAACAGGCATCAACATCGATACTGATAAAGGACTAGCAGGTGAAGTAGCCATCGGGAACTGCTGTAGTGGTACATGAGGGAGTTATGGCTAGGATCTTCGGGACTACCTATCTGGAAACGACAGGAGTCTGTTCCGGAACACGTCGGTACGCAGTCCTCGAGACTCGATATCGTCAAGACTCGGCATCGAAGAGAGCGAGACTATCGATGTATGTCTCGACAGTTCCGACGCCGGTGGCAGTATCGGCGATGCCGATACCACTAAGGCAGCCTGGGTGACATCGATCGATACCGACGGTACCGAGGATACCCGATGAGCACCTATCCATCCCGATGCCGATGCTAGGGTATCGGAACCGATCGACGCCGGTACCGTCCCGGAGCATGGCTGAGATTGAGGGAAGTCAATGCGGTGCGTATCGATCGGTCCCGAAGGTACCGAGGATGCCCGATGACGATCCCTGGTGAAGAGTGGAATACTCGACACCGGTGCCGATGCCGGAGGCTCGGTACCGCTCGAAGCGGATACCACCCCTGCGCATGGCTCAGGCATGTTCTGTGAGGGTGAGCCCCAGGAACATCCTGAAACCCCTTTAACGCTTTGGAGCCCGAAGACTCCCGCAGGGGTAATGCCAATGGATTCTTGAGGGTAAGGCCGGAGCCGTCACCATGCTGGGCATGGGACATACCACTCAAGCATTGACTAGTCTTAACAGACTGTTTTTGGGTTACCTGATCCTGTGAAGTAGAGAAACCGGGTACCCTCACTGCCGAAGAAAAAACGGTATCGAGGGAAACTCTAAATACTGAAGGTTTCCTCACAAAATTATCTCCTGACAAGTCAGGGGAAAAAGGGTCAGGACCCACACAGTTGAGACACCAACTATTGGTGTCTAAAAAAAACCAGGTGTTTCCACATCAGATGCACTTCTTAGGAAAAGAAGGCTCCATAATGAAAAGGCCTAGTAGGCCTAAGAAGTTAAGGCAAAAAAACTGAAGAAAAGCTTTACAGAATTTAGTCAAAAAACCACCGGCGGTACCGGTGGTAGCGGGAAATACAGCTGCGACCACAAGAAAACAAAAAACTAAAGTAATTAAAGCAATTAAAAAGAAAAGTTTATGCGGTGACAGGAGGACATCCTGCCGGCTCCGCGGAAAAACGAAAACTGAAGAGAGGCTGTGGAGAAGGCGGGAAGTCACTGCGCAGGCACGAGGGATGCTGCCAAAAGCTTTCTGATTGAAAGCTGGGCAGCATTCCCATGCAGGCTCCGTCGGTACCGACGTACCCATATGTGAAGACTCATTCCTGCTTGTTCCTGGAGATAACGCTTTCCATAATTACTGGTCATAGGGAGGATTATCTGTTTACTTTAATACAAAATTTATTTCTCCGAAGAGCACCAAGGAGAAGAAAAACATCACAAAAACGTAAGAGGGAAAATGCAGAGGTAGGGAACACTTAAAAATCTCAGGTCTGATCCAATACTAAATTTCCTATTGTGACATAGCAAAGAGGTACCCTTCAACTCACAATGGGTTGCTGTCAGATCCACAAAATTAACTCCATTTTCTAAAAAGCAGACCCCCTTCTTTGACTTCAGCCAACACTAACTTTTCCACTATAGCAATCTATGGGTACTGAGACACTAAGGTATCCCCAGTTCCCTAGCTCTGTTTGCAGTCACTGCATGCCAGCCAAACTCACGTATGTCCTAGGTAGTTAGCATACAGAACTTGTGCCAGGTGAACAATCCCTTTCTGGGGGTCAGTGTATGGATGCTGTATCTGGGTCAGTTCTGTGCTAGGTAAAAAGTAGTTGCATGGGTCAGTTCTGTGTTGGCACTCAGTGTTCTGATTTAATTTGGCATTAACGTCTATGCTAGGGGCACTATTGCCGCATAAGTCAGCAAAGGGAAAAGTGCTGGGTGCACAGTCCATGTATCTACTTCAGTTCTAAGCTCAGCCCCTGCAACATTCCTTGTGAAATGGGTGCACTAACATTCCCCACTCAGTTTATAGTAATACTCCTTGGTAATACGGCTTTTATATCCAGTAACTGGGAATACTTCTCTGAAAGGATCCCTTGCAACTTCATACCACTTCCACCAGCCTGGAAAGAAGGTTCTTTGGTGGGGGTGAAAGACAAGCAGCCACTTCAGGAGCGAGCATTTATTTCTTTTCATGGAAGGAAGGAGTGCCTTGACAAGAAGCCTCAATCTTGCTCCAATTCCATGACTTCAGGCAGCAGTAAGCTGAATTCTGCCTCAGCGCTTACATGTGTGTACAAAAGAAAACGTGAAAAGGCAACAATAAATAAGTGATGCAGTCTGTATTAAATAGCACTGCTGCAGATTCCCTTTCATGCCCCATGCCGTGGCCAAGGACCCCACCAGGGGAGAAGAGGGTGCTGCGCCAAATCTCAGTCACTCTTCCCACTGTGCGCCGTATCCAAATTCACCACCTGGAGTTCTGTCAGATTAGCCCCACTGCTCTGCTGGCCAATCACAGCCATCTATAAAGATGAGAAAGAAAGTGAGACTGCAAGACAGACACACAATGTCACTCAGCTACCCTTCCTCTAGCAGCTTCTAGATACTGTTAAAAAAAAAAAAACACACCACAGTAAAAGCACTGCCAGGTCTATTGATTCTGCCCATTTTTCTCACCAACAGCTACACTGTTGACTACTTCATGGCCTGGTTTACTCATTTTCCACTCCTAAGCATCTTCTGAAGCACTATGCATCTGACCTGTATTCTCTGAGCATGTTCCACTGTTCACATGACCTCAGTCCCTCCATGTTTATCTCTAGCATGCATACAAGTTCCACTGGGCAAATTATCCCAAACCTTGCCTCCCTCACCCCACATGTAACTGTAGAACTGTTTTTCTCAAGCCAGTCCTAGAGTACCCTCTTTCAAAACGGTCCTGGGAACCCCACAGCTAGTCAAGTTTTCAGGATATCTACAAAGAACATGTACAAGTAGATTTGTATGCAATTATGGCAGTGCACACATCTATGATGTTCACTGTAAATATCCTGGAAACTGTCTAAGGGACAGTACTGACTTGAGAAACAATGCACAGTAACTTGTATGCACTCACCTGAAACATCTACTCCTCCTATTCTGCCACGTACTTGTATGTACACAAGCTTTTCTGTGCAGGCCTCATTTTGCACAGCATACGCTCTCTTCAAGCAATCAAGCCTGCCTCCCCATGCGTTCCCAGAATCTTACCCATTTATGTGCTCCTGAATATCCCCCTTCCCCACTTGTACACCAACAGTATGTAACAAACGAAATTCTAAGTGGGGTCCCTGCAGTCTCCACCTTAATCCTTCACACACCTGGTGAAGCTGAACAGCGGAAACTGGGATCTGTACTGTACCAGATGGTGCTGCGAGAAAAACTTGCGACACGCCACCTGCCAACAACAAAAGAAAATCAGAACATTAGCAAAAATCTTTCATGCTACAAGCAAAGCAACAAGTGTCAATCAAGTACACACAATTTGCAGGCGGGCACCACAAACATCTATTACAAGGGGAAGTTCACTAATCAGAGCCCCATGAAAACCTGTATTTGCATGCGGCAGTCTTATTTATACTCCGTATTGGCTTCAAATTTGTCTGCTTTGTCTTTTACACCTAGAAGAGGTTGTAACCAAGAGACCCTGCTACAGATAAAGCACAGTTACTTACCTGTAACAGGTGATCTCTGGGAACAGCAGGAATAAGTCTTCACATATGGGTTTCATCGGTACCGACGGAGCCTGCGCGGGAACGCTCCCCAGCGTCCAATCAGAAAGACTTTGGGAGCATCCCACAGCGCCTGCGTGCTGCCTTCCCGCCTTTCCCAACTGTCTCTCCTCAGTTGAGTTTTAGAGCTGAGACAAAGAGAGAGAGAAAGAGGGAAAGGAAAAAGAGATAGAGAGATACAACTCCTAGGGGAGGTGGGTGGGTTGTGAAGACTTATTCCTGCTGTTCCCAGAGATCACCTGTTACAGGTAAGTAACTGTGCTATCTCCAGGAATAAGCAGGAATGAGTCTTCACATATGGGGACAACCTAGCTTTAGATGCCAGGGAGAGACCACAAATAAGAACAGAAGCGAGGGACATCTTGAACAATTTTCAGAAGACTGTGTTCGTGAGAAACTAGCTCAACTTAAAGTAGACAAAGCGATGGCACCGGATGGGATACACCCTAGAGAACTTGGGGACGTTCTAGCAACTCCACTGACTGACCTTTTCAATGCCTCGTTGGAGTTGGGAGTGGTGCCAAAGGACTGGAGAGAGGCTCATGTGGTGCCTTTACACAAAAGCGGAAGTAAGGATGTGGTTGAAAACTACAGGCCGGTTAGTTTAACTTCGGTGGTGAGTAAATTATTGGAAACGCTGCTGAAAGAGAAAATAGTGAGGTTTCTGGAGTCCAGCGGATTACAGGATGCAAGGCAGCATGGATTCACCAGAGGCAGGTCTTGTCAGACAAATCTGATTGATTTCTTTGACTGGGTGACCAGGGAGTTGGACCGAGGGAGAGCTCTAGATGTGGTGTATTTAGATTTCAGTAAAGCCTTTGACACTGTTCCTCACAGGCGACTTATAAACAAACTGAGCACCCTAAGGATGGACCCTAAAGTTATTGCTTGAGTTAGAAATTGGTTGGGTGGGAGGCGACAAAGAGTACAAGTAAATGGAGCTCACTCTGAGGAGAAGGATGTTACCAGTGGTGTGCCCCAGGGATCTGTCCTTGGTCCGATTCTTTTTAACATCTTTGTTAGTGATATAGCGGAAGGGCTGTCGGGTAAGGTTTGCCTCTTTGCAGATGATACCAAAATCTGCAATAGAGTAGACACCCAGGAAGGTGTAGATAACTAGCTAAGCTTGAAGAATGGTCTAGAATTTGGCAGCTGGGATTTAATGTTAAAAAATGTAAGGTCATGCATTTGGGCTGCAGCAATCCAAGGGAGCAATACAGTATAGGAGGTGAAATACTTTTGTCCACTAAAGAAGAGCGGGACCTAGGCGTGGTTGTGTCTGATGATCTTAAAGTAGCTAAACAGGTAGAAAAGGTGACGGCAAAAGCTAGAAGGATGCTTGGGTGCATACGGAGAGGAATGGCTAGCAGAAAAAAGGAGGTGATAATGCCCCTGTGTAAGTCTTTGGTGCAACCTCATTTGGAGTATGGTGTGCAATTCTGGAGACCGCACCTTCAAAAGGTTGTGAACAGGATGGAGTCGGTGCAGAGGGTTGCTACTAAAATGATTAATGGGCTTCATTATAAAGCATATGAGGACAGACTTAAGGATCTTAATATGTACACCTTAGAGGAAAGGCGGGATAGAGGTGATATGACTGAGATGTTTAAATACCTCCGTGGCATAAATGTTCAGGGAGAGAGCCTCTTTCAATTGAAAGCAAGTTCTGCTATGAGGGGACATGGATGAGGGTGAAGGGAGATAGATTCAGGAGTGATATGCGGAAATATTTCTTTACGGAAAGAGTAGTGGATCCATGGAATAGTCTCCCAGTGGAGGTGGTAGAGATGAGGACAGTAACTGAATTTAAAAAAGCATGGGACCAACACAGAGGATCTCTAAAGGTAAAAAGTGTAGTTGTTGTTATGGAAGGACAGACTAGATAGGCCATGTGGTCTTTTTCTGTCATCATGTTTCTATGTTTCTAAGTTGTGTCTCCCTGGGACAGGGCTCCACTTCCCCCCATGGATCTCTGGCATCCCATCAGGGATGGAGGATAGGAGTTGATTAAGTATGGAACAAGTGTTTGAGAACAGCCTGACCAAACAAGGCATCCCGGCGGGAGTCCTTGTCCAAACAGTAATGGGCTGTGAAGGTATGAACCGAGGCCCAAGTGGCTGCTCGACAGATGTCGTCAATAGTCACAGAGTTCAGATGAGCCATTGAGGCTGCCATGGCTCTCAGATTGTGAGCTGTGACATGGCCCTCCAAAGAAAGGTTCTTGCTCTAAAAGGCGAAGGAAATACACTGGGCAATCCAGTTAGATAGTGTTCTCTTGGAGACTGGTAGTCCCAAATGAGAATGATCAAAGGCCACAAAGAGTTGAGAGGACTTTCTATGTTGCTGTGTCCTCTGTAAGTAAAAAGCCAAAGCTCTTTTACAATCCAGGGTATGAAGATTCCTCTCTGCACTTGATGCATGAGGTCCTTGAAAAAAGACAGGTAGGTAGACCTCCTGGTTGAGGTGAAAAGGCGAGACCACCTTAGGCATGAAGAGTGGATGAGTCCTAAGGACTACCTTGTCATGATGGAACCTTGTATCTCTCTGAAGCTTGAACAGGGTTTTGGGAATTAGGGGAATGGGTGGAAAGGCATAGAGGAAGTCTTGACCCCAGTGAAGGAGGAAAGCATCCCTTGCCTGAGCCCCCTGAACCGGAGTTCTGGAACAGAACCGGGGAAGTTTGGCATTCCACGGACTGGCAAAGAGGTCTATGTCCAGGGTTCCCCAGATCTGAAAGATCCTGGCCACCTGGTCCACATGTAGGGACCACTCGTGTGGAAGCAGAACTCGACTAAGCCTGTCCGCCCAAGAGTTTTGAACGCCTGGAAGATAAACTGCCAGAAGATGAATTTGATGCTCTCTGGCGAGGGCCCACAGGCCCAAAGCTTCGTTGCAAAGCGACAGAGAGCCAGTTCCCCCCTGCTTGTTTACATAGAACATTGCTACCTGATTGTCTGTATGGATAAGGACTGTCTTGTAGCTGAGCAGGGAGTGGAACACCCGCAGAGCAAGGAGAATTGCTCTGAGTTCTAAGAGACTGATATGTAGACAACTCTCCTGTGGGGACCAGATGCCCTGGGTGGAGAGGTCTTGCAGATGAGCACTCCAGCCCATTGGAGAAGCATCTGTTGTGAGAATTGCTTGGGGTAGAGACTGCTGAAAAGGGGACCCCAGCAACAGGTTTTGAGGGGACTTCCACCACTGGAGGGACAAAATGAGTCGACTTGTGTTTGCTATTTTGTCTGACAGGCAGTTTGATGCCTGGGTCCATTGGGTGGATAAAGTCCACTGAGCTGCCCTCATATGAAGGCGAGCATATGGAACCACATGCACGGTGGATGCCATGTGGCCTAGTAACAGTAACATTTCTCGAGCAGTTAAGTGGGGTTTCAACTCTGCTTGAGAAGCTAACTGCACCAAGCGAAGGCAACGGGCCTGGGGGAGATAGGCCCTTGCCCTTGTGGTATCCAGTACCGCCCCTATAAACTCCAGGGACTGAGTAGGGGTCAGATTGGATTTTGGGACCTTTATTACCAGCCCTAAATACTGAAGGATACGCATTGTGCAGGTTAGAGAACTCTTGGCCTCTGACTGAGTGGGAGCTCGAATGAGCCAGTCATCCAGATAAGGGAAGACGAATATTCCCAAGGTGCGTAAAAAAGCAGCTATCACTGCCATGCATTTTGTGAACACCCTTGGTGCAGAGGCCAGACCAAAAGGGAGCACTCTGTATTGATAGTGCTTCTCTTGAAAAAGAAACCGAAGGAACCTTCTGTGAGTTAGATGGATGAGAACATGAGTGTACGCATCCTTGAGATCTAGAGAAAGCCAATCCTGACTCTGAAGGTATGGCAGCAGAGTTCCCAGAGAAACCATCTTGAATTTTTCCTTGACTAGGAATCTGTTCAGTTTTCTGAGATCTAAGATAGGCCTGAAGCCCCCTTGTTTTCTTTGGAATAAGAAAATAGGGGGAGTAGAAGCCTGTTCCCTGTTGTTGGAGAGGCACTTCCTCTATTGCCCCCTTGGCGAGAAGGGTGGCCACCTCCTGTCCCAGCAGGTTGAGGAGGGAGGTTGGAGAATTGAACTGGTGCACTCTGGTGAGAGGGGGCAAGCTTGAAAAATGAAGTTTGTACCCCTCTCTTATGATGGAGAGTGTCCAGTGCTCTGCTGTAATTTGCTCCCACCTGGGAGCAAAATGACATAACCTTCCTGGGACGGTGGAGGGCTCTGGTCCTTCCAGAGCCAGGAAAGCTAGGTTCTCTAGCTGAAAGTCAAAGGCCCTGAGGGGGCTGAGGTTGCTGGGCTGGAGGAGGCCTAGCAGCCTTTGCTTTGCTCTGTTTGGATGATTGCTGACGTTTGGTAGCTGCAGAAGATGCTCGCTGACTATAAGCAGGATAGAATCTTCCCTTTTTTGAAAAAGGTGTTTTCTTGAATAACCTTTTCTTAGCAGGAGCAGCTGTGGATTTGGATAGTCTATCCAAAGCAGAATTTTCAGCATCCATCTGATTGGCTTTTGCTTGCCAATCTTTACCAAACAGCTTCTCACCTGTACAAGGGATATTTCCCAATTCATCTTGAACCCAGATCTCCAAATCAGATGCTTGAAGCCAAGCAATCCTATGTGCACCTATGGCAATAGCTGAGGCTCTGCTTACGCATTCAAAGGAGTCAAAAGCTGCACGATTGGAGAATTTGGAGATATCCTGGGCATGTTTGAGCCCAGTGAGGAAGTCCTTTCTTTTATCTTCAGACATGAAAGGACTTAAAGTCTGCAAATGATCAGTGACTTCTTTTAAGAACATCCCCATGTAGAGACTATAAGAATTAATTCTCACAGCAAGCATGGAAGCTTGAAAGATTCTTCTTCCAAAAGCATCCAGGGTTCTACATTCACGTCCTGGAGGATTAGAAGCATGTCTTTTGGCACTTCTAATCTTTCTCATTGCAGACTCAACCACAATAGAGTGGTGAGGAAGTTGAGTTTTATGAAAACCAGGACAAGGAGGGACACGATACATGGTATCCAACCTGCGAGAATGAGGGGAGGTGGTCAGAGGTGCTTCCCACATCCGCAACATGAGATCATACAGAATCTCATGAATAGGCAAGGTAGCTGCCTCCTTAGGAGTTTTGGGATATTGCAAAATATCTAACTCCTTGGCTCTGGGCTCTGTCTCAGGGGCCACTGTGATGGAAAGGCCCCGAGCCACCTCCCTGATGAAGTCTTGAAAAGACAAGTCCTCTGGAGGAGACATCCTTCGTTTAGGAGAGGAGGACTCCTGTGGAAGAAGCATCACTGCATCGACCGACTCTTCAGAATCCTCAGAGGAATCAAAGTATCGTCTGTCCGGATGCTCTTGCAAGGCCCGATACCCGTACCGACCGGGATCGGTATCGGGAACAACCGGTACCGGAGGGCTTCAGAGGACAGAGTACCGGCATAGCGGACACCGATGCCGATGTCACTGTTACCGGAATTGGTACCGATGGTGATGCTAAAGCCGGTACCAGCAGAGTAGTTTGTTGCGTTACCACGGGCGTCGATGCCACAAGGAAAGCCGCCAGACTGCGTTCGATGGACAGAATCTTCTGATCCATTGACGCCGCCAATGCTTGGAAGTTGGTACCGATGGAAGCCACCGGTACCCCAAAGCATGGCACCAGGAGATCTGTCAAGGCCACGCCATCGAGATCATCCTGGAACCCCGATGATGATGCTTTAGAGGCCGAAGCCTCCCGCCAGGGTAATTTTGCCAGTGCAGAATCCTCGAGGGCAACGCCAGAGGCATCTCGATGCTTAGAAGGAGATCTACCCTTCGAGGACCGGCTGGATATATGTTTAGGTACCTGAGATCCATGTGAGGAAGAAGCAGCCCTGGAAGACGCCGATGCCACCGAAGCCGCATCAGAGGGAAACAGGTACTGAGCTTGGCAGCTCGGTTCTGCCGACCTCTTTTAGACATCATAGAACAGGGGACACAATCTGTGATGGAATGGTCAGGACCTAAACATTTTAGACACCAGTCATGGGTGTCGGTGACGGAAATGGTACCGCCACATTTTGTGCACTTCTTAAAACCTGAGGCAGGCTTTTCCATGCTAAGGAAAAAAAGTTGTGGGACTAAGGCCCAAAACGCAAGTGCACCTGAAGAAAAATAAAGGAAAACTGTTTTTTTGGGGTTTTTTTTAAAAAAGAAAAGAACAAAGACCGGCGGTACCGGTAGAGCGTCAAAGAAGGCAGACGCGACAGAAAAGAAATAAAGAAAAAATAAAGAAATTCTTCTGCGGTGACAGGAACACGACCTGCTGGCTCCGCGGAAAAAGAAGAACTGAGGAGAGACAGTTGGGGAAGGCAGCACGCAGGCGCTGTGGGATGCTCCCAAAGGCTTTCTGATTGGACGCTGGGGAGCGTTCCCGCGCAGGTTCCGTCGGTACTGACGAAACCCATATGTGAAGACTCATTCCTGCTTGTTCCTGGAGATCCATAGTATGTTGGCTGGAGTGTAAAGCACAGTTACTTACCTGTAACAGGTGATCTCTGGGAACAGCAGGAATTAGTCCTCACATATGGGTACGTCGGAACCGACGGAGCCTGCGCGGGAAAGCTCCCCAGCTTCCTAGAATGGAAGCTTTTGGGACCTCCCACTGCACATGCGCGCTGCCTTCCCGCCTTCCTGAACAGCTCTCCTCAGTTTCGAGTTTATAGCTGAGACAATAGAGAGAGGACAGGAAGACAGATAGATAGAAGATACAACTCCTAGGGGAGGTGGGTGGGTTGTGAGGACTAATTCCTGCTGTTCCCAGAGATCACCTGTTACAGGTAAGTAACTGTGCTATCTCCAGGAACAAGCAGGAATAAGTCCTCACATATGGGGACTCCCTAGCTGAGATGCCTGGGAGATCCCCCTCCAAGGGTTCGCCATCTTCGTATGGATCTCAGGCATCCATCCTGGGAAGGTGGGCAGGAGTTGTCTAAGAATGGAACAGGTGTTTGAGGACAGCCTGGCCAAACAAGGCATCCCGGCGGGAGTCCTTGTCCAAACAGTAATGGGCTGTAAAGGTATGAACCGAGGCCCAGGTAGCGGCTCGACAGATCTGATCAATGGAAACAGAGTGCAGATGAGCCATAGAAGTTGCCATGGCTCTCACATTGTGAGCTGTGACATGGCCTTCCAGAGAAATGTTTTTACTCTGGTAAGCAAAGGAAATACACTGAGCAATCCAATTGGAAAGTGTACGCTTGGAGACTGGAAGTCCCAAATGTGAAGGATCAAAAGCCACGAAAAGTTGAGAAGACTTTCGATGTGGCTGAGTCCTATTAAGGTAAAAGGCTAGAGCTCTTTTACAATCCAGAGTATGAAGGTTCCTCTCTGCACTAGAGGCATGAGGAGCCGGAAAAAAACCCGGTAGATATACCTCTTGATTAAGATGGAAAGGCGAGACCACTTTGGGCATAAAGTGGGGATTCGTCCTAAGGACCACCTTGTCATGATGAAATCTTGTATAAGGTGGATTAGCCACTAGAGCCTGCAGTTCGCTGATGCGGCGAGCGGAAGTGACTGCAATTAGGAATAGTACCTTCCAGGAAAGAAATTTCAAGGAGGTAGAAAATAACGGCTCAAAAGGTGGCTTCATAAGCTGACCAAGCACTAGATTCAAATCCCATGCGACCGGGGGGGGTCTGATGGGAGGTTTAGTGAGAGTCAGGCCTCTCATGAATCTTGCAATAAGAGGATGAGAGGAGATAGGTTGTCCATTTATAGGTTTCAGGGATGCTGAAATAGCACTTAAATGGACTCTTACAGAATTCGTCTTAAGGCCTGCATTGGAAAGATGCAGGAGATAGTCTAAGAGGGAATTCAAAGGAAGTGCCAGAGGGTCAAGGCCCTGCTGAGCACACCAAATGGAAAAACGTTTCCATTTGAAAGCATAAGACCGCCTCGTGGAAGGTTTCCTAGAGGCATGAAGGATATCTTTCACAGGTTGAGAAAGATTAAAGTCTTGAAGACTTAAGCCTTCAGTAACCAAGCTCGGAGATGTAGGGATTTGGGGTTTGGGTGCCACAAAGTCCCCTCCTCCTGAGACAGAAGGTCTGGTGCAGCTCCTAAGTCCAGGGAGGATCCCTGGGAGAGCTGTAGAAGCAGAGGGAACCACACTTGGCGTGGCCAGCGTGGAGCTATGAGGATCATAGAGCCGTGATCTCTCTGGAGTTTGAACAGAGTCTTGGGAATCAGCGGAATGGGTGGAAAGGCATATAGGAACGCTTGACCCCAATGGAGGAGAAAGGCGTCCGTGGCCTGAGCCTCCTGACACCGAGTCCTGGAACAGAACCGGGGAAGTTTGGCATTCCACGGACTTGCAAAGAGGTCTATGTCCGGGGTCCCCCATTCCTGAAAGATTCTGCTTATCTGGTCCACGTGTAGGGACCACTCGTGTGGCAGCAGAACTCGACTGAGCCTGTCTGCTCGAGAGTTTTGAACTCCTGGAAGATACACTGCTAGCAGATGAATTTGGTGCTCTCTGGCGAAGGCCCATAATCTGAGAGCTTCGTTGCAAAGCGACAGAGAGCCCGTCCCTCCTTGTTTGTTTATGTAAAACATGGCCACCTGATTGTCTGTCTGAACCAGGACAGTCAGGTTGGCAAGGAGGGTATAGAAGACCTTGAGGGCAAGGTAAATTGCTCGCAGTTCCAGGAGGTTGATATGAAGGGTGGCCTCCTGTGGAGACCAAGTGCCCTGAGTGGAGAGAGTTAGCAGATGGGCTCCCCACCCCAAATGGGAGGCATCTGTTGTGAGGGTTGCTTGGGGTAGCAAGGGCTGAAAGGGAGCCCCCAACAACAGATTCTTGGTGGATATCCACCAATGGAGGGACCAAGACAGACGGTTTGAGGTTTGTATTTGGTCTGAGAGTGCTCCCGACGCCTGAGTCCACTGGGTGGCCAGGGTCCATTGAGCTGCTCTCATATGAAGACGAGCATAGGGCACCACATGTACTGTGGAGGCCATATGGCCCAGGAGGCGTAGCATTTCCCTGGCTGTCAAGTGAGTACTGGACTGGGCTTGGGAGGCCAAGCTCAGCAGACGCTGACCCCGAACCAGTGGAAGGTAGGCTCTTGCAGTGGTGGTGTCCAACTGGGCCCCTATGAATTCTAGAGACTGAGTAGGGCTGAGTTGAGACTTGGGAAGGTTTACCACCAGTCCCAGATACTGCAGAAGGCTCCTTGTGCGGTCTAGGGAAATCTGGGCCTGCGACTGAGTTGGAGCTCGAATGAGCCAGTCGTCCAGATATGGGAATACGAAAATCCCCATGCTTCTGAGAAATGCGGCTACGACTGCCATGCATTTGGTAAAGACTCTTGGGGCAGAGGCGAGACCGAAGGGAAGTACTCTGTATTGGTAATGACTTCCCCTGAACAGAAAGCGAAGATATTTTCTGTGGGATGGATGGATGAGTAGATGTGTATACGCATCCTGCAGGTCTAGAGAACAAAGCCAGTCCTGACTCTGAAGGTATGGAAGGAGAATGCCCAAAGAGAGCATTTTGAATTTCTCCTTGTACAGAAATTTGTTCAATTCTCTCAGATCTAGGATTGGTCTGAATCCCCCTGTCTTCTTTGGAATGAGAAAATAGGGGGAGTAGAAACCTGACCCTTGTTGATGAAGAGGAACCTCTTCTATGGCCCCTTGGGCAAGCAGAGAAGAGATCTCCCGATCCAACAGGGCTAGGAGAGGAGATGGAGAATTGAAGGGTCTCACCATGTGATGAGGAGGAAGGTTGGAGAAATGAAGTTTGTAACCCTCTCGGATGATAGAGAGGGTCCATTGCTCTGTTGTGATTTGTTCCCATCTGGGAGCAAAGTGAGCTAACCTTCCAGGTATGGTGAGAGGTTCTGGTTGGTCCAGAACCAGGAATGGCAAGTTCTCTAGGGGCAAGTCAAAACCCCTGAGGGGGTGGAGCCTGTTGAGCTGCAGTAGCTGCTGCAGGCTTTGCTCTTGCTTGTTTCGTTTGCTGACGTTTAGCCGCAAAACGAGGTTGAGAAGATTGCTGGCCAGTATTGGAAGCATATCTGGCCTTCTTATAATAAGGCCTCTTGAAAGACTTCTTCTTAGTGGGAGTAGAAGTGGACTTAGAAAGTCTCTCTAAGGTGGCATTTTCAGCGTCCATTTGAGTGGCTTTAACTTGCCACTCTGCACCGAATAAGTTCTCACCTGTACAGGGCAGATTCCGTAAGCCATCTAGAACCCAGGGTTCCAGATCAGAAGCCTGGAGCCAAGCCAGACGTCTGGCTGCAATAGCAATGCCAGAAGCTCTGCTGGCTCCTTCGAAGGAATCAAAGGCAGCTCTGTTGGAGAACTTAGAAACATCTGAGAGTTGTTTCACAACAGAAAGGAAGCCCTCCTGTTTATCCTCAGGGAGAAAGGGGGCAAAATGCCGCACTTTATTGGCAAGTTCCCCTAGGAACATGCCCATATAGAGGCTGTAGGAATTAATCCTGGCTATAAGCATACTAGCCTGGAAGATTTTCCTACCAAAAGAGTCCAGTGTCTTACATTCCCTTCCTGGAGGTGTAGAAGAGTGCCTTTTAGTACTCTTGATCTTTTTCATTGCAGACTTTACCACAATGGAGTGGTGAGGCAATTGAGTTTTCTGAAAACCAGGAGAAGGAGGGACCCGATACATGGTGTCCAACCTACGGGAATAAGGAGACAGAGTTAAAGGGTTCTCCCAGAAATCCATCAATTGTTCCTGAAGGATTTCATGGATAGGCAGGGTAACTGCTTCTTTAGGAGACTTAGAGTATCCTAAAATATCCAATCTTTTTGACCTTGGTTCCCTTTCAGAGGAGGTAGTGATAGAAAGGCCTTTAGCCATTTCTAAAATAAAGTCCTGAAAGGACAAATCCTCTGGAGGAGACATTCTCCTTTTTGGAGAAGAAGGTTCCTCAGGAAGGTCAAGGGAGAGCTCTGCAGACTCATCAGAGGAGCCAAAATCCTCAGAGGAATCGGTGTATTCTCTAGTTTCCTCCAACGCACGATACGCATACCGATCGGTATCGACATCGGGCGTACCGGGTATGGAAGCGGTATGGAGCGAAAGCCCATACGGTACCGATTTGCGTTTAGAAGAGGAAGGCCTGGGTTCCGGCATGGCGGACGATACCGGAACCGGGCCCGGAACCGCTGGAAGCGGTACCGATGGCGTTGCAGCTTTAATGAAAGCCATGACGGCCTGCTGCATGGATTGGACAGTATTGCCCATAGACGCCACGGCTGCCTGGATGTCGGTACCGGTATGGGCCGGTACCCCAGAGCAGTCCAACAGGTGATCTGTCGAGGCCGTGCCATCGATGTCAACCTGTAGCCCCTGAATTGGCGTTTTGGAAGGCAGAGCTTCCCGCCGGGGCTGTTTGGCTGGGGCAGGGTCCTCAAAACTAAGAGCCTCTCGATGCTTTGAAGGAGATTTGCCCTTTGAGGACTTGCCCACAGAAGGTTTGGTTACCTGAGATCCATCCGGAGATGATGACCTGGATGACTGTGATGTTGGATTCTCTGAAGCAAACAGCACATGGAATTTGTTGGCCCGGTTCTGCAGCCCACGCTTAGACATTTGGGAGCAGGAAGGGCAGTCCGGAATGGAGTGGTCAGGCCCCAAACATTTAAGACACCATTCATGGGTGTCTGTGACTGATATTATTACAGCAGTACACTTGGTACACTTCTTAAATCCAGGGGCTGGCTTCTCCATGTGGAGAATTCAAGTAGGCCTAAAGGCCTAACTGAAGTGACCAAGTGCTGAAAAATAATAAAAGAAAAGAAAATAATTTTTCAAGAAAGAGAAAGGAAGACCGGCGATACCGGTATCGGTATGGGAAGGCAGGTACGCGGTCTAAAGAAACAAAACAAAAAACTACAATTTCTTCAGCGGTGACAGGATACACGACCTGCTGGCTCCGCGGAAAAAGAGAAACTGAGGAGAGCTGTTCAGGAAGGCGGGAAGGCAGCGCGCATGTGCAGTGGGAGGTCCCAAAAGCTTCCATTCTAGGAAGCTGGGGAGCTTTCCCGCGCAGGCTCCGTCGGTTCCGACGTACCCATATGTGAGGACTTATTCCTGCTTGTTCCTGGAGATCAGGTTCACAGAGATTTGTTTCAATTCCACCAATTCATTACCTTTAAATATCATTTCTGGCTTGACTATCTCCCCTTTATCTTCTTCAGAACAGTATGCATTTCATCTCTCTCAGCTATGGCTTGTCCTCCCTTGGTGTCCCCTTTTACTCCTCTATTATCTAATGGTCCAACTGACTCCCTCACAGGCTTTTTGCTTTGAATGTACCTGAAAAAGTTTGTTAGTTTTTGCTTCCTTGGTAAACATTTTTTTCAAATTCTTTTTTCCTGTCTTATCAATGCTTCACATCTAACTTGCTAGTGCTTTGCTGTTTCCTTCATTCAGATTCTTTTTTTAAAATGATGTTTGTCTATAACAGCCTCTCTTACTTCACCTTTAAATCATACTAGCAGTCTTTTGGCACTCCTTTTTTAAAGCATGGGATACGTCTGGTCTGAACTTCTAAGATGTCCAAAGCTCATCTAAACTCAACCTCTGCAGCTGCTGCTTTTAGATTTTTCTTAAACATTTTCCTCACTTTTTTCTATAGTTTCCCGTTTGAAAGTTAAATGCTAGTGCCATGGATTTCCTTGCTGTCCTCTCTCCATTTATTAAATCAAAAGTGATCATGTTATCAGCATTATTGCTTAGTGATCTCTCATACCAGTACAGGTGTTTCACTAAGGATTATGTTTTGGGTTGGTTCATGAACCAGCTGCTCCATAAAGCAGTCATTTATTTCATTTAGAAACTATCACTTGCATGTGACATTGACCCAGCTGATACTGGGATAATTAAAATCATTCGTTATTACTATGTTGCCAATTTTGTTAGTTTCCCTAATTTCTGTTAGCATTTCATCATCTGTCAGATCATTCTGGCTAGGCAGACAATAGTACATGCCCACTGCTATTCTCTTCCCCTTATGTCATTTTTGTCCATAATAATTTTACAGTGTTATCCTGCTTGACTTGATGACCTCTAACGTATTGTGCCATTCCTCCACAAATTTTATCCTCCTTCCACCTGGTCTCAGATACCAATTATATTTAACTCTTTGTTCAGTGCTATATACTCAAACTCGCCCATTCTAGCATTTGTTTAATGGCATTTCAAAGTATGCTTCCTTTTCGTCCCTCTAGTCCAGTCCCGGAACCACTGAGTTTACAATCTCCTCCAGCAGCTTTGGAGACTGAAACTTGTCATTGCTTTGATGACCTCTGCATATATAAGCAAGGACCGCCCCTTCCTCTTCAGTACTTTCAGTCTCCAAGCAGCTGGAGATGCTTCTGAGTTCTAGGCTCACTCAGCACAAATAAGCAGAGCTAGAGATAAAATTAAATTCAAAATTATAGTTAAAATCTAAGTTAATTTGGAATTTAAGGTGTAGTTACTGGGTGTTTTGATTTTTGCAGGGAAGGTGCTGCTGCTGAGAGGTGTCCTTTGCTGCTGCTGGCCGGACTGTCTCTGTCTCTCTTCTCTCCCCTCCCCCCCTTGATTCTCTCCCCTTCACTTTAACGAGCAGACAAGTGATAGCTCAGCACCTTCGCCTCCCTGCTCCCGAACCCACGGTAACGGGTGAGGAGCAGGTTGCAGGCTTGGGATCTAAGCGCCTGGAGGCAGAGGGCTCAGGCACCGACGGAACGCGCTGAAAACAGCTGGAGCCGAAATCCGGCTGAGCTCCGGCACGCTTAAGGGCCTCCTCCCGGTCACAGCTGTTGTTGGAGGTGAGTCTGACAGCGGTGGGCAGCGCAGGATAGCCTGAGGGAGTGAGCGGGAGTGTAGACCGCGATCGGGCGCCCAGGCCGCCTGCTCAAATTTGAGCGGGAAATGTGACGGTGGCCATTTTGAAAGCCGCAAGGTGAACAGTGAGGTGCTTTTGTTTTTTACTGGTCAGTCCAGGTTCGGGGTTTTCAGGCCTCGGTTTGGAGTTGGTTGGACGGCACTAGGCTGGGCAGTTAGTTGGAACTGCAGGAGTTGTTAAAAACAAATAGGGACAGGGTTCTCCCTGGTTGGAGCTGCTAGAGGCCGTCAGTGTTTTCTGTACCGGGGGGCATGCTGGCTAAGCCGTGTTGTCTGGTGTGTGGTACGAGGAGAGGAGAGCTGATGGAGTCAGGGGTGTGTAGGCCTTGCACCCAAGCAGCGGCCCTTGAGGACCCTCTGGAGGGGACTAGCGGAGATCAGTTGGGGGGTGATAGGGAGAAGGGGGACTTCCTGCCCTCCTCGGGGGGTTCCGCGGAGCAGAGGTCGGGTCCTGCCTCGGGGGACGGGGCGGTTCCTTCTCCTTCAGTCGGCCAGGCGAGGGATACGGTGGGGATTCCACCGGATTTTTTCTCTCTCATGCAGCAGGCCTTTGCCCTGTTGCAGCCAGCGATGGCAGTGCCGTCTCAAAGCCCGTGGGGACAGAAGCGTGGGGCACCAGCGGAGGTGGAGACTCCCCCGATCAAAAAGAGTAAAGGGGCCAGTGTAGAGGATCCCGTGTCACCTCTCTTGGAAGACCTGGGTGCAGGGGACGGGGATCTCGCAGGTGTCTTGGAGGATGATTTGGAAGAGGGGGAGTTGCCCGATGTGGACCAGCAAAGCAGGGTGTTTAGAAAGGAGGAGCTGCCAGCACTGATTGCAGAGACTCTGAGAACGCTGAATATGCTGTCGGTGGAACCGGCCTCGGAGGAGGCACTGGAGGATCCACTGTTGCAGGCAGTTCGCACGTCCCAGTGAGTGTTTCCCGTGCATAGGGTGTTTCGGAATATGATTCAGGAAGAATGGGACTTGCCGGAGTTGGCCCTGAGGGGCTCTAGGGCAATAGCTAGGTTGTATCCGCTCTCTGACCAAGATAAGGAACTCTTTCGATCTCCAAAAGTAGATGCGGCAGTGTCAGCAGTCACGAAGAAGACCACGATCCCAGTAGAAAGCGCCGCGGCATTGAAGGATGTACAGGACAGGAAGTTGGATACCTTGTTGAAGCAGGTGTTTGATATTAGTGCTCTCTCCATGCAGGCCTCGATAGCGGGGGTGTGGGTAGCGAGAGGATGCCTTAGATGGTCCCAGAGATTGCAGGGGGATCAGTTGGGGGAGCAGGAATCTGAGGTAGTGCGGCTAGAGTCAGGAACAACTTATTTAGTGGATATTCATTATGACCTCATCAGAGGTCTGGCCAAGTGTATGGCGTCGGTCGTAGCGGCTCGTCGATATCTGTGGTTGAGAAACTGGGCGATGGACAGTTCGTCTAAAGCTCGTCTCAGTAAGCTTCCATTCCGGGGAAAGCTATTGTTTGGAGAGGATTTAGAAAAGTTGGTTAAGGATCTGGGGGAGTCCAAGGGAGGACGTCTGCCAGAGGATAAGCCTAAGCAGGGCCGGGGGCTTCCCGGACCCAAGGGGACTCAGAGGGAGTTTCGTAGGTTTCGGTCCTCTCGTTTTGGTCAATCGCAATGCGGGAGATTTCCAGTGCGGGGCCAGGGGTTTCGAGGTTTTCGGGGGGGGGGGGGGGCAGGCAGAGGTTTTGCGCCCTTTCAGTCCTCAAATGTTAAGAAGTCGCAGTGAGATAAGGTGGGCTCAGGTAGCGGTGCTGCCCGTGGGAGGTCGGTTGCGGGAGTTTTACCCTGCCTGGGTCCACCTTACGTCGGACCTGTGGGTCTTAGAAGTCATTCAAGAGGGTTATGCGTTACAGCTCCATCGGCCCGTGTTAGATTCCTTTGTCCTGTCGCCTTGCAGGGCTCCGCACAGGGTGTGCGCGGTGACTGAGACGCTGCACTGTTTGCTGGAGCTCAGGGCGGTGGTTCCCGTTCCCTCGGATCAGTGCAGGTACGGTCGATACTCCATCTACTTCGTAGTGCCAAAGAAGGAAGGCACGTTTCGTAAGATTCTGGATTTAAAGAGGTGAATCGGTGTCTCAGAGTGTCTCATTTCAGAATGGAGACGTTGCGTTCCGTGATTTCGGCGGTCAGGGAGGGGGAGTTCCTAACGTCGTTGGACCTCACGGAAGCTTATCTGCATATCCCTATTCGGCGAGAGCATCAGAAGTTCCTGCGTTTTGCGCTCCCCATGGGGCATTTCCAGTTTCAGGCGATGCCCTTTGGGCTGGCAACAGCGCCTCGAGTGTTCACCAAGATCATGGTAGTAGTGGTGGCGGCGGCGCTATGGAAGGAGGGCGTGCTTGTGCACCCGTATTTGGACGATTGGTTGATTCGAGCAAAGTCGCGAGAAGAAAGTGTCACAGCCACCTCCCGGGTGGTACAGGTTTTGGAAAGCTTGGGCTGGGTGGTCAACCGGGCAAAGAGCAAATTAGTCCCCTCTCAGGCCCTGGAGTATTTGGGGGCACGTTTCAAGACAGGGTTAGGCGAAGTGTTTCTCCCGGAGCACCAAGCTCGCACTTTGCGGAGGTTGGTGAGACAATTTCTGGCACGGCAGATCCGAAGGCGTGGCAGTACCTCCAACTGCTCGGGATGATGGCGGCGTCTATCGAGGTGGTGCCGTGGGCCAGGGCGCACATGAGACCGTTGCAGAGGGCACTGCTGCGGCGGTGGTCCCATCAATCAGACCCGTTATTTCGCCACCTCGTCTGTCCGCTGGAGGTACGGATCGAGTTGAGTTGGTGGTTGCGGAAGGAGAGTTTGGAGGCCGGCGTTCCACTGGAACCTCCATCCTGGAGACTTTTGACGACGGATGCCAGTCTGCTGGGGTGGGGGGCCCATTGCGAGGGGAGGTTAGCTCAGGGACGGTGGTCTCCGGAGGAGAAGCAATGGTCCATCAACAGGTTAGAGATGAGGGCGGTGTATTTGGCCCTTCAAGAATTTCAGGCATGGTTGAAGCAGGCGGCAGTCAGGGTGCTGTCCGACAATGCGGCGACGGCCTACATCAATCGTCAGGGCAGTACAGGAAGTGCGGCCCTGGAGGCAGAGGCGAGTCTACTGTTAGGTTGGGCCGAACAGAATCTGGGGGGGTCTGGTCGGTGCAGCATGTGGCCAGGGTGGACAATACCAAAGCGGACTTTCTAAGTTGACGGAGGGTGGACCCGGGGAGTGGGTCCTTCACCCGGAGGTATATTCTCTTCTGGTACAATGTTGGGGTCCTCCGGTCATGGACCTAATGGCAACCTTAGAGTCCGCAAAGGCGACAAGATTTTTCAGCAGGAGGCGGGAAAGCATGTCGGAAGGGCTCGATGCATTGGCACAAAGGTGGCCAAGGGCGGGCCTGCTCTATGTGTTTCCGCCTTGGGCCCTCATAGGTCGAGTGGTGCAGCGCATAGAGCGGCACCAGGGCCGAGTGATCCTGATTGCGCCCGATTGGCCCAGGAGGCCGTGGTATGCGGACTTGATGCGGCTACTGGTGGACGACCCGTGGAGGCTTCCTCAGCGGGAGGATCTGTTGCTGCAGGGGCCATTAAGAATGCCTCAGGTGGCTCGATTCTCGCTTGAAAGGGCTAGGATGAGGGCTAAAGGTTATTCTTCAGCAGTCATTTCTACTTTGTTGAGGGCATGGTCTACGTCACTGGCTTATATTCGGATCTGGCGCATTTTTGAGGGATGGTGTGCAGAGCGAAGCTTACGTCCGTTAGGGGCATCGGTGCCTCAGATCCTTTCCTTCTTGCAAGGTGGTGTGGAGAAGGGATTGGCAGCTAGTTCCTTGCGAGTTCGGTTGGCAGCGATTTCATGTTTCCGGGGCAAGGTTCAGGGCCAAGCATTGGGGGCGCATGGTGACATCCGGAGGTTCTTGCGAATGGTGTTGGTCATGCGGCCTCCATGAAGATGCTCAGTTCCGGCTTGGGACCTGAACTTGGTGTTGGAGGCTTTGGTCAAGCAGCCGTTTGAGCCATTAGGAAAGGCCTCGGTTAAGGATCTGACGTTGAAGACGGTGTTTCTTGTGGCTATTTGTTCTGCTCGCAGAATTTCGGAGCTGCAAGCTTTGTCCTGTAAGGAACCGTACCTATCCTTCTTTGATCATAAAGTGGTGCTGCGTACAGTACCGGCGTTTTTGCCTAAGGTGGTGTTAGTATTCCATGTTAATCAGGTAGTGTCTCTTCCGGTATTCTCGGGAGAGCAGGCGGCGAGACCCGATAGCAGGTTGCGTCTTCTGGATGTACGGTGCGCGCTCCGGAGATATCTCCATGGCACTGAGGCCTTCCGTAGGTCGGACAGGTTGTTCGTGACGTTTGGTGGTCTGCGGCGGCGAAATCGTCTAGCTCCAGGTGGTTGAAGGAGACTATTGCGGCAGCCTACATTTTGAAGGGCAGAGTGGTGCCTGAGGGCCTCCGGGCTCATTCGACTAGAGCGCAGGTGGCGTCTTGGGCGGCGTTTAGTCTGGTGCCCGCCATGGACATTTGTAGGGTGGTGACTTGGTCGTCGTTGCATTCCTTCGCAAAGCATTATAGGCTTGATGTGCAGGCGTCGGAGGATGTGCGTTTTGGGTCTGCGGTACTTCAGGCTGGGCTAGCTGGGCCCTCCCGTTGACATTCACTGCTCTGTTACATCCTCAATGGTTCTGGACTAGAGGGACGAAAAGGAAGAGTAAATTAGACTTACCTGCTAATTGTTGTTCCTTAAGGAACTCTAGTCCAGTCCCGGATCCCTCCCGAGATATTTCGTTTCCAGCCTGAAGTTCAGCGAGGGCAGTGGTGTTTTTGGCGGGGGGCTTTAGGGGCCAGAGCAGGGGGTACTCTTGTGCAGCACTGCTTCGTTCCCTAGAGGTCTGCTAATGTTTCAGTTAGTTTCAGAGGAGAAAAAAAAAAAAAACAGAAGCAGAAAGTAATGAGAATACCAGCCATCCCTGGGTGGTATAGAGTTAGTTGTAGAGTTATAGGTTACATTACTTGTTTAACTACTTGTCTTCTTGTCTGGGTCCAGCCATTGTTGCGAGTGTCTGGGAGGGTATTGAAAATTTGGTTTGGTATTAAGAGACAACTGCACACTCCTTATCATCCGCAAAGCTCTGGCCAGGTGGAACGGGTGAATAGGACAATCAAAAGTCACTTGCGCACTATGACACAGGATTGAGCTACAGATTGGACGGAAGCCCTTCCTTTTGCCCTTATGGCAGTGCGTAATTCCCCCCCAGCATGCTCGGGGAGGCCTGACTCCATATGAAATAGTTACTGGACGTCCAGTTACTTCTCCACATTACTTGGCAGTTATCCCAGATCCCCAATTGTTGCGCAGCGATATTTTGACTTATTGCTCACGGTTGCACTCAGTCCTGTCTGTTTCCCTTTTATTGCAAGTGAATCCTCAACGAGATGACAGAATCATCATGTCCAGAATCATCATATCCAGAAGTGAAGTCACCAGACTGGGTCCTGATTAAGAATTTGCATCCAAAGACGCTTCTGGTTCCCAAGTTTCTAGGTCCATTTCGTGTGCTCCTGGTGGGATACTCGGCTTGTAAAGTGGAAGGACATTCTCGTTGGATACACCTTACACAGTGTAAAAAGGCTCCTTCACAGACTCCAGACGGCGGCTCCCTTCATCAGTGAATCAAGAAAATACAACGCAGAGACTTATTGAACATTACATTGATATTACAGAAAAGATCATCAGGATTTACATGCTTTTTGAATGAACTACTTATGCAAAAACCTTTTGTCCAGCATTTATACTACTGATTAGGTGGATAAAGGTGGTTTGATTTAGTATTTTACTAATATATAAGCAATGACCTTTGGGTACTTAACCTCTACTTCATGACGTAATTGAGAATTAAGGGGTAGTTATAGCTATAATATATATCTTCATCATTTTAAGAAGAGTAGGTGTATTTTTATTTTTGTCTTAGAACATTTATTTTGGAGTAATTATAGTTTCAGATGTTTAGAGGTTTGCTAAGAATGTTTCCGTATTTGGTCTTAGTTGTGCTGTGGCATATTATTGTTAATGAAGCAGTACTGCATTTAGAATCTTGGGAAAGTTATGGGGAATATCCAAATATTTTTGAGTCACATTTACACTCAGTTACAAAACATTTTAATCTGTCACATTGTGCGGTCTGCCGTCCAACTGTGACAGCTACTCAACACGGGTTTCTACCACAAGTTAGGCCCAAAGCCTTTGAAGAGTTTCGTGATACAGCTTTTAATCTAACTACTGTACGATGGTCTCATACAAACACAGAACCTAGAGTAGTTAGTTCTATGCCTTCAAAGTCCCCTCCAATGTGTTTTATGGTTCAAGGTACAGGGAAAAAGGTAGGGGACACCCCATGGAACGTTTGTAAAATAATAATGCTACATAATTCTTCCATCTGGTATAAGAAATCCCACGTACAGAAACCTTATATTTCCGTAGTACAATTAATGCAAGTTCAAGGGAATCAGGTGCATGATTATGACTTGTTACAGTATAATAGTTCTGGCTACCTTTTGAATGACTCAGTCCAAGACATACCTAACTGGAGTTGCCCCTTATTAGGATATTACCATCCCTGGGAATGTAATCTATCTGTAGGAATTAAGGAAATGAACATTACTCAGTGGGCTTTGAATAATTGTACGCAGAATCTAGTCTGTCCCCACAACTTGACAATTTGGGAAAATGGATTAGTGGCTTTAAAAGGGAGACTATTTTGTGTGTGGTAATCTTGCATATACAGAACTTCCCAGAGGTTGGTCAGGTACTTGCTATGTTGCTCAGTTAGATACCCCGTGGAGGTTTTTACCTTACCAAAATGTTACTTTATTATCAACCTTGAATAATTCCTTAAGAAGAAAAAGGGATTTTTCCCCTCAGGATGAAGCCATAATAGCAGCATAATAGCAGCACAACAGTTGGTAGACTCTACAAGTCCTTTAACTAAATCTCAGATAGATGCATTTACAGGTACTGTTTTGCTCTCAACCTTTGGAGTCATAGCACCCACTAGATAATATGGTACCCAGGTTATGCGATTACAGGCAGTTGTTGAACTTACAGCCCTGGATCTCACAGAGGCTATTAGCATGTTACAAGGTGCAGTAGACAAGGTGTCCACTTATGCAGCTCAGAATCGCATGGCTTTAGACTACCTACTAGCGAAAGAAAATGGCGTATGTGGCCTAATTTCTGTTGCGGTATGCTTGATGATGAAGGGAAAGTAGTGAAAGGCCTACTAGATAAAGTTAGGAATCGTACATTTGTATCAAGTAGTAGTTATGTAAGTTCTTTTTCTGATTTTATAGGGTCTGTTTCTTCTTTCTGGAATTTATTATCTAGGCCCCTGCAAGGCATATTAGCTTCATTATTTGGCTTATTAGGGATTATAATTTTAGGAACAATAATTCTTTGTGTAATATCTGCTTGCTGTAAGTAATCAGTGGAGACACTGACCCCTAAAATAATGTCACAGGTTGACCCAGAAGCTAGCTACGATCCATTTTTAATACCGATGTCTGAGTTTCCTTATCTGTGAAATGATTCTTTACAGAATCAGAGGAAGGACTAAGAAAGAGTTAATATCATTTGTAGCTCCTTATTTAATACCATCCTTGAAAATTTTGTAGAAGAAATTGGGTGAAAGGTTTAGATAGCATAAACATTAGCCTATGTTGTTAGAAAGATAAGTAAAAGGCAAGCTGTTTACCCAGCCTCTCAGTCTTACAGTCTCTGGTCAGAGATATCAAACTGTCAGTGTTAGAATTAATTAGAATTAAGGCCTACATAGTCATGCCTGAGAATATATGTATGTCTTTTCATGATTGTCTATGACGTGCATGCCTATAAAAAAGTATGTTATGAATATACGTAACACTAGACGTAGAATAGAATATGTATATTATGAATATACGTGATGTGAGACGTAGAATAATAAAGTGAAATTATGCTGTGTAATGGAATCTTTTCCTATAAATAAAGTGGCCTAAAGCTAGGATGTCAAAGTAAACATAGGCAGAGGCCTGGCTTGCTCTCCCAAAGCGCTTTGGTCCTGTGTGTATAATACAAGTGTGTTGTGTATTATTTACAGATTTGTGTGTTATCTAAAGATTGTGATCAATTAACCTTCTCCTTGTTTTGTGTGTGGATTTCATAAGAACATAACATAAGAACATAAGATATGCCATACTGGGTCAGACCAAGGTCCATCAAGCCCAGTATCCTGTTTCCAACAGTGGCCAATCCAGGTCACAAGTACCTAGCAGTTTCCCCAAAAGACACAGGTTCCACAATGCTTGTACTGGGTCAAGCATTGATATCCTGGGTCCCTTCTTAATAATGGTTTATGGACCTTTCCTCCAGGAACTTGTCCAAACCTTTTTTAAACCCAGCTACACTAACAGCCTTTACTACATCCTCCGGTAACAAAGCTCATTACCCACCTTCACCTGAGATTTGGCCCACCTCCCCATGTCATCATTACTTGAATTTACAACCTGAAGTCCCAAAGAAGCACTCATCAAAGTGGCAACACCATTTTTCTTATGAACCGCAGGAGAGGATCCCACTAAACAATAATGCTGATTCGCCAATTTGCTAGTTTCCATCAAAGAAAGGTGGGTTTCCTGCAAGAGAATGATGTCTGCACACTGCTTTTTACAATATGCCAAAATCCTCTTTCGTTCTATCAGGGACTTAAGTCCTTTCACATTCAATGACAACATTTTCAACCCTTTAACCAGTTAAGCTTTATGATATATGAGGTCGGCAGAGCAGCATCCCTTCTCAACTTGGTAACCCAGAGAGCCATACCCCAACCCAATTACTAAAGGAAAAAAAAGGACCCAAGAGCCCTATCTTTTATTAGGTGAGGGGGGAGTGCAGAGTATTCTTTCATTTGTTGCTCTGCTGAGTTTGCTTTGTCAATAGGTACTGAAGAGGAAGGGGCGGTCCTTGCCTATATATGCAGAGGTCATCAAAGCGATGACATGTTTCAGTCTCCAAAGCTGCTGGAGGAGATTCTAAACTCAATGGTTCCGGGACTGGACTAGAGTTCCTTAAGGAACAACAATTAGCAGGTAAGCCTAATTTACTCTTTTTGTTCATAACCATAACCTGCTCATTAGTTGACAGAGATAATTTGGAATCTTTCAGCTCAGTCTGCTGCTTGCTAAAGTGAAGCTGGACTACTTTTACCTTTACTGTAACCTCTCTATTGGAATATTTTGAACTCCCTGTTTTGATAATATCATTCAAAGGATGCACTTTTCTGAAACATGTGCTCCTGGATGACAGTTGGCTTTCCTCCCAATATTTAGTGTTTAAAAGCTGCTCTCTCTTGCCAGTAATACTGATCCACCCTGGTTAAGGTGAAACCTATCCTTCTGGAAAAGACTCTTCTTCCCCAGAATGTTGCCCAGTTCTTGACAAAGCTAAAGCCCTCTTCTCTGCAGCATTCTCATATCCATGCACTGAAACTATGGAACTCTGCCTTCCTTCTGGGTCCTGCACATGGAATAGAGCACATTTCTGAGAATACAACCCTAGAGGTCCGAGTTTTCAATTTTCTACCTAAATGCCTAAATTTGGCTTCCAGAACATCTATTCCATACTTTCCTGTCATTGGTGCCCACATGTGCCAAGCCAGCTGGCTCCTCTCCAGCTCTGTCTAGAATCTTATCTAGGTGATACATGAGGTCAGCTACCTTTGCACCAGGCAGGCAAGTGACCAAGTGATCCTCATACTCACCAGCTACTTAGCTATCAGGCCAATGCAGAAAGCTAGTGCGGCCTTTAAGCACAGATAACACCACTTTTAAGCACACTAAATGCTACAACAAATGCAGTAAAGCGACGGACACGTGCATAAACAAAGGAAAAGCTAACACACAATTAGAGCCAAGAGTATTTATATATATTTAAACTACAGGCAAATGAGCAGCACATAATGCAAATATTGGCTGCATCCGATGCAGAGAAATGCAGAGAGGATTTTGCAACCAGCCTTAGCACCACTATCTCTACGCCTGGTCTTGAGGTGGCTTAAACAACATGTGCCCCTAAAAGTATTTTGATGGCATTGGGTGCTTTCCTCGATGCCTAGATCATCTGAGCAGCAATGTCAAAGATGATACAGACAATAACTCCATCTCTCATATATACAGTTACCTTGTTCAATGTTCCACATATGTAGATAGTTTCCCCTGTTATCCAAGTTTACTGCTCCTGTTCATTGTAATGACCTGACTCTTGTTTATTGTCGGATATTGTTTGTTCTATGTAAACCGCGCTGATCGCAAATAGTGCGGTATATAAGAGATGTAAATAAATAAATAAATAAATAAAATAAATCAAAATACCTGTCAGGAGCCGGTGCCCTCAACAGAAAGCAAATCCCTGGTGGCCTAAGCAGCCCTGATCAAGGCACGTAAGTCCCCCTTCAGACAACCTCACCAATAAGCTATTAGGCTCCAGACAACTAAGCATCTAACCCATTACCATACTGAAACACAATGCTCCACTTAGCTTCCTATATCACCATATTGCTCCTTCTTACCCATTCCCTCACCCAAACCGCTGGCTCTCTCACAAACTCTTTCATCCTAGTTATCCATCACCCCTACAATAAGCTAGAAACCTACTTTTCTCAAACCCAGAACAAGGAACACTGACAACCTAATCAACATATAGATTGCGCATGGCCACCCACTCACAAATGGCATCCCACCTCTGACCCAGCCAATCAGATGTGCTCTCATCAACTTCAGATCAGTACGCCATAAAATCCCCATAACAGACTGCATAAAAAACCAACTGGACATCATCTGCATCACAGAATCATGGCTTGAGGAAGAAGATAATGTCCTAATAAACCAGCTTGCTATCCCTTCTTACCAACTTTTCCACCAACCAAGGCTACACAAAAAAGGAGGAGTAATAATAATAGCAAGAGAATATCTGCAAATCAAAGCCGTAATATCCAGCTCACAAGGCCTACTAGATATCATCACTATCACCAACTCATACTTATCAATATGCCTCGTGTACAATCTCCCTCAGCAGGCCCCAACAACCTTTTATCAATCATCGAAGAAACATGATCAGAACAAATGGCTCATCCTCTTGGGCGACCTCAACCTATCATCCTTACCCATCCAACCTAACTCCCTTCCTACAGGCCCTCGAAGCACTCCAGCTCCACCAGATAATCACAGGACCAATACACAACAAAGGAGGAACTCTGACCTCATTTTCCACCCTCCACCTGGCCACATCTTGACCTCTCCCAAAAGACAGGGTCATACCAGTACCATGGTTGGACCACTATTTAATAACTTTCTCTCTACCACACAAACCTGAAATTACCTCCTACAATTCACCCTCACCAAACCATCAAAGATTCAAGATTTTCGATAAAGAATTTCATAAGCATCATCCCACCACTCCCCCAGATCAATATATCCAGTATTGATTCCTTCATATCTGGAATGCTAACATTCCACATACGCAACTCTATCCGACAACACACCCAAATCAAAGCGACCTCACAAAGTGCCATGGTTCACACCTCAACTTAGAAAACTAAAAAAATCTCAGGAAACTTGAGCGTAGATGGAAAAATACTAAAATGCCCTACCTCCCTCTCATACTTAAGCGCTCAGGAAGATTAGTGTGCACTCACACTCTGCTCAAAAAAAGAAAATCATACTAAGCTTCTAAAATGTCTCTCAACTGCCCCAGAGAGCTATTAAAAATAGTCCTGAACCTACTCAAAACTCCATCTGACATGAAACCTAACCCCAACTTAGCTTAGCGCCTGGCACCATAGCGCAATTCCTGCAAACCAGACAACTGACCAACCTCCTGCACCACCTGCTTGTCAACTACTCCGTTAACCCTCCAGACAACAAAACCTGGTCATCTTTCAGGAAGCTATCAACCAGAGAGATTGAAGACAAACCTGAACTGTACAACCTCACTCAACCCATGTCCCCTCACCTGGATCAAGATGGCAAAACATGACTGGTTCCAAGCATTATGTACCTAGTCAATGCATCTCTGATGCTTGGCCACATACCACCTCCTTCAAGCAAGCCTCAATCAGACCCCTGCTCAAGAATCATGCAGCGGACCCCTCAGCCCCAGCCTCATACAGATATACCGCAAGACTATTGCAAACTGTGCGGTTTACATAATAAAGCACATAAAAGAAAGGATCTCCATTTTTAATTAAAGAAGAAAAACAAAAAGGAAGGAATATGTAGTACATAAATCAGAATACTCGATACTACCTGCTGCGAGCAATACCTTCACGGTTGATTGGCCTTGAGACACTAACTGAATAAAGGTCTTTTTCAAGACCTCCATTCTTATATGGTGCATTACATGCACACCCCCGATGAAGGCTTGACGCCGAAACGCGTAGGGGATTTTAACCAATAAAATTAGCACCTGTAACCTCTACTGGCCTTCGCCCGTTGTGTTTTCCTGCTGTTGTTGTGAGGACCTTGCTCCCTTTGTGTTCCTCGTTCGTACATAAATCAACATGCACAGAAAAATGGGAGGGGGAAAATTGCATAACAGAACCAAAGAATGGTAACAGCAGAAAGAAAAACGCAATCAATCTCTACGAAATCAACAAGATTCAGACACCACTCCTATAATGTATTAAAAGCCTTACCAAATAGGAGATGATCATACATGTGGCACCCAATGCAAAAGATGGCCTTATCTCACTGCTGGACTGCTGTCTGCATCTTTGTATTAGTAAGTTTAGTTGCTTAGAGTTGTTAAGTTAGTAGGGATATCTAAATATAAAAGTCTCTAGTATTTGATATATTTTCTGCTATTTTTGTTTCCCAATTAACTGCTAAATTATCTATTTAAGGGGTAACCACTTCTTGATGAAAATAGACTAGTATCAAATTTTACACTCTCTCTCTCTTAATTAGCATAACTATAAATTAAGGGATGTGTTTGGGGTGGATGGGAAAAAGACTGTTTTCTTTTAATACTCCGAGGGCCTACTTAAATCTAACAGTAGTTAATTTAAAACCTCTAAAGCAACAGTCCCCTCACCTATATTGCATCTTGTAGGAGTCCTGGCAATGGGGGGATCCCTTGATGAGAAGTAGAGAGGGCAGAACACCATAATCTTGTGGAGTGGTTTCTATACAAGTTCTAAATCTAAAGCAGTGTGATTTCAGCAGTCATATTTTGTTCGAACCTAGGTAAAGCTGACACAGAAACCTGCAAGAGACATGCCCATATTATATTACTAGAAGATCCTGCCCCAAATGACAGTCTTACCCTGCTCCTGGACCTGCCCATGAGACACCTGCATGGCTGAAGGCGCCTGGGAGAAGGCATTGAGGACAGCAAGGCCTCCATCAGCCAGGCCTGATGTGGGCGCATACATCACTGCATGAGGACTTGGATACATCACGTGACCTCCCACCGTCGTTGGCACTGTGGATGTCATGATCGTCGCTGGCAATGTCACTGCAATTTCAAACCAGAGAAATTCCATATATTAAGTTATCATATCTTCTTTGGCTTACAAGTAGTGTCAGTGAACTACTTCATTTTCTAAATTGTATTTTTACTGTAAAATTGCTGTGCTGTTATTGCAATGTAAAGCTCAGAGCTGCCACCAACGGGCACTATCAGCACAAATAAGAATAATGGTTTACTTAAAAAAAAAATAAAAATAAAAAAAATAAAGTGTTATATTCTCCCCTTATCAGCAGAGGCTAACATCTCAAACCCTGTGATCTGCAGTTCCCTCCTAGCTACACACACAGCAGAGCTCTGCTTCCTTTTAAGTAAATTCAACAATTACCCGGTGAAAAGCAGTATAGAAAAACAGTTATAAATAGATAAATTCTGTAATGTCTTATGAAGGTAAGTAATAAACACAGAATACATTTTGACAAATGCTGTATATAGGGTCTGTATTCATGAATTTCTAAAGTCTATAAAGGAGAAATTAGACCTTACCTGCTAATTGTCTTTCCTTGAGCGACTCCAGACCAGTCCAGGGGTATTCACCATCCTCCAGCAGCTGAGAAATGAACATGACAGATTTTCCAGTGATGCAGTACAAGAGCTCCCCCTTCAGCTCCCCATACCAGTCTTTTCTTAACAAAGCAGATCCGATGAAAACTGAAATACCTATATCCACAAACCTAGATCCCGCAGAAAGAGGAATTACAGAAACTCAATGCCATATCTTTATACTACAAACCACATAACCCTAGGCTGCGCCCCAGCGCTGCGCCGGTATCCAGCACTCGCCACATATGACCACGTCTTAAACAAAGTACAGATGCCACTCCTCTGTGCCACCTGTATCCCTTTGGATCCTCACACCTGTCTGGCTGAGTTGAGTACTTGCAAAAAAAAAAAAAATGAATAAGCCGGAAGACAAGTATAGGAAGGGCCCTGGACTGGCCAGGAGTCACTCAAGGAAAGACAATTAGCAGGTAAGATTTAATTTCTCCTTCCTAATTGTTCCTCCAGGCCAGACCAAGTACCTATAGGAAGTACCAAAGCAGTGCTCACATACGGGAGGGACCAGTGATGCCAGCCTGAAGCACTGAAGCTCCAAACCTCGCGTCTCCAGCTACCTGAACATCCAGGCGATGCTGCCTTGTGAAGCGACCACCATGTTGCCACTTTACAAATGTCAGCTGGAGGCACCAGATTGCATTCACCCATGAAGCTGCCTGAGCCCGTGTTGAGTCAGCCTTCAGCCCAGGCAGTGGCAACCTACTGCGCACAACATAAGCCTCCCCGATGGCCTGCTTTAGCCAGTGGGAGATAGAAGCTTTGGAGGCCGCCTCTCTCTTCCAAGGTCCTCCAGACACAAATAGTCCAATCTCCTCAGGGAAGATGTTGCCTTCAAATATCTCCAGAGCACTCTGCACAAATCTAACAGGTATAGTTGTCTATCTTCTTCCAAGTCTCCCCATAGGGGGAATACCGGTAAGGAAACTACCTGATTCAGGTGAAACTACATTCGGATGGTACTGGTCGTAAGACCACCTTCTCCTTAGACAGAACCATAAAGGGTTCCCTGCAAGAAAGCACCTGAAGTTCAGAGATGTGACATGAGGAACAGATCGCTACCAAAAAACCTGTTTTCAACGTGAGATCCCGCAAGGAGGCAGAGGCAAACAGCTTTCGTAAAAGCTCTCAACACTAAGTTCAGGTCCCACAGAGGAATAGTCTGGAGTCTGGGTGGACGCACCTGCTTGACCACACTGAGGAAGCGCACTACATCTGGATGCACCACTAAGAACCAACCTTGAACATGCCCCCTAAAGCACGCAAGGGTTGCAACGTGAACCTTAATGGAATTCAGCACCAGCCCTTTGTCCAGGCCCTTCTGCAAGAAGAGCAAGAGATCTGGTAATGAGCATGAAGACAGACAAATATCCCTGGACATGCACCAGCCTTCAACTATTTGCCACACTAACATAAGCCACTGTGGTGGGTCATTTCCACGCCTTCAATAAAGTAGCTATGTCCATGGGGGGAATAGCCCCGACGTTGCAATCTTGTCAGCTCAAAAGCTAGGCTGTAAGCAAACATCTCTCCACCTGTGGCATCAGGACTGGCTCCTGGGACAGTAAACTGATCCTGTCCAGAAGCTGAACCGGCAGAGCTATCAGCAGTCTCGTGAAATCCACATATCATGGTCTGCGAGGCCAAACTGGCGCTATGAGGATCTATGTCTCTCGATCCTTCGCAGTAGGCACCCAATAATCTCCCATGGCGGAAAGACATACAGGAGTTCTTCTGTTGGGCCAGACCTGAGCCAGTGCTTCAATTCCTTCTGACATACACTCCCTGCGCTGACTGTAAAAACGGCCTGCTTTTGCGCTGCCCAGGGAAAGCACAGTTACTTACCTGTAAAAGGTGATCTCTGGGAACAGCAGGAATAAGTCTTCACATATGGGTACGTCGGTAACGACGGAGCCTGCGCGGGAACGCTCCCCAGCTTCCCAAAAAAGGAAAGCTTTTGGGAGCATCCCACAGCGCCTGCGCGCTGCCTTCCCGCCTTTCCTAACCGCCTCTCTCCAGTTCGAGTTTTAAAGCTGAGACAAAGAGAGAGAGGAAAGGAAAGGTAGATAGAGAGATACAACTCCTAGGGGAGGTGGGTGGGTTGTGAAGACTTATTCCTGCTGTTCCCAGAGATCACCTGTTACAGGTAAGTAAACTGTGCTATCTCCAGGAACAAGCAGGAATGAGTCTTCACATATGGGGACTCCCCAGCTGGAGATGCCAGGGAGATCCCCAAGGTTGTGAGACCCTGAAAAGGGCTCTACCTCCTCCCATGGATCTCAGGCATCCAACCAGGGATGGAGGGTAGGAGATGATTAAGCATGGAACAGGTGTTTGAGAACAGCCTGACCAAACAAGGCATCCCGGCGGGAGTCCTTGTCCAAACAGTAATGGGCTGTGAAGGTATGAACCGAGGCCCAGGTGGCTGCTCGACCGATCTGGTCGATAGACACAGAATTTAGATGAGCCATAGAGGTGGCCATGGCCCTCACATTATGAGCTGTGACATGGCCCTCCAGAGAAAGGTTCTTACTCTGGTAGGCGAAAGAAATACACTGAGCAATCCAATTGGACAGTGTCCTCTTAGAGACTGGAAGTCCCAAATGAGAGGGATCAAAAGCAACAAAGAGTTGAGAAGACTTTCTATGTTGCTGTGTCCTTTGTAAGTAAAAAGCAAGAGCTCTCTTACAATCCAGGGTATGAAGATTCCTCTCTGCACTCGATGCATGAGGACCTGGAAAAAAGACAGGTAAATACACCTCTTGATTAAGATGAAAAGGTGAGACCACTTTAGGCATAAAGTGTGGATTGGTCCTAAGGACTACCTTATCATGATGGAACCTTGTATAAGGTGGATTAGCCACTAAGGCCTGCAGTTCACTGATGTGGCGAGCTGAGGTGACTGCAATAAGAAAGATAACCTTCCAGGAAAGAAATTTCAAGGAGGTAGTGGCTAAGGGTTCAAAGGGTGGCTTCATGAGCTGACCAAGAACCAGATTCAAGTCCCATGCCACTGGAGGTGGTCTAATGGGAGGTTTAGTTAAAAGAAGGCCTCTCATGAATCTTGCAATAAGCGGATGAGAGGAGACAGGTTGTCCATTGAGAGGCTTGAGGGATGCTGCAATAGCACTCAAATGAACCCCTACTGAATTCGCCTTGAGGCCTGCATGGGAAAGATGCAGGAGATACTCTAGTAAAGAATTCAAAGGTATTGGCTAGAGGGTTAATACCCTTCTCAGCACACCAAATGGTAAATCTTTTCCATTTAAAAGCATAGGAACGTCTAGTAGAAGGCTTTCTGGAAGCATGAAGGATATCCCTTACTTGCTGAGAAAGATGCCAATCTTGAAGGTCTAAGCCTTCAGCAACCAAGCCCTGAGATGGAGAGATTGGGGGTTTGGGTGCCACAACCTTCCCCCCTCCTGAGACAGGAGATCTGGAGCAGACCCCAAGTCCAGGGAGGAAGCTTGAGAGAGATGCAGAAGTAGAGGGTACCACACTTGGCGTGGCCAACGTGGAGCTATGAGGATCATAGTCCCTTGATCTCTCTGAAGCTTGAACAGGGTCTTGGGAATTAGGGGAATAGGTGGAAAGGCATACAGGAAGTCTTGACCCCAATGAAGGAGAAAGGCATCCCTGGCCTGAACTCCCTGACACGGAATTCTGGAGCAGAATTGGGGAAGTTTGGTATTCCACGGACTTGCAAAGAGGTCTATGTCCGGGGTTCCCCAAATTCGAAAGATTCTGACTATCTGGTCCATATGAAGGGACCATTCGTGTGGAAGCAGAACTCGACTGAGTCTGTCTGCCCAAGAGTTTTGAACTCCTGGAAGGTATACTGCCAGAAGATGAATTTGATGCTCTCTGGCGAAGGCCCACAATCTCAGAGCTTCGTTGCAAAGCGACAGAGAGCCAGTTCCTCCCTGCTTGTTCACATAGAACATGGCTACTTGGTTGTCCGTGTGAATGAGGACTGTCTTGTAGCTGAGCAGGGTATGGAAGACCCTGAGAGCCAAGAAGATTGCTCTGAGCTCTAAGAAGTTGATATGTAGGGAGGTCTCCTGTGGAGACCAAATGCCCTGGATGGAGAGGTCTTGAAGATGAGCTCCCCAACCCTTTGGAGAGGCATCTGTTGTAAGGATTGCTTGGGGTAACAATTGTTGGAAGGGGGACCCCAGCAACAGATTTTGAGTGGACTTCCACCACTGGAGAGACCAAAAGAGGCGCCTGGAGGTTGCTATTTTGTCTGACAGACTTCCAGATGCCTGGGTCCATTGGGTGGACAAAGTCCATTGAGCTGCCCTCATGTGAAGGCGAGCATAAGGGACCACATGCACCGTGGATGCCATGTGGCCTAGCAGTTGTAACATCTCTCGAGCAGTTAGGTGGGTTTTTAACTGAATCTGAGAGGCTAACTGCACTAAGCGTAGGCAACGGGCCTGGGGGAGATAGGCCCTTGCAGTTGTGGCATCCAGTAGGCCCCTATGAAACCTAGAGACTGAGTAGGGGTGAGTTGGGATTTTGGAATGTTTATAACCAGTCCCAGATACTGCAGGACACGCATTGTGCAGGCTAGGGAAGTCTGGGCCTCTGACTGGGATGGAAGCTCGGATGAGCCAGTCGTCCAGATATGGGAATACGAATATTCCCAGAGTGCGTAGAAATGCAGCTATTACTGCCATGCATTTTGTGAACACTCTTGGAGCAGAGGCCAGAGCAAAGGGAAGCACCCTGTATTGATAGTGCTTTCCCTGATAAAGGAACCGAAGGAACCTTCTGTGTGCTGGATGGATGAGTATATGGGTATACGCATCCTTGAGATCTAGAGAACAAAGCCAATCCTGACTCTGAAGGAATGGAAGGAGAGTACCCAGAGAAATCATCTTGAATTTCTCCTTGCATAGGAATTTGTTCAATTCTCTGAGATCTAATATGGGTCTGTAACCCCCTGTTTTCTTTGGAATTAGAAAGTAGGGGGAGTAGAACCCTGAGCCCTGTTGAAGAAGAGTTACTTCTTCTATTGCCCCTTGGGCAAGAAGGGTGGAAATCTCTTGACCCAGAAGGTCGAGAAGAGATGTTGGAGAATTGAACTGTCTTACCATGGTGTGGGGAGAAAGGTTTAGGAAATGAAGTTTGTACCCTTCCTTTATGATGGAAAGGGGCCACTGCTCTGCTGTGATTTGCTCCCATCTGGGAGCAAAGTGAGCTAACCTTCCTGGAATGGTGAGAGGCTCTGGTTCTTTTAGAGCCAGAAAGGCTAAGTTCTCTAGGTGCAAGTCAAAGGCCCTGAGGAGGCTGAGGCTGTTGGGCTACAGTAGGCCTTGCAGCCTTAGACTTGGCCTGTTTAGGTTGTTGACGCTTTGCAGCAAAACGACCTGCAGAAGATGTCTGCTGACCATAAGCAGGATATCATCTTCCCTTCTTGGGAAAGTATGTCTTTTTGAACAACCTCTTCTGGACAGGATTAGAGGTAGACTTTGAAAGCCTATCCAAAGCAGAATTTTCTGCATCCATTTGAGTGGCCTTTGCTTGCCAATCTTTGCCAAACAGGTTTTCACCTGTACAAGGAAGATTTCCTAATCCATCTTGGACCCAGGGTTCCAAATCAGAAGCTTGTAACCAAGCAATTCTGCGTGCACCTAGCCGAGGCTCTGCTGGCCCCCTCAAAAGAGTCAAAGGCTGCATGGTTAGAAAATTTGGAAACATCCTGGGCATGCTTAAGCCAGGTAAGAAAGTCTTCCCTTTTATCTTCTGGAAGAAAAGGGAGGAAAGTTTGCAGATGATCTGTAACTTCCTTCAGAAACATCCCCATATAGAGACTATAGGAGTTGATTCTGGCAACAAGCATACTGGCTTGAAAAATGTTCCTGCCAAAAGCATCTAAGGTTCTACATTCTCTTCCTGGAGGAGCAGATGAGTGCCTCTTTGCACTCTAACTTTTTCATAGCAGACTCCACCACAATAGAATGGTGAGGAAGCTGAGTTTTATGAAATCCAGGACAAGAAGGGACATGATACATGGTATCCAACCTACGAGAATGAGAAGAGATGGTGAGAGGAGTCTCCCATATGCCTATCATGTGGTCATAAAGGATCTCATGAACTGGCAAAGTGGCTGCTTCTTTAGGAGCCTTGGGATATTGCAAAATATCCAATTTTGTGGCTCTAGGCTCTGTCTCAGGGGCTACTGAGATAGAAAGCCCCTTGGCCACTTCCCTTATGAAGTCTTGAAAAGACAAGTCTTCTGGAGGGGACATTTTTCTTTTTGGAGAAGGCGGCTCCTGAAGAAGTACCAATGCTTCGACAGAGGCCTCCGATGCATCAGAGTCTTCGGAGGAATCGAAGTATCGCCTGTCTGGATGCTCTTGTAAAGCCCGATACGCATACCGGGTGGTATCGACATCGGGAGTCATCGGTACCGGATTGGTACCGATAGGCATCATCGGACAGGGTACCGCTGCAGTCGACACCGAAGCCGATGTCGATGCAACCGGTACTGGCACCGGAATCGGCACCGGAACCGATATCGGAGCCGGTGTCGGTACCGACAACGAAGCTTGTTGCGGTACCAGCGGCGTCGCAGCTTGTATGAATGCCGTAATGGCACGCTGCATAGTCAGAACATTCTGATCCATCGACGCCATGAATGTCTGGAGGTCGGTACCGGCGGATTCCACCGGTACCCCAGAACATTGCAACAGGTGATCGGTCGAGGCCGTGCCATCGATGTCAACCTGTGACCCCATAGGAGGAGCTTTGGAAGCCGGAGCTTCCCGCCGGGGTACTTTTGCAGGTGCAGGATCCTCGCGGGCAAGCCCAGAGGCATCTCGATGCTTAGAGGGAGATCTACCCTTCGAGGACCGGCTGGACTTATGTTTGGTTACCTGAGATCCATAGGAGGAAGCAGCAGCCCTGGAAGACGTTGATGCCACCGAAGCTGCATCAGAGGGAAACAGTGTACTGAGCTTGGCTGCTCGGTTCTGTAAACCTCTTTTAGACATCAAGGAGCAGGACGGACAATCCGTGATGGAATGGTCAGGACCCAAACACTTAAGACACCAGTCATGGGTGTCGGTAACAGAGATGGTACCGCTGCACTTAGTGCATTTTTTAAACCCGGAGGCGGGCTTTTCCATGAGGAATTTTCTGTTAGGCCTAAGGCCCAACGAAGAAAAAATACACTGAAGTGGAACGGAAAGTATTCTTTTTTTTTTTTTTTAAGAAAAAGAAAGAAAAGACCGGCGGTACCGGTCCGACGTCGAAGAAGGCAGACGCGCGACCAAAGAAATAAAATAAAATAAAGAACTTCTTCAGCGGTGACAGGAACACGACCTGCTGGCTCCGCGGAAAAGAAGAACTGGAGAGAGGCGGTTAGAAAAGGCGGGAAGGCAGCGCGCAGGCGCTGTGGGATGCTCCCAAAAGCTTTCCTTTTTTGGGAAGCTGGGGAGCGTTCCCGCGCAGGCTCCGTCAGTACCGACGTACCCATATGTGAAGACTCATCCCTGCTTGTTCCTGGAGATGCCATTAGATCTATAACCGTCTGTCCTACTGAATGGTGAGGTCGTGAAACACCGCTGCATTCAGTTCCCACTCACCCCGATCCAACCGGTGTCGATTGAGGAAGTCGGCCTGCACATTGTCCTTACCCGCTACATGCTTTTTGTTCCGGCCCGATGAGGCTGCGTAATAACCCTAGCTTGCACTCTGGAAACCCCGAAAGGGCTGGCCCCGTGACCTGTAGCGGCCTCTGAAACGGGGTAAAGTGTGCTGCACATGTCCTCCAAAAGTCTCTGGTCTGTCATAAGAACATAAGATATGCCATACTGGGTCAGACCAAGATTCATCAAGCCCAGTATCCTGTTTCCAACAGTGGCCAATCTAGGTCATAGGTACCTAGCAGTTTCCCCAAGACACAGGTTCCACAATGCTTGTATTGGGTCAAGCATTGATATCCTGGGTCCCTTTTTAATAATGGTTTATGGACCTTTCCTCCAGGAACTTGTCCAAACCTTTTTTAAACCCAGCTACACTAACAGCCTTTACTACATCCTCCGGTAACAAATTCCAGAGTTTGATTACACGTTGAGTGAAAAAATATTTCTTTTATTAGTCTTAAATAGTTTACCCTGTAGCTTCATTGCATGTCCCCTAGTCTTTCTATATTCTGATAAGGTAAACAATCGATCTACGTTTACCCGTTCCACTCCGTTCATTAATTTATAGACTTCTATCATATCTCCCCTCAGCCGTCTCTTTTCCAGGTTAAAGAGCCCTAACCTTTTTAGCCTTTCTTCATAGAAATATCCTTCCATCCCCTTTACCATTTTGGTGGCTCTTCTCTGAACCTTTTCTAAAATCGCTATATCCTTTTTAAGATACGGCGACCAGAATTGCACACAATATTCAAGGTGCGGTCTCACCATGGAGAGAAACAGCGGAGAAACAGCCGGTCCACTACTCTGGGATCCAGTCGCCATTAGTGGGGGCGAAGGATTCTGCTGACTCTGTCCGCCAGGCCATTCTCCTGACCTGGAAGGTATTTTGCCTTGTGGGACATCCTCCGGACAGCGAAAGAGCAGATGAGGACCGCTTCCCGACAGAGGGAGCGTGATCCTGTGCCTTCCTCCTTGTTGATGTAGAACATTGCCACCCGGTTGTTGGTCTGCATGAGAACCAACCTCCTGCTGAGGTGTTCCTCGAACACCCTCAGGGCCCACCAGATTGCTCAGAGTTTGAGCAAATTTATTTGTTGCTGAGACTCCTCGGGCAACCATTGCCCCTGTGTGCATAGTGGCCCGCAGTGGGCGCCCCACCCTAAAAGGGAAGCATCTGTCAGCATTGCATCGTGCTGCGGGGCTTGGAAGAGCAATCCCCGGAGGAGATTGTGGGGGGATTTGCCACCAATTCAGGGACAAACGGAGGTCAGGAAGGACCTTGACAGGGTCCTTGAGGTGTCCAAGGGACTGGCTGCATTAGGCACTAAGACACTACTGAGCCGTCCGCATGTGCAGGCGGGCATAGGGAACCACATGCATGGTCGAGGTTATGTGGCGCAGGACACGTAGCATGGTCGAAGCGGCAACCTGGGTAGCATTTTGGACATGAGCCACCAGAGCTCAGAGGCGGGTGGCACGATCCACTGGTAAGGCGGCGGTCACCTGCAGAATATTGAGGTGCACCTCGATAAACTCGAGAGCCTGCACCGGCTCGAGGTAAGACTTTGGGTAGCTGACCAAGAACCCCAAGCTCTCCAGGATGACGATGGTGCGCAACATTGCTCGCCGAGCCTCCTCGGCCAAGGAGCCCGGCACGAGCCAGTCATCGAGGTAGGGAAAGACTAGCACGCTCCGATGCTGAAGGTGAGCGGAGACTGGAGACTACAACGAGACACTTTGTGAAGACTCGCGGGGCAGACACGAGGCTGAAGGGGAGCACCTTGTACTGGAAGTGCTCTCCCTGCACATTGAAGCACAGGTACTGTCTGTGCTGGAGGTGGATTAGGATGTGGGCGTAATTGTCCTTTAGATCCAAGGAGCATAGCCAGTCGCCCTGCTGGAAAAAGGGCAGCAGAACACCAAGGGATAACATCTTGAATTTCTTCTGCACCAGGGACTTCTTCAACCTGCGGAGGTCGAGCATGGGCCGCAGACTCCCCGTCTTTTTCGTGACGAGGAAGCAGTGGGAATAAAAGCCCGGACCTTGAAGGTGCGGAGGAATCTTCGACTGCCTTTTGGGAAAGGAGAGAGAGTAATTCTCGCTGCAGCAGGAGCAGATGCGCAGTGAGTAGAGGAGGCTCCGCCGGGGAGAAAGGAAGTGGAAGCCTGTCGAAATGAAGGTGGTAGCTGTCTCGGACGACCTGGAGAACCCAGGTATCTGAGGTGATGGAGGCCCACAATGGGACAGGCGTCCCCCCATTGGCTGCTGCGCTGCCGGAGGGTAAGGGGCTATGCCGATAGCATCAAAACCCCTGAGTGGGTTGTGGAGGAGCCGGTGTCTGGGCCTTGGGCCCTTTCGGCTTACGATGCCCTTGGCCAGATTTTCCCTGCACCGGGGTAGTCTGCATGGGGGTAGCCGGGTATGGCGAATAGCCCCGGTACTGGAGGCCCTTTCTGGGGAAGAAGGGCTTCTTGGCTGGCTGCTTCTTTCGAGGCAGAGTGGCGGTCTTGCAGGAGAGACTGGTTCTGGTGATGAACTCCATCTATCTCTGCGGCCTTATCCTCCATTGGCTTGCTGAAGAGCTGCTTGCCGAGGCAAAGGATGTCCAGGAGCTTCTCCTGCACCCATTGCTCCAAACCAGAGGATTGGAGCCATGCTTGGTGGCAGGTTCCAATGCCTGCGGCCGCCACCTGAGCGTAGGAGGCTCAGGAGAGGTACTTAGAGCAGTCTGCAATTGACTTTAGCAGAGTGCCGAATCTATTGAGGGGCTCTCCCTCGAGGCCTGCGGAGAACCCCCCTAGCTCCTTAGCTGAATCACGCAACATACCGATGTACAGTTGGTATGCCTGGATGTGACAGGAGAACATGGATCCTTGGTAGGCCTTACGACCCAGGGCATCAATAGCTCGTGACTCTCGGTCAGGTGGTACCAGATGAGTGCGATTTTGGGCTCTTCTGCTTCCTCATGGTCGATTCCACCACCATTGAGGTGTGTGGGAGTTGGGTCTTTCAGAAGCCTGGTCCACGTTGTACCTTGTACTTCGTGTCAAGGCGCTTGCTCATGATGGGGACCAAGGCAGGGGCCTCCCACATGCAGAGCAGCAGCCGAGATAGAATTGGAGATACAGGCAGTGAGGGATTCCCTGGGTGGGGACTCGTACTGAAGAACGTTGAGTTCTTCAGCCTGAGGGTCCTCCTCGGCCTGGGTGGCCAGTTTAAGGGCCCGTGCCATGTCCTGAATGAACACCAGGAAGGAAGTGTCCTCAGGTGGCGAGCGCCGCTGGAAAGTGGGCGGTGAGGGGTCCGACGGAAGATCCCGGTGGGTACGGGTTTCTTGGCAAGGTGTCCCCATCGGACTCCCATTCCGAGAAATCGGTTGAGGAGTACAAGCCGGGCAGATCGCCCTGTCCAATGGCTGGCACCCGCTTGGAGCCAGAGGCCCTGGACGACCGCACCTCCGAGGAATGGGAGGGCTATCGAGACGATGTTGAGGACCCTCATGAGGCCCGAGGTTCTTGGGGGTTTCCTGGACAGATTTTAGGTGTCCCACGCGAGGGACCCACGGTCTCTGGGCGTGAGTCAGCAAAGCTGACTGTGAGCGCCTGCTGGGAAGCGATGAATGCAGAAATGCTGCGTTCCAGCGCCAGCATGTGGGATTCCCACACGGGCGTGGGGCCCTGCGACCTCACTGGGATGACCCTCAGGAGACCGGAAGCCTTCGCTGGAGGCCTCCGCTTCCGTGCAGGGTACCTTGCGGGGCCCGCTCCCTGTCCGACTCTCAGGAATGCCGAAGGGGGCTAAGCAACCGAGCGCAGAAATGCTCGCACTTGTCAGGAACCCCCGACAGCAACTTTGAGGCTGCTTTCTTTTTGTGCCGCTCCACCTATGGCGACTCCTGGTCGGAATGCTGCTGAGATCATGGGGCCACAGGAGGGGACCCCACCGGGGGAGAGAGACAACCAAAGGCGCCACCGGGGATTCTGAGGCAGCCTTTAAGAAAATGTCTTCGGACTTCTGCTTATGGCTGAGCAGGGCCTTAGAGGACATTTTCTTGCAGAGTGAACAGAGCTCCAGATCATGGTCGGCTCCGAGGCACCACAGACAGCAGTCGTGAGTGTCCGTAAGCGACATGTTCCTAGAGCATCTATCGCATTTTTTGAAACCGATGGCCATGGGGGTAAAAATGGCCCCTGTGAGGTTGAAGACCCACATGGCCAGCGGTTAGGAGAGAAAAAAAGGGTATGAAGCCTGTAATAGAAAAAATGAGAAGAAAAGCGTATCCCCGACAGCTCTAAAAAGTAGAGCAGGGGAAGGTACGGGTACAGGACCGATGCAACTGGAAAAATAGAGGCCTGTTAAGGTGAAAAAAACCTTTTTCTGAGGGTCGAGGATGTGTGTCCGATGGGCTCCACGAAAAAAAGGGAGACTGAGCAAGATGGCACCCTTGAGAGGGAAGAGGACCACGCATGCGTGGCAGCAATCCCAAAGGCTTTCTTTGAAAGCTGGGGAATTGCTCCATGTGAGCTCCATTGGTGCCAACGTCACCCATAAGTGAGGACTGACTTCCTCCTTGTTCCTGGAGAATGAGTGGACTCCACCATTGCCTGTGTGAGACTGGGGAACACCACTGCTGCTCACAGAAGATGGTCAACAGTCAGGGAGGCATAACAATCACCTAGAGGCCCACGAGGCTGACTGCATCACTGCTGCTGCTCACGACAGAAACGGACCCCAAGCAGGAGAAACCCAGTGCAGCAGCACCTGGCGGGGCCCAGAAGCAGCAGCGTTTTGTAGCTTACAGATGCGCTGCCTCTAGCTGGGGAAGGGGATGGATAAAGAGACCCAGAGCTCCCAGGTATTTCCCCCTTGTTAGGATTTGCTGAAGTCTCATGAGCATCTGGGTACCGGACAGGCCTCCCCAGCACTCTATACCCCAGCAATACGTTTCGGATGCTCTCATGTTCCTTTTCTTTATTTATTTTTAAACAATCACTAGTAGAACCTAATTTAATAATCACTAGCAGAATCTAATCTACCCAAGTCAATCTGTCATTGAGTCCCCAATGCAGCGACACCTCATCCAGCTGCTGAGGACTGAGACTTGTGCGGGGGAGCTGAAGGGGGAGCTCTAGTACTGCATCACTGGAAAATCTGTCATGCTCAGTTCTCAACTGCCAGAGGATGGTGAATACCCCATTCATACCTGGACTGGCCTGGAGGAATGATTAGAAAGCTAACATTTCATCCATCTGGAAATCAGTTTCAATGTCAGTGATCTTTTTCTTACCAGAACCATGTAAAGAAGAGCTGATCAGATTAAAATCTCATTCTCTCAAAAAATGAAGTTTCAGATCTTTCTAATAGCCAGCAAGTACATTTGTCTTCTTTGATGCCAAATATATCATATGCAATGCCATACTTTTACGTAAATAGAGGCTGTATTTCTTTTGTTACGTTGTTAAGTAAAGCTGAAGTGACGCTTTGGAACTGCACAGTTCAATCCTGTGGGGATGTAATTTTATAATAAGACATCTATATGAAGCTCTGTCGTGAAGAATCTTGAACAGAATCTTGGGGGAAAAGCATACAGAAGACCCTCAGACCATGAGACTAGGAAGGCATCGGCGGCCACCCTGGCGGGGTGCGGCTGCCTTGAGCAGAAGCAGGGCAACTGGTGATTGTCTGGGCTTGCAAACAGGTCCATCACCGGTTCCCCCCAGGTCTGGAAAAGCCCGCTGGCTACTTCCGGGGCCAGCTGCCATTTGTGCGGCTGGAGCATCCTGCTGAGTCTGTCGACCAGCCAGTTGTCCTGGCCCGGCAGGTATACCACCTTGAGTAGAATGCCCTGCCGGATTGCATAAGAGCACAGATCCAGGGCTTCCTGACAGAGGGCACGGGACCCCGTGCCCCCGTTTGTTCACATAGAACATGGCAACCTGGCTGTCCATCTGCACCAGGACAGACCTGTGGCCCAGGCACTGCCGAAACGCCTTCAGGGCGAGATGGACTGCATGCAGTTCCAACAGACTGATCTGATGAGCACTCATTTGTGGACCAAACGCCCTGGGTGTGGTATCCCTGGCAATGGGCTCCCCAGCCCAGCAGGGAGGCATCTGTGGTGAGGACCCTCGAGTGGCATCCCTGCCTCCAAGTGACGGGGCGAGAGCCACCAGGTCGGACTGCACCAGGTGCCTGGTCACTCTGACTCTGTCCTGGAGATGTCCCGTGGTCTGGGACCATTGGTCCCTGAGGCACCACTGCACAGTTCGCATGTGGAGGCAGGCATCTGGAGTGACAGATCGTGGAGGCCATGTTCCCGAGGCGGCGCAGCAGACGCCTTGCTGGCACTGAGGGATGGTGCAGTTTATCTTTGGCTAGTACCATGAGCCTGCCTGCAGGCAGGAATGTCTTCGACTGAAGGGTGTTGATCTTTGCCCCAGTAAGTTCCAGTTCTTGTGCTGGGCAAAGGCTGGACTTGGGGTAGTTGATAACGAAACCCAAGTATTGAAGGACCTGGGTGGTGCGTGTCGTGGCCTGCTGCACTTCGGGGCCGTAGTGCCCCTGATGAGCAAGTTGTCGAGTTAGGGGGAAGACAAAGATCCCCTGAAGCCTGAGAAAGACGGCGACCACCGCCAGGCACTTTGTGAATACCCTGGGGGCCGAGGTGAGGGCGAAGAGAAGCACCCTGTATTGGAAATGCTTGCCCCCTACCACAAAGCGTAGGTATTGCCTGTGGCTTGGGGGGATTAGGATGTGGGTGTAGGCGTCCTTTAAATGTAAGGAGCATAGTCGGTCTCCCTGGCGGAGGTAAGGAAGCAATGTTCCAAGGGAGAGCATCTTGAACTTCTCCCTCACCAGGGATTTGTTGAGGTAGAAAAAAAAAGGAGGAACCGACCCGATACCAAGGTACCGAGGTCGGGGCGGGAAAGGGTACCGACGCAAGACCGGAGAAAGTCAAAAAGGCACAATAAAATCAACTTTTTCTGGGACAGGGACAGATTACGTCTGATGGGCTCCGTGAAAAAAAAGGAGACTGAACAAGATGGGTAGGAAGGGGACCACGCATGCATGGTAGCAATTCCCAAAGGCTTTCTTTGAAAGCTGGGGATTTGTTCTGTGCGAGCTCCGTCGGTGTCACCCATATGTGAGGACTGACTTTCTGCTTGCTTCCGGAGAAACTTTATGTAAAAATTATTATTAAAGCTATGGAAATACAAGGCTTAAAAGGAAGAGAGGAGGCACTGTGGATTAAACTAGAAAGAGGGAAAGGGAAATTCATTTGCATTGGAGTTATATACAGATCCTCCTCATAGGGAGTAGTGAATGAAGATTTAATAGAAGACATACACAGTATTACCATGAAAGAAGTGATACTGTAGGTGATTTTAATATGCTGAATGTGGACTGGTACATCCCTGCTGTGGTATCATCTAGAAGTAAGGAGATCCTGAATTTTCTACAGGAAGAACTATTCAGGAAACTGGTAACAGAACCCACGTGATGGGGCCATGCTGGAGTTACTGCTTACCAATGGGGAAAATGCTTCTGATGTTACAGTGGGAGATTATCTCACATCCAGTGATCACCAGATGGTATGGTTCAGTATTAAGTTTAGGGCTGATAAAATCCATTCAAAAGAGGGTCTTAGACTTTAGGAAAACTAACTTTGCCAAGACAAGACAATACCCTCAGAGTTGTTGGTGGGATGGGAGCAGCTGGGGGATGTTAGAAAGGTAAATAAATATAAGAGGAAAAGGAGGTCGCTATGATTCTCAAAAAATAGCTGAAAAGGTGAAGAAAAAGAGGGAGGCCTTCATGAAATACAAGAGATCACAGAGGAAGATAGACATCTATATTTGGAAAAAACTTAGAGAACATAGCAAAGTAGTCAGGAAAGCAAAGGTTCAAAAAAGGAAGAAGAAATAGCTAATGCAATAAAATGTGGGGATAAGACTTTTTCAGAAATGTTAGTGAGAGTAGGAAGGGCAAAAGTGGTATTATCAGACTCAAGGGAGTAATATGCAGAAACTGATGAGGATAAAGCAGAATTGCTTAACAAATATTTTTTTGTCTGTGTTCACAGAGGAAGGGACAGGAGCAGGACCTCAAAACACCCACAAACAGGAACAGAAGTGACGTGGATCTCAAACGATTTTCAGAAGACTGTGGTTGTGAGGAACTAGCTAAACTAAAAGTAGACAAAGACATGGGTCCGGATGGGATACATCCAAGAATTCTAGTGGCTCCACTCTGACCTTTTCAATAGCTCTTTGGAGAAGGGAGTGGTGCCAGAGGACTGGAGAAAGGCACATGTGGTCACTTTACACAAAAGTGGAAGTAAGGATGACATTGAGAACTACAAACTGTTTAATCTAACCTCTATGGTTAATAAATTATTGAAAAGGCTACTAAAAGAGAGAATAGTAAGGTTTCTGAAGTCCAATGGATTGCAGGATCAGAGGCAGCATGGATTCACCAAAGGCAGGTCTTGTCACACAAATCTGATTGATTTCTTAAGCTGGGTGACACCAAGGATTTGGACTAAGAAAGAGCCCTAGATGTGATGTTTTTAGATTTCAGTAAAGCCTTTGACACCATTCCTCACAGGCGACTTATAAACAAACTGAGCATCCTAGGGATGGGCCCTAAAGTTAGATGTTTGGGTTAGAAATTGGTTGAGTGGGAGGCAACAGAGGGTACAGGTAAACGGGGCTCACTTTGAGGAGGAGGAGGTTAGCAGTGGTGTGCCGCAGGGATCTGTCCTTGGTCTGATTCTTTTTAACATTTTTGTTAGTGATATTGCGGAAGGGCTGTCGGATAAGGTTTTCTTGTTTGTCAATGATACTAAAATACGCAAGAGTAGACACCCAGGAAAGGGTAGATAGCATGAGGAGGTATATCTAGCTAAGCTTAAAGAATGGTCTAGAATTTGGCAGCTGAAATTTAATGCTAAAAATGCAAGGTCATGAAGCTAGACTGCAAAAATACAAAGTTACAGTACAGAACGGGGGTGGGGTACTTATGTCCACAAAAAATTGGACCTATGCGTGATTGTGTCTGACAATCTTAAAGTAGCTAAACAGGTAGAAAAGGCGACTCTGAAAGCTAGAAGGATGCTTGGGTGTAAAGGGAGAGGAATGGCCAGCAGAAAAGAGGAGGTGATAATGCCTCTGTGTAAGTCCCTGGTGCGACCTCATATGGAGTTTTGGGTGCAATTCTGGAGAACACACCTTCAAAAGGATATAAGCAGGTTGGAATCGGCACAGAGGGTCGCAGGAATATATCCTTAGTCTGATTCTGTTTAACATCTTTGTTAGTGATATTGTGGAAGGACTGTCGGGTAAGGTTTGCTTGTTTGTAGACGATACCAAAATCTGTAAGAGTAGACACACAGGAAGGAGTCAACATGAAGAATGGTCTAGAATATGTCAGCTGAAAATTAATGCTAAAAAATGCAGGGCCATGTATTTGGCTGCAAAAATCCAAAGGAGCTGTACAATGTAGGTGGGTGAGGTACTTCTGTCCACAAAAGAAGAATGGGACCTGGGCATAATTGTGTCTGACAATCTTAATGTAGCTAAATAGGTAGAAAATGCGACTGCGAAAGCAAAGAATGCTTTGGTGTATAGGGAGAGGAATAGTCAACAAAAAAAGGAGGTGATAATGCCTCTCATGTGACCTCATTTGGAGTATTGTGTGCAATTCTGGAGACCACACCTTCAGAAGGATATAGGCAGGTTGGAGTTGGTGCAGGGGGTGGCTACTAAAATGGTTAGTGGTCTTCGTTATGAGGCATATGAGGTCAGACAAAGATCTTAATATGTATACTTGAGAGGAAAGGTGAGATGGGGGATATGATAGAGACCTTTAAATATTTCCGTTGCATAAATGCACAGGAAGGTATCTTTCAACTGAAGGCAACTCTTCTACTAGAGGACATAGGATGAGTGTGAAAGGGGATAGACTCAGAAGTAATATGTGGAAATATTTCTTTATGGACAGAATAATCAACGTACAATTAAACTCTGGAATTCGTTACCAGAGTTTAGTAAAAGCTGTTAGTGTAGCTGGCTTTAAAAAAGGTTTGGACAAGTTCTTGGAGGAAAAGTCTATAAATCATTATTAAAGGGGGACCCAGGAAATCCACTGCTTGTCCCAATACAAACATTGTGGAACCTGTGTTTTCTGGGGAAACTGCTAGGTAATTGTGACCTAGATTGGCCACTGCTGGAAACAGGATATTGGGCTTGATGGACCTTGGTCTGACCTAGTATGGCATATTTTAATGTTCTTATGCGTGGAATAATCTCCCAGTGGAGGTGGTAGACACAAGTACAGTATCTTAATTCAAAAATCATGGGACAAACACAGAGGATCTCTAAAGATAAAAAGGGGACTATTGTAGTTGATATGGAAGGGCAGACTAGATAGGCCAAGTGATCTTTTTCTGCCGTCGTGTTTCTATGTTTCTAAGTGTCTGTGCATGGGATGTGGAGGTGGCTGCCTTTGTATGGGTGGGGTGCAGGTGTGTGTGTGTGAGCTGCAGAGCTGGGAAGTCTCCATTTGTATACTGTAGTGGTGGGGTGCTCATGTCTGTATGTGTGTATGATGTGGAGATTGGGTGCCTATGTGTGCGAGCTTGTGGTGTGGGGGTGGGTTGCTTGTGTATATTCTGGGGGAAGGGGAATGCACCTTTTGGCAACACCTTGCAATCTTCCCTCCCTGCCCCCCAGCCCCTTTCCTGCTCACTCCCCTACTCTGTTAACCTTCCAGACTCTCACCTCCCCAGCACTCCCATCCCCTACCCAAAACGCCCCCCATATCCTCCTTTTTTATAAGCCCACTGCCCCTTTAAATTTTCCCTTCCTTCTATACCTCAATTTCCCTCCCTCCCAACCTTTTTTGCTGCTGCAAGCCGTTTCCCTTCTGTTCTGCCCACGGGGATCTCTTGTGGCAGACAGGTTATTTTTTGTGCGATCACGACCATGCTCTTTTCTGCTCAGCATGTATTTTGGCCTTCCTCTTCACGTCTGCCCATAGGGATCCATTTCCCTCAGGCAGACAAGAAAAGCATGGCCGCAATCGTGGCAAAGATACCTTCTGTCTGCCTGCAAGGATCCGAGCTCCTGCAGGCAGACAGGAGTGTCTACCACCATCGTGACCTTCCCTTCTGTTCTGCCCGCGAGAGATGGGATCCCCACTGTTATACATAAGGGGCCACAGGCATCCAGAGGGAGCAAAAAGCCCAGGTGCAAGATGCAAATTTATGGTCACCATGGTGACCTGGCACCTAGGATTTAACGTAAGAACATAAGAAATGCTATACTGGGTCAGACCAAGGTACATCAAGCTAGTATCCTGGCAGGTTCCCAAAAAGGTACAGAGATTCCATGCTTCTTGTTCTAAGCAGTAGATTTCCTGGATCCTCTTTAATAATGGTTTATGGACCTTTCCTCCAGAAATTATAAAACCTTTATTAAACCTAGCTATGCTAATAGCTTTTACTACATCCTCCTTTAAGAAATTACAGAGTTTGATTACACGTGGAGTAAAAAAATATTTTCTCTTATTAGTCTTAAATGGGTTGCATTGTAGCTTCGTTGTGTCTCCTCTAGTCTGTCTTCTTTTTGATGGCATAAACAACCGGTCTACTTTTACCCATTCCACTCCATTCATTAATTTATAGATCTCTATCATATCCCCCCTCAAATGTCTCTCTTCCAAGTTGAAGAGCCCCAACCTTTTAAGCCTTTCCTCATAGGGGTATCCTTCCATTCCTTTAACCATTTGTGTCGCTTTTCTTTGTGCCTTTTATAATTCTGCTATATCCTTTAAGATATAGCACAGTTAACTTACCTGTAACAGGTGATCTCTGGGAACAGCAGGAATAAGTCTTCACATATGGGTACGTCGGTACCGACGGAGCCCGCAAGGGAATGCTCCCCAGCATCCAATCAGAAAGCTTTTGGGAGCATCCCTCGCGCCTGCGCACTGCCTTCCCGCCTTTTCCACTGCCTCTCCTCAGTTGAGTTTCATAGCTGAGTCAAAAGGAGAGAAAGAGGAAAGGAAGATAGAGAGATAGATACAACTCCTAGGGGAGGTGGGTGGGTTGTGAAGACTTATTCCTGCTGTTCCCAGAGATCACCTGTTACAGGTAAGTAACTGTGCTATCTCCAGGAACAAGCAGGAATGAGTCTTCACATATGGGGACTCACTAGCTATAGATGCCAGGGGGAGATCTCATAAAATGCGTGTCCCTGGATGAGGACTGCACTTCCCACAGATGGATCTCCGGCATCCCATCAGGGATGGTGGGTAGGAGTTGAAAAGAGAGGAGCTGTAAGAAAAAACAGTGAACCTAAGGACTACAGGAGAGGAGTCCTTGGTATGTATGATAAGTACCATTAAAATTATTTAATGAACAATCATAATATGGAGCTTACCTACTGGATTGTAGGAAGTAGAGAGCGTGATGGAGACTACTGGAGATTCAGTAGAGGAATCCTCAAGGTGACCTCACAGCAGTGAGGATGAATGTCCAAATCTGGAATTGGCAGGTGACCCAGGTGTCAACTGGGGTAGTATGAGAACGGCAGGTCTTCAGTGGAAAGCTTTATGGAAAAAAGCTGAAAACTCTTTTAGGTACAGAGTCATTAATATTGAGGAGTAAAAGAGGAAGACTGACTGATTTGGACAAGTAGCTTAGTACTGGAGGGAAGAAGGGGTATGGAAAAAAGCCCGCATTCCCAGGGAGGACAGATGTGTGAAGGGCTGAAACCTCAGAACTACTAAAGATCTACACCGTCTTTCCTAGCTGGTGAGAGATAGGAAAGATATTGAAGTATGATGTTTCAGGGATAGTGAGACCTAGAGTAAAGTGGAGCTGTTAGTACCACAGTAGTGGCTGTGTGCATAACAGCCCCACATACCGAGGGACAGTATGAAGATATGCCAGCCAACTGTCTGGAACCTCTAAGAAGGTACACCTCTATAGTATAGACAGTTAGAGAGATGGTATGTAATACATATCTACCTATAAAAAGCATCTCAACAGATACATATATAGAGGGATATATATATATATATATATATATATATATATATATATATATATATATAGACATGTGTATATATATGCAAAATTTTTACACGGCACAAAATCAATTACCACATCTATGCTGATGACATTATGCTATACTCACAACTCGACTATCAAAACCCAGACTACAACCCACTAGAGACTTGCATAGGGGAGATTCAAGACTGGTTACAACAAAGCAGCATGTCAATTAACCACAAGAAAACCGAAGTTATGTATATCTCCAAAGCACCGAACTTTGTCCCACCCTCTTCAATAACACTATGCAACACCACTTACCAAACAAAAAATGAAATAAAATATCTGGGAGTCACATTCGACTGTGACCTAAAAATGGAGAAACACCTCCGAAAGACCAACAGAGCAGTTTTCCACAAACTGCGAGTTCTTCAACCCATTCGGAACATCATTGACCCCCAAGATTTCAGATCCGTGGCTCAAGCACTCATCATGCCACATTTTGTCTACTGCAACGCCATCCTTCAAGGTCTACCTAAGAAAACTCTGAACATACTGCAAATGGCACAAAATGTAGCTGCCAGGGTCATTATGAAGAAAAATCTAAGTGACCACATCACACCAGTACTAATTCAATTACACTGGCTACCCATAGCAGCACGTACAAGATACAAAATTTTGACAACTACTTTCAAACTCATCCACAACTTAGCACCATCCTTCCTCACCACCCCAGTCAGATTACAACCCCCTACCAGAAACAGACGAACCATCAACACCAACATCCTCCACACACCACCTGATTTTAGATCTACCAAAGTCAACACCAGCAACAGGGCTTTTTCATATGTAGCACCAACACTATGGAACCAATGACAGACTTTAGAAAAAAGCTCAAAACGCACATATTCCAAAACCATTTCAATCTGATCTAATTCCACATATGCAAACACAGGAAGCCTATCTTGTATAAATGCATATATGTAAAGGATTTTATGTACATATGTAAATGACTTCCCCTATTACTAAGAAATGCTAAGTCTGTGTGATCTGTAAATGATTTCCCCCATAACTAAGAAATGTTAACTCTGTGTGATCTGCTTCTCTAACCAATCTGTATGTATACAAAAATTGTACCTGCCCTGATTCGGCAGTTTCTCAATGTAATCCTACCTGCTTCTGATCGCTGGAAGGAGCGGGATACAAATACCTGCTAAATAAATATATATATATATATATATATATATATATAGATATATATATATATATATAAAGGATTTATACTTGATACTTGGGAAAGAGCGGTATATAAATGTGTGCTAAATAATAATAATAAATTATATATATATATATATATGGGCATCACTTATGCACACACAGCTTACAGACATATGTATGTATAGAATATATATAGAGATATATACATACATGAATATATAAGTCTGAAGATACAGGTCTGCAACTAAGCCCCATGAGAACATTCACATGAGAGATGTGAAGGAGAAAGATTCATCTAATAACAAGAGGGTGGAACCCACTTGAAAAAATATATAGAGAATCTATTCCTCCGGGCTAAGAGGATGCAGGAATGCTATCCAGTGAAATAACCAGGATGGTTGCGTGAAAAAACAGAGGATAGTATCAGTCTGTAGAGAGCAAGTCGTGAGTTCTGTAGAACTCTGACATGGTAAATGGACAGAAAAACGCATAGAAGGAGATACCAGGATGACCCACTGGAGGGACACAGGGGTATCATGCGTTACTGGTAGAATATGTGCTGTCCATGAGGGGTAGGATAGCAGGAGGGCAAGCTGTAAGGAAAAAAGAGCATATTCCTGCAGGATTGGGAAACTCCTTGGACATTCACGCAGAAAAAGCTTATATCCTGTGTTATAACAGGAGACAAGAGGGTGTGGAGAACCCTCACAGTCATGGAAAATGACTGATAAGCCTTTTCCACTATACAGAATAGCCATCAGAGACAAAGTTCAATGCTCTCTAGCAAGTGCCCATAGTAGAAAGCTTCTCTGAAGATTGCAGAGAGCATTATGCAGGAGAATTAGGATATAAAACTGACTGTAGGTCAGCTGTGTTATCATATCCAAAGAAATGGAGATGGTCAGAAGAAGATAATGTGAGAAGCCTGAAGTGAGTAGGATTATCCAAGATAGATGAGGACAATCTTGGAATCACTACTAAGGCTAGACAGACTGGAAACTTGTGGGAAGGTACCAGTAGATGAATTAATGGAACTCCTGCATGAACAGCAACTGAAGGAGACAGCCGAGAGAATCTGTCTGTGAAACACAGAGAGAACAGACAAAGGGAGAGGAAATGGACCTGTCCCTGTCTGATAAGCTGTCTAGAGAATTTGGTCAAAGAAAAACTCTACACTTAAATGAAGGTGTACAGTATGGTACCACTCATTCAGGAAAAAAACAGGATGACTTACCATATGGCGAGTCAGCTGAAGAAGAAAATGTTCATGTTGGGACAGAAACTATCATGGGATAGTAGTTAACTTCTCTTCTTGGAAGGAAGAGGAGGAGAAATCTGTAACCCATAGACAAGAATAATCTGACAGCTGAGTACATCCTAAAGAAAGGAAGCCATGTGTAGAGCTTTAAAGAAAAAAACAGTGAACAAACTTCTGCTAAGAAGAGGTTAACTGTAGATTGCAACCTTTAGGAACCTATGGTTGCTGGGTATGCTTAGAGTTTAGATTCTTCAGACCAAGACGAGGTTCGAATCCGAGTCACGGCACAAACTGAAGAAAACTTCATGATCTGACCACAATACCACGGCTCTTTAGGTCTCTGGTCCATCAGTAGTGAGAGACAGGCAGAGAGTAATACAGAACACAATCACACACACACAAAGTGCTATTTTCTTTGAGCTCAGAGGGAAGACAATAAGCGGACTAGGAACAGGCATAATTCCAGGCTTATTGAATTCAAAGTTCTCCTCCTGAAAGCTCCCTTTTTATTAGAGAAAAAGAGGAAGTAACAATCATTTATTATAACCATGAAATAACACAAGGTGTCGCCAAAGTTCTTTTTACAGAGTAAGATCTGATTACAGTATATTAGATGAAATTTATAATTACAAAAGTTGCAAAAATTATGTTGTGTCAGCAGGGACTTCCAGCTGACTGTACAATGAACTATGGTTGCACAGGTCACATAGCCTTTATGCTTAGTTAACACTGTTCCATCTATTTTAAAGACAGTTACACAGAACCCATGACCATGACATCTTATTCTATTTAAGAAAGTAGGTGAAAAGTCAAACTTCTAAACACATTTTGTATCAAGAAATTCATCCATCTTCAATTACATATTGGGGATTCTGGTATCCCCTTTATCTGTCCATCCCTACACTGGGTTACATCGGGATGATGGGCAGGAGAAGAGTGAAACCTCCTTTTCTTGGGGAAAGAAGGTTTGGTAGGAGATTTCCTACCTCCTGGGGAAGAAGGCGGCTTAGGATGGTTCCTAGAACCAGGAAAGTCAGTGGAGCAATGATCAACCTGACGTAAAGCCTCCTTATTGAAGAGATTTTCTCCAGTACAAGGAGAATTACCCAGTGTGTGTTGTGCCCATCTGCTCAGGTCTGAAGCTTGGAGCCAGGCTCTACGACGTGCTCCAATGGCAATAGCAGAGGATCTGCTAACAGACTCAAAAGAGTCTAGAGAAGCACGAGAAAGAAACCAAGAGATATTCTGGCTATTACTAAGAAGCAAGGAATAGTCTGCAGCCTTAGGCTCTGATAGAAAAGGAGTCAAAAGATATAATTTCTTTGTGACCTCCTGGAGAGATAGACTCATATAAAAAATAAGAGATAATCCTTGATGCCAGCATAGATGTTTGGAAGGTTTGACGTCCAAAGGCATGAAGTGCTCTAGATGCACGACCTGGCGGATAAGAAGAATGTTGCTTCTTGCTTTTTGACTTCCTCATTGCTGATTCCACTACAATGGAATGATGGGGAAGTTGAGGTTTTTGAAATCCTGGAGAGGGGGGCACCTGATACAGAACATTAGTTGCTGTAGAAGGTGAGGGAACCCTTAAAGGTGATTCCCATATTCTCAGAAGATCCTGCAAAGAATGATGTAAAGGAAGCATTATATTTTCCTTTTCTGCAGGAGAGCCTCGAGTAGGATCATAGCCAGGGATAGGAATAGCAAGAAATATTGCCATGTCAAGGAGAAATTTCTGAAAAGAGGGATCTCCAATGGGAACTATCCCTGGGCAGGCTAAGGTTGAAGGAGCAGCCTGAGCACCAGAGGATGTACTGGTCTGGTGCAGAAAAAGAACCCCACTAGAAGGATAGTGTACTGGTAGTCACGATTTGAGGCAGTGAGTACTGCATCGTCCATGCCAGGTATCGATTCCAAACTAGGCATAGAAAGGATTGATGGTACCGATGTAACTGCAGGAACCGACCTCGATACCGATACCGGTAGCTGAGTCGGAACCGGAGATGGTAACGCCATCGCGGCAGACATCGGAGGCTGCTCAAGCGGTACCGAGGGAATCAGAAACGCTTGGTGAATATCCTCGGTACTGCGTATCCGGAAACGATAAGGGTTGGTTCCGAGACGCATCGGTACCCAGTCATCTAGACTAGATATCGATTCCAGACTCAGCATCGAAGAGAGCGAGTCTATCGATGCATGTCTAGAGGGTACCGACGTCGGTGGTGGTATCGGCGATGTTGCCGATACAGGAAAGTCAGTCTGGGTCATATCGATCGGTCCCAAAGGTACCGAGGACGCCAGATGACGATCCCTGGTGAAGAGTGGAACACTCAACACCGGTGCCGATGCCGGGGTATCGGTACCGCTTGAAGCGGATGCCACCACCGAGCATGGCTCAGGTATGTTCTGTGAGGGGTGAGCCCCAGGAACAACCTGAAACCCCTGAAATGCTTTGGAGCCCCGAGACTCCCGCCGGGGTTTTAATGCCAATGGGGTCTTGAGGGCAAGGCCGGAGCAGTCATCATGCTTGGCATGAGACCTACCACTCAAGGATTGGCTAGTCTTAACAGACTGTTTGTGGGTTACCTGATCCTGAAGAGAAGAAAAGGCCGGTGCCCTCACTCCGGGAGGGAAAACGGTATCGAGGGAAACTCGAAAGAGGGAAGTTCTCACAGATTTACAGCCTGATTGTTCAGGGGAAAAAGGGTCAGGACCCAAACAGGTTAGACACCAGGCATTGGAGTCTAAAAAGAAAACTGTTTCCACAGTGAAGGCACTTCTTAGGAGAAGGCGGGCTCCATGATGGAGAGGCCTTGTAGGCCCAAAAAAGTTAAGACAGAAACAGAGGGAAAAATCTCTCTGAGTTTAAGAAAAAGAAAAGAAAAACCCACCGGCGGTACCGGTGGCAGCGGGAAAAACAGCCGCGACAAGAAAACAAGAAATAAGACTTTAAAGAAAAAAGTTTCTGCGGTGACAGGAGGACGTCCTGCCGGCTCCGCGGAAAAACGAAAACTGAGGAGAGGCAGTGGAAAAAGCGGGAAGGCAGTGCACAGGCGCGAGGGATGCTCCCAAAAGCTTTCTGATTGGATGCTGGGGAGCATTCCCGTGCGGGCTCCGTCGGTACCGACGTACCCATATGTGAAGACTCATTCCTGCTTGTTCCTGGAGATGGCGACCAAAACTGCACACAATATTCGAGGTGCGGTTGCATCATGGAACAATACAGAGGTATTATAATATCCTTTGTTTTCTTCTCATTCCTTTCCTCTGCTCACTCGAGATTTGAAATGTGCTCCCACTTACTCCATGGACTGGGAAGGCCACAGCTGGCTCTTCCCTGATTGATCACCTAGCCAAGGTCTTTCTAAGGAAGACACAGATCCCTTGGTGCTGCCGCCACCACCACCATTACTACTATTACTATTGAGCATTTGTATAGCACAACAAGATGTAAGCAGCACTGCACAGACATGTAAGAGACAGTCCTTGCTCATCAGAGCTTACAATCTAGTCAAGACAGACAACAAGGGAAACACAAGAAGATTAGGTGAATCAAGATCTATAAGCAGTAGTGAAGAGGTGAGTTTTCAGTCTGGACTTGAAAAGGGTCAGAGAAGGCGCCTGATGTACAGACTCAGGTAATTTGTTCCAGACGTAAGGTGCAGCAAGGTGAAAAGAGCCAAGTCTGGAGCTAGCAGTAGACGAGAAGGGCATAGACAGAAGCGATTTGCCAGAAGAGCGGAGTTCCCGAGGGGGGGTGTAGGGAGAGATAAGAGGAAAGATAGTGAAGAGCTGCAGAGTGAATGCACTTATACGTCAGCAGGAGAAGTCTGAACTGGATGTGGAAACAGATAGGGAGCCAATGAAATGACTTGAGAAGAGGGTAATATGAGCATGACGAGGCTGGCAGAAGATTAGCCGTGCAGCAGAGCGTTGAAAAGATTGAAGGGGAGAGAGATGATTCCAACCTTTTACACACACAGACTCCCAATAGATCCAGAAGATCAACTGCTATAAACTCATTAACAATCCCAAGACAAACAATCAGATACACTAAGGAAACATCTAAAAGAGCCTTCAGCATTCATGCCCCAATAGCTTGGAATGCACTCCCACCAGAACTGCGAGCCATAACCAGCCTAACACAATTCAGAAAAAGTCTCAAACACCACCTCTTCTTAAGCTATTTCCCAATTTAGTTTTGCACAAGAGAAATACTACATCCATACTCAGGTCAAGACAACTTCAACTGTGACTAATGTGTATAGACTACTGTATATAGTTACATAATGTACATAGTTTCCCTTTATTACCAAGTTCAAATTCCTGTTACTTGTAAAATGCACTACAGTTTTTCTGTATGTATATGTTTGGTTCCATGTAAACCGCGCTGATGATAATAGTGCGGTATATAAGAGATGTTAAATAAATAAATAAATAAAAAAATAGCAAGAGTAAGTTACAATAGTCAAGACGGGAGGTGATTAAGGAGTGGATAAGTATCTTAGTGTGGAGTAGCAGCATAGTGGTTAGAGCAACTGCCTAGTACCCAGAAGATCAAGGGTTCGATTCCCACTGGCACTCCTTGTGACCTTGGGCAAATCACTTTACCCTCCATTGCCTCGGAAGAAAAGGCTGGCAATCTACTTCGTGTTACATTGCCAAAAAAACCCAGAGGTGGCTGGGTCGCTATGAGTCCTCACTGACTTGATGGCACTAAAAAAAAAAAGTGTCTTAGTGTGTTCAGAAACGAATGGGCGAATTTTGTTGATGTTATAGAGAAACAAACAGCAGGCTTTAGCTATCAGTTGGATGTGTGTGGAGAAGGAGAGAGGGGAGTCAAAGACGACCCCAAGGTTGCGAGCCGAGGAAACAAGGAGTAGAAAGTTATCCACAGAGACTGAGAAAGGAGGAAGAGGAGAGGTGGTTTTAGGGGAAAAATAAGCAGCTCAATTTTGGCCATATGCAATTTCAAGCAGCAGTGAGACATCTAAGCAGCAATGTCGGAAGGGCAGGCAGAGATCTGGGTTTGGATTGCCAGAGAGATTTCAGGTGTAGCGAGGTAGATCTGGGAGTCATCAGCATAAAAATGGTGAAAGCCATGGGAAGAAATGAGCGCACCAAGGGACTGGGTATAGAGAGAGAAAAGGAGCGGACCCAAGACATAGTAACATATGGGAGAAATAAGAGGAGAACCAGGATAGTACAGAGCCTTTAAAACCAAGCAAAACAGGATATCAAGGAGAAGGTTGAAGTCAACAGTGTCAAAAGCAGCAGAGAGGTCAAGAAGGATGAGAACTGAGTAAAGACCCTTGGATTTTGCCAGGAATAAGTCACTGGAGACTTTGGCAAGAGCGGTTTCAGTAGAACGTAAAGGAAGAAAGCCAGATTGTAAATGATCCAAGAGGGCTTGAGAGGAGAGAAAGTCAAGGCAACGGTGGTGAACTGCACGTTCAAGTAGTTTAGAAATGAAGGGGAGGAGGAAGATGGGTCGATAGTTAGGAGGACAGGTAATATCAAGTGAGGGTTTCTTTAGGAGAGGTGTAACTATAGCATGCTTGAAGGCTGCCGGTACAGTTGCAGTGGACAGCGATAGGTTGAGAATATGAGAGATGGAAGGGACAACAGTGGAGGAGATGGGGCTTAGGCGATAGGCGGGAATAGGATCAGAGGAGCAGGTAGTGGGGTTTGGAGAGGAAAGGTAGTGTGCAATTTCATCCTCAGAGATCACAGAAAAGGAAGAGAGGGTAGCAGAGGTAGAGGGGGAAAGTTGGGAGGGAGGAGGGGTATGAGGGGAAGTAGCTGGCTATGGGGAATTGGAGGGTGATCTTGTGGATTTTGTCATGGAAGTAGTCAGCAAGGGTTTGGGTAGAAAGGGAGGAAGGAGTTGGAGGCAGAGGCACCTTGAGGAGACAGCTGAGAGTAGTAAAGAGATGGCGAGGGTCAGAAGAGAGTTAGTCAGATGGAGATAATAGTCTTGCTGGCGAGCGCTATGGCTGACTGGAAAGAGACAAACATGAATTTGAAACGTAGAAAGTCTGCAAGAGTGTGGGATTAGAGCCAAGCACGCTCAGCTGAATGAGCACAGGAACGTAGGATAGCGGGTAGTGGATGAAGCCAGGGCTGGGATGCAGTACGTCTCACAGGACATGGCATGGGCGGAGTGAGAGCATCCAGAGCAGAGGAGAGTGCAGCATTATAGGAAGCTACTGCCTCATTAACAGACTCAGATGACTTAGTGGAGGAAAGAGATGATGAAACAGTGGTGGAGAGAAACAAAGAGTCAATAGCATGAAGGCTTCTAAAAAGGTTGGAGGAGACAGGACGAGGTTGAGGCGGCAGGTGATGAAGCATAAAGCTTAGCAGGTGATGGTCAGATAAGGGAAGAACTGAGGTACAAAAGTTTGAGAAAAATACAAGGTCAAGGCAGTGGCCATGCTGGTGGGTGGGAGCGGTAGAACAAAGCTGGAGGCCGAATGAGGAGGTAAGGGAAAGAAGCTTTAAAGCATAAGGATTAGAGGGGATATCAACATGAATGTTAAAATCCCCGAGAATAAGAGTGGGGGAAGAGGAATCCAGAAAGAAGAAAAGCCACAAGTCAAAATCAGTGAGAAAGGTAGAAGATGACTTGTCAGTAGGTCAATAAATAACAGCTACCCGGAGAGGTAGTGGAGTGAAAAGATGGATGGAGTGGACTTCAAAGGAGCGAAAGGAGTGATACTGAGGCAGGAGGAGGGGTTGGAATTGGCAGGAAGGAGAATATAGGAGTCCAACACCACCACCACGGCCAGTGGGACGAGGCGTGTGGGAGAACCAATAACCACCATGACAGAGCAGTGACACAGATGCCGTGTCTTCTGGGAGGAGCCAGGTCTCAGAGCAAGAAGATGGAGAGAATTAGAGATAAAGAGATCATGATTAAAAGCAAGTTTATTTGAGATGGAGTGTGCTTTCCACAAGGCACATGAGAAAGGGAGAGAGGAGAGGGATATGAATAAGATAAGAGGTGTTGCATGAAGATTTCTTCTCAAAGTGTGACAAATATCTAGGGGGGCCAGGGTTAGGATTGGTATCTCCGGATGAGAGAAGGAGAGTGCGGGGCAGAGGAGACAGTACGGCGGAAACGAGGGTGAGGTTGTTTTAGAGAGGAGATAGCTGAATGAAAGGGAGAAAGTTGTGAAGCTCAAGAGCTGATGACAGGGTAGAGGACAGAATGGAGGGGGAAGTGAGGATGATAAAGAGGAAATAAGTAGGGGAGGAGTGAAGTGTCGGTAGGAGGGGAGACAATTAGGGAGTATGAAAAACAGGAAGACAAAGTGATAAGGAGCCATAGAAGAGGGATGGAGAGGAGAACAGAGGCCAGAAGAAATAGATAAGTGGGAGAGCCCACACAGGGGATTAGGTGCACTTGTGAATAAGTGGTAATAAGCAGATGAGAGCTATAAGAGATGGAGTGCCAGGGGGTGGGTGAGTAGAGGGGAGGGGGTGGGGTGGGGCATAAGTTATTCAGCTGAGAAAAGCTGAACAAAAGTGCAAAAAAAGTGCAATGAGGTAAGAGAGCACACTAGCAATGAAAAATAAACACATATATGGAGAGACACAGACAGAGAAAGCAAGCAGAATTCACCTTTCCAGCACAGCTTGCAATGGAAGATTACTCTTCCCAGAGGAGAGAGAGGCAAACAGAGCTAAACGCACATGGAAGACAGGAAAAGGGGCTATACAATACCTCAGCAGTTGGGGGGGGGGGGGTGTTAGTCACTCAAGTAGATTAGAGCAGAGATAGGAAACAGTTTAAACCAAGACTTGGGAGACCATCTTTGGGGTGGTAGAAAGCCCAAAAGGGAGGGCAGCTTACTAAAAGTGAGACAAGCATGGCAACATGCAAATACTTTGCTGAACCGCCTGGATTGGGTTATAAAAATATGCCTCAGCCAGATCCAGAGAAGCCAAGAATTCCCTTAGGCACAATACCTGAATCATGGAGCTCAAGGTTTTCCATTTGGAATCACAGACGCACAAGTGCTTGTCGGCCCCCTTGAGGTCAGAATGGACCAGAACCACCATCCTTTTGGGCACCAAGAAATAGATGGAGCAGGTGCCCTTTATTTATTTATTTTATTTATTTAGTGTACACTTGTATCCCACTACTTCCAGTGATCAGCAGCGGTTTTCTATACATAACAGTATGGTTGTACAGGCCATGGATTATAAACATACATAATGATTCCGTGGAAAAGTACAGGACAACACTCGGATTACAGTTGTACACTTGATTACAAGACCGTGACTTCACATGTATATACATATTTACATATTTCTATTGGTGTCTGAAGCGTAGTGTTCTTCCCTTGTGCATGGTGATTCACTAGGGTGGGAACATAGAGGTTAGGTAGGATTGAAGTGTGTCTGGAAAAGATGCATCTTTAGCTTTTTTCTGAAGTCCATCAAGTCACTGTTTGCTCTCAGCTCGCATGGTAGTTGGTTCCATAGCAGTGGCGCTATAAATGAGAACGCTCGGTTGCTGGTATTTGCAGTGACAGATCTCAGGCTACCTGGGACAATGAGGGTATTGAGGTGTGTGGTTCTTCTGCTTCTGTTATTTGGCTGTGAAGTGATAAGGGTGTTGAGATATGAGGGTGCTATATTATGGATGAGCTTGAATGAGGTGATTAGAATTTTATATTGTATGCGTGCAGGATGGGGAGCCAATGTAGGTCCATTAGAACTGGTGTGCTATGCTCCTTTAGGCCTTTCCTCATGATCAATCTAGCTGCCACATTTTGAGCCATTTGAAGGATGCTGAGGGTTTTCTTAGGCAACCCTAGTATGGCGTTGCAGTAGTCCAGGTGCGGAATGATGAGGGCTTGAGCAACGGTCCTAAAGTCAGAGTGCTCTATGATGCTACGTAGTGGTTGCAAGACTTATTTTGTGGAAAATGGCTCGATTGGTAATTCGGAGATGCTTTTCCATCTTTAGGTTGCAATCCAGTGTCACGCCTAGATATTTTATTTCATTTTTTGTGGCGTAGACGTTATTGTTCATGGTGACTGTAGGTGGTGGGTTGAAGTCAGGTTTTCTGGAAATGCACATTGCTTCCGTTTTTTTGTGATTTATGGCCATGTTATTCTGTTGCAGCCAGATTTGGAGCTCGCTGAGGCATTTGTCCAGTTGACTGATATTCGGGTTGTCGGCATCAAGTTGAGTGTAGAGCATTAGGTCATCAGCATAGATGTGATAACTGATCTTGTGGTCCTGGAATGTTTTACAGACTGGTCGTAGGTAAAGGTTGAAAAGGAGTGAAGACAGGGCTGAGCCTTGAGGTATGCCTTGTGTTTGAGGGAATGCTGTGGCCTTTTCGTTGTTGAAGTGGACTTGCTGCATTCTGTTGACTATGTAGGAGGAGAACCATTTCAGAGGGTAATGCATATGGAAGCAAGTCTGTTTAGGAGTGTGGGGTGATGTACTGTATCAAAGGCGGCTGATATGTCTATGAAAATGAGCATGTACATTTTGCTTCTGTTTTCCAGACCTTTGAGTAGTTTGACTAGTAGGGCTAGGAGGAGGGTCTCCACACCATGATGTTGTCGGAAACCATACTGGTGGACGTCAAAGGCGTTGTTGTCATCGATGTGGTCTTGCAGTTGTATTTGTACTGCTTTTTCGATGATCTTGGCCAGGAAGGATATGCTTGATACTGGGCGGTAGGATGTGGGGTCTTCCTTGTTGAGAGTCTTGTTCTTTAGGATGGGTCGTATGATGGATTTTTGAGGTGCTTTGGCATTAGCCCCTGCCAAAGCGACTGGTTCACTAAGTGGGTGATGTATTGAGCAACTTCCTGTTTTATGCCCTTGATCCAGGCCACTGGGCATGGGTCGAGTGGGGAGGTGGTGGTTTTCAAGCTGGCGATTATGTTCATGATTTGTTTGTCATCTAAGTTCCTGGAGGTGGACCATTCTTGATAGTGTGCAGGGCTTTCCGGGGTGTTGGTAGTTTGCAGAATGGTGCTTATCGACAGATCTTGAGAGTATAGCTCAGGTGCTTGATGACTTCTGTCACTGGCTGGAGGGTTTAGCTTTTTGGCATAGTGGTCTGCTAACTTTATATCGCAGACCCACAAGAGGAGATGACGAAGGCATCCGAAATAGCCTCTTTCTATTCCAGGACATATCTAAATTGAATGGTATCTAATACCTAACCCAGGCCCATTCATGAAATAAAAGGCAGTCTGCCTTCAACTGGAGGAACCAGGGAATGGACCCCCAAATCTTCATTGCACAGCTGGGGAGGATGCTCCTCTGGAAAGGGACAGAGTCCCTAGGCCATGAAAGGACTGAGAACAAGCCCAAAGCCCAGAAGCAGAGGGGAAAAAAGGTTTTACAGGTTGGTGACGCTGAGAGTCCTGAGACACCCGGGAATCCAGCCAGTGTGCCCTCAGGGGATTTATTTATTTATTTATTTAACATCTCTTATATACCGCACTATTATCATCAGCGCGGTTCACATGGAACAAAAACATATACATACAGGATAACTGTAGTACATTTTACATTTAACAGGGTTTTGAAAACTTGGAAGAAACAGAGGGATGGGCAGAGGCTGACGAGAAGGGGCACCAGCCCGTTTCACAAGCCCCTTGGACCAGTCTTACAGAAAGCTGCAGAGTTTGGCTCACCCAGGCCCTTCACCAGCTTCCCCAAATGGGCTCCAAACAAAAGCTTCCCCTTAAAACCCAGTTGAACAAACCAGACTTTGGAAGATATGTCCACTGCAAAGTGCCGGAGCCAAATCCAATGCCGTGACACCATCATCAGGGCACCATCCGTGGCTGCCAAACATACCGATTACATGGCATCAGAAAGGAAGGTTGTAGCAGACTCCAAAAGAGGGGTAGTACCATCTGATGGAAGAGACTGAATCTACTGGAGCAGGGCTTGAGACATCAGCCTGTACAGAATGAGCTTCAATATAAGGCTTGTCAGAAGAGTATGAGATAAAGATAAAGAGCCCGCAAGACCAACCACCAGGGGCGGGTCCTGCACATGTTTAGCAGGACTCAAGTTAAGGACATTTTCTGGTAAAGTGTAGTTACTCACCTGTAACAGGTGATCTCCGGGAACAGCAGGAATTGAGTCTTCACATATGGGTATCGTCGGCACCGACGGAGCCTGCGCGGGAACGTTCCCCGGCGTCTTATAGGAAAGCTTTTGGGAGCATCCCACTCCGCCTGCGCTGCTGCCTTCCCACCTTTCCAACTCTCTCACTTCAGTTGGGTTTGTAGCTGAGACAAAAGGAGAGAAGGAAAGAAAGAAAGATAGAGATGCAACTCCCAGGGGAGATGGGTGGGTTGTGAAGATTCAATTCCTGCTGTTGCCGGAGATCACCTGTTACAGGTGAGTAACTCCACTATCTACACGAACAAGCAGAAATGCAGTCTTCACATATGGGGAATCCCAAGCTTACAGATGCCAGGGAAATGACCCCATAGAGCAGCTAAACCCAGGCTGAGGTGAGTCATGCTTCCTCCCAAGGATCTCTGGTATCGAAACCCAGGACGGAGGGGGGGGGGGGGGTAGGAGTTGTTCTAAGTCTGAAAGAGATGCTGGAGAACAGCCTGGCCAAATGAGGCATCCCGACGGGAGTCCTCGTCTAAGCAGTAATGGGCTGCAAAGGTGTGGACAGAGGATCAAGTGGCTGCTTTGCAGATGTCATCAATCGACACAGAGTGAAGGTTGGCCACAGAGGCAGCCATTGCTCTAACATTGTGAGCTGTGACATGACCTTCGAAAGAAAGTCCTTTACTCTCATAGGTAAAGGATATGCAGTCTGAAATCCACCTGGAGTGTTCTCTTGGAAAGTGGTAACCCCAGGTGACTGGAATCAAAGGCAACAAAAAGCTGTGAAGCCTTTCTATGCTGCTTAGTCCTCTGAAGGTAAAAAGGCTAAAGCTCTTTTACAATCTAGAGTGTGAAGATTCCTTTCTGCACTAGAGGCATGAGGCCTAGGGAAGAAGACAGGAAGATAAACCGACTGGTTCAAATGAAAAGGCGAAACCACTTTTGGCATAAAGTGAGGATGCGTCCTAAGGATTACTTTATCATGGTGGAACCTTGTGTAAGGAGGATCAGCCACTAAAGCTTGTAGCTCACTGATGCGTCTTGTAAAAGTGAGGGCAATTAGGAAGATTACCTTCCAAGAAAGAAACTTCAGGGATGTAGTGGCTAAGGGCTGGAAGGGTGGTTTCATGAGCTAGAAACATGATGACAGAAAAAGACCACATGGCCTATCCCAGTCTGTCCCTCCACATCAACAACTACAACAGTCCACCTTTTACCTTTAGAGATCCTCTGTGTTGGTCCCATGCTTTTTTGAATTCAGTTACTGTCCTCATCTCTACCACCTCCACTGAGAGACTATTCCATGGATCCACTACTCTTTCCGTAAAGAAATATTTCCGCATATCACTCCTGAATCTATCTCCCTTCACCCTCATCCCATGTCCCCTCGTAGCAGAACTTGCTTTCAATTGAAAGAGGCTCTCTCCCTGAACATTTATGCCACGGAGGTATTTAAACATCTCAATCATATCACTTCTATCCCGCCTTTCCTCTAAGGTGTACATATTAAGATCCTTGTCTGTCCTCATATGATTTATAATGAAGCCCACTAATCATTTTAGTAGCCATCCTCTGCACCGACTCCATCCTGTTCACATCCTTTTGAAGGTGCGGTCTCCAGAATTGCATACTATACTCTAAATGAGGTCGCACCAAAGACTTATACAGAGGCATTATCACCTCCTTTTTTTTGCTAGCCATTCCTCTCCGTATGCACCCAAGCATCCGTCTAGCTTTTGCCGTCGCCTTTTCTACCTGTTTAGCTACTTTAAGATCATCAGACACAACTACGCCTAGGTCCCGCTCTTATTTAGTGGACAAAAGTACTTCACCTCCTATACTGTATTGCTCCCTTGGATTGCTGCAGCCCAAATGCATGACCTTACATTTTTTAACATTAAATCCCAGCTGCCAAATTCTAGACCATTCTTCAAGCTTAGCTAGATCCCTCCTCATGTTATCTACACCTTCCTGGGTGTCTACTCTATTGCAGATTTTGGTATCATCTGCAAAGAGGCAAACCTTACCCGACAGCCCTTCCGCTATATCACTAACAAAGATGTTAAAAAGAATCGGACCAAGGACAGATCCCTGGGGCACACCTCTGGTAACATCCTTCTCCTCAGAGTGAGCTCCATTTACTTGTACTCTTTGTCGCCTCCCACCCAACCAATTTCTAACCCAAGCAGTAACTTTAGGGTCCATCCCTAGGGTGCTCAGTTTGTTTATAAGTCGCCTGTGAGGAACAGTGTCAAAGGCTTTACTGAAATCTAAATACACCACATCTAGAGCTCTCCCTCGGTCCAACTCTCTGGTCACCCAGTCAAAGAAATCAATCAGATTTGTCTGACAAGACCTGCCTCTGGTGAATCCATGCTGCCTCGGATCCTGTAATCCGCTGGACTCCAGAAACCTCACTATTTTCTCTTTCAGCAGCGTTTCCAATAATTTACTCACCACCGAAGTTAAACTAACCGGCCTGTAGTTTTCAACCACATCCTTACTTCCGCTTTTGTGTAAAGGCACCACATGAGCCTCTCTCCAGTCCTTTGGCACCACTCCCGACTCCAACGAGGCATTGAAAAGGTCAGTCACTGGAGTTGCTAGAACGTCCCCAAGTTCCCTCAGTATTCTAGGGTGTATCCCATCCGGTCCCATCGCTTTGTCTACTTTAAGTTGAGCTAGTTTCTCACGAACACAGTCTTCTGAAAATTGTTCAAGCTGTCCCTCGCTTCTGTTCCTATTTGTGGGTGTTTTCTGAGGTCCTGCTCCTGGTTCTTCATCTGTGAACACAGAACAAAAATATTTGTTAAGCAATTCCGCTTTATCCTTATCAGCTTCTACATATTCCCCCCCCTGCACCCTTGAGTCTGACAATACCACTTTTGCCCTTCCTCTCCTCACTAATATATCTGAGAAGAGGAAGGGCAAAAGTGGTATTGTCAGACTGTCTGAGAATAAGATTTAAATCCCATGCCATAGGTGGTTGTTTATTAATGGGAGGCTTAGTTAAGAGCAGACCCCTCATAAACCATGCTATAAGCGGCTGAGAGGAGATAGGTTGTCCAAAGGGCTTGTGGAAAGCCGCAATGGCACTAAGGTGGACTCTTACTGAATTAGTCTTGAGACCAAAAGTTGAAAGTTGGAGGAGATACTCCAGTAACACCTCTACTGGAAACGAAAAAGGATCAAATTCCTTCTTTGAACACCAGATAGAGAACCTTTTCCACATGAAGGCATAGGCCTGCCTTGTGGAAGGTTTCCTCGAGGCCAAAAGGATATCTTTAACCTGTTGAGAGAGATTGACATCCTGGAATTCTAAGCTCTCAGCAACCATGCCATCAGGTGTAAAGACTGAGGATTTGGGTGCAAAAGCGTCCCGTTCTCCTGGGATAGAAGATCTGGAGCACATCCCAAGTCCAAAGGCCTGGCTTGAGAGAGACATAGAAGGAGTGGATACCACGTCTGTCGTGGCCAGCGTGGGGCTATGAGGATCATATGGCCCCTATCTCTCTGAAGTTTGAACAGAGTCTTGGGAATGAGAGGAATGGGTGGGTAGGCATGCAGAAAGTCCTGACCCCAGTGGAGGTGGAAAATATCCATTGCCTGACTGTTCCGAGCTGCAATTCTGGAACAGAATCGGGGAAGTTTAGCATTCTGAGGACTTGCAAATAGGTCTATATCTGGGGTTCCCCAGATTCGAAAGATTCGAGCAATCTGTTCTGAATGAAGAGACCACTCGTGTGGCAATAGCATTCAACTGAGTTTGTCTGCCAGGAGATTGTGTGTGCTTGGCAGACATATCGCCAGTAGGTGAATCTGAAGGCCTCTTGCGAAGGACCAGAGGTGTAGAGCTTCGTTGAACAATGCCTGAGAGCCTGTTTCACCCTGCTTGTTCACGTAGAACATGGCTACCTGATTGTCCGTCTGGATAAGAACTGTCTTGTAGCACAGATGGTCCTGAAAAACTCAAAGAGCATAGAAAATGGCTCCGAGTTCCAGTAGATTTATGTGAAGACAAGTCTCCTGCTGGGTCCAGATACCTTGAGTGGAGAGATTGTCCGTATGAGACCCCAACCTGACTTGGACGCACCTGTCGAGGTAGCTTGGTGCAATGGCTGCTGAAAAGGTGACCCTAAGAGAAGGTTTTCTAGTATTTGCAACCTCTGAAGGGATGAAATGAGGTGTGCCGAGTTTCTGATTTTGTCCCCCAGACGACCTGACGCCTGTGTCCACTGAGCTGCTCGCATGTGTAGGCGAGCACAGGGGACCACATGTACAGTGGATGCCATATGCCCCAGCAACTGAAGCATTTCTCGAGCAATCAGGAAAGTTTTCATAGCTGCTTGAGAAGCCAGTTGAACTATTTGAGCGCAGCGGAGTTGTGGCAGGAAAGCTCTTGACTGCCGTGTGTCTAGAAGAGCCCCTATGAACTCTTAGAGACTGAGAAGGGGTGAGATGGGATTTTGGGAGATATATGACCAATCCCAAATATTGCAGGATTTGTATCGTGCAGGAAAGAGCGGAGCTGGCTTCTGGAGCTGTTGGTGCTCGGATCAGCCAGTCGTTTAAGTAGGGGAAGACGAATATCCCTAGAGTCCTTAAAAATGTTGCTACTACTGCCATGCATTTCGTGAAGACTCCTGGGGCAGAAGCCAGGCCAAATGGTAGAACTCTGTACTGGTAATGTCTTCCCTGAAAGAGGAATCGAAGAAACCTCCTGTGTTCTGCATGAATAAGGATGTGTGTGTAAAGGCGTCTTTTAGGTCTTGAGAACATAGCCAATCCTGACTCTGAATGTAAGGGAGAAGTGTTCCAAGAGAGATCATTTTGAATTTTTCTCGGAAAGCGTAGTTACTCACCTGTAAAAGGTGTTCTCCAGGGACAGCAAGAATCAGTCCTCACATATAGGTGACATCGACGGAGCCCCCATGCGGAGCAAATCCCCAGCTTTCGAAGAAAGCCTTTGGGATTGCATCACGCATGCGCGGTCCCCTTCCCGCCCAAGGGTGCCATCTTGCTCCAGTCAAATGACATAGCTAAAAAGACGGCAAAAGGATAAAAATTAATCAAAGGACTGCAACTCTAGGGGAGGAGGGAGGGTCGTGAGGACTGATTCCTGCTGTCCCTGGAGAACACCTGTTACAGGTGAGTAATTACGCTTTCTCCAGGAACAAGCAGGAAGGCAGTCCTCACATATGGGACTCCCTAGCTATAGGCTATCGAGAACCCATAACTGAAAAATAGGCTCCCTCTAGAAGGGCTGCAGCAGCCATGATAGGAGTTCAACCGAGAATGTAATACTCCGGTAGCCTGACACCAAAGGGTCGGAGAGTAGGAGTTGCCTAAACCACAAACAGATTACGGAGTACAGCCTGGCTGAAAGCACTGTCCCGTTGGGACTCCCTATCCAGGCAGTAATGGGTCGCAGAAGTCTTGCTTGAAGACCAGGTTGTGGCCTGGCAGATGTCTGCCAGCGGCACAGAGTGGAAGTGAGCCACTGATGAGGCATTAGCCCTGACCTGGTGGGCCGTGACTCGACTCTGCAATGGGAGATCTGCCACCCTGTATGCCCAGGTGATGCAATCCGCCACCCAGGTGGACAACGTATGCTTGGAGACGGGCATCCCCAGCTTACTGGGGTCATAAGAAACGAAGAGCTGAGGAGCTCTTCAATGTCCCCGCGTATGCTCCAAGTAGAAGGCCAATGCCCTCACAGTCCAGGGTATGCAGAACTGCCTCTGCCCGGCTGGCATGGGTCCTGGGAAAGAAGGTCGGAAGCACCACCTCCTGGTTGAGTTGGAAAGAGGAGACCACTTTCGGCAGAAACTTGGGGTGCGTGCGAAGCACCACCCTGTTCCTATAGAACCGTGTGAACGGTCTATGGGCACCAGAGCTTGCAGCTCATGCAATCGTCTAGCCGATGTGAGTGCCACCAAGAAAAGCTTCTTCCAAGAAAGGAAGCGAAGATGGCCTCGGCTTGAGGGGTGGGCGAGTAAGCTGCTGCAAGACCACATTCAGATCCCATTCGGTCGCCGGTGGGCGAACCGGGGGTTTCAGCAGAAGCAGACCTCTCAGGAATATGGACACCAAGGGGTGGACAGAGAGAGGTTGCCCTTCCAATGGAGAGTGGTGTGCTGATAAAGCACTACGGTGAACTCTGACCGAGTTTGACTTAAGGCCTAATCTGAAAGGTGAAGCAGGTACTGCAGCACCACAGCCACCTGGCTGGAGAATGGGTTCTCACTCTGCTGAGTACACCATACCTCAAATGTACGCCACTTAAATGCATAGGTTTTCCTAGTAGATTGCCTTCTAGAGAACAGCAGCACATCCTCTTTTTTGGGAGGAGAAGTGGTGCAAGGACTACTCTTTCAGCAGCCATGCCATCAGGTTGAGAGACCTGAGGTTGGGATGCAGAAGTGAGCCCCCGTCCTGCGACAAGAGATTGAGCAGAAATCCCAGAGGAATTGGAGTCTCCTCCGCCAGTTGCAGGAGGAGAGGAAACCAAGGTTGTCTTGGCCACCCGGGGGGCCACCAGGATGACCGAGGCCTTGTCCTGAAGGGTCTTGAATAAGGTCCGAGCCACCAGAGGCGTGGGAGGAAACGCATATAGGAGGCCCACTGTCCAGTATATTAGGAAAACATCTGCAGCTACCCTGTGTGGGTGCGGCTGTCTGGAACAGAAACGGGGCAACTGGTGATTGAGGGCTCACAAACAAATCTATGGATGGTCACACCCCGCACCGGAAGAGTTGCTGGGCTACATTGGGATCCAGTTGCCACTCGTGCGGCTGGAGAATTCTGCTTAGCTTGTCTGCTAGGAAGTTCTCCTGACTTGGCAAGTAAATCGCCTTGAGGAACATACCCTGGCTGACTGCGAAGGAGCATAGATCCAGGGCTGCCAGACACAGGATACGAGAGCCTGTGCCCCCTTGTTTGTTCACATAGAACATCGCTACCTGGTTGTCTGTCTGAATCAAGACAGATTGATGAGCCAGGGTTTGGCCGAAGGTCTGAAGAGCCAGGGTTTGGCCGAAGGTCTGAAGAGCCAGGGTTTGGCCGAAGGTCTGAAGAGCCAGGCGGATCGCTCAAAGCTCTAGGAGATTGATTTGTTGTGTGTTCTCCCACTGAGACCACACACCTTGAGTGCAGACCTGTTGGCAATGCGCCCCCCCCCCCCCCATCCAGCAGGGATGCATCTGTAGTCAGCACTCTCGAGTGCATGGGAGGCTGAAAAGGCACTCCCTCCAGAAGGTTGTGAGGATGAAGCCACCATTTCAAAAGACTGTATCAGGCGATGGGACACCTTGATGTTATCCCTGAGTCTGCCTGTGGCTTGTGTCCACTGATCCCTGAGGCACCAATGAGCTGTTCTCATGTGAAGCTGAGCATTGGGTGTCACATGCACTGTGGAGGCCATGTGACCAAGGTGGCGCAGAAAGTGTCTTGCTGGGATGCGGGATGTGCGACTCACTTGCTCCACTAGGGCTACCAGTCTGAGCCCTTTCCTCTGGTAGATAAGCCCTTGCTTGAAGGGTGTCTAACCTTGCCGCTATGAACTCCAGTCCTTGAGAAGGAACCAGAGTGGACTTTGTGAGGATGATCACAAAGCCCAGGTGCTGAAGCAACTGGATAGTGCGGAATGTGGCCTGTTGTGCCTCTGATGAGCCAGTCGTCTAAGTAGGGGAAAACAAATGCCCCTTGAGTCCTTAGAAAGGCCGCCACCACCGCAAGGCACTTTGTGAATACCCTGGGTGCCGAGGCTAGGCCAAAGGGAAGCACTTTGTACTGAAAATGGTTTTCCTCCCACTACAAATCGTAGGTATTGTCGGTGGTCTGGATGAATCAAGATGTGTGTATACGCATCTTTGAGATCTAAGGAGCATAGCCAGTCTCCCTGGCGGAGGTAAGGCAGCAATATTCCAAGGGAAAGCATCTTGAACTTTTCCCTCACCAGGAACTTGTTTAAGTTTCGCAGGTCGAGGATGGGTCTTAGACCTCCAGTTTTCTTTGGTATCAGAAAGTTCCTGGAGTAGAAGCCTGTGCCCTGCAGGTGGTGGGGCACCTGTTCTACCGCCTGATCCTTGAGAAGACCTGCTAACTCCTTCATGAGGAGGTCCCTGTGAAGAGGGGGTCTGAGAGGCTCCCCTGGAAAGTAAAAGGGAGGCACCTGGGTGAGATGTAACCGATAGCCCATTTGGACTATCTGGAGAACCCAGGTGTCTGTTGTAATGGCTGGCCACCTGTGGGAATACAGGGTCAACCTTCCTCCTGTGCATGGCCTTGCTTCCTTTGGGAGAGAGACTATGCTCTGGGAATCAAAAGCCCCCTCCAGGCTGGGCCAGAGCCGGTGCCTGGGGGCCTTTTGCTTACGCAGGCCTTGCCCCCGTCCCTTGGCCTACTGCCCCTGCTGGGGAGCTGGGGAGGCCCGATACGTGGGGTAATTTTGGTAAGCTGATCCTTTCACCGGGAAAAAGGGCTTCTTAGAAGGGGCAGAAGTCTTCTTCTCGAGTCTTGTCTGGGTGAAGTACTCACTCGATATCGGCAGCCTTCTCAGTCATGGGCTTGCCAAAGAGGTTCTCACCTCGGCAAGGGACATCGACCAACTTGTCCTGAACCCATGGCTCCAGGTCTTGACTGTAGCCATGCCTGGCGTCGTGCACCGATGCCAGCCCCCACTACCCGGGCTGCAGCCTCGAAGCCGTCATAGGCTGCTTGAGTCAAACTTCAAGCACTCTCAGATCCCAGTGGACAAAACCTGGAAGTGCTGCAAAGGTCCCTCGGAAAGACCAGCGGAGAACCCGTCAATCTCCTTTGCCAGGTCTCGCAGGTACATGCCCATGTACAGCTGGTACATGCCCATGTACAGCTGGTACGTCTGGATTCAGCATGCCAGCATCGAACCCTGGTAGCACTTTCTGCCGAGAGCATCCATGTTGCGGGCCTCCCGGCCAGGAGGCACCAAGGAGTGCGTCTTCCAGAGCTGCGTGGCAGCTGTGCCTTTTGGAACCCAGGACACTTGCGAACTCAATAGATGGAATCGATTCGCCTGAGAACCGGCATTGAGGCCGGTGTCTCCACATTCGAAACATCAGCCGTTCTAGAATAGGGGGCACCGGTACAGTAAGGGCTTCCTTTGGAGTAAAGTCATACTGGAGGACCTCAAGCTCCTTGGCTCGAGGCTCCTCCTCGGAATCCGCCAGGAATGACAAAGACCTTGCCATGTCCTGGACAAAGTCCAAGAACCGGGTGTCCTCCAGGGGTGACTGTTTTCGAGGTTCAGAACCCGGGGAGTCTGACGGGACGTACTTTTTACGGTGGGTGCCTGGGGACTCCTCGTCCTCCATTTCCCAGCCAGACTCCGAGGAGGAGTTGATCGGCTCCGGCCTCGGTCTCGACCGCCCCGACGCCGAGGGAATTGGCGTCGACGACCTCAGTCCCGAACGGGAGGTCGATGGGGACCTCGGCCGAGGATCGACTCAAGGCCTCATTGTCTCAAGGATCGGCTCAGCCTCCGGGGTCGACTTGGACGTTGAAGTCCCAGTGGTCGGGGCAGACGGACGTGTGAGACCGGCCATCAGCGCCTGCTGCTGGTCCATGAAGGCAGACATGCTGCGCTCCAAGGCCGCCAACCTGAGGCTGAGCTCAGGAGGTTCCGCAACCCCCGGCTCGGGTCCCAATGCTGTCTGGCCCGATGCCGGCTCTCCCAGAGGAGAATCAACGAGGACAATGCTTACCTTCCTCGGCGTCTCCGGGTCCTTTCGAGGGAGTTTGGCAGGCTTCTCCGACTCCAAGGATCCGGGGCAGTGAGTCGGGCTCTGCAACCGATCCCGTGAGGGACCAGGCAGTTCAGAACTCTCAGATGACACTGCCCTCACTGATTTCTTTCTTCCTACGGTGTTCCAGTGAGGAAGACCCCCTTTCAGAGGACACCCGACGCTGTTTGGGATCAGACAGCTCCCGAGAGGTTGAGGCCTCTGACGAGGTGTGGGCCTGGGCGGATGCGGACTTGGGAAAAATTTTGTCATGTTGCTGCTGCCTGCTCCTCAATGCCTTGGAAGACATCTTTTTGCACGGGCCAGACCATGGAGTCATGGTCGGGCCCGAGGCATCGGAGGCAGCAGTCATGTGTGTCAGTGAGAGACATAAGTTTCATGCATCAATCACACTTTTTAAACTCGCTGGCAGCCATCGGGGGAAAAAGGGCCCCTGCGAGGTCAAAGGACCGGGCTGCTAGTTAAAAATAAAAAGTGCGAACGCTAGTCACTAAGGACAAAAACGAAAAAATAGACTGGACTCGATACCAGTATACCGAGCCCGAGGCGGGAAGGGGAACCAGCAAGCCGAAACACACAATTTTTCAACTTTTAACACTTTTTCCATGGGGGAACTAGGATGACGTCCGTTGGGCTCCGCAGAAAAAAGGAGACTGAACAAGATGGCACCCTTGGGCGGGAAGGGGACTGTGCATGCGTGATGCAGTCCCAAAGGCTTTCTTCGAAAGCTGGGGATTTGCTCCGCATGGGGGCTCCGTCAACGTCACCCATACGTGAGGACTGACTTCCTGATTGTTCCTGGAGAAGAGATACTTGTTTAACTCCCTGAGGTCGAGTATGGGCCTGTACCCTCCTGTTTTCTTTGGAATAAGAAAGGGGGAGTAAAAGCCCAGGCCTTGTTGAGAAAGTGGTACCTCCTCTATCGCTCCCTGAGCAAGGAGTGAGGTGACCTCTTGACACAAGAGAGTGGTGAGGGGGCCGAGAACTGAACTCTCTCGGAATAGAGAGAGGGGGCATACTGTGGAAGTGGAGTTTTTACCCCTCTGTCACTATGGAGAGAGTCCAATGCTCTGTTATCTGCTGCCACCTCTTGGCAAAGTAACAGTCTGCCTAGAATGTTGAGAGGCTCTGGTATTTCTAGAGGAAGGATGACTAGGTTCTCTAGGAAGGAGTCAAAGACCTTGTGGAGGCTGTCTCTGCTGAGCTGGTTGAGGTCTGAGGACTTGAGCCTTTCTTTGTTTCGGCTGCTGCTGCCCCTTCTGGGGAGCATGGCTTGGACAGTATGGGTGTAAGGAGGATAGAACTTCTTTTTCTTGTTGAAAAAGGGTTTCTTAACTGTCTTTTTCTTAGCTGGGTTGGCAGTGGTCCTGGATAGTCTAAGGTAGTGTTCTCTGACAAGCTGAGAAGCTTTATCCTGCCAGTCCTTGCCAAAGAGGTTTTTCTCCTGTGCAAGGAATATTCCCCGCTTATCTTGCACCCACTGCTCTAAATCAGATGCTTGTAACCAAGCAATCCGACGTGCACCGATAGAAATAGCAGAGGTCCTACTAATGCATTTGAAACAAAGGTTGCCCTGTTCATGAACTTAGAAACATTTTGGGCATGCTTAACAAGAGTAAGGAAATCGGCCCTCTTGTCATTGGGGAGAAGAGGAGCCATGACTTCCAAATCCTTAGTAACCTCTTGAAGAAACATACCCATGTAGAGTATGTAAGAACTTTTTCTGGCTGATAGCATAGAGGTCTGAAAATATTGATGACCAAAGGCATCAAGAGTCCTCGCCTCATGGCCCGGAGGATTAGAGGAATGTGTCTTGGCACTTTTGATCCGGCGCATCGCCGATTCCACAACCATGGAATGGTGTGGTAACTGCGTTTTTTGGAATCCAGGACACTGCGGTACCCGGTACACTGTATCGAGCCATCGAGAACGTGGAGACACTGTTAAGGGTGTTTCCCACATTCTAAGCATGAGATTATGCAAAATCCGATGTATGGGAAGGATTGAGGCCTCCTTAGGGGCTGCCGGATGCTGAAGAATTTCAAGTTCTTCAGATCTTGGTTCCTTCTCTGGGGTCGTGGTGATCGAGAGGCCCCGAGCCACATCCTGTATAAAGTCTTGAAAAGACATGTCCTCCAGAAGAGATATCCGACGTTGTGGCGAAGGAGAGAGATCCTCTGGAAGAACCGCTCCTGTATCGATGGAGTCATCAGAATCGGAAGACTCGAAGTATCGATGGGCTGGGTGCTCTCGTACTGCCTGTCGATGGTACCGATCGAAGTCGGCATCAGAATGCCTTGATACCAGACCCTCTATACCAGACACCGATTCTAGGGCCAGCATAGGTGGTAGCATGGAGAGCGGTGCAATGGTAGATGCAGATACATCCGGTATCAGTACCAATGACTACGGAACAGATTGCAGCGACTTTAGCGGTACGGAGGCTGCTAACAAGGCCACAAGACTGCACTCAATAGCTAGGATACGTTGATCGATGGAGCCTGCCGATGTCTGAGTGTCAGTACCGGCGGAGCGGGCCATGACCCCAGAACATGGCACCAAGAGCTCTCCGGAGGTGGACACCTCGAGAACATCTTGGGACCCCGTTAATGCTTTGGAGGCAAAGATCTCTCGCTGGGGTTGTTTGGCTGGTTTATTCTCCTCGAGGGCAATGCTAGAAGCATCTCGATGCTTAGAAGGACATCTACCCTTTGAGGACTGACCAGTCTTCGAAGAAGACCTGGGTTTGGTTACCTGAGATCCATGGGAGGAAGATAAAGCCTGGACAATGTTGATACAACGGACATTGCATCAGAGGCAAAAAGGGTGCCAAGTTTCGCAGCTCTATTCTGCAGGCCCCTCAAGTCATCTTTCTGCAGAGGAGACACTCCAATGGAGAATGGTCTGGGCCCAGACATTTACGACACCAGTCATGGGTGTCGGTAGCAGAAATGGTACCGCCACATTTTGAACATTTTTTGAAACCACTAGTTGGTTTCTCCATTTTGAAAGAAAACAGGGCCTAGTGCTCAAAATGGCACCAAAGCACCAAGAGGGGACAGACAGACCCTCAAGAAAAAGCTTTTTTTTTTTTTTTTTTTTTTTTTTAGAAGAAAGAAGAAAATAAAGACGACATTGGTGGTACCGGTGTAGGTGTCGACGGGAAGGCAGACGCGACCACAAAAAAGAAAATTTTTTGTAGTGACAGGAGTTGCTGCCTGTCAGCTACGTGGAAAACGAAAAACTGAAGAGGGAGAGTTGAAAGGCAGGAAGACAGCAGCGAAGGCACAATGGGATGCTCCCAAAATCTTTCCTTTATGACACAGGGGAGCGTTCCTGTGTGGGCTCCGTCAGTGCCGACAATACCCATATATGGAGATTACATTCCTGCTTGTTCCTGGAGATGTAAAATGTCACCTTCCATATCGTCCTGCTAGACCAGTCCAGACAAGTGGGATGTACCAAAGCTACAGTTGTGGTCAACATTGTTGACACTCTTGCAGTTTAATCCCTTAATATCCAATATCTCCTTAAAAAAGCGGTCACTGAAATGGCTTTGGACTATATATGCACATATATTTGACACAAATCAATCAAATTAAAAAAAAAGACATATTAAAAAAGGAATAGTAGGAAATATAAAAACTTGCCAGGATATGATTATTCACATTCAAGAAACTGCAATCATGAAGTGAATACTAATCTAGAAGATCAAAGCTCACTCCACTAAGAAAATAGTGTAGGGGACTCCAAATCAGAGGAATTTATTCTTGAGAAAAGGATCTCAGAACCAGCTGAGACGATAGTATGGGCATTACAACATAGCAATAAAGAGAAAACTGCTCTCTATATAACACAAAAAAATTTCTTAAAAATTTACCTTAAGTATTCAAATATCAATTACAGGCACAATGACCTCAGATAGCACAACCCCTCATTTAGTGAAAATTCACCATAGGGTGTTGATAGACGCTCACATCACCGGTCAGGCCTCTACTAAATTCACCAACTCAACTCACAAAAAGCTTACAAAATTCCCTTAACCTCCACTATTTAACCAATGGGAAAAGCATATCTAAATCTAAACAAATATATTGCACACCCACAACCATTCACAACCCCTTATAAAATCAATCATCCCACTCATAAAAAGCGTCTATAACATAGATACACGCAAGGTACTGGTGGGGCTGAACACAGCCAAGGCAGCCCAAAGGAAACACCTGCAAGAATAAAGCCAAAAGATAGAATAATACAGTTAACACCACCAACATAGTATTGAAAAACTTATCTCATAACTGAAGTCTTGCCGCCGGCTGGGTCCTCTGCCCCTAAAGAAGACACGTAGCACAAGGGGTCAGCTCCAACCTCCAACGCGGGAAATAAACATCACAGCAATTAACAGCACTGCCATTCATCACCAAAAACGACCGCAGCTCTACAAAAGCTTTCGTTTCGCCGTAAAACCGGCTTCATCAGGAGCTATGTCGTACTAAAGTAAACGCTAAACAATGGCTTCTCAGAATTTCCCGCTAACACAAAGTCGGCGTATGATGCATCAATTATCATAAACCACCACCAATCAAAACGTCCCTATCTCATGACATCATTTAAAAGCCACATATACCAACAAACAACACCGCATCAAAACTATTGGAACCGCACAGTGTAAAATCTCCTGAAACGAACATCTGACGGTGGGGAGATCGTAAAAGATTGCTTTTACAGAAGGAACAACGTTGGATTTTTGAACTGGATACATTGCATCCCGGCGGTCTGAATGACCGCTTGGAATGGACTTTATTTTTCTGATATGGCTTTCCTTTGTTGCAGCTAGCGCTTAGCGTCAGATGTTTGGTTCAGGAGATTTTACACTGTGCAGTTCCAATAGTTTTGATGCGGTGTTTGTTGGGATATGTGGCTTTTAAATGATGTCATGAGATAGGGACGTTTTGATTGGTGGTGGTTTATGATAATTGACGCGTCATACGCCGACTTTGTGTTAGCGGGAAATTCTGAGAAGCCATTTAACCTTTCCCAGCATTCGTGGCTTCACAGAAACAACCGCCAGCGTGAAGGAAAAGGATCTTCACGCTGGCAGTTGTACAGAGGGAGCCGGGGCCCCGCGCGGGTTTCTCCAGCTCCCTCTGAAGCCCCTCAGAGAGCCGCGGTGATGGTCGGGGGGGGGGAGGGGAGAGGCCAAGGACTGCAAGGGCTGTGATGGGGGGGCTAGGACTACAAATGGGCTGAGGGGGGACCTTGGACTGGAAATGTTGCTGTGATGGGGGGGGGGGGGGGCCATGGACTGGAAATGGGCTGTGAGGAGGGGAACTTGGACTGGAAAAGGGCTATGGGGGGGACGGGACTTGGACTGGAAATGTTGTGATGGGGGGGGGGGGAACCTGGACTGGAAATGGGCTATGGTGGAGGGAGGGGGAACTTGGACTGGAAATAGGCTGTGATTAGGGGGGCTAGGACTGCAAATGGGCTGTGATGGTGGGGGGGCCTAGGACTGGAAATAGGCTGTGATGGGGGGGGGGGGCTAGGGCTAGAAAGAGGCTGTGATGAGGGACTTGGACTGGAAATGGGCTGATTGGGGGGGGCTAGGACTGGAAATGGCCTGTGATGTGAGGGCTAGCACTGGAAATGGGCTGATGAAGAGCTGGAATAGGACTGGAAATGGGCTGATGGGGGCTACAATAGGACTGGAAATGGGCTGATGTGGGGCATGGGAGAATGGGACTAGAAGGGAGTGGATGCTGGGTGGGTCTAGAACTAAGGGAACTGATTTTGGGGGAGGACTAGAATGGATGGGGAATGAGAATGGAAGGGGAAAAGATATTTTGTGTGGAAGAAAAGTCTATGATGGGCCGGGTATTGGGAGAGTAAGAGGGGCTTGAGAATGGAAGGGTGAAATTTAAATGGATGATAAAGGAATAAGGAAAGAATTGGGGGAAAGAGCAAAAGGGAAACAATCAGTATGTTAAAGCAGAAATAGAGAGAGAATGGAAAACATCTAAAAGAGAAGAAAGGACAAATGGATAGCTCGCAGAAGACACAAAGAAACCAGAATAAAGTGACTGGAGCAATTGCAACTGAAAAATAAAATGCCCAAACAGAAGGTAGAAAAATACTTTTTATTTTGAATTTATTAACTGGAATATGTCTGGTCTGGGAAGTGTGTATTGCTAACATCTTTGCGTTTTTGTTTAGTGCAAGAGGAAATTACTTTATAGTTTTATTTCTCCAGAGTTGTACATTTCATGTTTGGCTTTTGGGGTTCCCAGTTTAATTATCTGACCAAGGAAGTTAGCCTACACGTATCCTCGGTAATTTTTGTGGGTGGGGCTGGGGGCGGGGCAGGGGTGGGACTAGGGGCGGAGCATGGCGAGCCACAGGTATCGGGTTTTTCTCGGTGAAAAAGTTGGCAACCCTAATAGAGGAAGGGAGAAGGATAGACAGGACAACAAGTAAGAAGGGGAAGGAGGAGTTATACATCAACAAGGGGGTATACAAGATAACAGATAAGAGAGGCAGCACAGTTGTACATCAGCGAGGAGGAGGGGATAGAGGTGGGGGGGGAGGTTGAAAGCAGAACAAAAAGAGATAGGTTTTTAGTTGGACCTTGAAAGTATTGAAGGAAGATTCTAAACGGAGGGCGGGGGGAAGCAGGTTCCAGAGTCTTGGACCAAGAAAATAGAAAGCAGGTGAGCCTGGAATGGGGAGGGAAGGGTCATGCGGTTAGCATGAATGGAACGGAGGGAGCGTGAAGGTGGACTTGATCGGCAAGGTAGAGAGGGGTGCCTGGGTAGAGGGATCTGTGCACGAAGATGAGGAACTTATATTGAATCCGGAAGAGAATGGGGAGCCAGTGCAAACAGAGGAGGGGGGGGGGGGGGTGACGTGATCAAAGCAGGAGGCGTGGGTTAGGATACAAATTGCAATATTTTGGACACGTTGAAGATGAAGCTGGGACTGGGGGAGACCTGCCAGGGAAATGTTGCAGTAATCGAGACGGGATATGACGAGGGAGAGGAGCAGGGTGGTCATGGAAGAGGAGAGGAAAGGACAGAACGGATGGCATGCAATTGCTTCAGGGAAAAGAAGCACTGAACAACAGAGGAAATGTGATCTTTAAAGGACAGAGAGGAATCAAGGGTAACACCTAGGTACCGAAGAGACGAAACAGGAATAGGCGAGGAGGAGAGCAGAGGGACAAGGGGGGGTTCCCCAAATGTGAACCATAGCAGAGGTTTTTAGAGAGACTGACGTGTAAGAAGTTGGATGAAAGCCATGACGCCACAGAGAAGAGACAGGTTTTAAGGGGGGTGATGTCAGGGGCAGAGGAATCAGTGTGGTGAAGGAGGAAGATGTTGTCTGCGTAATAGTAAGCGGAAATGCTGTGTTGTTGGACTAGGAGGGTAAGAGGGGCAAGGAAGACAAACAAAAGGGGCACAAGGACAGATCCCTGGGGGACACCACAGGGGAGAGGGGTGGAGGAATAAGAGGTAGACCCAGAGAGAACCGAGAAAGACCAACAGGAGAGAAAAGAATGAAACCACTGAAGTACCAAGCTGGCGAGGCTGGCACCCTGAAGACGAACAAGAAGAGTGCGGTGATCAACCAAGTCGAAAGCAGCAGATAGATCAAGGGAGACAGCGAGGGAAAAAGAACAGTGATCGTGAGCAGCATGCAGTTCGTTGAGAAGGGAGAGGAGGACAGATTCTGTGCTGTGACCGGGGCGGAAACCAGGTTGCCGTGGGTGAAGGGTAAGGGAGGCTTCGAGGTGGGAAGAGAGTTGGGTAAAAACTAATTTTTCTAAGAGCTTAGAGAGGAAGGGGAGATTAGAGATGGGGGGCCAATTGGAAAGGGAGGGGGGGGGGTCCAGGGAACCTTTCTTTAGGATGGGGCGGACAGAAGTGTGCTTCCAGGGTGCAGGAAAGATACCAGTAGACTAGAGTTAAAGATAGAAAGAATGAGGGGGAAGAGGGCTAGGGAAGATTTGAAGAGCCAGTGGGAGGGTATAGGATCGGCAAGACAGGTTTGCACTGTGACCTAGGTTTCAGTGGCCAGCTTATAGATATTTAGGCTGACTCCTAGATCCCCCCAAAAAATTGTCAAGACCTGGTGTAGGAGAATCGGCTCTTGATGCAACATTCCCTGGGCTGAGGGGAGACGCAGAGATGGTTCCTGCAGAAGACGCATCATTTCCCAAAAACCAGGGCCTCCCTGGCCAATCTGGCACCACCAGAACTATACAACCTGGACGCTGCTCTATGTTTCAACTTAACAACTATAGTCCCCTTTGGTCAGAAGGAAGATATATATATGCTCAAAAAACTTTCATCTACTGTTGTTCTTTATGAAAAGCTACCCTCGAGCATATACTCTCAACATATTTAATGTGAGTATGAAGAACCATCAGAATGGTGCCATTAGAAAACAATGGCAGTAATTTTGTAAATGTTTACCTTATGCTCCTCATCAGTTCTTTTAATACTCATTCTCCAAGACCAAGCAAGAAGTCAGTCCTCACATATGGATGATGTCACAGATGGAACCCTCATGTGGTAACTCTCCCCAGCTTTCACAGAAAGCATTTGGAGATCCAGCATGCATGTGTGATCGCATTCCCGTCAGGATGGAGCCATCTTATCCCAGTCTTTTTTTCCATGGAGCCTTCCAGATGCTCATCTGTATCCTGGAGAAAAGCAGATTGCCCTCTCAGTATTTTTTGCTGTCTTGGTACCCTTCTCTTTCATGTTTTGTTTTCCGCCTTCCTGTACTTTCTGGTATCGTCGCTGCCTCAGCGCTGTGTTTTTTTCGAGTCTTTATTTTTTCTTTATTTAGCATGCAGGTTTTTCTCATGCCCTCCTGGTCAGGGCATTGGAGTTTTGACTTGGCGGAAGCTATCTTCCTCGACATGTTCACCCCGACCAGTAGCTTTAAGAAGTGTGCCAGATATGGCCGGACCATTTCCATCATGGACCGCCTTAACTGGTGCCTTCAATGCCTCTGGTTCGACCACGAGCCCTTTACATGCCCTCTCTGCTTGCAGATGACACGCAAGGGGCTGAACCACCGTGAAAAGCAGTGAGAATCGCTGTTCAGCTCCAAGACATCGACCCCAGCATAGACATCAGAATCGACGCCCTCAAAGGGCACCGCCAAGGACTCGGCCTTGCGTGGTGACTGGGTTCTTTCGGAGCCACAAGGTGATGGGGCTCTGGAATGGCGGCTTTCCTCCAAAGAGGAGTTCACCCAGAAGGAACAGATTCCATCTCAGTCATTATCGAAGGGCAATGCCGAGTCCAGGGTGAAGACCCATGGACATCGCCATGGAAGCCCTCGACACGACTTAGAGGGCAAAGGCCAGGAGCAGCCTTTGAAGCTGCCCCGGCAGGAGGAGGTGCCTCTCATTGCCTAGGAGGGCAGCATGGGACTCCCGAGGCTATTACCATCGAGGAGACTCTGCCGAAGGAGCCGACATCTGCATTGAAGGATGCCGTGCTGGCAATTGGAGCACTCCCTCCTAACAGAGACATTTTCTGACTCTTGAGCACAGCCTGGCTGCCTTTATGGCACAGCACAAGCCTTGGGAACTGGGAACTTCCACCATAGGTGCCTTGCCAGTAGAGGTCAGCCAATTCTCGAAAAACATGCTATCTACTCCGGTTCTCGGTCCTACTTGATGCAGGGTCGCCCCCCCCCCCCCCCCCCCCACTTCCAAGTGTATTGGGCTCAGAGTACACGGAATAGAGGTCGTTCTCAACTCCGCCCCGGGGTATCGACAGTTCCCATTCCTGTCGATACTTTGAATTTTTGTCTGACTGATTCTGAGTGGGAAACCGAGTAGGAATCCCCGGAGACTGTGCAGCACCGGGATGTCCTCTCAGATCCCTCGCCCCCGTTTGAGCACAGGTCCCCTCTTGAGGACCTCTCCTTGGAGTTCGTCAGGGACATGGGGCAGGCTTTACCCTTCACAACTGAAGCTGAAGAACAACCTCGGATGGAGGAGCTGGAGATCCTCCAGTTCCCAACTTCCCCAAAGAAAGCCATCAACATCCCAATGCACCCTATCTTGGAAAGGTCAGTAATGAAATTGTGGGAGACCCCTGTTATGGAGCCAATTGTGAGCTGATGTCTTGATTCCATGTATTGAATCCACAAGAGCCCAGGCTTTGAGAAAATTCCTCCATGGTTGTGGAATCAGCCATGCACCGTATTAAGAGTAACAAAACCCACTCCTCGGTGCCTCCTGGTGGATAGGTTTGGCAGGAAATGTTACCAGGGCTCGATGCTCATGGTCCTTTACCAGCTGTACATGGGCATATACTTGAGAGACCTGGCGGGGGCACTTGCTGCGTTCTCAGCTGGCTTATCTGAAGACCATCTTCAGTGCTTCCGGAGTCTGGTACCTCCAAAAACAAGACTTGTGCAGCCTACCATGGCTTTGAGTCCGTGGCTAGAATGGCTGCAATGGGCATTTGTGCCTGCCGCCTAACATGGCTCCAGTTGCTGGACTTGGAGTAATAGGTTCAGGACAAGTTGATCGACTTCCCATATCTGGGAGGGAACCTCTTCGGCAAACCCATGACGGAGAAAGTAGCAGAGTTGGAGACTGAACAGGTCACCATGAACAGACAGCTGATCCTTCCTGACAGAACACCTCAGGGAAAAGAGTCCTTCTACCCGAAGATCTACGGTACTTATGTCCCCTACCACTCATATCAGCCGCCGCTGCAGGGGCAGCAGACCAAGGGGAAAGACTTCAGACAGACTCATCCACCATAAATCTGTACTGATAAAACTGCACAACTCAACCAAATACTAGCAATATACTAAGTATACCGTATAAACACTGTAAATAATTATTTGTTAATGATACCAAATGTTATACAGTTACATTTTTAATTTGTTATTCTGTTCCAGTTCTCTGTAAAACATCGTACCTCATGGTCGCGTTAATCTGTTAAGCTGTAAACCGCTTTGAATCATAGAAAAGCAGTATAAAAAGTTTAAATAAATAAATAAAATAAATGTAGGCCAAAAGCCTCAACCACAGATTGGGGGGTGGGGGGGAGTTGACTCAGACCATGGCCCTTCTTCCCCTTTTAAGCCCCATTCCGCAGCACATTGGGGGGGCGGGGCATCTCACATTTGCCCATCGTTGGCCCAGCATAACCACCAATGCCTGGGCTCTATGAGTTGTGAAGGAGGGCTACCTCCTACATTTGATCAAACTCCCCCCTCCTATTCTTTCCAGAGGAGTACCTTTTGTAACCTTACCATCAAGAACTTCAGCAAGAGCTCAAGGCTCTTTTGCAATAAAGAGCAATGGAGGTCGTTCCACTGTCTTAAACGAGAAAGGGATTCTCCTCCCGCTACTTCCTGGTTCCCAAGAAAACAGGTAGTATCTGTCCCATTCTGGATCTCCGCAATCTCAATCGTTTCCTAGTGCATGAGAAGTTCAACATGGTATCCCTTGGATTGTTGCTGCCCTACTTCCAGCGGAAAGACTGGCTATGCTCCTTGGATCTAAAAGATATCTATATCCACATCCTCATTCACCTCCTGCACCGGCAGTATCTCCACTTAGTCATCAGCGGACTTAAGAACATAAGAACATAAGAAATGCCATACTGGGTCAGACCGAGGTCCATCAAGCCCAGTATCCTGTTTCCAACAGTGGCCAATCTAGGTCATACGTACCTAGCAGTTTCCCCAAAAGACACAGGTTCTGCAGTGCTTGTACTAGGCCAAGCATTGATATCCTGGGTCCCTTTTTAATAGTGGTTTATGGACCTTTCCCCCAGGAACTTGTCCAAACCTTTTTTAAACCCAGCTATACTAACAGCCCTTACTACATCCTCCGGTAACAGATTCCAGAGTTTGATTACACGTTGAGTGAAGAAATATTTTCTCCTATTTGTCTTAAATAGTTTACCCTGTAGCTTCATTACATGTCCCCTAGTCCTTCTATATTCTGATAGCGTAAACAATTGATCCACGTTTATCCGTTCCACTCCATTCATTAATTTATACACCTCTATCATATCTCCCCTCAGCCGTCTCTTTTCTAGGTTAAAGAGCCCTAACCTTTTTAGCCTTTCTTCATAGGAGTAGCCTTCCATCCCCTTCACCAATTTGGTGGCTCTTCTCTGTACTTTTTCTAATAACTCTATGTCCTTTTTAAGATACGGTGACCAGAATTGCACACAATATTCAAGGTGCGGTCGTACCATGGAGCGATACAGAGGCATTATAATATCCTTTGTTTTATTCTCCATCCCTTTCCTTATGATACCTAGCATTCTATTTGCTTTCTTGGCCGCCGCTGCACACTGGGCGAAGGGTTTTAACATGTTATCCATGATGACTCCTAAATCTTTTTCCTGGGTGGTGGTTTCTAATGTGGAGCCTTGCATCGTGTAACTATAGTGTGGGTTGTTCTTTCCTAGGTGCATAACTTTGCACTTGTCCACATTAAATTTCATCTGCCATTTGGATGCCCAGTCTTCCAATTTATCCAGATCCTCCTGCAGTTTTCCACAATCCTCTTGGGTTTTAACAACTTTAAACAGTTTTGTGTCATCTGCAAATTTGATAACCTCACTAGTTATTCCCTTTTCCAGGTCATTTATGAATATGTCAAAAAGTAGCGGACCCAGAACAGATCCCTGGGGTACTCCACTATTCACCTTTTTCCATTGGGAATATTGGCCATTTAGCCCTACCCTCTGCTTTCTATCTTTTAACCAGTTCCCGATCCACAATAGTACACTGCCTCCTATCCCATGACTTTTTAGCTTCGCCAAAAGTCTCTGATGGGGGACCTTGTCAAAAGCTTTCTGAAAGTCCAGATACACTATATCAACCGACTCACCTTTGTCTACCTGTTTATGCACACCTTCAAAAAAACAGATCAGATTAGTAAGACAAGATCTTCCTTGTCTAAAGCCATGTTGGCTGTCTCCCATTAGGCCATGACTATCTACATGCTGTGTAATTTTGTTCTTTATGATGGTTTCTACCATTTTCCCTAGTACTGACGTCAGGCTCACCGGTCTGTAATTTCCCGGGTCACCCCTGGAACCCTTTTTAAAAATTGGTGTTACGTTGGCGACCCTCCAATCTTCAGGTATTACAGATGATTTAAATGAAAGTTCACAGATTACCAATAACAGGTCTGCAATCTCATATTTCAGTTCTTTCAACACTCTGGGATGTATACCATCCGGTCCAAGTGATTTGCTACTATTCAGTTTATCAAATAGTTGTAATATATCTTCCCGGTGTAGCGATATTTCTCTCAATTCCTCTGCAGTATCACCTTTAAATACCACTTCAGTCTTGGGTAACATCCCTACATCTTCCTCAGTAAAGACCGAAGCAAAGAATTCATTCAGTCTCTCTGCTATAGCCTTGTCTCCTCTTACTGCCCCTTTTACCCCTCTATCATCTAATGGTCCAATTGACTCTCTCACAGGCCTTTTGCTACGAATGTACTTGAAAAAGTCTTTATTTCGTGTTTTTGCTTCCGTAGCAAGTTTCTTCTCAAATTCCCGCTTTGCCTGCCTTATCAATGCTTTGCATTTAACTTGCCAGTGCTTGTGCTGTTTCCAGTTTTCATCATTTGGCTCTTTTTTCCATTTCCTGAAGGTTGCTCTTTTGGCAGCAACAGCCTCTCTGACCTCACCTTTAAACCATGCTGGCAGTTTTTTGGACTTTCTTCCACTTTTCTTAATGCGTGGAATACAGCTGGTCTGGGCTTCGAGGATAGTATTTTTAAATAACACCCAAGCTTGCTGTAAGTCTTTAACCTTTGGAACCGCTCCTTTTAGTTTTTTCCGAACTATATTCCTCATTCTATCATAGTCTCCCTTTTGAAAGTTAAAAGGTAGTACTGTGGATTCCTTTACTATCTGTCCTCCACTGATTAAATCAAACATCATACTATGATCACTATTGCCAAGTGGTCCCAACACCCTTATTTCTTGCACCAGATCTGGCGTTCCACTAAGGACTAGGTCCAGTATGGCTTCCCCTCTGGTCGGTTCATGAATCAGCTGCTCCAAGAAGCAGTCATTTATTTCATCTAGAAACTTTATCTCTTTAGCTTGTCCTGCTGTGACACTGTCCCAGTCGATACCGGGGTAATTGAAATCACCCATTATTACTACTCTGTTGTGGCTTTTGTTAGCTTCCTTGATTTCTTTGAGCATTTCATCATCCATTTGTTCATTCTGGCCAGGTGGTCGATAGTATACTCCCACTGCCATCACCTTCCCCTTCATAAATGGAATTTCAATCCATAGAGATTCTACAGCAAATTTTGTTCCCTGCAAAACTTTAATCCTTTCTGACTCAATGCCCTCTCTAACATAGAGCGCAACCCCTCCACCAATTTGTTCAGCTCTATCATTACGATATAGTTTGTATCCAGGTATCACAGTGTCCCACTGGTTATCCTCCTTCCACCATGTCTCTGAGAGTGCAATCATATCTAACCTCTCATTTAGTGCTATATATTCTAATTCTCCCATCTTATTGTTTAGACTTCTAGCATTGGCATACAAGCATTTTAGAGACTGTATTTTATTAATATTAATCTGGCTATTGGTAGGCATGGGTAATTGGGAATCCTTATGCTCTGTCTGCTCCTTACTCAAGGGCATTTGGGCTACTATACTCCCTTTTGGAACCTCACTGCTTTTGGTAGTATCCTTCAAGGATACCTTTGTCCGAACCATGCGCTCCTGGGTGACTGTCGGCTTTCCCCTATTTTCTAGTTTAAAAGCTTCTCTATCTCTTTTTTAAAGGTTAATGCCAGCAGTCTGGTCCCATCCTGATTAAGGTGAAGCCCATCCCTTCGGAAGAGCCCCCCCTTTCCCCAGAATGTTCCCCAGTTCCTAACAAATCCAAAACCCTCATCCTTGCACCATTGTCTCATCCACGCATTGAGACTCCGGAGCTCTGTCTGTCTTTTGGGTCCTGCACGTGGAACAGGAAGCATTTCGGAGAACGCTATCCTGGAAGTTCTGGATTTCAACTTCCTACCTAAAAGCTTAAATTTAGCCTCCAGAACTTCCCTACCACATTTTCCTATGTCATTGGTACCAACATGTACCAAGACAGCAGACTCCCCCCCAGCACTATCTATGATCCTATCTAGGCGGTGCGTGAGATCTGCTACCTTCGCACCAGGCAGGCATGTTACCAGGCGATCCTCACGTCCACCAGCCACCCAGCTATCTACATTCCTAATGATTGAATCACCAACTATAACAGCTGTCCTGACCCTCCCCTCATGGGGACATGGCCCTGGAGAAACGTCCTCGGTGCGAGAGGGTTTTACATCACCTGGAGGACAGGTCCTAGTTACAGGATCACTTCCTGCCACACCAGGGTGATGCTCTCCTGTCACGTGACCTCTCTCCTCCATGGCAACAGGGATGCTGCCAGACTGGAGGTGGGACTTCAGGACTATATCCCTGTAGGTCTCGTCCATGTACCTCTCTGTCTTTCTTATGTCTTCCAGGTCTGCTACTCTAGCCTCTAGAGAACGGACTCGTTCCCTGAGAGCAAAGAGCTCCCTGCACTTAGTGCATATGTAGGACCTCTCACCAACTGGGAGAAAATCATACATGTGACACTCAATGCAAAAGACTGGAGAACCCCCATCTCGTTGCTGGACCTCTGTCTGCATCTTAGTTTAAAGCTTGTGTTTAGGTCTTTTAAATTCGGTATATAATAAGGATTGGTGTAGATGCTTATACTAATAAAAGTGTATCTAATACCCCTAATACACCCTGTGTACCTGAAGCTTAATTAATCTCAGGTCCTCTGTGTATGACTGATTTGGATTAAGAGCTGCACCTGAGAGCAGCCCCTTTCCTCTAAGATGTGCAAGTACCTATAAAACTACAATTACCCCAGGGGTGGGTGGGAGATAAGTCCTATTAAAGAGGGCAGTTACAAGGTACCCTGTCCTGAACCCTCAGCAGGGGGATGGGGGTACCACACAAAGCCCAGTTAGTTGAGAGAGGCAAGGTAAGTACAGCTGAGAAGGCTGAACTAGCACACCACTAAGACAAACAATAAATAGTTAAACAAACAAACAGTTAGACAAACAGTAAATAATTAAATAAACAGCTAGAACTCACAGTACGATGTCCCAGGAGGCAAATATCCACTCACTAGCAGAGCTCTGTAAAAGTTCAGCCCTTCTCTGATCAGAGAAAAGCAAACTAAAACAGCCTATGCACACGTGGAGAAAACAGGAAGAAGGCTACACAATACCTCAGGGGGAGGGGGAGGGGGGAGGGGGAGGATTCACTCAGGCAGGCAAGGACAGGAAAAAAGCTCAACAAACAGCAGGTTCTGGGGAGAGAGATTTAATTCAAAATGGCTACCACACAAAGCCCAGTTAGTTGAGAGAGGCAAGGTAAGTACAGCTGAGAAGGCTGAACTAGCACACCACTAAGACAAACAATAAATAATTAAACAAACAAACAGTTAGACAAACAGTAAATAATTAAATAAACAGCTAGAACTCACAGTAAGATGTCCCAGGAGGCAAATATCCACTCACTAGCAGAGCTCTGTAAAAGTTCAGCCCTTCTCTGATCAGAGAAAAGCAAACTAAAGTACTTAAGTATCAATACAGGGTTCTCCCTTTCAGACTGGAATCCGCCCAAAGGGTTTTCACAAAATGTCTGTTGCAGCTGCTCTTCTTCAGGTGCAGGGAATCTTCATCTTCTCCCGTCTGGCCAACTGGTTGATCAGAGACGGGATGCCAGATGAGGTCCGTCTGTCTGCACAACACACCATCCAGGTGCTGGAGCAGCTGGGCTTTGTTAACTACCAAAAGTCCCACCTGCAAACCACTCATTGCCTTCGGTTCATTGGAGCTCTTCTCAATACCACTGCAGCTAGAGCCTATCTTTCATCAGACTGGGCTCAGCGCTTTGTAGCTCTGGCCCAGGATGTCCAACATTGTTCAACAGTCTCGGCTCACCAAATGCTTCACCTCCTGGGCCACATGGCCTCCCAGTCCACGTAACTCCATCTGCCCGGCTTCAGATGCGACAGGTGCAATAGATGCTCTGAACAAAGTGGAGTTCTGCGACGAACTCTCTCATGGACAATGAAGGGTGAATTCACCACTGAAGAACTCCCTTTTCCTGGTGGGAGCAGCTGACATTTTCTAGCAGGGCTTCCTTTCCAGAACGTAGTGAACTAGCAGGTGCTGACCAAGATGCTTCCAAAGTGGGCTGGGAAGTCCATCTCGATGGCCAGCCTACCTACCTAGGGACTCTGGAGGAGAGTCTCCATCAGCCAACAGATAAACATCTTCACGCTCAGGGTGTAGCAAATGCCCTTTGAGTCTTCCAGCAACAGCAGTCTAAACAGGTAGTTCTCATCCAGATGGACAACCAGGTGGCAATGTTCTACATAAACAAGCAGGGTGGTACAGGCTCATACCTCCTCTGCTGGGAGGCTGTTCGATTCTGGAGATTTGCCAGCAAGTCCGGCATGCTTCTCCGGGCAGTCTACCTCCTGGGACAAGACAACACAGACAGGCACGAGTGGACTCTCAATACACAAGTAGCCCAAAACATCTTCCAGAAGTTGGGCACTCTGTCCAGGGACGTTTTTGTGCTCTTCAATGCCCAGCTGCCACAGTTATGGCTCCTGAGTTCCTTGTCACAATCGGGTAGCCTCTGATATGTTCCTCTGGAACTGGGACAAGGGCTTGCTTTATGCTTACCCACCAATCCCCTTGGTGGCCAAGATCCTTTTCAAGGTCCAGACAGACAGGGACACCATGATACTCATTTCCCCATACTGGCCAAGGACTAGAAAGGGGGGCTGTTACTTCTGGAGAGAAATCTGAAATTGTGAGTATATACTTCTGGGAATTTTTCTGAAAGGAATTTTTTTCTTTTAAAGCTAATTAATCTGTGAACCCACTATTTTTTGTTAAATCAGTCAGGGCCTAGTAGCAACAGTTTAAGATTCAATTTAAAACACAGAAGAGAACTTTCTGGTTACCTTTCATACTCAGTAGAGAGCTGTAGTTTAAATTTCATAGTCACTCAAGGCCCAGCATCAGCAAAGTACTTTTAGTTTCAATTTAAAACACAGAAGAGAGCTTTCTGGTTAAATTTAGAATCCAGCAGAGAGCTTGTAGTTTAAATTTCATAATAGGTTAGGGCCTAGCATCAGCAAAGTACTTTTAGTTTCAAATTAAAACACAGAAGAGAGCTTTCTGGTTAAATTTAGAATCCAGCAGAGAGCTTGTAGTTTAAATTTAATAGGTTAGAGCCTAGCAGCAGCAAAGAGCTATAATTTAAATCAAATCAGAATATAGCTTACCTCAGCAGCACAGGACAGGGTACTGTGTAGCAGCCCTCTTTTAATAAGTGTTATATCCCTCCCTCCCCACACCCACCCTCCCCTGGGATAATCACAGCTTTATAGGTACTTGCACAACTTAAAAGACAGGAGGTGCTCTCAGGTGAAGCTCATTACCCAAATCAGTCATACACTAAGGACCTGAGATTAATTAAGCTTCAGGTGAACAAGGTATATTAAACTTATTAGGTACAGTTTTAGTGGTATAAATATCCATAGCACCCTTTAGTACGTAAAGAACTTAAAGATCTAAACACAAACTTAAAACTAAGATGCAGACAGCAGTCCAGCAGCGGAATGTGGGCTTTCCAGTCTTTTGCATTGAGTGTCACATGTATGATTTTCTCCCAGCTGGTGAGAGGTCTTACGTGTGCACTAGGTGCAAGGAGCTCTTTGCTCTCAGGGAACAAGTCCGTTCTCTAGAGGCTAAAGTAGCAGACTTAGAAAACATAAGACAGACAGAGAGGTACATAGACGAGACCTACAGGGATATAGTCCTGAAGTCCCACCTCCAGTCTGGCAGCATCCCTGTTGCCATGGAGGAGAGAGGTCACGTGACAGGAGAGTATCACCCTGGTGTGGCAGGAAGTGATCCTGTAACTAGGACCTGTCCTCCAGGTGATGTAAACCCCTCTCGCACCGAGGAGGTTTCTCCAGGGCCAAGTGCCCATGAGGGAAGGGTTAGGACAGCAGTTATAGTTGGTGATTCGATCATTAGGCATGTAGATAGCTGGGTGGCTGGTGGACGTGAGGATTGCCTGGTAACATGCCTGCCTGGTGCGAAGGTAGCGGACCTCACGCGCCACCTAGATAAGGTCTTAGATAGTGCTGGGGAGGAGTCTGCTGTCTTGGTACATGTCGGTACCAATGACATAGGAAAATGTGGTAGGGAGGTTCTGGAAGCTAAATTTAGGCTTTTAGGTAGGAAGTTGAAATCCAGAACTTCCAGGGTAGCATTCTCCGAAATGCTTCCCATTCCACGCGCAGGACCCAAAAGGCAGGCAGAGCTCCGGAGTCTCAATGCGTGGATGAGACAATGGTGCAGAGATGAGGGGTTTGGATTTGTTAGGAACTGGGGAACATTCTGGGGAAAGGAGGGGCTCTTCCGAAGGGATGGGCTTCACCTTAACCGGGATGGAACCAGGCTGCTGGCATTAACCTTTAAAAAGGAGATAGAGCAGCTTTTAAACTAGATTTTATTTTATTTATTTATTTATTTACATTTCTTATATACCGCACTATTTGCGATCAGCGCGGTTTACATAAAACTAAAAGTATCCGACAATAAACAAGAGTCAGGTCATTACAATGAACAGGAGCAATCAACTTGGATAACAGGGGAAACTATTTACATGTGTGGAACATTGAAATAGGTAACTGTATGAATGTAGGGTAGAGTTATTGTGTGTTGGTCATACATGGCGACAGTGGTTCGGGGGAGTCTATGAGGTATTTGATAAAGAGGAGGTGTTTTAAGGCCTTCCTGAACTGGCTCAAGTTGGGGATAGCTCTGATGTGGGGTGGGAGGGAGTTCCAGAGGCTTGGGGCGCTCAGACTGAAGGCTCTATTTGAAGTTGCTATGGAGCATCTTGTCATGGCTTTTGGTATTGCTAGCATGTTGGTTGAAGCGGTTCTTCTTATCCTGTTGGGTGTGGGTGGTTGTATGAGGTCACATATTGAGGAGGCGGATAGCCCGTTGATGGCCTTGAATGTCATCACTAAAGTCTTGAAGCTAATCCTGGCTTGAATGGGGAGCCAGTGCAGCTGCACCAGTAGGGGTGTGATATGCTCTTTCTTTGGTGCTCCGAAGAGGATTTGCGCTGCACTGTTCATTGCGAGTTGTAAGGGATGTAAGGTTGCTTGAGGGAGTCCTTGTAGGATGGCGTTTGAATAATCAAAATGAGGGATGAGAGCTTGGTAAATGGTGCGGAAGTCGCTCAGTTCGAGTAAGGGGCGTATGTGTCTAAGGGATCTGATCTTGAAGTAGATCGCTCTTACTGTTTTAGCTATATGCTGCTTCATGTTGAGGTTTTGATCCAATGTGACTCCGAGATACCGTATGGCTGATTTTACTTGCAGCTTGGCGTTGTCTACTTCCAGATGGTTTGGTGGTGTGAACTCAGGATTTCTAGAGATGAACATGACCTCCGTTTTCTTATGTTGGATGCGCAGATTTTGGGAGAGGAGCCATTCGGATATTGCGTTGAAACACCTAGTTAGTGGGGTGAGATCCGGGCATTCCAGAGATATTGGCAGGTACATTAGGACATCGTCTGCGTAAATCATGCAACTCACGTTGAACGATCTAATGATGTTACAGATGGGTTGTATATAGATGTTAAACATAAGTGATGATAGTGAGGATCCTTGAGGAACTCCTTGGCTTTGTATGAATGGCTCGGATGTAGTTCCATTTACTCGTACATGTTGCCATCTTCCAGACAGGTAAGACCTGCACCACTCCAGGGCTGTTCCGGTGATGCCTTTCTCCCTTAGCCGAATCAGGAGAATCTCGTGGCAGACTGAGTCGAAGGCTGCGGCAATATCTAAGAAGATGAGTGCGAAGCCTGTACGTGAATTGTCAATGCCGGAAATTATGGTGTTGAAGAGAGTAGTGAGTAGTGTTTCTACTCCGTGTGATTCTCTGAATCCGTGTTGCGATGGATCTAGAGGTGCGTTGGTGTCCACATGATCTTGTAGCTGCCTGTAGACTAATTTTTCTACGATTTTAGCGAGCATCGGGATACTGGAGATAGGTCTGTAGGACTCGACCTTTTGAGGGTCTAATTTAATGTCCTTGAGCAGCAGTCTAACGGAGGTCTGTTTGAGCGTGGATGGGAACGACCCTGTGCTAAATGATAGACCTATCATTTTGGCTAAGACTGGGGCAAGGTCGGATCGCAGGTCCTTTATCCAGAATGCTGGACATGGGTCTGAATATGAAGTGGAAGTATTTAGGGTTGCGATGGTGTCCTCGATAGTTCTCTTGGATGGTGTGGTAAAGGTGGATAGATATGTTGCGCCTGCTTGAGCATCAGGGGGGTCCGGTATAACCATCTTGTCAGTTTTGCACAATTTTGATTGCATAAAGACGGCATACTCCTGTGGGTGTATAGATCCTGTGCGCTCCGGAGTCGGTTCTTTGGCAAGAGATTTGACCAGGTTGAAGAGGTCATGCGGCTTATTTAATGAACGTTTCAGAGTATCTGTGTGATGTTGTTTCATCTTGTCTGTGACAGCCCTGCGATGTGTGTGTAGGAGTTGGATGTATGCTGTTTGGTCACTGCTGGTACGTGATTTCCTCCAGCACTTTTCCAATCTTCGCAGAAGGGTTAGTGACGCCCTTAGGTCAGCTGTGAACCATGGTGCGGATGGTCTTTTCTTTGGGGCTTTCGTTGTGGGGGGACAGATTGCGATCGCGCTGAGTTTGCTGTTCCACGTGGAAATTAGGACGTCTAGGTCTTGTGAGGTCTTGTCAAGGAGAGAGTTTGTTTCAGCAAGGATGCGTTCTTTGTTAAACGGTTGAAATCTTCTGGCATTTGGGATTGTGTTTGTTTGTGAGTTCGTGATAGGCCTTTGTGACTTAATGGGGGTTGGAATTTGGAAGGCGATAAGCTTATGATCCGACCATGGAACTGCTGTTAGTGATAACGTGATGTTTTGTGCTTGTTGAAGCACTGTTTGTGGGGCGAATATCAGGTCGAGAATATTGCCCTTTGTGTGTGAAGGTTCTTGTACCAATTGGGTATATCCCAGGATATCTAGGGCCTCTATGAAGGCTGCTGCCTGATTGTCTTGTAGGGATGGCAAGTTAAAATCACCTAATATCCAATTTGGTCTATGTGGAACATAGGTATTAGATGCTAGGTTTATGATATTGGAGAGGTTGTCTGGATCAGGAGATGGCGCTCTATAAATAAGGTTTATGGAGCAAAGGTGGTTGGATATAGATACTGTTTCGAGAGTATTGATGTTGCAGGCTTCTACCATTTCGAATTGAAGGTCAGATCTGGTGATGACGGCAACTCCTCCACCCCTTTTGTTTTGCCTGTGGCTGGTGAAAGTAACGAAGTTGGGTGGTAGAAGTTGATTGAGGATGGTATTGTCTTCCGGTGAGAGCCAGGTCTCGGTGATCATGATGATATCTAGGTTAAGATGAGTTATTGTTTCAGTGATTGCTGGCCATTTTTTGCGAAGTGATCGAGAGTTAATGAGTGCGCATTTCAGGCTGTTGGTGTGTGGGCGTTTATTTTGCTTGGGTTTTGAGGGGTTTTGTAGAGGGATATAAATTAGGTGGGGGCGGCGTGGATAGCTCGCTCCATGATAAATGTTGTTGGAGTCATCGGGCCATTTTCTTCCACCGGTTGAGAGCTTTGGGATGTGGTTTTGTGCTGCCGTTAGTGCTAGTGAGCTGGATGGCAAAGTAGTGAGTAGAAGGTAAAGACTCATAAGGGTGAGGGTTATGTGCTTCATTTTGCCTGAGTGAGGGTAGAATTACTGTCAACAGTAGAGGGTACCACAGTAGAATTAGAGTGGAATGAGAGCAGCTAATGGCAACCGTAAATACAGATAACAGTAATTACAGTAGAATGAGGGTAGATACTGGCAACAGTAAACACAGATAACAGTAATTACGGTAGAATGAAGGTAGATACTGGCAACAGTAAATACAGGCAATAATAGATACAGCAAATGAGAGATGATACTGGCAACAGTAAACAATGGCAACCGGCAGAGTTGATAATACTTGCAGTTCCTGATGTAGGTGTGACTGTGATTGAGGGTGGTGTGGATCGCGTTGGGAGCTCAATCCTTCCTAGGAGAGCTTGGGTCACACTCACTTGAAAAGAACTGTAGTCAGTTGGGGATAATAGGGGAAAGCCGACAGTCGCCCAAGAGCGCATGGTTCGGAAGAATGTATCCTTGAAGGATACTACAAAAAGCAGAGAGGTTCCAAAAAAGAGTAAAGTAGCCCAAATGCCCTCGAGTATGGAGCAGACAGAGCTTAAAGATCCCAAATTACCCATGTCTACCAATAGCCAAATTAATATGAATAAAATACAGTCTCTAAAATGCTTGTATGCAAATGCTAGAAGTCTAAAAAACAAGATGGGAGAGTTAGAATATATAGCACTAAACGAGAGGATAGATATGATTGGAATATCAGAGACATGGTGGAAGGACAACCAGTGGGACACTGATACCTGGGTACAAACTATATCGTAATGATAGAGCTGATCAAATTGGTAGAGGGGTTGCGCTCTATGTTAGAGAGGGCATTGAGTCAGAAAGGATTAAAGTTTTGCAAGAAACAAAATTTGCTGTAGAATCTCTATGGATTGAAATTCCATGTAAAAAGGATTGGAAGGCGATGGCAGTGGGGGTGCACTATCGTCCGCCTGGCCAGAATGAACAAATGGATGATGAAATGCTCAAAGAAATCAAGGAAGCTAGCAAAGGTTACAGTGCAGTAATAATAATGGGTGATTTCAATTACCCCGGCATCGACTGGGTCAGTGTCACAGCAGGACATGTTAGGGAGATAAAGTTCCTAGATGAAATAAATGACTGCTTCTTGGAGCAGCTGGTTCATGAACCGACCAGAGGGGAAGCCATATTAGACCTAGTCCTTAGAGGAACACCAGATCTAGTGCAAGAGATAAGGGTGTTGGGGCCACTTGGCAATAGTGATCATAGCATGATCGCCTTTGATTTAATTAGTGGAGGAGGGATAGTAAGGAAATCCACAGTACTACCCTTTAACTTTCGAAAGAGAGACTAGGATAAAATGAGGAAAACAGTTAAGAAAAAACTAAAAGGAGCAGTTGCAAAGGTTAAAGACGTACATCAAGCTTGGATGTTGTTGAAAAATACTATCTTGGAAGCCCAGACCAGCTGTATTCCACGCATTAAGAAAAGTGGAAGGAAGTCCAAAAAACTGCCAGCGTGGTTTAAAGGTGAGGTCAGAGAGGCTGTTGTTGCCAAAAAAGCATCTTTCAGGAAATGGAAAAAAGAGCCAAATGACGAAACCTGGAAACAGCACAAGCACTGGCAAGTCAAATGCAAGGCATTGATAAGGCAGGCAAAGAGAGAATTTGAGAAGAAGCTTGCTGCGGAAGCAAAAACGCGAAATAAAGACCTTTTCAAGTACATTCGTAGCAAAAAACCTGTGAGAGAGTCAGTTGGTCCATTAGATGATAAAGGGGTTAAAGGAGCACTAAGAGGCGACAAGGCAAATAGCGGAGAGACTGAATGAATTCTTTGCTTCGGTCTTTACTGAGGAAGATGTAGGGATGTTACCCATGACTGAAGTGGTATTTAAAGGTGCGGAAGAATTGAAGGAAATATCGATACATCGGGAAGATGTCTTACAACTATTAGATAAACTGAAGAGTAGCAAATCACCTGGGCCAGATGGTATACATCCAAGGGTGTTGAAAGAACTGAAATATGAGATTGCAGACCTGCTATTAGTAATCTGTGAACTATCATTAAAATCATCTCTAATACCTGAAGATTGGAGGATCGCCAATGTAACACCAATTTTTAAAAAGGGTTCCAGGGGTGATCCGGGAAACTACAGACCGGTGAGCCTGACGTCAGTACCGGGAAAAATGGTAGAAACCATCATAAAGAATAAAATTACTCAGCATGTAGATAGTCACGACGTAATGGGAGACAGCCAACATGGCTTTAGACAAGGAAGGTCTTGTCTTACTAATCTGTTATGTTTTTTTGAAGGAGTGAATAAACAGGTGGACAAAGGTAAGTCGGTTGATATTGTGTATCTGGACTTTCAGAAAGCCTTTGACAAGGTCCCTCAGAGACTTTTGGCAAAACTAAAGAGTCATGGGATAGGAGGCAGTGTACTATTGTGGATCAGGAACTGGTTAAAAGATAGAAAGCAGAGGGTAGGGCTAAATGGCCAATTTTCCCAATGGAGAAAGGTGAATAGTGGTGTACCCCAGGGATCTGTGCTGGGTCCGCTGCTTTTTGACATATTCATAAATGACCTGGAAAGTGGAATAACGAGTGAGGTTATCAAATTTGCAGATGAGACAAAACTATTTAAAGTTGTTAAAACCCAAGAGGATTGTGAAAAATTGCAAGAGAATCTTGATAAATTGGAAGACTGGGCATCAAAATGGCAGATGAAATTTAATGTGGACAAGTGCAAGGTTATGCATCTAGGGAAGAACAACCCAAACTATGGTTACACGATGCAAGGTTCCACATTAGGAACCACCACCCAGGAAAAAGATTTAGGCGTCATTGTGGATACCATGTTAAAACCCTCGGCCCAGTGTGCAGCGGCAGCCAAGAGAGCAAATAGAATGCTAGGTATGATAAGGAAAGGAATGGAAAATAAAACAAAAGATATTATAATGCCTCTATATCGTTCCATGGTGAGACCGCACCTTGAATATTGTGTGCAATTCTGGTCGCCGTATCTTAAAAAGGATATAGCGATTTTAGAAAAGGTTCAGAGAAGAGCCACCAAAATGGTAAAGGGGATGGAAGGATACTCCTATGAGGAAAGGCTAAAAAGGTTAGGGCTCTTTAACTTGGAAAAGAGACGGCTGAGGGAGATATGATAGAAGTCTATAAATTAATGAACGGATTGGAACGGGTAAACGTAGATCGATTGTTTACGTTATCAGAATATAGAAAGACTAGGGGACATGCAATGAAGCTACAGGGTAAACTATTTAAGACTAATAAAAGAAAATATTTTCTCACTCAACGTGTAATCAAACTCTGGAATTTGTTACTGGAGGACGTAGTAAAGGCTGTTAGTGTAGCTGGGTTTAAACAAAGTTTGGACAAGTTCCTGGAGGAAAGGTCCATAAACCATTATTAAGAAGTGACCGAAGATATCAATGCTTGACCCAGTACAAGCATTGTGGAACTTGTGTCTCTTGGGGAAACTGCTAGGTACATATGACCTAGATTGGCCGCTGTTGGAAACAGAATACTGGGCTTGATGGACCTTGGTCTGACCCAGTATGGCATATCTTATGTTCTTATAACCGTGATACCCCCTGTTGCTTCGCCTCTCCTGGGCATCTCCTTTTCATTTTGGCATGTCCCGGAACTGATCACTCAGGAGGAGGGGACCCACAAGGATTCCACCAGATGTGCATGCGCCTTCAAATGGCACAGATTCTGTCTGGTGTGCGAACAGAGCCCATAACCCTTTTTCCTGTTCAGTGGAGCAGGTTCTAACATACCTTCTACACCTTTCTCATTCTGACCTGAAGTCTAACTCAGTCTTTCAAATTGCCACTTTGATATGTCACTTGCCTTTAGCACCTAGTTGCCTTAAATAGGTGCTAGAGACAAGACACAGATAAAATGGGCAATTTGAAAGGCCTCCTCTATCAAACCAAGGGCTGTGTGAATCACCCAAGAAATTGGTAAGACTTTACCTTAGAAACATAAGTATAAAGAGGTCAGCCAGAGCTCCGTGAATCTCAGTCTTGAAGGACTACCAAAAGGGACTGTTACTGCTGGAAATAGATCTGCACTTTTTAAGTATTTATCTTCTGGAATATACTCTAAATCTTGGGGAAAAAGGGAATTCTTTGGGTTGAATCCGAGCAGGTTCAGATCTTACACCACCAGCTGTTATAGTTGGTGAGTCCATCATTAAGCACTTAGATAGCTGGGTGGCTGGTGGGTGTGAGGATCCTGGTAACATGCCTGCTAGGTGCAGAGGTAGCGAACCTCACGTGACACCTAGCTAAGGTTTTAGACAGCACAGGGGAGGAGTCTGCTGTCTTGGTACATGCTGGTACCAATGACAGGGAAAGTGTGGTAGGGAGGTTCTAGAAGCCAAATTTAGACTTTTAGGTAGTAAGTTAAAATCCAGAACCTTCAGTGTAGCATTCTCAAGTCAAATCTTTGTATGGAGAAAGCATCTCCGCTCTTGAGAATCTTGTCTAGATCCTTTATAGCCATTCTTCCAAGAGTAAAGTGTCGTCTGACTTCCTGACTGCTTGCTTCTTTATTATTGATCCAAGCAGGTTAATGTTGTTCACCATTTCAATTTCTTCATCAAACTTATTGATTTTGCCAGTTGTCATGATCTTTGTCTTCTTTACATTAAGGTGCAGGCCCAATTTAAGACATTTCTTGATCTTGAGAAGCAAATGTTTCAGATGTCTTCACTTTCAGCCAGTATTGTGTTGTCATAGTGAAGGTGGTTCATGAGTCCCCCACCAAGCCTCCCACCCGAGTTATTTATCCATCCAGGTTTGTATACCACTTTCTCCTTCAATCAAAGTGGTTGCTTACATAGGTTGGGATGACACTACACAGGTTGGGACAACATTAAACAGGGGTGACGGGACGTACACAGAGACTAAGTTGGGTGGGATCATTGTACACATTTAGGCTTGTGAAAGGAGTCTTCAGTATGTTTGGTTGTAACATTCTATGGAAAGGTTTTAAGGGATTTACAGAAGTCTTTGAAGTCATTTATTGCCCGTAGTCCATACGGTAGGGAATTCCAGAGAGCTGGTGCCGAGAGGGATATAGCTCTGTTGGAGGTCACTTGTTTTGTTTTATGGTAGCCAGTGGATACGCGGAGTCTATTGCTGCTGTTGGTTCTTCTGGGTCTGTGGATTGCGTCCCTGGTTATCAAACTGTTGAGCACGTCTGCCGTGCATAGATATATGATCTTGACTACGTTTACGGTTGCTTTGTATCTTGCTTGTGCAGAGATTGGCAGCCAGTGCAGTTGCTGAAGTACAGGTGTAATGTGCTCGTGCTTGGCTGTGCCGGTTATGATTCAGGCTGCAGTGTCTTCATACAGTCCTCATTCTCTGATGATTTGTTCTGTGTATAAATTAAACAGGTGGGGGAAGTATGCAGCTTTTTGGTACACCTTTGCTGATTTAACCATTCTGTTTCTCCTTGTTCTGTTCAAACTGTTGCTTCTTGATCAATGTAAAGGTTGTCCAAGAGAACTATCAGGTGTCCTGGTATTTTCATGGTTCTTAATGTTGCTCAGAGTTTCTCATGGTTTAACATAGTCAAAAGCCTTGTTGTAGTCAACAAAACACATATTTCTTGTTCTCAGTATGGTTGTAGTGTATTGTGGATGACCTTTAGTAGAATCTTACTGGCATGTGAGATCAGAGAGACTGTGCGATTATTTCCACCTTTCTTCAGTATTGGTATAAACAGATCTTTTCCAGTCAGATGGCCATGATGCTGCTTTGGTACAGGCAATTTACTACTTTATAGTTTGTCAATATGCCCTATTGCTTATCTTGCTAGACCAGAGAAACATAACAGCAGAAAAAGGCCACATGGCCTATCTAGTCCGCCCTTCCATATCAACTACAATAAACCCCTTTTTTCCTTTAGAGATCTTCTTTGTTTGTCCCATGCTTTCTTGAATTTAGATACTGTCCTTGTCTCTACTACCTCCATTGTCAGACTATTTCATGCATCTACCACTCTTTCCATAAAAAAAATATTTTGGCACATTACTTATGATGCTCTCCTCGAACATTTATGCGATGAAGGTATTTAAACGTCTATTATAGCTCTTCTATCCTGCCTTGCTTTTTACAAAGACATATTAAGATCTTTAAGTCTGTCCTCATATGCTTTATAACGAAGACCACTAACCATTTTAGTAGCCATCCTCTGCATCAACACCATCCTGTTTATATGCTTTTGAAGGAGTGCTCTACAGTACTGCACTCCAAATGAGGTTTATTCCTTATTTCTGCTGGCCATTCCTCTCCCTATATGCCTAAGCATCCTCCTGGATTTCGCCGTCACTTTTTCTACCTGTTTAGCCACTTTAAGATCATCAGAAACAATGATGCCCAGGTCCCGCTCTTCTTTTGTAGACAAATACTTTGCTCCCTACACTGTACTGCTCCCTTGGATTTTTGCAGCCCCAAAGCATGACTAAGAACATAAGATATGCCATACTGGGTCAGACCAAGGTTCATCAAGCCCAGTATCCTGTTTCCAACAGTGGCCAATCTAGGTCATAAGTACCTAGTAGTCTCCCCAAAAGACACAGGTTCCTCAATGCTTGTATTGGGTCAAGCAGTGATATCCTGGGTCCCTTTTAATAATGGCTTATGAACTGCATGTTTTAGCATTAAATCCAAGCTGACAAATCCTTGACCATTCTTCAAGCTTAACTCCTCATGTTATCTACTCCCTCCTGAGTGTTTAAACTATTGCAGCTTTTAGTATGATCTGCAAAGAAGCAAACCTTACCTGAAGCCCTTCCGCAATATCACTAACAAAGATGTTAAAAAAAAAAAAAAAAAAAGTCAGACCAAGGACAGATCCCTGCGGCACCACTGGTAACATCCTTCTCCTCAGAGTGAACTCCATTTACCTGTACCCCTTGTCACCTTCCACTCAACAGATTTCTAACTCAATCACCTTAGGGTCCATCCTTAGGGTGCTCAGAACCTTTATAAGCCGCCTGTGTGGAATGGTGTAAAAGGATTTACTTAAATCTAAGTACACCACATCTAGGGCTCTCCCTCAGTCCAACTCCCTGGTCACCCAGTCAAAAAAAAAAATCAGATTTGTTTGGCAAAACGTGCCTCTGGTAAAGCACAGTTACTTACCTGTAACAGGTGATCTCTGGGAACAGCAGGAATAAGTCTTCACATATGGGGTTTCGTCAGTACCGACGGAGCCTGCGCGGGAATGCTCCCCAGCGTCCAATCAGAAAGCCTTTGGGAGCATCCCACAGCGCCTGCGTGCTGCCTTCCCACCTTTCCCGTCTCTCCTCAGTTGAGTTTTAAAGCTGAGACAAAGAGAGAGAGAGATACAACTCCTAGGGGAGGAGGGTGGGTTGTGAGGACTTATTCCTGCTGTTCCCAGAGATCACCTGTTACAGGCAAGTAACTGTGCTATCTCCAGGAACAAGCAGGAATGAGTCTTCACATATGGGGACTCCCTAGCTTTAGATGCCAGGGAGAGACCCCAGAAGTTGTGTGCCCCTGGGACAGGGCTCCACTTCCCCCCATGGATCTCTGGCATCCCATCAGGGATGGTGGGTAGGAGTTGATTAAGTATGGAACAGGTGTTTGAGAACAGCCTGACCAAACAAGGCATCCCGGCAGGAGTCCTTATCCAAGCAGTAATGGGCTGTGAAGGTATGAACAGAGGCCCAAGTGGCTGCTCGACAGATGTCATCAATAGACACAGAGTTCAGATGAGCCATTGAGGCTGCCATGGCTCTCACATTGTGAGCTGTGACATGGCCCTCTACAGAAAGGTTCTTACTCTGATAGGCGAAAGAAATACACTGGACAATCCAGTTAGATAGTGTTCTCTTGGAGACTGGTAGTCCCAAATGAGAAGGATCAAAGGCAACAAAGAGCTGAGAGGACTTTCTATGTTGCTGTGTCCTCTAAGTAAAAAGCCAGAGCTCTTTTACAATCCAGGGTATGAAGATTCCTCTCTGCACTTGATGCATGAGGTCCTGGAAAAAAAGACAGGTAGGTAGACCTCCTGGTTGAGGTGAAAAGGCGAGACCACCTTAGGCATAAAGTGTGGATGAGTCCTAAGGACTACCTTGTCATAAGGTGGATTAGCTACGAGTGCTTGCAATTCACTAATACGACGTGCTGATGTGATTGCAATGAGAAAGATAACTTTCCAAGAAAGGTATTTCAAGGAGGTAGTAGCCAAAGGTTCAAAAGGCGGCTTCATAAGCTGACCAAGAACCAGGTTCAAGTCCCACGCCACCGGAGGTGGTCTAATGGGAGGCTTTGTTAAAAGGAGGCCTCTCATGAACCTTGCTACAAGAGGATGAGAGGAAATAGGTTGTCCATTTAGAGGCTTAAGGGAAGCTGCAATAGCACTCAAATGGACCCTGACTGAATTTGTCTTAAGGCCTGCATTAGACAGATGGAGGAGATACTCCAGCAAAGATTCCAGAGGTATGGCAAGGGGGTTAAGACCCTTCTCAGAGCACCAGATAGTAAACCTCTTCCACTTGAAAGCATAAGAACATCTAGTGAAAGGTTTTCTGGAAGCATAAAGAACATCTTTCACCTGTTGAGAAAGATGAAGATCTTGGAGATCTAGGCCTTCAGCAACCAAGCCCTGAGATGCAGAGACTGTGGATTGGGATGCCATAACTTTCCATCCTCTTGAGATAGGAGATCTGGAGCAGACCCTAACTCCAGGAAGGGAGCTTGAGAGAGATGTAGCAGCAGAGGGTACCACACTTGCCTTGGCCAATGTGGAGCTATGAGAATCATGTGGCCTCTGTCTCTCTGAAGCTTGAACAGGGTTTTGGGAATTAGGGGAATGGGTGGAAAGGCATACAGGAAGTCTTGACCCCAGTGAAGGAGGAAAGCATCCCTTGCCTGAGCTCCCTGAGCCGGAGATCTGGAACAGAACCGGGGAAGTTTGGCATTCCACGGACTTGCAAAGAGGTTTATGTCCGGGGTTCCCCAAATCTGAAAAATCCTGGCCACCTGGTCCACATGTAGGGACCACTCGTGTGGAAGCAGAACTCGACTAAGCCTGTCTGCCCAAGAGTTTTGAACACCTGGAAGATAAACTGCCAGAAGATGAATGTGATGCTCTCTGGCGAGGGCCCACAGTTGCAAAGCTTTGTTGCAAAGCGACAGAGAGCCAGTTCCGCCCTGCTTGTTCACACAGAACATGGCTACCTGATTGTCCATGTGGATAAGGACTGTCTTGCAGCTGAGCAGGGTGTGGAACACCAGCAGAGCAAGGAAGATTGCTCTGAGTTCCAAGACATTGATATGTAGACAACTCTCCTGTGGGGACCAGATGCCCTGGGTGGAGAGGTCTTGCAGATGAGCTCCCCACCCCATTGGAGAAGCATCTGTTGTAAGAGTTGCTTGGGGTTGAGACTGCTGAAAGGGGGACCCCAGCAACAGGTTTTTAGGGGACTTCCACCACTGGAGGGACAAAATGAGGCGACTTGTGTTTACTATTTTGTCTGACAGGCAGTCTAATGCCTGGGTCCATTGGGTGGATAAAGTCCACTGAGCTGCCCTCATGTGAAGGCATATGGTACCACATGCACGGTAGATGCCATGTGGCCTAGTAACTGTAGCATTTCTTGAGCAGTTAAGTGGGGCTTCAACTCTGCTTGAGAAGCTAACTGCACTAAGCGAACGCAACGGGCCTGGGGGAGATAGGCCCTTGCCTTTGTGGTATCCAGCAACGTCCCTATAAACTCCAGGGACTGAGAAGGGGTTAGATTGGATTTTGGGATGTTTATTATCAGCCCTAAATACTGAAGGATACGCCTTGTGCAGGCTAGAGAACTGTTATATTTTATTTTATTATTTTATTTTTATTTATTTATTTAGTATACACTTATATACCGCTACTTCCAGCGATCAGCGATTATTATTTATTTATTATTAACATTTCTGATATACCTCACTATTTGCCATCAGCGCAGTTTACATAGAACATAAACATCCGACAATATACATATGTCTGGTCATTACATTTAACAGGAAATGGAACTTGGAGAACAAGGTAAACTATATACAAATGAATTTGAATGAGAAAGGATATTGTTTGGTGTTTTACATTGTTGAGGACGTCTGTTGCAGGATCTTGTTTGGTTGGCTACTAATAATGTTGAGGAGCATGCTATTCGAGTGTGACTGGGGTTTGGAGCTGTCAGTGAGATATTTGATAAAGAGGAAATGTTTAAGGGCCTTCCTGAACTGGCTCAAGTTGGGGATTGCTCTGATATGTGGTGGTAAGGTATTCCATAGACTAGGGGCGCAGAGTCGGAAGGCTCTGTTAGCTGCTGTTTTGGTGCAGCTTGTCATTTCTTTCGGTACTGATAGCATGTTGGTCTCTGCAGTTCTTCTTAGTCTGTTGGGTGCAAGTGGTTGGATGAGGTCAGATAGAGAGGAGGAGAGCCCCTTGGTAGCTTTGAAAGTCATCAGCAAGGTCTTAAAACTAATCCTGGCTTGAATGGGGAGCCAATGTAGCTGTTTCAGGAGGGGTGTCACATGATCTCTCCTGGATGCTCCAAAGAGAACCCGCGCTGCACTGTTCATAGCAAGTTGCAGGGGGTTCAGGGTGGATCGGGGGAGTCCTTGTAGTATAGAGTTTGAATAATCGAAATGAGGAATGATAAGGGCTTGGTAAATGGTGCGGAAATCATCTGGTTCGAGTAACGGGCGTAGGTGTCTGAGGGATCTGATTTTAAAGTAGATCGCTCTTACGGTATTACCTATGTGTTTCTTCATGTCGAGATTTTGGTCCAACGTCACCCCAAGGTAACGTATAGCTGATTTCACTTGTAGCTCGGCATCATTTACCTTCACACAGCTGGGTGGTGTGAAACTGGGATTTCTCGAGATGAAGAGAACCTCAGTCTTCTTGTGTTGGATTCGCAGATTTTGTGATAGGAGCCATTCGGATATGGTGTTGAAACAATTGGTCAGTGGGGCAAGGTCTAGACTATCCAATGATATTGGCATGTATAAAAGCACATCGTCAGCGTATATCATGCAACTAAAATTGAAAGATCTAATGATACTGCAGATGGGTTGGATGTATATGTTAAACATCAAGGATGATAGGGAGGATCCTTGAGGCACTCCTCGACTTTGTTGAAATGGTTCCGATGTAGTCCCGTCTGCTCGAACATGCTGCCATCTTCCAGACAGGTAGGATCTGCACCACTCAAGCGCTGTTCCGCCGATGCCTTTTTCTCTTAGCTTGAAGCAAGTCGCGTGAGAGTACTTGATACAGGGACGATGGGTCCCAAAACGTGCACGTCGTGCTTCTTCTCTTAACATTACAAGACACGTCTTCTATTTCAAGTTAATCAAGATTCGTCTTCCATTTCAAGCTAAGTTTTTACAATATTCACTAAAGAACTGTGTGATTAAAATGGACCTCATTTGACGGGTGTGGTTTTGCAATCCATCTTAACCTCCCTCACTGGGGTCCGACAAAAAGAGAAAAAAATTTTGGTTCACAGGGGGTGTTTCTTAGGGGATTTATTATAGGGTTTTTCTCTTAGCTGGCATAGGAGAATCTCGTGGCATACTGAGTCGAAAGCTGCTTCTATATCTAAAAAGATGAGTGCGAAACCATGTCGTATATTGTCAACGCCTGAAATTATATTGTTGAAAAGAGCTGTGAGTAGTGTTTCCACTCCATGCGACTCTCTGAATCCATGTTGGGATGGATCTAGTGGGGCATTAGTGTCGATATGATCCTGTAATTGCTTGTACACTATCTTTTCAATGACTTTTGCGAGCATAGGGATACTGGATATGGGCCTGTACGACTCCACCTTTTGGGGGTCTAGCTTGCCGTTCTTTAAAAGAGGTCTAACGGAGGTCTGCTTGAGAGTGGAGGGGAACGACCCAGTGTTAAAGGATAGGTTTATCATGTTGGCTATGATTGGAGCGAGGTCACATCGCAAATCTTTTATCCAGAAAGCCGGACAAGGATCTGTGTGTGCAGTGGTGGTGTTCAGGGCTAAGATGGTATCTTCGATAATTCTCTTTGAAGGTGTAACAAAGGATGTTAGTGATGCTGGGTATTCTTGCTCGTCAGGGGGGAGGAGGGGTCAGGTATTACTACTGGCCTCTGACTGAGTGGGAGCTCGAATGAGCCAGTCGTCCAAATAAGGGAATACAAATATTCCCAGAGTGCGCAGAAATGCAGCTACCACTGCCATGCATTTTGTGAACATCCTTGGTGCAGAGGCCAGACCAAAAGGGAGCACCCTGTATTGATAGTGCTTCTCTTGAAAAAGGAACCGAAGGAACCTTCTGTGAGTTGGATGGATGAGAACATGGGTGTACGCATCCTTGAGATCTACAGAATAAAGCCAGTCCTGACTCTAAAGGTATGGCAGCAGAGTTCCCAGAGAAATCATTCTGAATTTTTCCTTGACTAGGAATCTGTTCAATTCTCTGAGATCTAAGATGGGTCTGTAGCCCCCTGTTTTCTTTGGAATAAGAGAATAGGTGGAGTAGAAACCTATGCCTTGTTGTTGAAAAGGCACTTCCTCTATTGCCCCCTGGGCGAGAAGGGTGGCAATCTCCTGCCCCAACAGGTTGAGGAGGGAGGTTGGAGAATTGAACTGGTGCACTCTTGTGTGAGGGGGCAAGCTTGAAAAATGAAGTTTGTACCCCTCTTTTATGATGGAGTGTCCAATGCTCTGCTTAATTTGTCCCCACCTGGGAGCAAAATGACATAACCTTCCTGGAATGGTGGAGGGCTCTGGTCCTTCCAGAGCCAGGAAGGCTAAGTTCTCTAGCGGAAAGTCAAAGGCCCTGAGGGGGCTGAGGTTGCTGGGCTGGAAGAGGCCTAGCAGCCTTTGCTTTGTTCTGTTTGGATGATTGCTGACGTTTGGTAGGGAACTGCGCTGCAGAAGATGCCCGCTGACCATAAGCAGGATAAAATCTTCCCTTTTTAGAAAAAGGTGCTTTCTTGAACAACCTTTTCTTAACAGGAGCAGCTGTAGACTTGGACAGTCTATCCAAGGCAGAATTTTCAGCATCCATCTGATTGGCCTTTGCTTGCCAATCTTTACCAAACAGGTTTTCACCTGTACAAGGGATATTTCCCAATTCATCTTGTACCCAGATCTCCAAATCAGATGTTTGAAGCCAAGCAATTCTACGTGCACCTATGGCAATAGCTGAGGCTCTGCTTACGCATTCAAAGGAGTCGAAAGCTGCACGGTTGGAGAATTTGGAGATATCTTGGGCATGTTTGAGCCAAGTGAGAAAGTCCTGTCTTATCTTCAGAAATGAAAGGACAAAGTCTGCAAATGATCAGTGACTTCTTTTAGGAACATTCCCATGTAGAGACTATAGGAATTAATTCTCGCAGCAAGCATGGAAGCTTGGAAGACTACGTCCAAAAGCATCCAGGGTTCTACATTCACGTCCTGGAGGATTAGAGGCATGTCTTGGCACTTCTAATCTTTCTCATAGCAGACTCAACCACAATAGAGTGGTGAGGAAGCTGAGTTTTATGGAAACCAGGACAAGGAGGGACACGATACATGGTATCTAACCTGTGAGAATGAGGAGAGGTGGTAAGAGGTGCTTCCCACATCCTCAACATGAGATCATACAAAATCTCATGAACAGGCAAGGTAGCTGCCTCCTTAGGAGTTTTAGGATATTGTAAAATATCTATCTCCTTGGCTCTGGGTTCTGTCTCAGGGGCCACCGTGGATAGGCCCTGAGCCACCTCTCTGATGAAGTCTAGAAAAGACAAGTCCTCTGGAGGAGACATCCTTCGTTTAGGAGAGGACTCCTCCTGTGGAAGAAGAATCACTGCATCGACAGACTCTTCAGAATCCTCAAAGTCTTCAGAGGAATCAAAGTATCATCTGTCCGGATGCTCTTGCAAAGCCCGATACCCGTACCGACTGGGATCGGTATCGGGAATAACCGGTACCAGGGTATCGGTACCGGAGGGCTTCAGAGGACAGAGTACCGGCATAGCGGACACCGAAACCGATGTCGATGCCACCGGACCCGGGATCGGTACCGATGGCGGTGCTAGAGTCGGTACCAGTGAAGTAGACTGTTGTGGTACCAGGGGCGTCGATGCCACAAGGAAAGCCGCCAGACTGCGTTCTATGGACAGAATCCTCTGATCCATCGACGCCGCCAATGCTTGGAAGTCGGTACCGGGGGAAGCCACCGGTACCCCAGAGCATGGCACCAGGTGATCTGTCGAGGCCACGCCATCGAGATCATCCTGGAACCCCGATGATGATGCTTTAGAGGCTGAAGCCTCCCACTGGGGTAATTTTGCCGGTGCAGAATCCTTGAGGGCAACGCCAGAGGCATCTCGATGCTTAGAAGGAGATCTACCCTTCGAGGACCGGCTGGATTTATGTTTAGTTACCTGAGATCCATGTGAGGAAGCAGCAGCCCTGGAAGACGTCGATGCCACCGAAGCTGCATCAGAGGGAAACAGGGTACTGAGCTTGGCAGCTCGGTTCTGCCGACCTCTTTTAGACATCATAGAACAGGACATACAATCTGTGATGGAATGGTCAGGACCTAAACATTTTAGACACCAGTCGTGGGTGTCGGTGACGGAAATGGTACCGCCACATTTTGTGCACTTCTTAAACCCTGAGGCAGGCTTTTCCATGTTAAGGAAAAAAAAGTTTTGGGCCTAAGGCCCAAAACGCAAGTGCACCTGAAGAAAAAGGAAAAAAGTCTTTTTTTTTTTTTTTTAAAAGAAGAAAAGAAAGACCGGCGGTACCGGTAGAGCGTCTTAGAAGGCAGACGCGACACAAAAGAAATAAAGAAAAATAAAGAAATTCTTCTGCGGTGACAGGAACACGACCTGCTGGCTCTGCGGAAAAAGAAGAACTGAGGAGAGACAGTTGGGAAAGGCGGGAAGGCAGCACGCAGGCGCTGTGGGATGCTCCCAAAGGCTTTCTGATTGGACGCTGGGGAGCGTTCCCGCGCAGGCTCCGTCGGTACCGACGAAACCCCATATGTGAAGACTCATTCCTGCTTGTTCCTGGAGATACCCATGCTGCACTCCTGCAATCGATTAGACTCCAGAAACCTCACTATTTTCTCTTTTACCAGCATTTCAATAATTTACTCACTACAAAGGTTAGACTAACCGGCCTGTAATTTTCAACCTATTCCTTACTTCCGCTTTTGTGTAAAGGGAACACATGTGCATTTCTCCAGACCTCTGGGACCACTTCAGACTCTAAAGAAGCATTGAAAGGGTCAGTCAGTGAAGCTGCTAGAACACCCCCAAATTCCTTCAATATTCTCGCATATGTCCCATGCAGTCCCATTGCTTTGTATACTTTTGGTTTAACTAGTTCCTCACGAACCCAGTCTTCTGAAAATCGTTCAAGATCCCCGTCATTTCTGTTCCTATTTGTGACTGTTTTCTGTGGTCCTGCTCTTGGCCCTTCATTTGTGAGCACAGAACAAAAATATTTGTTAAGCAATTATGCTTTATCCTCATCAGCTTCTTACATATTCCTCCCCTTTAACCTCGAGTCTGACAATACCATGTTTGCCCTTCTTCCTCTCACTAACATATCCTAGGGGAGGTGGGTGGGTTGTGAAGACTTACTCCTGCTGTTCCCAGAGATCACCTGTTACAGGTAAGTAACTGTGCTATCTCCAGGAACAAGCAGGAATGAGTCTTCACATATGGGGACTCCCAAGCTAGGGATGCCTAGAGGAGGTCACAGCATGTTGCAAATCTAATAGATGGGCCACACTATTTCCCAGAACCTCGGGCATCCAAGGGATGGAGAGTAGGAGTTGAATTAAAAGGGGTGTGCTGTGGAACAGCTTGACTAAACAAGGCGTCTAGAGGGGAGTCCTTGTGTAGATAATAAATGTTAGTAAAAATTGAATTCCAATTTTCTAATGTGGACCTCACTCAAAATATTGCGAAAGTATTTGTTGAGGGTAATATGGTCTGGTGCTAACAGCCAGTACATTATCCTCAAAGAAATTACCTCACTGTGAAGTAGAGGAGAATACATTTTGCAATACAGGGAGAGGTCAGAAGCCTTAATGGCTAGAACTAATCCCAGAAGAAAAAACTGGGGGAGTTTAATGAAGTTGGACTTTGAAGGAGAAGCAAAAGCTTCTGTAGGCCAAAGTTTGAAGTTCTTTGTCCTTGGAGCAGAATAAGGCTTGTAAACAGGGGCGCTGGGTGAGAATGTCCACAGTCTTGGCAAAGGCAAATATTAATATGACTTGCAAAGGATTGTGGGAAATGTAGTCCATTCATACCAGACTCAGCCGTTCACAATAAATTAGTTGTGCTTGCTCGAATGTAAAGCAAAGAAGATATTTATTTATGGGGTTATTTCTCCCAACACAGATATACTTGGTAGCACATAAAAAGGAATACTTGCTTTCAGTATTATACTTAGAAAAACAAATAAGGAAAAACAGCTGAACTTGTTAAGCAATCAAATCAAAGCATAAAGACCTGGATGGGAACCGACAGGTCTTTTCTGTAGGCACCTGCTAATATCTTCTTAGCAGTGCTTCAAAGAACAAACAAAACCCCCACAAAGTAGAAAAAAAACCTGTTCTTTTTCAGGGATAACCTCTTGTATCTTCACACACACTCAGAAGTGTCCCTTCAGAGCTCACTGGCAATTAGGCAAGGCTCAATTGCTAACAATTACCAGCTGAAACCCTCTTGGCTGGTTTACTTTCTATTACGTGGCTCAAATCCTACTCAGAAGCTTTTCTGAGTAGATTAAAGAACAAGTTTATATTTCTTTGTGATGGTTGTTGTATTTTGTGACAGCATATTACCACAGAAGTTTAGACAGAGAGCAATCCATGTATTCAACATCTCCCCCTTCTTCAACTATCATAGGTTCCATATCATGGATTGGCACAGAGGAATTTCTCAATGGAGCACTCTCAGGACAATACTTGTTTCCCTGCTGTCTTCCCAGTGAAGAGCTAGGGCATAGATCAGTGTTCATACCTGAGCTTCCATTGCTGTTAGAGTTCATCTCTAAATATCCTGGCCAGTATGTAGTCCAGTTCTTATGTCCAGCCTTCCAATCAAGATCCCTGGACACTGGATCTCTCTTCACATACCTTCTGGCACTGGTCTTAGGGTCCCTTCCAAGTGCAGCCGTCTCCCTCACAGGTGCCGTCCGGGGATTCCTGGCTCTGCAATCCCACTCCTCTGGCTTTCCCCAGTCCAATGGTGTATGCTTGCCTCTGGAATGCCTCCCAGTATACGTACTGCTATGGACTCCTTTAGACCTCCCAAATGCTTTTCTCTTCTTTCTTCCAAAGTGTTTCTTTCTCTCTCTGTCCGTCAGCTCTGGCTTCTGCTGATAATGATGATCCTCCAGATGATCAAGATGCTTCTGATCAAGATGAACAAGATGATGCTTCTGATGATCAAGGTGCTTCTGCTCAAGATCATGATTCTCTGTAGAATAAGCTTTTCTTTTATCCTGCTTAGATGAATGCTCCACCCTAGCACAGCACAGCTGTGCTAAATCAAGCCCTGCCCTTGGAGATGAGTGCTTGGGGATTACCTCATAGCCCTCCTGATTGAACACACGTTTCCCCACTTCAGCTCTTCTAATGGCTGTTGGAAACCTGGTGCATTCTGGGACTGGTAGTCTTTTATGGAAACATTCTGTTTTATTATTTCTACCAGGACAGGTTGCTTGTTCAGAGTCACTTCACCTCTATTATAGCTCTTTCCTGAACTATGATAAGCTTCCTTATCACAGGCTCTAGGAAAGAGGAGATAAATCTGACTGGTTTGCAGAAAAAGCACAGTTACTTACCTGTAACAGGTGATCTCTGGGAACAGCAGGAATTAGTCCTCACATATGGGTACGTCGGTACCGACGGAGCCTGAGCGGGAAAGCTCCCCAGCTTCCCAGAAGGAAAGCTTTTGGGGCCTCCCACTGCGCATGCGCGCTGCCTTCCCGCCTTCCTGACCAACTCTCCTCAGTTCGAGTTTATAGCTGAGACAATAGAGAGAGGAAAGGAAGAGAGAGAGAGATACAACTCCTAGGGGAGGGGGCGGGTTGTGAGGACTAATTCCTGCTGTTCCCAGAGATCACCTGTTACAGGTAAGTAACTGTGCTATCTCCAGGAACAAGCAGGAATAAGTCCTCACATATGGGGACTCCCTAGCTAAGATGCACGGGAGATCCTCTGAAGGGTATGAGACCCTGAAAGGTTCTTCATCTTCCTATGGATCTCAGGCATCCATTCAGGGAAGGTGGGCTGGAGTTGTTCAAGAATGGAACAGGTGTCTGAGGACAGCCTGACCAGACAAGGCATCCCGGCGGGAGTCCTTGTCCAAACAGTAATGGGCTGTAAAGGTATGAACCGAGGCCCAGGTGGCTGCTCGACAGATCTGGTCAATGGACACAGAGTTTAAATGAGCCATAGAGGTGGCCATGGCCCTCACGTTGTGAGCGGTGACATGGCCCTCCAGAGAAAGGTTCTTACTCTGGTAAGCAAAAGAGATACACTGAGCAATCCAATTGGAGAGTGTTCTTTTGGAGACTGGAAGTCCTAAATGAGAAGGATCAAAAGCAACAAAAAGCTGAGAAGACTTTCGATGTTGCTGTGTCCTGTGGAGGTAAAAGGCAAGAGCTCTTTTACAGTCTAGAGTATGAAGGTTCCTCTCTGCATTGGATGCATGAGGAGCTGGAAAAGACAGGTAAATATACCTCTTGATTAAGATGAAAAGGTGAGACCACTTTAGGCATAAAGTGAGGATTTGTCCTAAGGACTACCTTATCATGATGGAACCTTGTATAAGGTGGATTAGCCACTAAGGCCTGCAGTTCACTGATGCGGCGAGCTGAAGTGACTGCAATGAGGAAAATAACCTTCCAGGAAAGAAATTTCAAGGAGGTAGTGGCTAAGGGTTCAAAAGGTGGCTTCATAAGCTGACCAAGAACCAAGTTTAAGTCCCACGCCACCGGAGGAGGTCGAATGGGAGGTTTAGTTAAAGTTTGAATCTTGCAATAAGAGGATGAGAGGAAACAGGTTGTCCATTGATGGGCTTCAGTGATGCCGCAATAGCACTCAAATGGACTCTTACTGAATTCGTTTTGAGTCCTGCATTGGAAAGATGCAGGAGATATTCCAAAAGAGAATTCAATGGGAGTGCTAGAGGGTTAAGACCCTTTTGAGCACACCAAATGGAAAATCTTCCATTTAAAAGCGTAAGAACGCCTAGTGGAAGGTTTCCTAGAGGCATGTAAGATATCCTTCACTTGCTGCGAACGATTGAAGTGTTGAAGGTCTAGGCCTTCAGTAACCAAGCTCTGAGGTGAAGGGACTTGGGGTTTGGGTGCCACAAAGTCCCCTCCTCTTGAGACAGAAGGTCTGGAGCCGCTCCCAAGTCCAGGGAGGGGGCTTGGGAGAGATGCAGAAGTAGAGGGTACCACACTTGGCGTGGCCAGCGTGGAGCTATGAGGATCATGGACCCTTGATCCCTTTGAAGTTTGAACAGAGTCTTGGGAATCAAAGGAATGGGTGGAAAGGCATACAGGAAACCCTGACCCCAATGCAGGAGGAAGGCATCCTTGGTCTGAACTCCCTGACATGGAATTCTGGAACAGAACCGGGGAAGTTTGGCATTCCACGGACTTGCAAAGAGGTCTATGTCCGGGGTTCCCCATTTCTGGAAGATTCTGAGTACCTGATCCATGTGCAGGGACCATTCGTGTGGAAGCAGAACTCGACTGAGTCTGTCTGCCCAAGAGTTTTGGATTCCTGGAAGATATACTGCCAGGAGATGGATTTGATGCTCTCTGGCGAAGGCCCATAATCTTAGAGCTTCGTTGCAAAGCGACAGAGAGCCAGTCCCTCCTTGTTTGTTTATGTAAAACATGGCTACTTGATTGTCCGTGTGAATAAGGACTGTCATGTTGCTGAGGAGGGTATGAAAAACTTTGAGAGCTAGAAAGATTGCTCGAAGTTCCAAGTGGTTGATATGAAGGGTGGTCTCCTGTGGAGACCAAGTGCCCTGAGTGGAGAGATCTTGGAGATGAGCCCCCCAACCTGTTTGGGAGGCATCTGTTGTGAGGGTTGCTTGGGGCAACAATGGTTGAAAGGGGGCCCCCAACAACAGATTTTGAGTGGATATCCACCATTGGAGAGACCAAAAGAGACGATTGGAGTTTGCTATTTGGTCTGAGAGAGCTCCTGATGCTTGAGTCCACTGGGTGGATAAAGTCCATTGAGGTGCTCTCATATGTAGGCGAGCATAAGGCACCACATGCACTGTGGAGGCCATGTGGCCTAATAGTTGTAGCATCTCTCTGGCAGTCAAGTGGCTTCTGGACTGAGTCTGAGAGGCTAAGTGCACTAGACGTTGGCAACGGGCCTGAGGTAGATAGGCCCTTGCGGTGGTGGTATCCAACCAGGCCCCTATGAATTCTAGGGATTGAGTAGGGGTGAGTTGGGACTTTGGCAGATTGATCACAAGTCCCAGATACTGTAGAATTCGCCTGGTGCGATCCAGGGAAGTCTGAGCCTCGGACTGAGACGGAGCTCGGATGAGCCAGTCGTCCAGGTATGGGAAGACAAAAATTCCCAGGGCGCGTAGGAATGCAGCTACTATTGCCATGCATTTGGTAAATACCCTTGGAGCAGAGGCTAGACCGAAGGGAAGTACTCTGTATTGGAAATGTTTTCCCTGGAACAGAAACCGTAGGAATTTTCTGTGGGATGGATGGATGAGTATATGTGTGTACGCATCCTTGAGATCTAGAGAACAAAGCCAGTCCTGACTCTGTAGGTATGGAAGGAGAGTGCCTAGAGAAAGCATCTTGAATTTCTCCCTGTATAGAAATTTGTTCAATTCTCTGAGATCCAGAATGGGTCTGTACCCCCCTGTTTTCTTGGGAATGAGAAAATAAGGGGAGTAAAAACCTGACCCTTGTTGAGGAAGAGGAACCTCTTCTATTGCCTTTTGGGCGAGAAGAGTGGTCACCTCCTGACCCAACAGGTCTAGGAGAGATGGGGGAGAATTGAAACTTCTCACCATGGTATGGGGAGGAAGGTTGGAGAAATGTAGTTTGTAGCCCTCTCTGATGATAGAGAGGGTCCATTGCTCTGATGTGATTTGCTCCCATCTGGGAGCAAAATGAGTTAACCTTCCTGGAATGGTGAGAGGTTCTGGATGTTTTAGAGCCAGAAAGGTTAAGTTCTCTAGTTTTAAGTCAAAAACCCTGAGGGGGTTGGGACTGTTGGGCTGTAGCAGCCCCTGCAGGTTTTGCCCTGGCCTGTTTAGGCTGCTGACGCTTAGGAGCAAAGCGAGCTGCAGAAGATTGTTGGCCAGTATTTGTGGCAAATCTGGCCTTCTTGTAGAAAGGCTTTTTGAAAGATTTCTTCTTGACAGGGGTAGAGGTAGACTTAGAAAGTCTATCTAAAGCAGCATTTTCTGCATCCATTTGAGTGGCTTTGATTTGCCACTCCTTACCAAACAGATTCTCACCTGTACAGGGCAAATTTCCCAACCCATCCTGGACCCAGGGTTCAAGGTTAGAGGCCTGGAGCCAAGCAATTCTGCGAGCCGCTATGGCAATACCTGAGGCTCTGCTAGCACCCTCAAAGGAGTCAAAGGCTGCTCTGTTGGAGAACTTTGAAATATCTTGGGTATGCTTCAGCAGAAGGAACTCCTCCTTTCTATCCTCTGGGATAAAGGGGAGAAAATGGCGTATTTTTAATGCAATTTCCTTCAGAAACATGCCCATATAGAGGCTGTATGAGTTGATTCTGGCAATAAGCATACTTGCTTGGAAGATTTTTCTTCCAAAAGCATCCAGAGTCCTACATTCTCTTCCTGGGGGAGTAGAAGTGTGTCTTTTAGTACTCTTGATCCTTTTCATAGCTGACTGCACCACAATGGAGTGGTGCGGGAGCTGAGTTTTTTGAAACCCAGGAGAAGGGGGGACACGATACATGGTGTCCAGACGACGAGAAAGTGGAGATAGGGTGAGAGGAGTCTCCCATAAGTCCATCATGTGATCTTGAAGAATTTCATGGATGGGCAAGGTGACTGCCTCTTTGGGAACCTTAGAGTATCCTAAAATGTCTAACTTTTTTGCTCTAGGTTCTTTTTCAGAGGATACAGAAATAGAAAGACCTTTAGCTACTTCAATGATGAAGTCTTGAAAGGATAAATCCTCTGGAGGAGACATTCTCCTCTTTGGAGAAGAGGGCTCCTCAGGTAGAGTAAGGGATACTTCAGCAGAGTCATCTGATGAATCAGAATCATCAGAAGACTCAAAGTATCGTCTGTTTGCTTCCAGGGATCGATAAGCGTATCGACCGGTATCGGGAAAAACCCCGGAACCGGGAACCGGAATCGGTATCCTGGTCGATGTGGAAGGCATGGGTACCGGTATTGGTTGTGGTACCGGAACCGGAGTCAGTACCGCAGGGTGCGGTACCGAGGGAGTCGCAGCCTTAATAAAAGCCAAAATGGCCTGCTGCATGGATTGAACTGTATGATCCATGGACGCCACGACTGTCTGGATGTCGGTACCGGATGATTGAGCCGGTACCCCAGAACAGTCTAACAGGTGATCGGTCAAGGCCGTGCCATCGATGTCAACCTGTAACCCCATAGGAGGAGCTTTGGAAGCCGGAGCTTCCCGCTGGGGTTGTTTGGCTGGGGCAGGGTCCTCAGGGTCAAGCCCAGGGTTATCTCGATACTTAGAGGGAGCTTTGCCCTTTGAGGACCTGCCAGAGGAATGTTTGGTTACCTGAGATCCATCAGGAGAGGAAGACCTGGAAGATGTCGATGCTGGAGTATCTGTAGAAAACAGCATGTGAAACTTGGCTGCCCGGTTCTGTAAGCCACGTTTAGACATCAAAGAACAGGATGGGCAATCCGGAATGGAATGGTCAGGCCCCAAACATTTAAGACACCATTCATGGGTGTCTGTGACTGAAATAGTACCGCTGCACTTGGTGCATTTTTTAAACCCAGAGGCTTGTTTCTCCATGAGGGAGAATTAGTGAAGGCCTAAAGGCCTCACAGAACTAACACACCAAGTGAGGGAAAAAAAGATGATTTTTTATTTTTTTTTTTAAATAAAGGAAAAAAGACCGGCAGTACCGGTCTGGAATTGGGGAAGGCAGACACGCGGCCAAAGAAATAAATTAAAATAACAACTTCTTCAGCGGTGACAGGAACACGACCTGCTGGCTCCGCGGAAAAAGAAGAACTGAGGAGAGTTGGTCAGGAAGGCGGGAAGGCAGCGCGCATGCGCAGTGGGAGGCCCCAAAAGCTTTCCTTCTGGGAAGCTGGGGAGCTTTCCCGCTCAGGCTCCGTCGGTACCGACGTACCCATATGTGAGGACTTATTCCTGCTTGTTCCTGGAGATAGGATGGGTCTTTAAGACCCCTCTATCCAAATGAAAGAAACATTTGTGGTAGGCGGTGTAGTCTCCAATTTCTTGAAGATCAGTAATGTCTTCCCTAAGTGATGTCACTTAGGATAATGACTTTACATGGAGAGCTTCAGATGTAACATAACCGGAAGGTTACGGTAAAAGAAGGTAGTTTCTAATTACCATAGAAATTGGCTGTCCATTTAAAACGCTATGGTATGCTGGAACAGCATTAATATGGACAGTAACAAATCTTTCAAGTCAGATATATAGATAGAGAGAGAGAGAGAGAGATTGAGATTCACTTAACAAGAAGGGGTAAGACCTGCTTGAGAATATAGATAGAGAATCTCTTTCTGGTTACACGTGGAAGAACCATGGAGAAGGTTATATGGAAATCAGTGGAATGTTCTTACTTAGGAGAGGTCTAGATTTCTTTAAAAATTCTAGCCTTTGAATAACCAGAAATGGAGACCTACGTGAAGGGGTGCAGGAGGAGATCCTTAGTCTTAAGACAAGTCTGGATCCTTCTGTAACTTCAGTGTGGAGAAAACGACGCAATATAAGGGGATACCATGTTTGCCCCTCTATGAAGGCAATATGAGTATCATGCGTTCTTTGTTCAGCATAAGCTTCAATCAAGTATTGGGAATTAGAAGGAATGCACTAGACAAGGAACGACTGCAGTGAAAAGGAATGCATCCCTGTTGCAAGAGTTCCACTGGAGATGTGGAACAACCCAGGGAATTGAGCAATTCTTTATGCTTTCACGTGGTCTAAACCCTGGTTCCTTTTCCTTATAAGGAAATTTTAAGGAAGATGGTAAGAGTAGGAGAAACTAGTCATGTAGGAACATGACTTGGGAAAGCCTTTTTAACCATCTGGAAGTTACCTACTAGGAATGGCTCTGACGCTGTCTGGCAAAGGCCCATAGTTGCAGAGCTTTTTTGTATAATTGCAGAGAGCATGTTGTAGGTTGCTTAGGTGAGATCTGGCTGTTTAATTGCCAGTGTGCAACCTAATCTATTCTGTTGGAGCCAAAAAGAATTGAAGATGGCTAAGAATAGTAGACAGGCCGGTTGCCTGCAATGATAAATTGTCCAAGTAGGTTTTGGAACCTCCCTTGGAATTATCTGTTATTAAGACAGCAGAAAAAGTTAGGTCCTATAGATTGGAAAAGGACAAACATAATTATTAGTGGTAAAACTCATGGTCTGATAAGCTGTCTTAAAGAAATATTTGAGAAGATTGCAAAGGGGAAGAAAGCTCTGTATGGAAACCACTTACTGGAGTAGGTAATGAAGAAAATCCTATGGGCTTAAAAAAAAAGTAAGTCCTCCAGTTGAATAGTATCACTCTTAGACTGAATGCCTCGACTAAGAGGGATAGAAAGTAATAGAGTTGTGAAGACTTACAATTTGGTAAGTCTCCGAAAAAGGTAAAGCCCCCCTGCAGTCAAAAGTATGAGATATCCTCGTACAGGAAAACTGTCAAGGTGAAGGGCATAGCCTACCCTGTAATTACCTGTAGGGCATGATTATCCTCAATAGCTCTAGGAGCTAAAAGAATGGATTTCTCTTGTGGCAAGAGATTCATGCCTAGAGTCGAGGATTGAGTCAGCGTATCACTGATCTCTCAGTAAGGATGACATGAACAGTAGATGCTTCTGTTGATAAGAAGTAGGCTAACGGTTCTAAACCTCAAACAGGAAAAAGAGATTTAATGAATAAAATATCAGAAACCCTGCGATTGCTGGGTTTGCTGAGCCTGTTGAGATTTTGATTTTCTTAGCCTGGTTTGATGTTGCCTTTCTTTGGAAACATCTGCATGATGGGTAGAAGATGAATAAAACTTCTTCCCCTTAGGGGGATAAAGTTTTTTAGGAGATTTTTTACTAGCTGGGATAGAGGAAAGTTTTGACAATCCTCTGAAAGCAACAATATCAGTGTTTAACTGATTAGCTTGGAATAAAAGCATCCTTGTTGAAGAGATTTTCACCAGTACAAGGAGTATTTCCCAGCCTCTCTTGTACCCATTTGTCCAAGTCTGAAGCTTGGAGCCAGGCCATACGTCGTGCCCCTATGGCTATAGCATAAGTTCTGCTAATAGACTCAAAGCAGTCCAGAGAAGCACGATTAAGGAATTTAGAGACATTTTGAGCATGACTGACTAATACGAAATAGTCTGCTCTTTTATGTTCTTGAAGAAAAGGGTTCAAAAGCTTTAAGTTCTTTGTGACCTCTTCAAGAGATAATCCCATATAGAAAATATATGAGATAATTCTTGCTGAAAGCATGGATGCCTGAAAGCAAAGATATCCAAAGGCATCTAAAGTCCTAGACTCACGACCTGGCGGATAAGAGGAGTGCTTCTCTGCACTCTTAATACGCCTCATTGCCGATTCTACAACAATAGAATGATGAGGAAGTTGAGTCTTTTGAAAACCTAGAGAAGGTGGCACTTTGTACATAGTGTCAAGTGTCTTAGAATAACGGTATCCCCACAAAGGAGTTTCCCTACATTTTTAATAGTAGATCCTGTAAGCTCTGATGCAAAGGAAGCATGATCACCTCCTTTGGAATGCAGGGGAATTGCAGAGTCTCTGAATCCCCTGGTATGGATTCTTTACCAGGTATAGAAATGGCAAGTAACTTTGCCATATCAAGCAGAAACTAGACGTAGTATTTGGGTGAATTTACAGAGCGTATACAAGTGTATCAACTCATTAACATTATCGCTCCAAAAGTAAAAAATTAAATACCCTTCAATGCTTAATAAACTTTTCTCTATTAGTTGTTCATGTGATATATGGCTAGGTCTCAGACTTCCCGACACTCAAAAGGCTAACTGCTAATAACTTTGGTTAGCAGGGCCGTACCATCTAGCATCAATGACCTGCCAGAATCAAAAAATGAACAAGATATATAAAAATCAATATGTGCAGGATATCACCAAAAATTAGTAAAATTCTGTCAAATCTTCTTGCCATGTAAGGGTGAATCTTTACACATTCCAATGGGTAAAAGACTTATCTTGAGTGGTTAAAGTCCCAAGGGTTTCCCAACGCTGTACTATGTAGTGCTCCAACGCGTTTCTCCGTTACAGGAAGTTCCCCTGAAGAATCCTGTAACGGAGAAACGCGTTGGAGCGCTACATAGTAAAGCATTGGGAAACCCTTGGGACTTTAACCACTCAAGATAAGTCTTTTACCCATTGGAATGTGTAAAGATTCACCCTTACATGGCAAGAAGATTTGACAGAATTTTACTAATTTTTGGTGATATCCTGCACATATTGATTTTTATATATCTTGTTCATTTTTTGATTCTGGCAGGTCATTGATGCTAGATGGCACGGCCCTGCTAACCAAAGTTATTAGCAGTTAGCCTTTTGAGTGTCGGGAAGTCTGAGACCTAGCCATATATCACATGAACAACTAATAGAGAAAAGTTTATTAAGCATTGAAGGGTATTTAATTTTTTACTTTTGGAGCGATAATGTTAATGAGTTGATATCAAGCAGAAAAGCTTTAAAAGAAATTTGTCCTGAGGAGAACCCCCTAAAATGAGGGGTAAAGGCTAGAATTGTTGAAAATTCAGCCTTGGTACCGATGGATTCATCCCAGTCGTTGGGATCGGAAGACTTGAAAGGATGAAGCATCGGATTTTCTTTAAAGCGATGTCTTTGGTACTGCCCGAGGTCGGTACCGAGACGAGTCGGTACCGAATCCTCCATGCTAGAGAGCGATTCCAGGCTCGGCATCGAAGGAAGCGAGTCTGTTGAAGCAAGCATGGACGGTGCCGATGTCGATACCAGCACCAAAGCCGATACCGATACTCGAGGAACGATCTGCAGCAACTCTAGCGGTACCGAAGTAGCTGAGAGTGCTAGACTACGTTCATCGGTGAGGAGTGTTTCATCCATCACCATAGCCGATGCCGGGGTGTCTGTACAGCTCGAAGCGGCCACAACCACCGAGCATGGCCCAGGTATGTTCATCGAGGTAAGAACCCCGGGAACAACCTGAAGCCCCGTTAATGCTTTGGAGCCCAAAGACTCCCGCCGGGGCTTTATTGCCAAAATGTCCTCGAGGGCAACGCCAGAGGCATCTCGATGCTTAGAAGGAGATATACCACTCTAAGACTGGCTAGTCTTTACAGACTTTTGTTTGGTTACCTGATTCTGTGAAAAAGAAGATATTCTGTCTGGTGACAGAGTCCGATGTGAACCGGGTATCGAGTTGTGCTCGATCCTGAAGACTTCTTCTGTTCGAGCTCCAGCAGGAGAGACACTCCAGTGGGCAATGGTCAGGACCTAAACATTTTAGACACCATGAGTGTCTAAAAATATATCTGTACCGCCACACTTTGAGCATTTCTTAAGGATAGTGACTGGCTTTTCCATAATGGAAGGATAGAGGCCTAGTGGCCTAGAAACCGTCAGGCACTAAACAGGAAAAAATTCCTAGAGAAAAGAAGAAATTTTTTTAGTAAAAAGAAAGAAAAGCACCGGCGGTACTGGTGGCGTCGAGGGAAGGCAGACACGACCACAAAAAACTAAGAATAAAAAGAAGAATTTTCTGCGGCGACAGAAATACGTCCTGCCGGCTCGGCGGAAAACGGAAAACTGATGAGAGGGAAGTGAATGGGCGGGAAGGCAGCGCGCATGCATGTGGGATGCTCCCAAAGGCTTTCTTTTTGGACGGAGGGGAGTGTTCCCGCGCAGGCTCCGTCGGTACCGACGTACCCATATGTGAAGACTCATTCCTGCTTGTTCCTGGAGATTCACCAATGCCACAACAATATAAGAATTCTAGGAAGCTCCCAGAGCCACAACCCTGGGTTTCAGAGCTAGAAAGACCCATCTCAGCTGTGTGGTTCTGGATACATCAGGAAAAAGTTGAACTTTAGCACCCATAAAAATTTTGTCTCTATTTTTTTAAATTATTTATTTATTATTGCCAAGAGAATATACAGCATGGGGAGTCGACAAAACAGTTTTGAAAACATTAAATCCCCACCTCCGTGGTAGTTAATCAGTGCTCCCCATATCACATATAACCATTTTCCCCTTGACATTTTTATCTTTTTGTTGTTAGTATCCCTCATCCCCCCCACGTTAACTTACAATCTCCCCCCCCAAACCAAAAATATCAGGATAAAAAATATCAATACATTTCTACCTCATCTTAAATTCTCAGTTAGACCATCTGCAAGCCAGGTAGTATATTTAGACCAAATCTTCTCAAAATGCGTCAATTTCGATTGTTTAAGGGCTACCAGCTTACTCATTAAATATATATGGTTCACTCCTCTCTCCCACCGTTGGTGGAGCTTCCTGCCTCCATCTCTTGGCAATCTCGAGGTGAGCCGCCAGACAACCCAGATTAGTGAAGCCCCCCCTCCTCCTTTTGCAATTTTTCTTCTGTGGATACCTAAAAGGGCCAAACCGGGATCAGCTGCTATCCTCCTCTCCAGTATCATACCTATTACCTGAAACACTATATTCCAGAACACTTGCAATTTTGGGCATGACCATCATATATGAAAGAAGGATCCTCTGGCACCACACTTACGCCAGCATCAAACATTGGGCATCCCATACACCTTTTGAATCAAATCAGGTGTCACATACCACCTATACATTATCTTGTAACTATGTTCTATTAGATTAGAGGCCAGTAGGCCTTTGTACCTCTGGACGAAGATCGCAGCCCAGGCCTGCTCTGTCAGTACCAACCCCAGGTCTGCTTCCCATTTTCTTTGAAATGGTTCTCTCTCTCCCTTACTTATTTCCATAGCTTTGTAACATTTAGTAATGATTCCCTTAACCTTATCATTCAAAAACAGACTTTTGATTGGTAATAGTTCCTCTCTTAATCCAGGGATGATTTTCTTTTGAATGTAATTCCCGGTAGAAAATCTGTATTGCCCCTGATGGGGACCCCCTTTGGTCACACAGTTGGCTCCCAACCACTTAGTTCTCCACTGGAACCATATTTGTAGTGTTACTGACACAAAAGGGTTAGAACAGTTTGCCAAAAACCTGTTCCCCCTAGACAACCAAAGGGCCCCTCTCAATGAAGGCACTCCCAAAGCCACTTTCTCCATTCAAACCCAATCATGGCTTTCATGTACCCCCCACTCAAAATCCAGGACAGCCATCCCCCCATTTGCTTTGCCCCTCGTCAAGATGTGTTTAGGGACTCTTGCTCTTCTTCCCCCCCATACAAATTTCCACAATGACCTTTGTAAATTTTTCAAGTACCCTCCCAGAACAGAAATAGGTAGTGTACTAAATAAAAACAATCTGGGCAGGATCATCATTTTCACCGCTGCTATTCTTCCTGACCATGTTAATTTCACCCTTCCCCATCCTTCTAGACCTCTCTTAATCCTTTCCTCCAATGGAATATAGTTCACTCTAAAGAGATCTGAGATCAACGGAGTTAGATGGACTCCCAAGTAACGGATACTTCTCCTAGCCCACTTAAAAGGAAACAAATTCATCAATTGTTCGCTTTTTTTTCCGGGATTCAGATATTTAAAATCTCTGATTTTGATGCATTCATCTTAAAGCCCGAAACATTCCCAAAACTATCTAGCTCTCTCATCAGTGAGTGCAACGTTTGTTCAGGGGATGTAACTATAAACAGCAGATCATCAGCGAACAGTGACACCTTACACTCTCCCGGTTCCCATTTCAGACCATGAATCTCTTCTGATGCCCTCATTCTCTGTGCCAAGGGTTCCATTGATAAGATGAATAATGGGGATAGTGGCCAACCCTGCCTTGTCCCACTCTGAAGTTCAAAGGTCTCTGTATATTCTGCATTTATTTGTAAGGCCGCTAGAGGATTCTTATAGAGTGACCTTACCCAATCTAGATATTTGCCTTCAATACCCACTTTTGCCAGAGTCTGGATCAAGAATGGCCAAGACACACTGTCAAAGGCTTTCTCTGCATCTATCGCCAGCAACAATAACTCCTCGTTCCTAATCTTACCTTTCCATTCAGGACTCTTCTTAAATTATCTAATGCCTGTCTGCCAGGTATAAATCCAGATTGGTCCATATGTATTAGCTGCGGCATGTGCGAAAGCAGTCTATTGGCCAGTATCCTAGAAATTTTTTTTTAAATCCAATACCAGGAGGGAAATCGGACGGTACGAGCCACATTGCGTAGGATCCTTATCCTCTTTTGGTATTAATGTTATGCCCGCCATTCTCATCGACTGGGGCAAGGGTTCCTCCAACCAGGAGCCTTATGTGATGGCAGCTCCTTAACCCGAAGCACTTTCTGGGGTGTGATAGGCCTGGACATAGCTAAGCTCTCCTCCTTTAAGTACTTTTGGATTATTATTCCTGGGGCACTGTATTTTCAGGCATGTAGAGTTCCCTATAGAACTCCACAAATCTAGTTTTAATCTCTGAACTCCAACTCAATTCCTTACCACAACTGTCTCTAATTTTATGGATACAATTCCGAGCTTGAAGCTTTTTAAGTTGGTGAACTAATAGTCGACCGGGCTTATTCCCAAACTCAAAGTGCGTTTGGCGGAGTTTCTCTTGCGCAAATTTTATTTCCTCCAACTCCAATTGGTTTTACTGTTGCCTAACACTCATTGACTTTTTATTTTTCTCTTTATTTAAGTTGCCCTGTTTCCGCCGCCTCTCCCACATTCTGAGACTTTCCCTCAGCTTGTCTTTTTTGGCCTCTCTCTCTTTTTTGATATGAACTTCTAATGCAATAAGCTTCCCTCTACTACTTTTAAGCAGTTCCAAACCACCCCCATCGAACACTGACCATTATCATTGAAAAGCAGATACTCCGAAATGGAGTCAGTAATCTGTTGGACAATCCAAGGCTCTTCTATAGTAGTGCCTCAGAGTCTAATGTCCCCTCCTTCTCTGAAACACAGGATCCCGGAAATCCCCCCACAATGGAGCATGGTCCGACCATGAGCTATCACCAATTGCACTCCCTACTACCCAATGCATTAGCATCTTGTGCACTAACATATCAATCCTAGTGTAGGAGCAATGTACCGGAGAGTAGAAAGTATAGTCTCTTTCCCACCCATGCATATCCTGCCATATTATCAACTAGTCCCAAGTCCCTCAAATATTTTTAGTTTTTTCCTCTGCTTCGCTGTACCCCCCAAATGTCCCCGGGAGGAGTCCAATTCTGGATTTACTGTTAGATTAAAGTCACTCCCAATTATTAAATGGTTTTCGCTAAATTTATTGTAGATTTCACTTCTTTGTAAAAGTCTCCTTGGGCGTAGTTGTGCCCATATAGATTCATTTGGTTTGCAGCTTGTCGTGCTGTGAGGGCTTGCGTGCATCAGTGATGCTGAGAGCTAAACTATCGGTAGTTTAACTACTGGCAGGGTCTCCCAAGATGGACAGGTCTCAGCTGAGGTGCCAGACGAAGACAAACCACCCATCTGGGCAGCAGCAGAATGGGATAGTGTTGACGGCGGAGGATCACATTTCTGTGACAACGGCAACAACACCAAACTTAAACTGCGCGGAAGGAAGGCCCGGCAATCTACTTCTGTATCTTGCCATGAAAACCCAATGGATAGTTACAACAAAACAAATTGTGCTATGGTGCTGGAAGATGAGACTCCCAGGTCGGAAGGCACTCAACTAGCTACTGGGGAAGAGCTGAAGACTTTTCAGAGTAAAGCCAGCATTTATGATGTGGTTGGATCAAAGCCCTCGGGAAGTCTGACTGCTGATGTAGCTGCGCATGAAATGAGAGTCAGAAGCTGTAAAGATGTCTTACACATTGGAACATGGAACGTACGAAGCATGAACCAAGGGAAGTTGGAGGTGGTCAAGAATGAAATGGAACATGTACAACTTGATCTGTTGGGTGTCAGCGAACTGAAATGGACTGGCATCGGGCACTTTGCATCAGATGATCACATGGTCTACTATGCTGGAAATGAAAGACAAAGAAGAAATGGTGTTGCATTTCTAATAAAGAAGAAACTTGCAAGAACTGTAATGAAATACAATGCAGTCAGCGAACGCTTAATCTCTATTCGTCTACGAGGATTGCCTATCAACACAACTATAATTCAAGTATATGCCCCAACAACAGCTGCAGAAGAGAATGAAATTGAAGAGTTCTATGAACAAGTACAAGCTGAAATTGACAGAACATGCAAACAGGATATCCTGATAGTCATGGGTGACTGGAACGCAAAAGTTGGCAACAAAGAAGAAGGCAAAGTAGTTGGAAAATATGGACTTGGCAACAGAAATGAAGCTGGAGAAAGATTGATAGAATTCTGCAAGACCAATGATCTATTCATCTCAAACACCTTCTTCCAGCAACACAAGCGACGACTGTACACATGGACTTCACCCAATGGATTGTATAAAAATCAAATTGACTACATCTGTGGAAGTCAACGATGGAAAAGCTCTGTAACATCAACAAAGACAAAACCTGGAGCTGACTGTGGTACAGATCATCAACTACTAGTATGCAAACTCAAGCTAAAGTTGAAAAAGAGCAAACCACTCATGAATGCACCAAAATATGACCTTGAGAATATACCACTGGAATTTAAAGACTGCCTGCAAAATCGATTTGCTGCTTTAGATACAAATGACAGAGCTCCGGAAGAGTTATGGAATGACATCAAGAAGGTTGTGCTGGAAGAAAGCGAGAAGTCTCTACAAAAGGTGAAAAAGCAAAAACGGCCAAAATGGATGACGGAAGAAACTCTGAAAATTGCCCAGAAACGCAGAGAAGCTAAAGCCAAAGGAGAAAGAAAGACAATCGCAGAACTCAACAGAGATTTCCAACGTGCAGCAAGACAGGACAAGGAAAAGTACTACAATGACACTTGCAAGGAAATAGAAGCAGAAACTATTAGAGGAAGAACAAGATCGGCTTTCCTAAAGCTGCGAGAGTTAAAGAAAAAGTTCCAGCCCCGAATTGGAATGTTACAAGATGCTCAAGGTTCTATGTTGAATGATGCTGAGAAGATCAAGAAAAGGTGGAAGGAATATACAGAGTTTTTATATGATAAAGATCAAGTGGACCAACAGCCGTTTCAACCTATACCTTATGATCAGGAACCATTGGTGATGAAAGAAGAAGTTGAAGCAGCATTGAAAGCCTTATCAAAGAACAAAGCACCAGGCATTGATAGCATTCCCATAGAAGTATTGCAGCAATCTGATGCAGCTGTTACCGTACTTACAAGGCTCTGCCAAGAAATATGGAAGACAACATCATGGCCAACTGACTGGAAAAGATCTGTGTTTATACCAATACTAAAGAAAGGTGATCCAACTGACTGTGGAAATTATCGCACTATCGCTCTGATCCCACATGCCAGCAAGATTCTACTGAAGATTATTCAAAAGAGACTACAGCCATACCTAGAACAAGAACTACCTGAAGTGCAAGCAGGGTTCAGGAAAGGGCGAGGAACGAGAGACATCATTGCGGATGTGAGATGGATCCTTGAAAAGACTAAAGAATACCAAAAGGATATCTATTTGTGCTTTATCGACTATAGCAAGGCTTTTGACTGTGTAAACCATGAGAAACTCTGGGCCACATTAAGAAGCATGGGTATACCAGAACACCTGATCGTTCTCTTGCGTAATCTGTACATTGATCAAGAAGCAACAGTTCGAACGGAACAAGGAGAAACAGAATGGTTTAAAATAAGCAAAGGTGTAAGACAAGGCTGCATACTTTCCCCCTACCTGTTTAATTTATATGCAGAACAAATCATCAGAGAAGCAGGACTGTATGAAGACAACAGAGGTGTGAAGATTGGTGGAAGACTCATCAACAACCTTCACTATGCTGATGATACCACATTACTGGCTGAAAGCGAAGATGATCTGAAACATTTGCTTCTCACAATCAAAGAACATAGTCTCAAAATGGGCCTGCACCTTAATGTAAAGAAGACAAAGATCATGACAACTGGCATAATCAACAGGTTCATCGTTGAAGGAGAAGAAATTGCAATTGTGAACAACTTTAACCTACTTGGATCAACTATCAATAAAGAAGCAACAAGCAGTCAAGAAATCAGACGACGCATTGCTCTTGGCAGAATGGCTATGAAAGACCTAGATAAGATTCTCAAGAGCAGAGATGTGTCTCTCCATACAAAGATTCGACTTGTTCAAGCCATGGTATTTTCAATAACATCATATGGATGTGAAAGCTGGACAGTGAAAAAGATAGACAGGAAGAAAATTGATGCCTTTGAATTATGGTGCTGGCGGCGAATACTGTGTATACCATGGACTGCCCGAAGAACAAACCAGTCGGTACTAGAGGAGATCAAACCTAAGCTTTCTTTAGAAGCTCAGATGACAAGACTTCGGCTTTCATACTTCGGACACATCATGCGAAGAGAGAGATCATTAGAGAAAGACATCATGCTTGGCAAGATAGAAGGTCAACGCAAAAGAGGAAGGCCAGCAATGAGATGGATCGCTACAATAACAGCAGCTACGGGTACCAGTCTGTCGTCAATGAGCCGCCTGACTGAAGACCGAACACAATTTAGGATAGCTATCCAGAGGGTCGCCATGAGTCGACTCCGACTCGACGGCACTTAACAACAACAACAAATATTTAATTTTTAGTAACAAATATCTGCCTCCCTTATCTTGAACCCCAGGCATTGATGTTGGATCCCAGCTCCTATCATTATTCCCACTCACCCCTTTTTTCTTTTCCTGGAGATTAGACGCAAACCACTGATTGGGGAACCTCCGATTTACCATTCTTTTCTCCCCCCCCCCCTCGTTAAATGTGTTTCTTGTATTAAAATTATATCCCTTTTAAACCTACTGGCTGGCTTCCTTATAGCACAATTGCTGCTTTCTGTAGGAGTTTAGACTCCTTACAATCAAAGATACAATTTGAAAGTTATATCCTATGCTACCTGCCATATTCCTTTGGATAGAACATTATCTCCAGACTGTAAGGTCTCAATCCCCTCCCCACCCCCTCTCACACTCTTCTCCTCCCCCTCTTCCCCACCCCACACCTCCTTTTACATCGAGATCTAACCCTCTCCATTCCTGTGAGGTGTGGGACACTGCCAAAATTTTGATGTTTTCACCTTCCCCCATTGACGACAGACTAGCATGCGTTGTTGCTGTTATTGTATTGATCCATCTCATTGCTGGCTCTTTGGCGTTGACCTTGGGCATGATGTCTTTCTCTAATGATCTCTGGATACATCATGCGAAGAGAAAGTATGAAAGTCGAAGTCTTGTCATCTGAGCTTCTAAAGAAAGCTTAGGTTTGATCTCCTCTAGTACCGACTGGTTTGTTCTTTGGGCAGTTCATGGTATATGCAGTATTCGCCACCAGCACTGTAATTCAAAGGCATCAATTTTCTTCCCATCCTTTTCACTGTCCAACGTTCGCATCCATATCATGTTATTGAAAATACCATGGCTTGAACGAGTCAAATCTTTGTATGGAGAGAGACATCTCTGTTCTTGAGAATCTTGTCTAGGTTCTTCATAGCCATTCTGCCAAGAGCAATGTGTCATCTGATTTCTTGACTGCTTGTTACTACTTTATTGATAGTTGATCCAAATAGGTTAAAGTTGTCAACTATTTCAATTTCTTCTCCATCAACGAAGAACTTATTGATTTTGCCAGTTGTCATGATCTTTGTCTTCTTTACATTAAGGTGCAGGCCCATTTTCTTTGATCTTGAAAAGCAAATGTTTCAGATCTTCATTTTCAGCCAATAATGGGGTATCCTCAGCATCTTCCACCAATCTTCACACCTCTGTTGTCTTCATACAATCCTGCTTCTCTGATTTGTTCTGCATATAAATTAAACAGGTAGGGGGAAAGTATGAAATTGATGTACACCTTTGCCGATTTAAAACCATTCTGTTTCTCCTTGTTCCATTCACACTGTTGCTTCTTGATCAATGCAAAGTTTGTGCAGAGAACGATCAGGTGTTCTGGTATACCCATGCTTCTTAATGAGGCCCAGAGTTTCTCATGGTTTACACAGTCAAAAGCCTTGCTCTAGTCCATAAAGCACAGATCAATATCCTTTTGGTATTCTTTAGTCTTTTTGAGGATCCATCGCACATCTGCAATGATGTCTCTCGTTCCTTGCCCTTTCCTGAACCCTGCTTGCAATTCAGGTAGTTCTTGTACCAGGTATGGTTGTAGTCTGTTGAATAATCTTCAGTAGAATCTTGCTGGCATGTGGGATCAGAGCGATTGTACGATAATTTCCAGTCAGTTGGATCACCTTTCTTTAGTATTGGTATAAACACAGATCTTTTCCAGTCAGTTGGCCATGATGTTGTCTTCCAAATTTCCTGACAGAGCCTTGTAAGTATGGTAACAATTGCATCAGATTGCTGTAATACTTCAATGGGAATGCCATTATTGCCTGGTGCTTTGTTGTTTGATAAGGCTTTCAATGCTGCTGCAACTTTTCGTCATCAATGGTTCTGGATCATAAGGTACAGGTTGAAATGGCTGGTGGTCCACTTGATCTTTATCATATAAAAACTCTGTATATTCTTATTTATTTATTTTATTTATTTACATTCTCTTATATACCGCGCTATTCTGCATCAGTGCGGTTTACATTGAACAAACTGAAATTACATTGAACAGGGCATTATAACTTCGAGATAACTATTTTACAGGGAACATGGGCTATGGAGGGTTAAGTGGCTTGCCCAAGACCACAAGGAGCACCTGTGGGACTAGAAACCCTAGTCCTTCCGGCCCAAGGTTGCTGTCCTCTAGTGGGATTTGAACCCCCGACCTTCCGGCCTGAAGTACCTCGCCCCAACCACTAGGCCACTCCTCCAATCCATTCTAAAATAAAAAAAAAAACTCTGTATATTCTTTCCATCTTTTCTTGATGATCTTAGCATCATTCAACACAGATCCTTGAGCATCTTGTAACATTCCAATTTGAGGCTGGAATTACTTCTTTTAACTCTCGTAGTTTTAAGAAAGCCGATCTTGCCCTTTCTCTAATAGTTTCAGCTTCTATTTCCTTGCATGTGTCATTGTAGTACTTTTCCTTGACCTGTCTTGCTGCACGTTGGAACTCTGTGTCGAGTTCTGCGATTGCCTCTTTCTCCTCTGGCTTTAGCTTCCCTGCATTTCTGGGCAATTTTCAGAGTTTTTTCCACCATCCATTTTGGCCGTTTAGGCTTTATCTTTAGTAGAGACTTCTCGCTTTCTTCCAACACAACCTTCTTGATGTAATTCCATTCTTCTTCTGGCGCTCTATCATTTGTATCTAAAGCAGCAAATCGATTTTGCAGGCAGTCTTTAAATTCCAGTGGAATATTCTCAGTTGTTATGGAAGGACAGACTAGATAGGCCATGTGGTCTTTTTCTGTCGTCATATTTCTATGTTTCTATGGTAAAAAGGGGACTGTTGTAGTTATGGAAGGACAGACTAGATAGGCCATGTGGTCTTTTTTTGTCGTCATATTTCTATATTTTGCAACATTCAAAAGTGGCTTGCTATTTTCCAACCATTTTGCCTTCTTTGTTGCCAACTTTTGTGTTCCAGTCACCCATGACTATCAGGTTATCCAGTTTGCATGTTCTGTCAATTTCAGCTTGTACTTGTTCATGGAACTCATCAATTTCATCCTTTTCTGCAGCTGTTCTGGGGCATATACTTGAATTATAGTTTTGATAGGCATTCCTCAAATGAAGAGAGATTAAGCATTCACTGACTGCATTGTATTTCGTTACAGTTCTTGCAAGTTTCTTCTTAATTATAAATGCACCACCATTTCTTCTTTGTCTTATTTCCAGCATAATAGACCATGTGATCATCTGATGCAAAGTGCCCGATGCCAGTCCATTTCAGTTCACTGACACCCAACAGATCAAGTTGTACAAGTTCCATTTCATTCTTGACCACCTCCAACTTCCCTTGGTTCATGCTTCGTACGTTCCATGTTCCAATGCGTAAGACATCTTTACAGCTTCTGACTCTCATTTCATGCGCAGCTACATCAGCAGCCAGACATCCCGACGGCTTTGATCCAACTACATTATAAATGCTGTCTTTACTCTGAAAAGTCTTCAGCTCTTCCCCAGTAGCCAGTTGAGTGCCTTCCGACCTGGGGGTCTCATTTTCCAGCACTATAGTGCAATTTGTTTTGTTGTGGCTATCCATTGGGTTTTCATGGCAAGATACAGAAATAGATTGCTAGGCTTTTCTTCCGCACAATTTAAGTTTAATGTTGTTGCCATTGTCACAGAAATGTGATCTTCCGCCACCAACACTGTCCCATTCTGCTGCTGCCCAGATGGGTGGTTTGTCTTGGTCTGGTAGATCAGCTGAGACCTGTCCATCTTGGGAGACCCTGCCAGTAGTTAACCCTTTGAAGGCCTACTTTAAAATTTTAATCCACATTCTGCAGCCGGGTTAATTTTTGCATATTTCAGGAAAATTGTACCCGTCTTATTCAATATGTTCTAATAGTGATTTTCCTTCTGCTATGGTCATGTATTATATACCATTTGATAGGAATATTTAGTCAGAATTTTGGATCCCGAGAGTTTTGGGCTCGGCCTGGAAAGGGTTAAATTACCGAAAGCTTAGCCCTCAGCATCACTGATGCATACAAGCCCTCACACAGCTTAGAAAAAAGATGGCTGACAAAAGGTATGATAGGAGTCTATAAAATAATGAGTGCAGTGGAATGGCCAAATGTAGATCGATTGTTTACTCCTTCAAGTAGAAAGACTAGGTGATACGCAATGAAGCTACTATGTAGCATATTTAAGACTAGTCAGAGAAAATATGTTTTTGCTCAACATGTCAAAATCTGGAATTCATTACCGGAGTATGTAGTAAAAGCTGTCAGTGTAGCCTGAGTTTGAGGAAAAGTCCATAAACCATTATTCAAGTTGACTGGGAAAATCTACTGCTTACTTTTGGGTTAAGCAACATGGAATCAGTCTACCTTTTGGGAACCTGACAGGCACTTGCAAAATGGACTGGCCACTTAAGAAGGATGAGGATCCATCTGTTATCTGCCTTGTTCATTGGGAGGGCCTCCCTATGCTGATCCAGTATGATACAAAAGCCTTAAGGCTTGAGAAGCTTGTGTGTCCACCCCACCATCTTGGGAGGACCCCATCAGATATCGTCAAGGTTGTGCCCAGTACTACAGCCCCTGGGACAACTCCTGGTTTCTCAATTGAAGAATCCAGAGTTGTTTCTCAAGGAGTCAAGGACCCTGGCTTGGTTAAATCCTCTGCCTCAGGACAGGCTGGACCAGCTCTTTGGGCTACATCAAGTAAATGCCATGTGTCATGGCAGTAATGACGCACATGAATATTCCAGTAGGAGGCGGTACTGTACTTAAAGTTTACAATAGGAAGGTGGAAACATTCCTAAAGCATGCTTTCACAGCCTTGGTCGTGGGTTCCTAAACAGCCCTTTGTGCAAGCCTTGTAGCCACGGCATTTTTGCTCTGGGTTCAACAACTTCTGACAGTTCCAAGTCTGTCAGGCTAGAGTTGGGAGCCGCGTTTGTTGCAGATGCCCTTTATGATTTTGTCAGAGTGCTCTCAGTGGATGCAACCTCCAAGTTTTGACTGAGAAAGCTCTCCTTTCAGAGCAGGTTGATTTCTAGAGAGGATATTGAAAAATTGGCAAAGGTGCTGCCTGAAGACCAGCCTAAAGGGGCTCATTTGACCTCTTAGAGCTTCTCATGGAACTTGTAGTCTTTGGAGTCCCTCAAACACATCCATCTCAGCAGATTTCTCCTATGGAATCTTAGCCCAGGAAGAGCCAACCCTTTTGGGGCTCCCAGCAGTCTCGTAACTCCTCGTCAACTGCTAATAGAGCTGGCAAGCCCTCACAATGAGATCTGGCAGGTCTCTAATGAGATACTACTGATAGGAGAGTGATTGAGGCATATTCTCTCGGAATTGACCCAGATTAGATCAGACCAACAGGTTCTAGAGATTCTAGGTCAGAGGTATGCGCTGGAATTTGCAAAGCCTCTCGGAGACACCTTCATAATTTCCCTGCGGCTCCCTGCTCACGCAAGCGGCTGTCAAAGAAACCTTATGCCTCCAAAGGTTGCAAGCTATTTTACCTGTACTTTCTGCAAAGCAAGGTAAGGGAAGATATTTTTATCTACTTCATGGGGTGCAAGAAAGGCCTATCCTGGACCTTAAAACAGTCAATGCCAGGCTCAGGATTTCCCACGAAGACTATTTACTATATCATCAAATCTGGAGGAGTTCCATATCTCTCTGGACCTAGCTGAGGCTTACTTTTATATTCATATCAGAGAACAGCATCAGCAGTTCCTCTGCTTCTGCATCATGGGCTGGTGTTTCCAGTTAAATGCTCTCCGCTTTGGCACAGCCATAGTCTCCTGCTTCAGAAACACTTATCATCCCCTCCTCTGGTCTCCATGCTCTCAGATCTTTGAGCAGACCTTTTCCTTTTCTTGGGAATTCGGGGACCAATTGACATGATGACTTCATATGCACTATGTGATGATCACTATGCCACTAAAAGCCCCAGATTGGGTGGTTCTGACAACCAACAGCCTGAAGGGCTGGGTGGCTCACTATCTAGGCCAGATGACTCAAAGGTTTGGTCCCGTGGCTGATCAATCGGCTGGAGACCAAAGCGACCTGAGTGGTGCTAGTAAAGTTGCAGACCTTACTAAGAAGCAAAGCAGTCCATGTCTTCTCAGACAATGTCACAGCAGTGGCATATGTCAACAAAGAGGAACTTGAAATGCTGAGGTGGCACTCGAGATGATCACCATGTAGTTGGGTAGAAAAGCACCTAGTGGCTCTGTTAGCTGCCCACATTTTCAACATTCAGGCTACCTGTGTCAACATGGTAGATCCTAAGGAATGGAAACTGAGCCCCCATGCATCCAGCCTCATAGTGAGCAGGTGGGGATTCTTCAGGTTTGATCTGTTGGCCAAGGGGGACAAAGCCAAGATGAACACTTCTTTAGTTGCCAAAGGGACCCACCAATGACAGACTTCGATGCCTTCATTCAAGCATGGCTCTGGAAGGGGATTCTCTAGGTCTTACACTTTTTTTGGCTCCTGGTGAGCCGCCTTCTCTGCAGGATTAGATCTCATCCATGACTGGTGATTCTGGTCGCCACAGACTAGCCACACAGGCTGTTGTACAGAGAGCTAATCAGATAGTTAGTGGAGTCCCTGCTCCAGCTCCTACAGAAGGCGCACCTTCTTCATCAAGGATCCTTGATAAGGAGGGCCCTGCTCACTTCTAGTTTATGGCTAGGTCAAGCAGCAAGAACATTACAACTATTTGATAAAGAGTAACAAATCACCTAGACCAGATGGTATACATCCAAGGGCGTTGAAAGAACTAAAATATGAGATTGCATACTATTAGCAATCTGTGAACTATCATTAAAATCATGAAACATGACAGAAAAAGACCACATGGCCTATCTAGTCTTACCTTCCGTATCAACCACTACAACAGACCTGTAATACCTGAAGATTGGAGGATGGCCAATTTTTAAAAAGGTTTCCAGGGTTGATCTGGGAAACTACAGACTGGTGAGCTAGATGTCAGTACCAGGGAAAATGGTAGAAACCATCATAAAGAACAAAATTATTGAACATGTAGAGATAGTCATGGGGAGACAGACAACATGGCTTTGGCCAAGGAAGGTCTTGTCTTACTAATCTGTTATGTTTTTTTGAAGGTGTGAATAAATAGGTAGACAAAGGTGACTCGGTTAATATAGTGTATATGGACTTTCAAAAAGCCTTTGACAAGATCCCTCATGAGATTTTTGGCAAAATTAAAAAGTCATGGGATAGGAATCAGTGTACTATTGTGGATCAGGAAAGGATTAAAAAGATAGAAAGCAGAGGGTAGGGCTAAATGGCCAATTTTCCCAATGGAGAAAGGTGAATAGTGGAGTACCCCAGGGATCTGTGCTGGGTCCGCTGCTTTTTAACATATTCATAAATTACCTGGAAAGCACAGTTACTTACCTGTAACAGGTGATCTCTGGGAACAGCAGGAATTAGTCCTCACATATGGGTACGTCGGTACCGACGGAGCCCGTGCGGGAAAGCTCCCCAGCTTCTTAGAATAGAAGCTTTTGGGACCTCCCACTGCACATGCGCACTGCCTTCCCGCCTTCCTGAACAGCTCTCCTCAGTTTCGAGTTTATAGCTGAGTCAACAGAGAGAGGACAGGAAGATAGATAGATAAAAGATACAACTCCTAGGGGAGGTGGGTGGGTTGTGAGGACTAATTCCTGCTGTTCCCAGAGATCACCTGTTACAGGTAAGTAACTGTGCTATCTCCAGGAACAAGCAGGAATAAGTCCTCACATATGGGGACTCCCTAGCTTAGATGCATGGGATCCCCTGTAAAGGTTCGCCATCTTCGTATGGATCTCAGGCATCCATTCTGGGAAGGTGGGCAGGAGTTGTTTAGGAATGGAACAGGTGCTTGAGGACAGCCTGGCCAAACAAGGCATCCCGGCGGGAGTCCTTGTCCAAACAGTAATGGGCTGTGAAGGTATGAACCGAGGCCCAGGTAGCGGCTCGACAGATCTGATCTATGGAAACAGAGTGCAGATGAGCCATAGAAGTTGCCATGGCCCTCACATTGTGAGCAGTGACATGGCCTTCCAGAGGAATGTTTTTGCTCTGGTAAGCAAAAGAAATACACTGAGCAATCCAATTGGAAAGTGTACGCTTGGAGACTGGAAGTCCCAAATGGGAAGGATCAAAGGCCACAAAAAGTTGAGAAGACTTTCGATGTGGCTGAGTCCTATTAAGGTAAAAAGCGAGAGCTCTTTTACAATCCAGAGTATGAAGGTTCCTCTCTGCATTGGATGCATGAGGAGCTGGAAAAAAGACAGGTAGATATACCTCTTGATTAAGATGAAAAGGCGAGACCACTTTAGGCATAAAGTGGGGATTCGTCCTAAGGACCACCTTATCATGATGAAATCTTGTGTAAGGTGGATTAGCCACTAAAGCCTGCAGCTCACTGATGCGGCGAGCCGAAGTGACTGCAATGAGGAAGATGACCTTCCAGGAAAGAAATTTCAAGGAGGTGGAAAACATTGGCTCAAAAGGTGGCTTCATAAGTTGACCGAGCACTAGATTCAAATCCCATGCGACCGGGGGTGGTCTGATGGGAGGTTTAGTGAGAGTCAGGCCTCTCATGAATCTTGCAACAAGAGGATGAGAGGAGATAGGTTGTCCATTTATATGTTTCAAGGATGCTGCAATAGCACTTAAATGGACTCTTACCGAATTCGTCTTGAGGCCTGCATTGGAGAGATGCAGGAGATAATCAAGAAGAGAATTCAAAGGAAGTGCCAGAGGGTCAAGACCCTGCTGAGCACACCAAATGGAAAAACGTTTCCATTTGAAAGCATAGGAACGCCTGGTAGAGGGTTTCCTAGAGGCAGAAAGGATATCTTTCACTGGTTGGGAAAGATGAAAGTCTTGAAGGTTTAAGCCTTCAGTAACCAAGCACTGAGGTGAAGGGATTTGGGGTTTGGGTGCCACAAAGTCCCCTCCTCCTGAGACAGGAGGTCTGGCGCAGCTCCCAGATCCAAGTAGGATCCCTGGGAGAGCTGTAGAAGTAGAGGGAACCACACTTGGCGTGGCCAGCGTGGAGCTATGAGGATCATAGTTCCATGATCCCTCTGGAGTTTGAACAGAGTCTTGGGAATCAAAGGAATGGGTGGAAAGGCATATAGGAATGCCTGATTCCAATTCAGGAGAAAGGCGTCCGTAGCCTGAGCTCCCTGACACGGAGTTCTGGAACAGAACCGGGGAAGTTTGGCATTCCACGGACTTGCAAAGAGGTCTATGTCCGGGGTCCCCCATTCCTGAAAGATTCGGTTTATTTGGTCCAAATGTAGGGACCATTCGTGTGGCAGCAGAACTCGACTGAGCCTGTCTGCCCGAGAGTTTTGAACTCCTGGGAGATACACTGCTAGCAGGTGAATCTGATGCTCTCTGGCGAAGGCCCATAGTCTTAGAGCTTCGTTGCAAAGCGACAGAGAGCCCGTCCCTCCTTGTTTGTTTATGTAAAACATGGCCACCTGATTGTCCGTCTGAACTAGGACAGTGAGGTTGGCTAGGAGGGAGTGGAAGACCTTGAGGGCAAGGTAAATTGCTCGCAGTTCCAGAAGATTGATATGAAGGGTGGTCTCCTGTAGAGACCAAGTGCCCTGAGTGGAGAGAGTTTGCAGATGGGCTCCCCACCCTGTTTGGGAGGCATCTGTTGTGAGGGTTGCTTGGGGTAGCAATGGTTGAAATGGAGCCCCCAACAACAGATTCTTGGTGGAAGTCCACCAGTGGAGGGACCAAAACAGACGATCGGAGGTTTGTATTTGGTCTGAGAGCGCTCCTGACGCCTGAGTCCACTGAGTGGCCAGGGTCCATTGAGCTGCTCTCATATGAAGACGAGCATAGGGCACCACATGCACTGTGGAGGCCATATGACCCAGTAGGCGTAGCATTTCCCTGGCTGTCAAGTGAGTGCTGGACTGAGCTTGGGAGGCCAAACTCAGGAGGCGCTGGCCTCGAACATGTGGAAGGTAGGCCCTTGCAGTGATGGTGTCCAACTGGGCCCCTATGAATTCTAGAGATTGAGTAGGGATGAGTTGGGACTTGGGAAGGTTTACTACCAGTCCCAGATACTGCAAAAGGCTCCTTGTGTGGTCCAGGGAAATCTGGGCCTGTGACTGAGTTGGAGCTCGGATGAGCCAGTCGTCCAGATATGGGAAGACAAAGATTCCCATGCCTCTTAGAAATGCGGCTACGACTGCCATGCATTTTGTGAATACTCTTGGAGCAGAGGCTAGACCGAAGGGGAGTACTCTGTATTGGAAATGTTTTCCCTGAAACAGAAAGCGAAGATACTTTCTGTGGGATGGATGGATGAGTATATGTGTATACGCATCCTGTAGGTCTAGAGAACAAAGCCAGTCCTGACCCTGGAGGTAAGGAAGGAGAATGCCAAGAGACAGCATTTTGAATTTCTCCTTGAAGAGAAATTTGTTCAATTCTCTCAGATCTAGGATTGGTCTGAATCCCCCTGTCTTCTTTGGAATGAGAAAATAAGGGGAGTAGAAACCGGACCCTTGTTGAGGAAGAGGAACCTCTTCTATGGCCCCTTGGGCAAGAAGAGAGGAAACCTCTTGACCCAACAGGGTTAGGAGAGATGGGGGAGAATTGAATGGTCTCACCATATGATGGGGAGGAAGGCTGGAGAAATGAAGTTTGTAACCGTCTCGAATGATAGAGAGGGTCCATTGTTCTGTTGTGATTTGTTCCCATCTGGGAGCAAAGTGAACCAACCTTCCGGGTATGGTGAGAGGTTCTGGTTGTGTTAGAACCAGAAGTGGCAAGTTCCCTAGGAGCAAGTCAAAACCCCTGAGGGGTTGGAGCCTGCTGAGCTACAGTAGCTGCTGCAGGCTTAGCTCGTGCTTGTTTGGATTGCTGACGCTTAGCAGTATAGCGAGGTTGAGAAGACTGCTGGCCAGTATTTGAAGCAACTCTGGCCTTCTTATAGTAAGGCCTTTTAAAAGACTTTTTCTTAGGAGGAATTGAAGTGGACTTTGAAAGTCTTTCCAAGGTGGCATTTTCAGCATCCATCTGGGTGGCTTTGATTTGCCACTCTTCCCCAAATAAGTTCTCACCTGTACAGGGCAGATTCCGTAAGCCATCTAGAACCCAAGGTTCCAGATCAGAGGCCTGGAGCCAAGCAAGACGTCGGGCTGCAATAGCAATGCCCGAAGCCCTACTGGCTCCCTCAAAGGAATCATATGCTGCCCTATTAGAGAACTTAGAAACCTCTAAGAGTTGTTTCACTAGGGAAAGGAATCCCTGCTTTTTATCCTCAGGGATAAAGGGGGCAAAATGCCGCACCTTTTTGGCAAGTTCCTCCAGGAACATGCCCATATAGAGACTGTAGGAATTAATCCTGGCTATAAGCATACTAGCCTGGAAAATTTTCCTACCAAAAGAGTCCAAAGTCTTACATTCCCGTCCTGGAGGGGTGGAAGAGTGCCTTTTGGTACTCCTAATCTTCTTCATTGCAGACTTCACCACAATAGAGTGGTGGGGCAATTGAGTCTTTTGGAAACCAGGAGAAGGAGGGACCCTATACATGGTGTCCAACCTACGGGAATAAGGAGACAAAGTCAAAGGATTTTCCCAGAAATCCATCAGTTGTTCTTGAAGGATTTCATGGATAGGCAGGGTAACTGCCTCCTTAGGGGCCTTTGAGTATCCCAAAATATCCAGTTTTTTGGATCTGGGTTCCTTTTCAGAGGATGTGGTAATAGAAAGGGCTGTAGCCATATCTAAAACAAAGTCCTGGAAGGACAAATCCTCTGGAGGGGACATTCTCCTTTTAGGAGAAGAGGGCTCCTCAGGTAAGTTGAGTGAAAACTCAGCAGAATCATCAGAGGAGTGAAAATCCTCAGAGGAATCGGTGCTTTCCTCTAACGCACGATACGCGTACCGATCGGTATCGATATCGGGCGTATCGGGTATGGAACCGGTATGGAGCGAAAGCCCATACGGTACCGACTTGCGTTTAGAGGTGGACGGCCTCGATACCGGCATGGCGGACGATACCGGTATCGGGCCCGGAACCGCTGAAAGCGGAACCGATGGCGTTGCAGCTTTAATGAAAGCCATGACGGCCTGCTGCATGGACTGTACAGTATCGCCCATGGACGCCATAGCTGCCTGGATGTCGGTACCGGAGTGACCCGGTACCCCAGAGCAGGCTAACAGGTGATCTGTCGAGGCCGTAGCATCGATATCAACCTGAGACCCCTGAATTGGCGTTTTTGGAAGTTGGACTTCCCGCCGGGGTTGTTTGGCTGGGGCAGGGTCCTCAAGTTCTAAACTAAGAGCCTCTCGATGCTTTGAAGGAGATTTGCTCTTTGAGGACTTGCCCACAGAAGGTTTGGTTACCTGAGATCCATCCGGAGAAGAAGACCTGGATGACTGTGATGCTGTATTCTCTGAAGCAAACAGCACATGGAATTTGTTGGCCCGGTTCTGCAGCCCACGTTTAGACATGTGGGAGCAAGATGGGCAGTCCGGTATGGAATGGTCAGGCCCCAAACATTTCAGACACCAGTCATGGGTGTCTGTGACTGAAATAACAGCATTACATTTGGTACACTTCTTAAATCCAGGGGCTGGCTTCTCCATGAGGAGAAATTGAGTAGGCCGAGAGGCCTCTCTGAAGTGACCAAAAAGCTAAAAAATAAGAAAAAAGAATTATAATTTTTTAAAGAAAGAAAGAAAAGACCGGCGATACCGGTATCGGTATGGGGAAGGCAGGTACGCGGTCTAAAGAAACAAATAAAATAACAATTTCTTCAGCGGTGACAGGAACACGACCTGCTGGCTCCGCGGAAAAAGAGAAACTGAGGAGAGCTGTTCAGGAAGGCGGGAAGGCAGTGCGCATGTGCAGTGGGAGGTCCCAAAAGCTTCTATTCTAAGAAGCTGGGGAGCTTTCCCGCACGGGCTCCGTCGGTACCGACGTACCCATATGTGAGGACTTATTCCTGCTTGTTCCTGGAGATACGGGAATAACGAGTGAGGCTATCAAATTTGCAGATGACACAAAACTATTCAAAGTTGTTAAAACCCATAAGGATTGTGGAAAATTGCAAGAAGATCTTGATAAATTGGAAGACTGGGCATCCGAATGGCAGATGAAACTTAATGTGAACAAGTGCAAAGGTATGCACCTAGGAAAGAAAAACTCAAATTATGGTTACGCAATATAAGGCTCCACATTAGGAACCACCACCCAGCAAAAGATTTACCCGTCATCATGGATAACATGTTAAAACCCTCCAACCAGTGTGCAGTGGCAGCCAAGAGAGCAAATAGAATGCTAGGTATAATAAGGAAAGGAATGTAGAATAAAACAAAGGATATTATAATGCCTCTATCATTCCATGGTGCGACCACATTTTGATTATTGTGTGCAATTCTGGTCACCATATCTTAAAAGGTTATAGCGTTATTAGAAAAGGTACAGAGAAGAGCCACCAAAATGGTAAAGGGGATAGAAGGATACCCATATGAAGAGAGGCTAAAACGGTTAGGGCTCTTCAACCTGGAAAAGAGACGGCTGAGGGGAGATATGATAGAGGTCTATAAATTGATGAATGGAGTGGAACGTGTAAAAGTAGATCGATTGCTTACATCATCAAAATATAGAAAGACTAGGGGGCATGCAATGAAGCTACAGGGTAACCTATTTAAGACTAATGAGAGAAAATATTGTTTCACTCAACGTGTAATCAAACTCCGGTAACAAATTCCAGAGGATGTAGTAAAAGCTGTTAATGTAGCTGGGTTTAAAAAAAGGTTTGGACAAGTTCATGGAGGAAAGGTTCATAAAGATGACCCAGATTATAGTAACATAGTACATGACGGCTGATAAAGACCAGTATGGTCCATCTAGTCTGCCCAGTAAGATGGCAGGAGTAGATGCACCTGCCACTCTGTGCAGGCCACCCCTCCCCATGTCTTTGTTTAGGGGTGAACCCACTGCTCCATGTAGGACACCCCTATTTGTTGAGAAATTAGATGGTTCCGTTTATTTTGATTTTATCCTGTTGCTGTAAAGGGATCCAATGTGTCTGTCCCATGCCATTTTGAATTCCGTCACTGTTTGCGCCCCCACCACTTCCATCGGAAGGGCATTCCAAGCATCCACCACCCTTTTAGTGAAAAAGTATTTCCTGACATTGCCTTTCAATTTACCACCTTGCAGCTTCATGTTATGCACTCTAGTTTAACAGCTTCCCTGTCTTTGGAAGAGGTTTGTTCATTCATTATTTCTTTTAATTATTTAAAGGTCTGAATCATATCTCCCCTATCCCTCCTCTCCTCCAAAGTGTACATATTTAGGTCTTCAAGTCTCTTCTAATAAGGCTTCTGACACAGGCTCCAAATCATTTTGGTCACCTTCCTCTGAACAGTTTCCAGTCTTTTTACATCCTTTGCTATAAATCCACTGCTTGACCCAGTACAAGCAATGTGGAACCTGTGTCTTTTGGGGAAACTGCTAGGTACTTGTGACCTAGATTGGCCACTGTTGGAAAACAGGATACTGGACTTGATGGACCTTGGTCTGACCCAGTATGGCATATCTTATGTTCTTAGGCCTAATCTGTCCAATAGAGGCTACTCAGATGCAATAGTGAATACCTTGCTCAGGGCACATATGGCCTCAATCTCCTTAGCCTATGTGAAAGATTGGAGTAGTTTTAAGAGGTAGTGCCTTCTCAGACCCTTTCGGCTGAGAAAACAGACTTCAGAGCACCTGCTAGACCAGTCCAGACAAGTGGGTTATGCCCTCCTGCCAGTAGATGGAGGTAGAGAAAAGATGAGAACTTCGGTGACATCACTGGTACTTAACCTGGTGCAGCTAGAGGCACCCTCCTATTTTAAAATGCTAACAAACCGATGGAGAAAACCCATGAACACGACCAAAACCTCTTTCACTTATCTTGCTACGGCGTGTTTCCCTCCGACGATGACAGGGAAACTTTAAATATCCGTCTTTTCAGAAAGGATGAGCTTCCTGTGCTATCTGTCACTGTGTCCACAATCCATCTTGTGGAGCCAGCTCACAAGCAAACCCAATAGTAGCAGGCGGGCGGAAGCCTGCTAGAGCCTCTGTTCCCACTTGAGTTGCAGCAGTTGGTGTCTGCAGACTGGGCATTTTTTGGAAAAAAATGTACACCTGGTATCAGGCAGACTTGGATAAATTGTTGCGTTCCCTAAGGTGGACACCTTGGTGACTCAGGTCACGAAGTGTACCACCATTCTTGTGGAAGGGGAAGCGACGCTCCAGGATCAATTGAATAGGAAGCTGGAGGGTTTGCTGAAAACAGGGTTCCCAGTTTCCCCTCTCACTGCAGGTTTCGGCGTGTGGCAGCCTAGCAGTGTGGGTGCTCCTCTTATTGCTACAGTTGTTGCCAGAGATCTTGATGTGGCCCGGCTGCAATCAATCTCAGCATTTTTGGCCGATGTTTTTATGACCTCTTCAGATTAGCCACTAGAGGAATAGTGACGGTGATATGTTGGTGGCTCTGGCTTCGTAATTGATCAGCAGATGCCTCTTCTAAGGCACATCTTGTGATGTTGCCATTCAAGGGTAGGACGCTATACAGGGAGGACCTTGAGAAGCTTGTGGGGACTTGGGGTGGGGGGGGGGGAGTCAAGCCAGAGCGTTTATCAGAGGACAAGTCTAAGTCCTCCACATGGTCAAAACTGAGCTCCTTATCTTTCCTCCTAAACCCACCTCCCCTCTTCCTCCCTTCTCTATTTCTGTGGATAAAAGAGTAGTTACTCACCTGTAACAGGTGTTCTCCAGGAGCAGCAGGAATCAGTCCTCACGTATGGGTGACATCGACGTCGATGGATCCCCAGTGCACAGCATTTCCCCAGCTTTCTAAGAAAGCCTTTGGGAATACTGCACGCATGCGCGGTCCCCTTCCCGCCTAAAGGTGCCATCTTGCTCAGTCCAATGACATAGCTAAAAAACAGCACACAAAAATGTAAAAATTAACGATGTACAACCAACTCCCAGGGGAGGAGGGAGGGTTGTGAGGACTGATTCCTGCTGCTCCTGGAGAACACCTGTTACAGGTGAGTAACTACTCTTTCTCCAGGACCAAGCAGGAAGTCAGTCCTCACTTATGGGACTCCCCAGCTTCAGGCTACCGGAGACCCAGAGCTGAAAAAATGAGCTCCCTCTAGCCACAGCATCAGAGAAGGGATTTCACTGAAAACATACCCCCACCAGTAGCCCAACCAGAGGGCTGGAGGGTAGGAGTTGCCTAAACCTCAAAGAGATTCCGGAGCACTGCCTGACCAAAAGCACTGTCCCTACGGGACTCCCTCTCCAGGCAGTAATGGGCCGCAAAAGTCTGGCTTGAGGACCAAGTTGCAGCCCTGCAGATGTCTGCCAATGGAACAGAGCAGAGATGAGCTACTGAGGCAGCCATTGCCCTGACACGGTGGGCAATGACCTGACCCTGCAAGAGAAGGTCAGCTGCCCTGTAAACCTAGGTGATACAGCCAGCCACCCAGATGGACAAGGTACGCTTGGAGACAGGTAACCTCAAGTTATTAGGGTCAAAAGAGACGAAGAGCTGAGTAGCCCTCCTATGCCCCTGCGTACGTTCAATGTAGAAGGATAAGGCCCTCCTACAATCCAGGGTATGCAGGACTGTCTCAGCCCGGCTAGCATGGGGCCTAGGGAAGAACGTTGGAAGAACCACCTCCTGGTTGAGATGGAAAGAGGAGACAATCTTCAGGAGGAACTTAGGATGAGTCCTAAGGACTACCCTGTTCCTATAGAAGCGAGTGTAAGGCCTGTCACAGACCAGGGCTTGAAGCTCACTCACTCGCCTGGCCGAGGTTAGGGCCACAAGGAATAGAGCCTTCCAAGAAAGGAAGCGGAGAGGACATGTAGCCATCTGCTCAAAAGGTGGGCAAGTCAACTGCTGCAAGACCACATTCAACTCCCACTCAGGGGCCGGTGGACTGAGAGGCGGCTTGAGCAAGAGCAAGCCTGTGATAAACCTGGACACCAAGGGGTGAACCGACAGTGTCCTTCCACCAGTGGTTACACGATGCAGGGTTCCACATTAGGAACCACCACCCAGGAAAAAGATTTAGGTGTCATTGTGGATACCATGTTAAAACCCTCGGCCCTGTGTGCAGCAGCGGCCAAGAGAGCAAATAGAATGCTAGGTATGATAAGGAAAGGAATGGAAAATAAAACAAAAAATATTATAATGCCTCTATATCGTTCCATGGTGAGACCGCACCTTGAATATTGTGTGCAATTCTGGTCGCCGTATCTTAAAAAGGATATAGCGATTTTAGAAAAGGTTCAGAGAAGAGCCACCAAAATGGTAAAGGGGATGGAAAGCTACTCCTATGAAGGAAGGCTAAAAAGGTTAGGGCTCTTTAACCTGGAAAAGAGACGGCTGAGGGGAGATATGATAGAAGTCTATAAATTAATGAACTGAGTGGAACGGGTAAACGTAGATCGATTGTTTACGTTATCAGAATATAGAAAGACTAGGGGACATGCAATGAAGCTACAGGGTAAACTATTTAAGACTAATAAAAGAAAATATTTTTTCACTCAACGTGTAAACAAACTCTGGAATTTGTTACCTGAGGATGTAGTAAAGGCTGTTAGTGTAGCAGGGTTTAAAAAAGGTTTGGACAAGTTCCTCGAGGAAAGGTCCATAAACCATTATTAAGAAGGGACCCAGGATATCAATGCTTGAACCAGTACAAGCATTGCGGAACCTGTCTCTTTTGGGGAAACTGCTAGGTACGTACGACCTAGATTGGCCACTGTTGGAAACAGGATACTGGGCTTTATAGACCTTGGTCTGACCCAGTATGGCATATCTTATGTTCTTAAGGAGCATCTTGAACCTTTCTTTCTCCAAGAACTTGTTGAGATTCCTGAGGTCGAGAATAGGCCTGAGGCCCCCAGTTCTCTTTGGTACGAGGAAGTACCTGGAGTAGAACCCGTGACCTTGCAGGTGGGGAGGTACCGGCTCCACCGCCTGGTCTAGAAGTAGACCTTGAAGTTCTTGAAGGAGGAGGTCTGTGTGCAGAGGTGGTCTTGGAGGCTCTCCTGGGAAGTAGGTAGGAGGCAACTGCTGGAAATGGAGCATATAGCCCTTGTGGACTATGCTTAATACCCAAGCATCTCCTGTAATGGGTGACCACCTGTGGGCAAACAGGACTAGACAACCTCCTGTGCAGAGAGGGGACAGCAGAGGTGGAAAGGCTATGCTGTGGGAGTCAAAAACCCCCTCCCTGTTGAATGGGAGCAGGAGCCGGAGGCTTGTGGGTCTTTTGCCTACAGGGCCCATGTCCCTGCCCCTTGGCCTGCTGACCCTGCTGGGGAGGCCTGGTACTGAGGGAAAGGTTTGTAGGCAGCTGCCTTCCTCGGGTAAAAGGACTTCTTACCCGAGCCCTTCTTCCTCTGAGAAGGGGCAGACGTTTTTCTGGACAGCCTTGTCCTAATCAGGTGCTCGGTTTCGAGCTCAGCCGCCTTCTCGGCCATGGGCTTGCCAAAAAGGTTTTCACCTCGGCAAGGGACATCAACCAACTTATCCTGCACCCAGGGCTCGAGGTCCAATGACTGCAACCATGCCTGACGTCGGGCCCCGATGCCAGCTGCCGCTACACGGGCCGAAGCCTCGAAGCCATCATAGGCCGCTCAGGACATGAACTTTGAGCATTCCCGGATTCCCGAGGACAAGGTCTTGAACCTCTGCAAAGGTTCCCCGGAGAGGCCAGCAGAGAACCCGGCAAGTTCCTTCGCCAGGTCTCGTAGGTACATGTCCATATACAGCTGGTAAGACTGGACACGGCAAGCAAGCATCGAGCCCTGGAAGCACTTTCTGCCGAAAGCATCCAGGTTCTGGGCCTCCATGCCGGGAGGCACCGCAGAGTGCATCTTCTGGCTTTTCAGACGATGCATGGCCGATTCCACCACCATGGAATGGTGCGGCAGCTGCGCCTTCTGGAAACCAGGGCTCTTACGGAGTCGATAGATAGAATCGACCCGCTTGCTCAAAACCGGCACCGAGGCCGGTGCCTCCCACATCCGGAAGAGGAGCCGTGCCAGCATCGGAGGAACAGGCACAGTAAAGGATTCCTTCGGAGGAGAGTCATACTGGAGGGCCTCGAGTTCTTCGGCTCGAGGCTCCTCCTCGGGGTCTGCGGGAATCGCCAAAGCCTTGGCCATGTCCCTGACGAACTCCAAGAACCTGGTGTCCTCCAGAGGAGACCTACTCCGGGGCTCGGACTGCGGTGAGTCCAAAGGGACGCACCGAGTCCGAAAAGTATCGGGGGACTCCTCGTCCTCCGTCTCTCACGCAGACTCATCCAAAGAGGAGTCGGGGGGCTCCGACCACGTGGGCCTCGGTGGCACCCGCCCCGACACCGAAGGCACCGGCGTCGACGCCCTCGGTTCCGAGCAGGAGGTCGAGGGTGACCGTGACTGAGGACGACTTCGAACCTTCATGGTCTCGAGTATCGGCTCGGTCTCCGGGGTCGACTTAGACGTCGATGTCCTGGTGGTCGGGACAGATGCACCAGCAAGGCTGGCCATCAGTACCCGCTGCTGATCCATGAAGGCAGACAATCTGCACTCCACTTGTTGAGATTCCTGAGGTCCAGAATGGGTCGAAGGTCACCGGTTCTTTTGGGCACCAGGAAATACCTGGAGTAGAATCCGTGACCTTGCAAGTGGGGAGGCACAGGCTCCACCGCCCTGTCCACCAACAGACCCTGAAGCTCCTGAAGGAGAAGGTCTGTGTGCAGGGGAGGCCTGGGAGGCTCCCCTGGAAAGTATGGAGGAGGCAGTTGGTGAAAATGGAGGGCATAGCCCTTGTGGACTATCTCCAGCACCCAACTGTCCCCGGTGATAAGGGGCCACTGGTGGGCAAAGAGGGCGAGACGACCTCCTGTGCAGGGTTGGGAGAGCAGTGGAGGAGAGGCTACGCTCAAGGAGTCAAAAGCCCCCACCCTGCTGAGTGGTAGCAGGGGCCTGAGGCTTGGGGGTCCTCTGCCTACGGGGCCCATTACCCTGGCCCTTGGCTTGCTGACCCTGGGGGGCAGTTTGGGCGGCCTGATATTGCGGGTACTGTTTGTAGGCAGTGCCCTTCCTCGGGTAAAAGGGCTTTTTACCCGAGCTCTTCTTTTTATGAGAAGGGGCAGAGGTTTTCCTCGACAGCCTTGTCCGTGTGAGGTGCTCGGTCTCGAGCTGAGCGGCCTTCTCGGTCATGGGCTTGCCAAAAAGGTTTTCACCTCGGCAAGGGACATCGACCAACTTGTCCTGAACCCATGGCTCGAGGTCCGATGACTGCAGACATGCCTGGCGTCGAGCCACGATGCCGGCTGCCGCGACTCGGGCCGAAGCCTTGAAGCCATCATAGGCGGCGCGTGACATTAACTTCGAGCAGTCCCGAATCCCCGAGGGCAAGGACTTAAATCTCTGCAAGGGTTCCCAGGAGAGACCAGCAGAGAACCCGGCCAACTCCTTGGCCAGATCCCGCAAGTACATGCCCATGTACAGCTGGTAGGACTGGACACGGCAAGCAAGCATCGAGCCCTGGAAGCACTTTCTACCGACACCATCGAGGTTTCGGGCCACCCTGCCAGGAGGCACCGCGGAGTGCATCTTCTGGCTCTTCAGACGATGCATGGCCGATTCCACAACCATGGAATGGTGTGGTAGCTGCCCCTTCTGAAAACCAGGGCTCTGCCGGAGTCGATAGATCGAATCGACTCGCTAGATCGAATCGACTCGCTTGCTAAGAACCGGTGCCGAGGCCTCCCACATACGGAAGAGGAGCCGTTCCAGCATTGGAGTTACCGGGACAGTAAAGGCCTCCTTCGGAGGAGAGTCATACTGTAGTGCCTCAAGCTCTTCAGCTCGAGGCTCTTCCTCGGGGTCCGCCGGAATAGCCAAGGCAGTGGCCATATCCCGGACGAACTCCGAGAACCGGGTGTCCTCCGGGGGGGGGACCTACTCCGGGGCTCAGACTGCGGTGAGTCCGAAGGGACACACCGAGTCTTAAAGGTATCAGGAGACTCCTCGTCCTCCGTCTCCCAAGCCGACTCATCCGAGGAAGAGTCGGGGTCCGACCCCAGGGGCCCTGGAGCACCTGCCCCAACGCCGGAAGCACCGGCGTCGATGCCCTCGGTCCCGAACGGGAGGTCGAGGGAGACCACGACCGAGGTTGACGCCGAGCCACGATGGACTCGAGTATCGGCTCGGTCTCCAGGGTCGACTTCGACGTCCCGGTGGTCGGGGCAGATGCGCCAGACAGGCTGGCCATCAGTGCCCGCTGCTGCTCCATGAAGGCAGACAATCTGCTCTCCAAGGCTGTCATCCTGAGACCCAGCTCGGGAGACGCTGCAGTGGTGCCGGCCCGACGTCGGCTCCCTGGGAGGAGAGTCCACGAGGACTACGGGGCTTACGTGTCCAGCAGACTCCGGCGCCACACGAGGAACTTTGGCAGGCTTCTCCGGTTCCACAGGCCCGGGGCGACGTTCGGGGGTCTTAGACCTGGCTCTCGAGGAGCCAGGGACCTCCTCCGACGATGCCCTCACGAGCCGTTTCTTCCTCTTGCGTTCCCGGTCGGGGAACCCCCTGTCCGAGGAGCTTCGACGGTGCTTGGGATCGGAATCCCGAGATGTCGAGGCCTCAGACGAGGTCCGGGCCCGGCTGGAGGTCGAGTCCGAGAAAAGCCTTTCCTTTTGCTGCTGGCGACTTCATAGTGCCTTGGAAGACATCTTTCCACAGGCCCCGCACGACTTAGGATCGTGGTCGGGGCCGAGGCACCGAAGGCAGCAGTCGTGTGTGTCGGTGAGAGACATTAGTTTCTTACACCGATCACACTTCTTAAAACCGCTGGAAGCCATCGGGGAAAAAAGAGTCCCCGCGAGGTCAAAGGACCGGCCTTCCAGGGAAAAAAGGGAAAAAGGGCGCGAACGCCAGCCACGAAGGGCAAAAACCGAAAAAGAAGAATCGGGCTCGATACCGGTGTACCGAACCCGGCAGGAGGGGAACCGGCATCGAACCGGGAGAAAAAATAGCAAAAATCGCTGAAAAATCTAATTTTAACCGGGAAAACTGGACACACGTCCGGTGGGCTTCACGGAAAAAAAGAGACTGAGGTAAGATGGCACCTTTAGGCGGGAAGGGAACCGCACATGCATGCCTGCATTCCCAAAGGCTTTCTTAGAAAGCTGGGGAAATGCTCCGCTGGGGCTTCATCGGCGCCGACACCCATATGTGAGGACTGACTTCCTGCTTGGTCCTGGAGAAAAGATAGGTTCCTTCAGTTCGTGGATGTTTGCCTGGTGCTTCTCTGGTATCTGGCGTTAACAGATCTGTTCTGGTTATCAAACTGCTTGTTGGCCCTCTGGTGGACCTCACAGACGTCAGGCTGCCTCTAAAACCATGCTTGCACGCTGAATCAAGGAAGTTATTTATTTATTTACATTCTCTTATATACCGCGCTATTCTGCATCAGTGCGGTTTACATTGAACAAATTGAAATTACATTGAACAAGGTATTATAACTTGGAGATAACTATTTTACAGGGAACATGGGCTATGGAGGGTTAAGTGGCTTGCCCAAGACCACAAGGAGCAACTGTGGGACTAGAAACCTCAGTCCTTCCGGCCCAAGGTTGCTGTCCTCTAGTGGGATTTGAACCCCCGACCTTCCGGCCTGAAGTACCTTGCCCCAACAACTAGGCAACTCCTCTACTCGTTTCGGCATACCTCCTGCAAGGCAGGATTGCTCCTGAAGATCTTAGAGCCCATTCTATCAGGGCTCAAGTGACCTCTTGAGCGGAGTACTGTCTGGTTTCTCCCCTTGATATTGTCAGGTGGCGATATGGTTGTCATGGTCAACTTTTGCAAGGCATTATTGCCTGGATCTTCAGGCTCGAGGCGGCCCGCTTTGGTTCTCGGGTGCTTGCAGCTGCAGTATTCGTGGAGGAGCAGTTTTGGTACTTTCCACTTGTCTGGACTAGTCTAGCAGGACGCTCTGGAAAGTGAAATTTTACTTACCATTAATTTCCTTTCCTGTAGTCCTGCTACACCAGTCCAGGACCCACCCAGACTGCTTCTGCTGTACTTATTTAGATTAGCTGTTGCGCACTATGTTTGTATGTGCAAGGTCAGTGAAAAGTGGCTTGAGTCTTGTTCGTGGTTTTTTCCATCAGCTTGTTAGCAATTAAAACTGGAGGGTGCCTCGAGCTGCCTCGGGTTAAGTACCAGTGATGTCGTCACTGAAGTTCTGGTCTTTTCTCTGTCTCCATTATCTGCTGGCAGGGGGGCCTAACCCACTTGTCTGTACTGGTCTAGCAGGACTACAGGAAAGGAAATTAGCAGTAAGTTAAGTTTCACCATAGGTGTCATGCTGGCCTTTTTACAAGTATGCTTGGATTAGGGGTTGGCACGGAACTCTCTTAAGGTTCAGGTTGCAGCCTTATATACTATCAAGGCTGTATTCAAGGGTTTTCTTTGCAGCCCAATCTGATGTCTCTTGCTTCCTCAGAAGGGATAAACAAAAAGCTTCGCCCTTCCATGCGGCCAGTAGTCCCCATGGAGTCTTTCATTGGTAGTGAAAGCACTAAAAGGTGCCCCGCTCCCTCATCTATCTGAAAGGCTTCCCTCAAAGATTTGACCATTAAGGTAGTGTTTCTGGTGGCTACTGCTTACATCCGAGGGTCTTGGTCCTGCTGCAAACTCTTCTGGTGATTTCATGGCTTCTGTTGCCTTCCTTTCAAAGGTGATCTCCTCTCTTCACCCTAATCAGGTAGTCATTCTGCCCTCTTTTTCAGAGGACTACCTCTGAGTCTCTGTGTCTCCTTGACATGAGGAGAATATTGCTCAGAAACCATGACGAGACCAACTCTTTGTTGGTCACACCATATATTTGTTCTCTTCAGCAGTCCAAGGAAAGGGCAAACAGTGACCTAGACCTTGATTTCCCACTTGATCAAAGAGGCCATTGGTTCAGCATATCTTCTGGCTGAAATGTGGGTACCAGAGAGAGTCAAAGCTCACTCCACTAGAGACCTCCTCCTGGGCCATGTTGGACCTGGTGTCTCTGACATCTGTAAAATGGCTACCTGGTTCTCCTCCAATACTCTTATGAAATACTGCAGGTTGCATGTGGTAGAAAGTGCTGATGAAGATGTTCTTGCCAGAAAGGCCTTTCTAAAGGCACATCATCATCTTCCTTTCACCCTGTATCTTGAGTGCCTGAGTATGTCCTACTCGTCTGGATTGGTCTAGAAAAATAAAGAAAGGAGACATTTTAATCACAGCTGATAATTTCCTTTCCTTGAAGCGTGCTAGACCAGTCCAGTACCTGCCCTGGAAGGCTTTACTGGTTAGGAAGCCCTGCTGCCTTTGATTTGTATTTTGTTACAGAACCTCATCAAGATTAGACTATACTAAGAGAGCCAAGTACTTGTTACCATTGTTTGTTCTACTGGTTACCCATTATCCTTGCTAATGGTTTGAGTTTTATTTCAGTTATTCAGTCTTGCTTACTGCTTGGGAAGTGCCTTACTGGCTCCTCTCAGTGCTGCACCAGTGTTTATACCTTCTGATAATATCCTTGAAAGATGCTAGTCTACCTCCACCTGCTGGAAAAGGTGCATAACCCACTTGAATGGAGTGGTCTAGCTGAATTCAAGGACAGGAAATTAAATCAAGTATGATTAAAATTTCTCTTTACATTTTCCAGGTTCACCAATACTGGTTTCAGTACCTCTGACTCAATATCTTCAAATATATTTTCTAGTGTGGCTATCTCCCATATATCTTCTTCAGCAAAGACTAAAGCAAATTATTTATTTATTTATTTTAAAGGATTTATATACCACACAATCGCCGAGGCAGGTTACAAAATTCCTACATAATAAGTCATGTACAACAAGGACAAATACAAACATTATAATTAAAATAGTCATTAAAAAAACACTGCTGTATTATATGATAACTGCCATCAGAGGCTCAACACAGGTTATAAATGCCCACCCACCACACTTGCCCATCAGACAAATTCAGGAAAAGCCTGTTTAAATAAATGACATTTCAGGTTTTTTTTTGAAAAGTCAGTTCTACTTCAGCACACAAATCAATCGGCAAAGAGTTACAAATAGATGGAGCAGTCAGAGAAAATTCTCTTGTGTATGGACTGAAAATGAACGGATTTAAAAGGAACATCCAGTAAATGCATCTCCTGAGAGCGCAAAGTACGAGGAGGACAGTATGGTTTAAGCAGAGATGACAAACTAATAGGAGCCATTTTTTGCAAGCATTTAAAGGTAATCATAAACACTTTGTATAACACTTGAAATTCAACTGGCAACCAATGTAGAGCAAATAATTGAGATCTAATATCTTCAAATTGTTTACAGCCAATTAGACATTTGTCCAGAGGACTGAATTTGGATAAATCTAGACTGTTAAAAAATATATATATAAACTAAGAAAGCACTTTACCACATATCCCTAGTTTTCAAAGCCTAGTTAACAATCAGGAATGGTCCACAGTACTGAAGGCGGCAGATACATCAAGTAGCACTAAAATACAAATTACTCTGATCAAAACCAGCAAGGAAGCTTTCTGTAAGAGCCAATAATGTTTCAGTCCCATGACTGGGATAAAACCCAAATTGTGCTTCAGACAAATTATGCTTATCTATATAATTCTATATAATATAACTTCTCCAAGACCTTGGCTAGGCATGACAATGAGGAAATGGGCCAATAAGTCAAAGGGTCAAGTTTATCCAATGATGCCCCCTTTAATAATGGGAAAACTGAAGTCTTTTTCAATACGATAGGAACCAGTTCCTGCACGAGAGAGGCACTGACTATAGCGGTAATAGTTTCTCCGATCAATTCTTTCAACTTCTTAAACAGTTGAATCACACGGATATCCGATGGGCTAAAAGTATTTTTAAGGATGAAAAAACCTCCAGAACCTTAGAAAGTAAAATTGGTTCAAAAGAGGTCCATGAGTGTGAAATCACAACAGAACAAGTATCTACAGAACTACAACAGTTAGAAGAATATGCTGCTATATTTGAATTAAGAGAAAAGAACACTTAGCTAGTCAAGATTTTAGCATAAAAAGAATCAAGAAACAACTGCGGTTTGATTGAAGCTGCAGAGCAAGAAGCTGCCACAAACGTAGATAAAAGTTTCACCACTGCGAATAAACACGCATCATAATCTGAGTGTCTCATTATTTCTTCTTATTTTCCAAGATAGCTTGCTGATATTGATCCAGCGCTCCTAAATATTCATTTAGTCTCTTTGCTATGGCCTGTCCTCCCCCCTTTAGTGCCCCTTTCACTCCATCATTTGGTTGTCCAACTGACTCCCTCACAGACTTTTTGCTTCAAATGTATCTTCAAAAGATTTTATTACGAGTTTTTCCTTCTATAGCAAACTTTTCAAATTCTCTTTGCCTGTCTTACAGCATAGTTACTCACCTGTAACAGATGTTCTCCAGGGACAGCAGGAATCCGTCCTTACATATGGACATCGTTGACTGAGCCTGTGCGGAAGTATCTCCCCGGCCTTCAAAGAAAGCCCCTGGGAGATGCACCACACATGCGTGATTCCCCTCCTGCCCAAGTGTGCCATCTTATCTCAGTCTAACAATATAGCTAAGACAGCAAAAATTAAAATATGATAAAGAAGCAACTCCAAGGGGAGGAGGGAGGGTTGTCAGGACTGATTCCTGCTGTCCCCAGAGAACACCTGTTACAACAGGTGAGTAACTATGCTTTCTCCAAGAACAAGAAGGAAGTCAGTCCTTATATATGGGACTCCCCAACTACAGGCTACTGAGGACCAGTACAAAATGCCACGGGTGGTGAGCCGTCAGCTGCAGCAGTTGAGTCCCAACTGAGACACTCTCGAAAGACAAGTGTCCGGCGAAGAACCAGCACTCTGGTAGCCTGAACACAAAAAGGTTGGAGGGCAAGAGTTGCCTACACCTTGAGGAGATTACAGAGTACGGCCTGGCTGAAGGTGCTGTCCTGTCAGGCAACCTCTCCAAGCAGTAGTGAGCTGAAAAGGTATGGACCGAAGACCAGGTGGTGGCTCGGCAGATTTTCGTCACAGATATGGAACACAGATTTGCCACAGAGGTAGCCATCACACTGATGTGGTGTGCTGTGACCCGGTGGGCCAGTGAGATCCCAGCCTGCTTATAGACGAGGACAAGGCAATCCGCCAACTAAGTGGGCAGAGTTTGCTTGGTCACTCGTAGCCCGTCGACTAAATGCTGAGGTGCTTTGTGATGACCCTGTTGCAGATAAAAGGAGAGAGCCCTCTTAAAATCCAGAGTATGGAGAACAGTCTCTGCCTTGCCAGCGTGAGGCCTCAGGAAGGTGGTGGGGAGCACAACCTCCTGACTGAGGTGGATGGGGGACACCACCTTTGGCAAAAACTCAGGGTATATGTGGAGCATCACCCTGTTCTTGTAGAACGTTGTGTAGGGAGGATCTGCCATCAGAGCCTGGAGCTCGCTGACTCTGCGAGCTGACATGAGTACTATGAGAAAGACAACCTTCCAGGAAAGGTACCGCAGGTAGCAAGTAGCCAGGGGCTCAAACAGAAGCTTAATGAACTGTGACAGCATCACACTGAGATCCTACTCCACCGTTGGTAGGTGGGGGGGGGGGTCCTTGGACAACATAAGGACCCATAGGAAACGAGAAACAAGGAGCTGATTCAAGCGGGGTTTGCCCTCAGTGGAGTGGTGGTGCGCTGCAATAGCACTCAGGTGCACTCTGAGTTGGACTTCAGTCCCACTTGGGACAGGTGGAGTAGATACTGGAGTACCAGCTGCACGGAGCAGAATTTATTTATTTAACAGTTTTTATATACCGCGCTATTTGTCATCAGTGCAGTTTACAGTGAACAAAAATTGTACTCAGACATAGAGATCTAGTCAAGTTTACGAGTAAAAACAGGAGTTAACTGGGGAATAGTATACAGTAGTAACATTTAACAAGGCAACTATTTACAACGCTTTAGAAAAAGTTGAAAAGACATTTCTATCGAAAGGAACTCTAATTTGATGTAGCCTGAGATATGCGCTAAAAGAACTACTTGCTTAACCATGGTCATTTGTTTGGGTTGAGGGGGGCGCATTGCAGTGGGAGAAGTGTTGAAAGAAGAGGTGGGTTTTTAGGGCTTTTCTGTATTGTGATATGTCTTTCAGCAGTCTGATGTCGGTAGGCAGCTTGTTCCAGCATCTGGGGGCGAAGGATGCAAATGCTCTGTTGGTAGTTGTCTGGTTGCATTTTACTAGTTCTTTTGGAACCGAGAGTAGATTTTTGGATATAGGTCTTCTAGACCTCTTGTTTTGAGTGTGGATAATGAGGTTCGATATGGATGATGGTGAGATTTTATGGAATGCTTTGAAGGTCATGAGGACGACTTTGTAAGATATCCTACAGATTATCGGGAGCCAGTGAAGTTCCTTCAGGATGGGGGTTATGTGTTGTCTCCTTGTAGAACCACAATGAACTCTGGCTGCTGAGTTCATAGCCAGCTGAAACGGGTTTAGAGTGCTCTTAGGTAAGCCATGTAGTATAATGTTCGCATAGTCAAAATGTGGGGTGACTAGAGCTTGAAATGTTGTGCGGAAGTCATTAGGTTCAAGCATGGGTTTGAGGTGTCGGAGGATCTTGATCTTGTGATAGATGGACTTCACTGTGCATTTTATATGCTCTTTGAATTCTAGATGTTGGTCCAGTATGACACCTAGATAACGAATCGTAGATTTGACTGGTAAATCAGCGTCTCTTACTCTCAGTGGAGGAGAGAAGTCTTTATTCCTTGTGACAATAAGGACTTCTGTTTTTTTAAAGTTGGTTCAAAGGTTCTGTGTGAGCAGCCAATCAGCTATTGAATTAAAACAGTTGATTAAGGCTGTGTAATCGGGATTTAAGACATTAACAGGTGTGAATAACAGCACATCGTCAGCATAGATAAGGCAAGATAATCCGAAGGCCCGAGTGATGTTGCAGATTGGCTGCATGTAGATATTAAAATGCAGAGCTGATAGGGAGGAACCTTGTGGTACTCCTTGCTTCAGTTGAAATGGGTGAGAAGTATTGTTGCCGATCCGGACCTGTTGCCAGCGATCTTCCAGATAGGATTTGCACCAATCCCATGCAGTTCCTTGTATTCCCTTCTCATAGAGGCGAGCAAGTAGTTGTTCATGGTCCACTGAGTCAAATACTGCCGCAATGTCTAGGAAGACCATTGCCACACCATTCGTGATGCTGTCTATAGCATTAATGAGAGTATGCATTAAAGAGGCAAGAAGTGTCTCAACTTCATGTGCATCCCTAAATCCATGTTGGCATGGGTCGAGTGGGGCTTCGGTGTCTATGTGTTGCTGGATCTGTCTCAGGGTCGCCTTTTCTAGGATTTTGGCTAATAGTGGAATACTTGAAATTGGCCGGTAAGAGTCCTTCTTTGGGTCTAGTTTATTATTCTTCAGTAGTGGTCGTATGGATGTCTGTTTGAGGGCTGATGGGAAGACACCGGTGTTGAAAGACTGGTCCACTATGGTGGCTATATATGGGCTAAGCTCACCTCTCAATGCCTTAATCCAGTGGGCTGGACATGGATCATTTGGGGCTGTGGTGGTGTTGATGGTGGCTATGATGTCGTTGATGGTACTTGGTGATGGGGATGAAAATTTGTTGAGTGAGAATTGAATGTGGGTAGGTTGAGAGATTTCGTTAGGGATAGTTGTAATTTTGATCGCCTTTGACTGAATATAATTAGCATATAATTGAGGTTGTATTTGGTCTTGATGTGGTGCGGAAGGCTCTCTGGATAGGGATTTGACTAACTGGAAGAGTTCACGAGGTTTGTTGAGTGATCGATTAAGAAGTCCAGTGTGGAATTCCTTTCTTCTGGTCCAGGTTAGATCGTGGTGAGATTTCAGATGAATTAGGTAAGTGTCCTGGTCGGAGGGGTTTAGGGAGCATCTCCATTTCCTCTCTAGTCTCCTAAGTCGAAGTAAAGAAGCTCGTAATTCAGGGGTAAACCAAGGAGCATTCCGTTTTCTGGGAGTCTTTTTGTTAGTAGATGATTGGTTGTCTGTGGTGGGTTGATGGGAGGACAAATTGAGAGCGTTGTTCCAGTTTATTACCATCTCGTTGATGCTGTCCGTTGGTTGAGTCAGTTTTGGGATAACTTGGGAAATGATTACGTCTTTATTAAATGGTTTAAAACGTGTGGGTTTTAGGGGAGGGGAGATATTTGTGCGGTTGCTTGCATCTTCCTTGGCTGGTATTGAAAATGTTATAAGGTTGTGGTCGGACCAGGGGACAGGAGTTATTGTGAGATCTAGCTGGCTGATTGAGTCTACATCCATGGCTGGAGCGAAGATGAGATCGAGAAGGTTTCCTTGTTTGTGGATGGGGTCATTTACGACTTGTTTATATTGTAGGTTTGTCATTGCTTCGATGAAGGTGTTTGATAATGAAGGTTGTGAGGAAGCAAGGTTGAAGTCTCCGAGGAGCCAGTTGGGTTTGTTGGGGGCTTTAGGGTTGCAGGCGAGGTCAATTATGTCAGAGAACTCGTCGGCTGGAGCATTTGGTGCTCTGTAAACAAGGTTGATAGTATTGACTTTATTGGAGATGGTTAAGGTGTTTAGGTGATGTGTGGCCTTGGTTAGAGTCATCCGATATTGTAATTCAGTTCTTGCTATTATGCAGACTCCGCCTCCTCTTCTATTTTCTCTGTTGCACGTGTAGATCGAGAAGTTGGGTGGGGTGAGTTGGTTTAATAAAACATTATCTGTATCAGAGAGCCAAGTTTCTGTGACCAATAGGATGTCTAGTTTAAGGTTGGTTATTAGATCAGTGATGACTGGCCATTTATTGCGGGTTGATCGTGCATTGATGAGAGCGCGGGCCTGGGAGGCGCTTCCTTTTAACGCCGGCGGTCCTGCTGCCCCGATTGGGCAGCTCGTCCTGGTGGGGGTGGCCTGGTGCTCCGGCCCGCTCGATCCCCACCGGGAGAGCAGTTGGAGGGCCGGAGTGCTGGGCTGGAGAGGCCACGCGCTGGGAGGCGCTTCCTTTTAACGCCGGCGGTCCTGCTGCCCCGATTGGGCAGCTCGTCCTGGTGGGGGTGGCCTGGTGCTCCGGCACGCTCGATCCTCGCTGGGAGAGCAGTTGGAGGGCCGGAGTGCTGGGCTGGAGAGGCCACGTGCCGGGAGAATGCGTTTGCCTGCCTCAGTGCACCACACCGAAAACAGACACCACTTGAAGACATATGTCCTTGTCATGGAGGCCTTGTGAGAGGCCAGAAGGATCTCCTCCATGTCTCGTGGATGGTTGAAGGGAGCTAGAGCTACCCTTTCAGCAACCACAGGGACTCCTGGTTTGGGTGCAGGAGAGAGCTATCCTCCTGTGAAAATAGCCCGGGGCAAAGGCCAGGGGCATCGGCGACATATCTAACAGGCAGAGAAGCAGTGGGAACCAAGGTTGCCCGGGCCACTGAGAGGCTACCAGTATCAGTGATGCCCTGTCACACTGGACCTTGAAGAGGGTCTTGGCGACCAGTGGTGTCGGTGGGAAGGCATAGAGAAAGCCTTTCATCCATGGAATGAGGAACACATCCACCACCACCCGGAATGGGTGCAGCTGGCAGGAGCAAAAGCTGGGCAACTGCGTGTTGTCCAGGCTGGCGAACAGGCACACTAGGGAAACGCCCCAGAGTCAGAAAAGCCGGGAGGCCACTCTAGGATCCATGCGCCACTCGTGTGGCTGGAGGACTCTGTTCAGCCGGTCTGCCAGGACATTGTCTTGGCCCGGGAGGTAGACCGCCCGCAGGAGCATCTCATTGGTTGCCACAGAGTGGAAGGAGTACGACACCGTTCCCCCTTGTTTGTCAACACAGAACATTGCGACTTGGTTGTCCACCTGAACCAGTACAGACTGGTGCTGCAACCGTTGGCAATGGCTCGGAGGGTCAGAAATATCACCTGGAGCTCCAGGAGGTTGATCTGCAACTGGCACTCAATCTGGGACCAACCGCCTTGAGTGTGGAAGTCCTCGCAATGAGCTCCCCATCCCAGCAGGAGGCATCCGTAGTAAGGACCCTCTGGGGGGTGGATTCCTGGAAGGGCATCCCGGCCTGAAGATGGAAGGGGAGCTGCCACCAGTCAAGGTAGTCGGAGAGCTGGCAGGTCACTTTTACCATCTCAAAGCCTTCCTGTGGCTTGTGTCTACTGGGAGTAGAGGCATCACTGAGCCACTCATGTGCAGGTGGGCTTACAGGATCACGTGGACCATGGAGGCCATGTGGCCCAGTAGGCAGAGAAAACAAGCGGGCACCGACCAGCGGTGCTGCACCTCTGCAGCTACCACTGAGGCATTCTGTCCTCTCCAGAGGGAGGAAGGCCTTGGCCTGGAGGGTTAGCTGAGCCCCTATGAATTCCAGATACTTAGGCAGAGAGAGGTGGGACTTGGGGTAGTTGATGACGAACCCCAGATGCTTCAGGATGTGGATGGTGCACTTGGTGGTGTGGTGTACCTCTGCAGCTGTGCCTTCCTTTATGAGCCAGTTGTCCAAGTAGGGAAGGCCCTTTGGAGACGAAGATGAGCTGCAACCACTGCTAGGCACTTGGTGAAGACCGATAGTGATGACACCAGCCTGAAGGATAACACCTTGTACTGATTGTGATCTACTCCCTCCACGAACCGGAGGCATTGTTAGTGGCTGGGATGGATCAGGCTGTGTGTATTAGCATCCTTCAGGTCTAAAGAGCATAGCCAGTTTCCCTGCTGGAGGTATGGTAGCAGTGTTCCAAGGGAGAGCATCTTGAAGTTTTCCCTCACCAGAAATCTGTTCAAGTCCCACAGGTCCAGGATGGGTCTGAGGCCTCCTGTTCGCTTGGGAATGAGGAAATAACTTGCGCAGAAGCCTTTGTCCCAGAGAAGTTTGGGCACTGGCTCCACTGCCTTGCCCTTGAGGCGGACTGCGAGCTCAGTGAGGAGCAGAGTCTGGTGAAGTTGAAGCCTTTGGGTTCTCTTGGGAAGAACGAGGGTGGTGTCTGTTGCAGGCAGAGGAGGTAACCCTCCTTGACTACTTGCAATACCCAAGGAATCAGTGGTGATGGAGGACCACCTGTGGGCAAACAGGGCCAGGCACCCCCCAGAGGGCTACTGAGGGTCTCCTGGGTGAAAGGCGGCAATACCCAAGGAGTCTAAAGTCCCTACAGGCTGGTCTGGGGCTGGTGCCAGGGTCTTAGGCTTGCAGGGCCGTGCCCTTGCCCCTTGGACTGTTGTCCCTGCTGTGGGGCAGAGAAGGCTTGGTACTGTGGGGGCATTACCAAAAAACCCTTTTTTTTGCAGGAAGAAAAGCTTCTTACCAGAGGCTCTCTTACAGGGATGCACAGAGGTCTTAAAGAGTCTGGTCCTGGTCAGGAACTCAGTCTATCTCGGCAGCCTCATCTGTCATGGGTTTTCTGAAGATGTTCTCCCCAGTGCAAGGGACATCTATGAGTCTGTCCTGGAACCACTGCTTCAGGTTCGACGACTGCAGCCATACCTAGCATTGGGCTTTGATGCCCGCGGCGGTCACTTTGGCTGAGGATCTGAAGCCATCGTATGATGCTTGAGACGGGGAACTTTGAGCATTCCTTGACTGCCGAGGCCAGTGACGAACAACTAGAGAGGTTCCCCTTTAAAGCTGTCAGAGAAACCGGCTAGCTCCCTCTCCAGTTCTTTGAGATACATACAAATATACAACTAGTAGGATTGGACTTGGCAAGCCAGCATTTTTGGCCGAGGGTGTTCAAGGTCCGGGCCTCCCTACCTAGTGGCACCGATGAATGAGTCTTTTGGCTCAAGTCGATGCATGGCGAATCGACAATCATAGAATTGTGAGGGAGCTGTTTTTTTTGGAACCTTGGGCTTCGATGGACTCGGTACATGGAGTCTAGTAATCTATCCACAATGTGCACAGACACCGGGGTCTCCCACATATGGAGGAGGAAGTGGCGCTCAAGGATCAGAGGGACTGGCAATGCGTGAGGGCCTCCTTTGGAGGGGCCTCATACCGGAAGATCCCAAGTTCCTCCATGCAGGGGTCCTTCTCAGTCTCAATTTCAAACACGAGAGCTTTTGCCATATCCCGCACGAAGTCAAGGAAAGCAACATCCTCGTGCAGGGAATGGCGCCGGGACACTGGTGGAGAAGGGCCTGAGCACACTTTTCTGTCTCACCGGGTGTCCAGGGACTCCAAGTCCTCAGTCTCCCAGTCTGACTCTAAGTCAGAGGAAGAATCCAAGGCTCCGCATCTCCCATGGTCAAGGCCCAAGCCTGAAGGCCTGCAACCCCCAGAAGACCTGCAGTCTGAGCCACATGCACTTTCAGTAGAGGACAAAGGAAGGGGACAGTGACCTCGTCTGCTGCCAATAAATCTCTCAAGGCCAGGGGCACTTGAGGATTGGCTCGATGACCAGGGAAGCCCTCGAGGTTGAGGGTCTGGTTGTCGGGGCAGATGAACCAGAGGTACGCGACACCACCACCTGCTGCTAGGCAAGGAGGGCAGTGATACTGTGCTCCAAGGCCGCCATCCTGGTCTCCATGCCAGGTGGCTTCACTGCCTTTGACAGGGGGCACTGATGGCTTTGGCATGGCATCTGTTCCATCGAGGAGTCGTCCTTGACCAGGATGGCCTTGGGGTTCGAGGCCTGCCGCCCGATGCAGACTCCTTCTGGGGCATCTTGTGAGGCTGCTCCCGCTCCAACCACTCTGGCTCATGCTGGGGACTGCAGGGCCTGGTATAGAATTTATCCACTTTTACAAATCCGTCCTCCAAAACTGCTTCGAGGTTTTCAGGCTCTTCTTACATTCCACCTCCGGGGAGTTCCTCTCAAAGAACCCCTGGCTGCGGAACTCCAAGGCAGCCCGGGCATCGCAGGTACTGAGGTACCAGAGAGAGACTTGGCGTGTGGGGTCGCCAGGGACTCTGGCGCAAAGTTGGATTTATGGAAGAACTTCTGTTGCAACAGCTCTTGATGGTCTTTGCGAACATGGACTTGCAGAGGTCGCAGACAGTTATCAAGGTATGGCCAGAGTCAACGGAGGCAGCAGTCATGACGGTCAATGACAGACATCTTACTGCACCTCTTGCATTTTTTTAAGCCACTGGAGTCATGAGGGAAAAAAGCGTAGTTACTTGCCTGTAACAGGTGTTCTCCAGGGACAGGAGGAATCAGCCCTCACTTATGGGTGACATTGGCACCGACGGAGCCCGCGCGGAGTAATTCCCCAGCTTTCAAAGAAAGCCTTTGGGATTGCTGCCATGCATGCATGGTCCTCTTCCTACTCAAGGGTGCCATCTGGCTCAGTCAGATCCCTTAGCTTGATCCCTACCAAGCAGATGGCAAAGGAAGGACAAAAATGTAGCAACTCATCAGGGGAGGCGGGAGGGTAGTGAGGAATGATTCCTGCTGTCCCTGGAGAACAACAGTTACAGGTGAGTAACTACGCTTACTCCAGAAACATGCAGGAAGTCAGTCCTCACTTATGAGACTCCCCCCAGCTACAAGCTACCAACCTGCAACCAAAAATGCCTCCGCAATGCAATGAGCAGAAGCCGATGCCCGAAGGAGCCTGAGTCCTCAGGGCAAAGCCCTCAGTGCCGTGAAGAAGGGTCGGAGGGCAGGAGTTGCTTATACCCTGAACAGGTTACGGAGTACAGCCCGGCTGAAGGCACTCTCCAGGCAGTAGCGAGCAGTGAAAGTATTCATGGAAGAACAGGTTGCCGCCCGGCAGATGTCCATCACGGGCACAGACCACCAAGGCCATCTTGGCCCAAACCACGTGTGATGACTCGATCTAGTGGGGCACTCGCCACTCGCCTTTGTATGAGTGAAAGCAATGCAATCCGCTACCCAAACCGAGATGGTGCATTTGGTTAACTGCCTGTCCCTACCTATTGGGAAAGTAGGTCACAAAGAGTCAGCCAAACTTGTGATGAGACTGGGTGCACTGCAAGTAGAAGACAAGAACCCTTCTGCAGTCGAGGGTGTGGAGAGCCACAGACACCTGGTCGGCGTGGGGCCTTGGGAAGAAAGTCAGCAGGACTATCTCCTGGTTAAGATGGAAAAACAAGGCAACTTTAGGCAGGAATTTAGAGTGGGTACGGAGGACCAACCTATTCCGATAGAACCTGGTGTAAGGGGAGTCAGCCATGAGAGCCTGGAGCTCACTTACTCAGCGGGCCGAGGTCAGCACCACCAGGAAGACCACCTTCCAAGACAGGAGCCAGAATGAGCACGTCACCATTGGTTTGAAGGGTGAACGGGTGAGCTGCATGAGCACCACATTCAGGGCCCATTCCGCCAGTGGGGGTTCGGATGGGCAGCATGGAAAGCAGAAGACCCCGCATAAAGCGGGAGACTAATGGCAGCCCCAAGAGGGCTTTCCCTCGACGGGGAGGTGGTTCGCCGAAATGATTAGGTGTACCCTGACAGATTTAGACTTCAGCCCTTCCTTCAAGAGATAGAGGAGGTATTGGAGGATGCATCTAATGGGGCACAAGAACGGGTCGATCTGGAGCCCAGAGCACCATATCGAGAAGCGCCTCCACTTGAAGGCGTAGGCTTGTCTATTGGAGTCCTTTCTTGAGGCAAGGAGGACTTCCTCAACCTCCTCCAGAAGAGCCAATGAGGCTAGGGAAACCCATTCAGCCACCAGGCCGTGAGGGATAAGGAGGCTAGGTTCGGGTGCTGTACCTGCCCCATCTCCTGTGTTAGCAGACCTGGGGCAGAATCCAGTGGAATAGGAGGCTCCATCGACAATCGGAGCAGAAGCGGGAACCAAGGCTGCCGAGGCCACGAGGGGGCTATGAGGATCAACTATGCCCGATCCCGCTGAGTCTTGAAAAGGGCTCTCGCAATGAGAGCAGGCTGGATGACCAGTCCAGAAGGAATGCATCGGGGCTCTCCCTGCTTGGGTGCGGTACCAGCCCACAAAAGCAGGGGAGCTACGTGTTCTTGGGACTGGCAAAGAGGTCTATCGCTGGCGTCCTCCAGCGAAGAAACAGCCAGCCCACTACCACTGGATCCAGACGCCATTCATGGGGGTGAAGGATTCTCCTAACCCAGAAGGTAGGTTGCCTTGAGGGATATCTTCCGTCAGACAGCGAAGGAGCAGATGAGGACTGCTTCACGCCAGAAGGAGCGCGATCCTGTTCTTCCCTCTTCGTTGATGTAGAACAGGGGTCTCAAACACGCGGCCCGCGGGCCGCATGCGGCCCGCGAGAGACCTTTGTGCGGCCCGCGATACACAACCCGGCTTCTGCGCGCATGTCCCGCGGCCCCCGATCCCTTCCTGCTTGCCTGTCAGTTCTTCTCTGCTTCGGCTTTCAGAGCCGCGAAGGGAGAGCTGCTCCCTCGCGACTCTGTTAAGCTCGCCGGGGCAGATGGGAAATTTCCCATAAGCCCCAGCGGGCTTAACAGAGTCACGAGGGAGAAGCTCTCCCTTCGCGGCTCTGAAAGCCGAAGCAGAGAAGAACTGACAGGCAAGGGGGGGGGCCGCGGGACATGCGGTATTGCTGCTACCGCCGCGGCAGCGGCAGGAGCAGCAGCTAGCTGTTTTCTAAAGTTTGTTTCCCTGGGGGGGGGGAGCAGGAGTGATGTGGGCTGCTGCTGGGGGGGGGGCGCAGGATTTATGTGGGCTGCTGCTGGGGGGAGGGGAGCAGGATTGATGTGGGCTGCTGCTGGGGGGGGGAGCAGGATTGATGTGGGCTGCTGGTGGGGGGAGGAGCAGGATTGATGTGGGCTGCTGTTGGGGGGGGGCGTGGGGGGGGGAGCAGGATTGTGGTGGGCTGCTGCTGGGGGGGGTGCAGGATTGTGGTGGGGTGGTGCTGGGGGGGGGAGCGGGATTGATGTGGGCTGCTGCTGGGTGGGGGAGCAGGATTGATGTGGGCTGCTGCTGGGTGGGGGAGCAGGATTGATGTGGGCTGCTGGGGGGGTAGGACTGGAAATGGGGTGATAGTACTGGTAATGGACAGATGAGGGTTAGGACTGGAGGTGGTCTGATTGGGGGGCTAAGAATGAAGATGGGGCGATGGAAGGGTTAGGCCTGGAAGTGGGCTGTTGGGGGGCTTAGGACCGATAATGGGCTATGGGGGGGGTGGGGCTAGAACTGGTAATGGACTGGGGGGGGTGCTATGACTGGAAATGGGCCGAGTAGAAGGGGGAGCTTGAACTGCAAATAGCTGATGGGGACAGGGTCTTGGAATGGTAATGGGCTGAGTGGAAGGGGGCTTGGAATGGAAATGGGCTGATGGGGAGGGGGGCTTGGAAAGGAAATGGGCTGTGAGGGGAGGGAGCTAGGACTGGAAATGGGCTGATGATGCGGGGACTAGAAGGGAGCGGATGCTGGGTGGGGCAGGAGCTAGAAGGGAGTTGATGTTGGGGGACGATTAGAATGGGATGGGGCTGGGAGAGTGAAATGGAGAGGGGAAATATATTTTGTGTGGGAGGGAAGAAAAATCTACAATTGGCCGGATATTGGGAGAGTAAGTGGGGATTGAGGATGGAGGGGTAAAATTTGAGTGGATGAAATAGGAATGAGGAAAGAGCAAAAGGAGAATGATTAGTATGTTAAAGCAGATGTAGAGAGAATGGAAAAAAACTGGGAAAGAAGAAAGGACAAATGGACAGCAGACGATGGAGAGTTAGCAGAAGACACAAAGCAACCAGAAGAAAGTGGCTGGAACAATTGCAACTGAAAAAAATGCACAAAAGGTAGAAAAATATCTCTTTATTTTGAATTTATTAACTGAAATATGTCAGCTCTTGGAAATGTGCATCTTTAACGTCTGCACTTTATTTAATACAAGAGGAAATCAATGTATAGTTTTATTTCTACAGTGTTGTACATTCTAAGTTTGGCTTTTGGGGTTCCCAGTTTAATTGTCTTCCTGTTTCTAAATTGTGATTCCTTGTTTGGTGATGGTATATGTTCTGCATGTGTAACTGAGCTGAGGTATTCTGTTTATGTAATTCCTATTTGACATTGCCACTTGTTCTCTTTCCCGAGTAGGTCATGTATTGTTATTCTCTGAAATGTGTTGATTTAATATTTGCAGTGTTGCCTTTTGATAGTTAGGGTATGGTGCTTTGTGAGTCCTGGTAGTGCTGTTAGGACATGGCAGGTTTGCTATGGGTTCTAAATGAGCAGTGTTTCTAGTAGTTCCTAATGTGCCTGGCGGTTGGCACTGGTTTATAGTAATGTAGAAATCTTTTAGTCTTTCTTTATCCATACACTCATTAAGAGGCATGTTTACTCAAAGTTAGTGTATGGTAACATTATGCAAATATTTATGCAAATGATCCCTTATGCAAATGATGCCCTTATGCAAATGAGGCCTGCGTCTTGTGCGGCCCCCGGGTTACTCTACAAGTCCTCATTTGGCCCTCAAAGCAATTTGAGTTTGAGACCCCTGATGTAGAACATCGCCACGCGGTTGTCGGTCTGCACGAGAACCAACTTCCCCTTCAGGTGGTCCTCTAAAGCCCTCAGGGCCCACCGAATTGCCTGGAGTTCGATCAAGTTTATCTGCTGCTGAGACTCCTTGGGCGACCACTGCCCCTGTCTGCACAGGGGCCCGCAGTGGGCTCCCCACCCTAACAGGGAAGCATCTGTCAGCACTGCATCATGCTGCGGGGCCTGGAAAGGCAATCCCCGGAGAAGGTTGCAGGGGTTTTGCCACCAGCTCAGGGACAAGCATAGGTCGAGAAGGACCTTGACAGAGTCCCTGAGGTGACTGAGGGACGGGCTCCATTGGGCACTGAAGCACCACTGAGCTGTCCGCATGTGAGGCGGGTGTGGAGGACCACATGCACGATAGAGGTCATGTGGCCCAGGAGGCACAGCATGATGCAGCGACCACGATGAGGCATTTCTTAAAGATTCGTGGGTCGAACGTGAGACCAAAGGGGAGCACCCTGTACTGGAAGTGCTCTCCCTGCACCCTGAAGCGCAGATACTGCCTGTGCTGGGGGTGGATTAAGATTTGGGCGTAAGCATCCTTTAGATCCAAGGAGCACAGCCAGTTGCCCTGCCGGAGGAAGGGCAGTAGAACGCCAAGGGATATCATTGTGAACTTCTCCCGCACCAAGAACTTGTTCAACTTGCGGAGGTCAAGGATGGGCTGCAGACCCCCCAACTTTTTCAGGACAAGGAAGTACCGGGAATAGAAGCCCCGACCTCGAAGGTGCAGAGGGGCAAGGAGAGAAAGTAGTTCTCTCTGCAGTAAAACCTGGTGTACGGGGAGTCGAGGAGGCTCTGCCGGGGAGAAGGGAGGTGGAAGCCTGAGAAAACAAAGGTGATGGGTGACCTGGAGTACCCAGGTGTCTAAGGTGATGGAAGCCCACAGCGGGGTGAAATAAGACAGGCGTTCACCTACTGGCTGCTGCGTCACCAGAGAGTGAGGGGCTATGCCGATAGCATCAAAACCCCTGTACAGGTTATGAAGGAGCCAGAGTTTGGGCTTTCGACCCTTTCGGCTTTCGATGCCCTTGGCCGGATTTACCCTGCGCCGGGGTGGTCGGCGTGGGGGTAGCCAGGTATGGCGGGTAGCCCCAGTACTGGAGGCCCTTCTGAGGGAAGAAAGGCTTCTTGGCTGGTTGCTTTTCCAGGGCAGAGTGGAGGTCTTGTGTGAGAGATGGGATCTGGTGACGAACTCAGTCTATCTCCGCGGCTTTATCCTCCATCGGCTTGCCGAAGAGCTGCTCACTAAGGCAGGGCACGTCCAAGAGCTTTTTCTGCACCCACTGCTCCAAATCTGAGGATTGAAGCCATGTCTGGCGGTGGGCCCTGATGCCTGCGGCACCACCTGAGTCGATGACTCAAATTCATTGTAGGTGGCTTGGGAGAGGTATTTTGAGCAGTTTGTGATGGACTTCAGAGTGCCGAATCTATTGAGGGGCTTGCCATCGAGGCACACAGAGAACCCTCCGAGCTCCTTGGCTCAATCACACAAGCATATCATGACTACCTGATTAGTTGGTATGCTTGAATGCAACAAGAGATCATGACACCTTGGTAGGCCTTATGGCCCAGGATATTAAAAGCTCTCAACTCTCGGGCAGGTGGTACCGATGTGTGCGATTTTGGGCTCTTTTGCTTCCTCATGGCTGACTCCACCACCATAAGTTGTGTGGGGAAGTTGGGTTTTCCTGAACCCCAGCCCAAGTTGTACCTTGTATATAATATCAAGGTGCTTGCTCATGAGCAGCAGCTGAGACAGAATGGGAGGGACTGGAACAGTGAGAGACTACCTAGGCGGGGACTCATACTGAAGAATATCTAGTTCTTCAGCTCGAGGGTCCTCCTCGGCCTGAGTGGCTAGGTTAAGAGCCCGTCCCATATCCCGGACGAACACCAGGAAAGAGGTGTCCTCAATTGGTGAGCGCCTCTGGAACACAGGTGGGGAGGGGTCCGACAGAAGGTCCCAGTGAGTACAGATTTCCGGGGAGGTGTCCCTATCGGACTCCTACTCCAAAAAATCGGTCGAGGAGTCTAAGCCGGGCAGATCGCCCTGTCCAATGGCCAGTGCTCGCTTGGGGCCAGAGGCCCTGGAAGATCTCGCCTCTGAGGAATGGGAGGGCGAGCAAGACCAATGTCGAGAACCCTCAAGAGATCCGTGGCTCTTGGGGGTTTCCAGGAAGGATTTTGATGTACCATGCGAGAGACCCATGGTCTCTGGGTGCGAGTCAGCAAAGCTGGCTGTGAGTGCCTGCTGGGAAGTGAACGCAGAAACGCTGTGTTCTAGTGCCAGCATGCGGAACTCCCAACTGGGCGTGGTGCCCTGTGACGTCGACCACGGGGTCACCGGGTTGGGCGTCCCAAGAGAAGAGGGGGTTCTCACCGGGACAGCCCTCAGGAGACCAGGCGCCTTCGCCGGAGGCCTCCGCTTCTGCTCAGTGTTCCTTGCGGGGCCGCTCCCTGTCCGACTCTCGGGAACACCGAAGGGGGCTGAGCGACCCAGCACGGGAGTGCTCGCGCATATCGGGAGCCCCCAACAGTGACTTCAAGGCTTCCTCTTTTTTGTGTCGCTCCACCTCAGGGCACCCCTGGTCAGAGTGCTGCCGAGAGCGTGGGGCCGAAGTGGGTGGGGACCCCACTGGGAGAGAGATGACCGAGGGTGCCACCATGGATTCCGAGGCGGCCTTTCGAAAAATGTCTTCTGACTTCTGCTTACGACTAAGCAGGGCCTTAGAGGACATTTTCTTGCAGAGCGAAGAGAGCTCCGGATCATGATCGGCTCCGAGGCACTGCAGACAACAGTCGTGAGTGACATGTTCCTAGAGCATCTTATCACATTTTTTGAAGACCCACGTGGCCAGCGGTTAGAGAAAGAAAAAGGGCGCGAAGCCCGTGACAAAAAATGAAAAAGGAACCATCCCCGATAGCTCTAAAAACAGAGCAGGGGAAGGATGGGTAGAGGACCAGTGCAACTTGAAAACAAAAGGCCTGTAGGCCAAAAACGAAAAAACTTTTTCCGAGGACGAGGACGTGCGTCCGAAGGGCTCCGCGGAAAAAGGGAGACTGAGCAAGATGGCACCCTTGGCAGCAATCCCAAAGGCTTTTTTTGAAAGCTGGGGAATTGCTCTGTGCAGGCTCCGTTGGTGCCGACGTCACCCATAAGTGAGGGCTGACCTCCTGCTTTTCCTGAATAGGCACTTGAACCTGGGCCAGGGTCCGAGGCCTACTGGCCAAAAAAGGGCATGAAGTGCTGGTCGAGGGGTACCTTGAGAAAAAGAAAATGAACCAGATGAGCGACGTTGAAATGAGTTGGATCGGGGGGCAGGAAGAAGATAATGTAAGACAAAAGAAAAAAAAAAGACTTTCAGGGGAAATGGGACAGACGTCCAGTGGGCTCTGCGGAAAAAAGGAGACTAAGGCAAGATGGCACCCTTGGGTGGGGTGGTGCATCTCCCGGGGGCTTTCTTTGAAGGCTGGGGAGATGTTTCTGTACAGGCTCAGTGAGTGTCGACGTCATCCATATGTGAGGGCTGACTTCCTGCTTGTTCCCAGAGAACAATGCTTAATATTCAACTTACCAGTGTCTATTATGTTTCACATTTACTTCATTTGGATTCTTTTTCCATTTTTTTAAAAGACTATTTTTTGGCTAACAACCTCTCACACCTCACCTTTAAACCATGCAAGCATTCATTTAGCTTTCCTTTCACCTTTTCTTAAGGATGGAATACATCTAGTCTGGCCTTCCAAGATGGTATTTTTAAACAATATCCAGCCCTGATGTAAACTCAATCTTGCAGTTGCTGCTTTTAATGTTTCTCAACAATTTTCCCCACTGTTTCCCTAATGTTCTTTTTCCAATTATTAAATCAAATTTTATTATGTTCTGATTACTACTTCCAAGTGGTCCCAACACCTTTAGCACAAGGATCCTGTGTTCCACACTAAAGATTAGGTCCAAAAAAGTTCCCCCCCACCTTCTGCATTTTCTGAAAACATCGCATAAGGTTCTGCATAGGAAGTATCTGGAATGAATACAAAAAATTGGGTAGTACAGCCATTTTGATCAATGACATTCAGCCCATCCAGGAGAAAACAAATGCCTCCAAATCTGTGATGACTGCATTCAATAATGTGGTATAGTTTAATTCGAAGATACTATCCACTCTTGGCAACATGATCAATCCTAAATAATTTATTTATAGCTCAACTAAATGGAAAACTCTTATCTGTTCTACAAAGTCTGGGGGTAGTCTATCATTCAATGCCTCTGATTTTCCTACGTTGATTTTAAAACCAAGAGATAACTATTTTTCAATAATCTGTAAAAAGTTGGGAAATGAGGAAACTGCTTCAGACACTGTATACACAATTATCTGCTGCAAATGCTGGCATTTTAAATTCCATGTGACCTACCCTGCACCTTTTAATGCCCAATTTTTGATTATCGCCAAGAGCTCCAAATAAATAGCAAAATGAAGTGGGGACAATGGGCACCCCCTGTTTTGTGCCTCTCTCTAAAAAAGCATAGTTACTCACCTGTAACAGGTGATCTCCGGGAACAGCAGGAATTTAGTCCTCACATATGGGTATCGTCGGTACCGACGGAGCCTGCGTGGGAACGCTCCCCAGCGTCCAATTAGAAAGCTTTTGGGAGCATCCCACAGCGCCTGCGTGCTACCTTCCCGCCTTTCCCAACTGCCTCTCTCCAGCTGAGTTTTAAAGCTGAGACAAAGAGAGAGAGAGGGAAAGGAAAGAGATAGATAGATACAACTCCTAGGGGAGGTGGGTGGGCTGTGAGGACTAAATTCCTGCTGTTCACGGAGATCACCTGTTACAGGTGAGTAACTATGCTATCTCCAGGAACAAGCAGGAATATAGTCATCACATATGGGGACTCCCTAGCTTTAGGTGCCAGGGAGAGACCCCAGAAGTTGTGTGTCCCTGAACAGGGCTCCACTTCCCCCCATAGATCTCTGGCATCTTACCAGGGATGGCGGGTAGGAGTTGATTAGGTATGGAACAGGTGTTTGAGAACAGCCTGACCAAACAAGGCATCCCGGTGGGAGTCCTTGTCCAAGCAGTAATGGGCTGTGAAGGTATGAACCGAGGCCCAAGTGGCTGCTCGACAGATGTCGGTGATAGACATAGAGTGCAGATGAGCCATTGAGGCTGCCGTGGCTCTCACATTGTGAGCTGTGACATGGCCCTCCAGAGAAAGGTTCTTACTCTGATAGGCGAAGGAAATATACTGAGCAATCCAGTTAGACAGTGTTCTCTTGGAGACTGGAAGTCCCAAATGAGAAGGATCAAAAGCAACAAAGTTGAGAGGACTTTCTATGTTGCTGTGTTCTTTGTAAGTAAAAGGCTAAAGCTCTTTTACAGTCCAAGGTATGAAGATTCCTCTCTACATTTGATGCATGAGGCCTTGGAAAAAACACAGGTAGGTAGACCATTGGTTCAGATGAAAAGGCGAGACCACCATTGGCATAAAGTGTGGATGAGTCCTAAGGACTACCTTGTCATGATGGAACCTTGTATAAGGTGGATCAGCTACTAGCGCTTGCAATTCACTAATATAGCGTGCTGAGGTGATTGCAATGAGAAAGATAACCTTCCAAGAAAGAAATTTCAAGGAGGTGGTAGCCAAAGGTTCAAAGGGCGGCTTCATGAGCTGACCAAGAACCAGGTTCAAGTCCCATGCCACCGGAGGTGGTCTGATGGCTTTGTTAAAAGGAGGCCTCTCATAAACCTTGCTACAAGAGGATGAGAGGAAATAGGTTGTCCATTTAGAGGCTTAAGGGAAGCTGCAATAGCACTCAAATGGACTCTTACTGAATTAGTCTTAAGACCTGCATTGGATAAATGAAGGAGATACTCCAGCAATGATTCCAGAGGTATCGCAAGGGGGTTAAGACCCTTTTGCAAACACCATATGGTAAACCTTTTACACTTCAAAGCATAAGAGCGTCTTGTGGAAGTTTTCCTGGAAACAAAGAGAATATCTTTTACTTGCTGAGGGAGATTAAGATCATGGAGATCTAGGCCTTCAGCAACCAAGCCCTGAGATGCAAAGACTGGGGATTGGGATGCCATAACATTCCGTCCTCCTGAGATAGGAGATCTGGAGCAGACTAACTCCAGGAAGGGAGCTTGAGAGAGATGTAGAAGCAGAGAGTACCACACTTGCCATGGCCAATGTGGAGCTATGAGAATCATATGGCCTCTGTCTCTCTGAAGCTTGAACAGGGTTTTGGGAATTAGGGGAATGGGTGGAAAGGCATACAGGAAGTCTTGACCCCAGTAAAGGAGGAAAGCATCCCTGGCCTGAGCCCCCTGAGCCGGAATTCTGGAACAGAACCGGGGAAGTTTGGCATTCCACAGACTTGCAACGAGGTCTATGTCCGTGGTTCCCCAAAGTTGAAATATCCTGGCCACCTGGTCTGCATGCAGACCACTCGTGTGGAAGCAGAACTCGACTGAGTCTGTCTGCCCAAGAGTTTTGAATGCCTGGAAGATACACTGCCAGAAGATAAATGATACTCTCTGGCGAGGGCCCATAGTCGCAAAGCTTCGTTGCAAAGCAACAGAGAGCCTGTTCCCCCCTGCTTGTTCACATAGAACATGGCTACTTGATTGTCCGTATGAATGAGGACTATTTTGTAGCTGAGCACGGTGTGGAACACTCACAGAGCAAGGAAGATTTCTCTGAGCTCCAAGAGATTGATATGTAGATGACTCTCCTGTGGGGACCAGGTGCCTTGAGTGGAGAGATCTTGCAGATGAGCTCCCCAACCCATTGGAGAAGCATCTGTTGTGAGAGTTGCTTGGGGTAAGGGTTGTTGAAAAGGGGACCCCAGCAACAGGTTTTGAGTGGACTGCCACCACTGGAGGGACAAAATGAGGTTGACTTGTGTTTGCTATTTTGTCTGACAGGCATCCTGATGCCTGGGTCCATTGAGGGGATAAAGTCCACTGGGCTGCCCTCATATGGAGGCGAGCATAGGGAACATGTACAGTAGATGCCATGTGGCCTAGTAGTTGTAACATTTCTCGAGCAGTGAGATGAGGCTTTAGCACTGCTTGAGAAGCTAACTGCACCATGCGAAAGCAGCGGGCCTGAGAGAGATAGGCCCTTGCCTTTCTGGTGTCCAGCAAAGCTCCTATGAACTCTAAAGACTGAGTAGGAGTTAGACTGGATTTTGGGATGTTTATTACAAGACCCAAATACTGAAGGATACGCATTGTGCAGGATAGAGAAGTCCTGGCCTCTGACTCTGTTGGGGCTCGAATGAGCCAGTCGTCTAAGTAGGGGAAGACGAATATCCCTAGAGTGCGGAGAAATGCTGCTACGACAGCCATGCATTTCGTGAACACCCTTGGTGCTGAGGCCAGGCCAAAAGGAAGCACCCTGTATTGGTAGCGCTTTCCTTGAAAAAGGAACCGAAGGAACCTTCTGTGGGTTGGATGGATGAGGACATGGGTGTACGCATCCTTGAGATTTAGAGAACAAAGCCAATCCTGACTCTGAAGGTATGGCAGCAGAGACCCAAGAGAAATCATTTTGAATTTCTCTTTGACAAGGAATTTGTTCAATTCTCTGAGGTCTAAGATAGGTCTGTATCCCCCTGTTTTCTTTGGAATAAGGAAATAAGGGAAGTAGAACCCTGTACCCTGCTGATGAATGGGTACTACTTCTATTGCCCCTTGGACAAGAAGAATAGTGACCTCCTGCCCTAACAGGTTGATGAGAGAGGTCGGAGAATTGAACTGCCTTACTATTGTGTGAGGGGGCATGCTTGAAAAATGAAGCTTGTACCCCTCCTTTATGATGGAGAGTGTCCACTGCTCTGCTGTTATCTGCCCCCATCTGGGGGCAAAGTGACATAACCTTCCTGGAATGGTGGAAGGCTCTGGTCCCCCGAGAGCCAGGAAGGCTAAGTTCTCAAGCTGAAAGTCAAAGGCCTTGTGGAGGCTGAGACTGCTGTGACTTAGCAGTCTTTGCTTTCTTCTGTTTGGGTGGTTGCTGACCCTTCTTGACAAACTGACCTGCCGAACGTGCCTGCTGAGCATAGGCAGGATAATATCTTTTCTTCTTAGAAAAGAATGGTTTCTTGAAAGATTTCTTTCTAGCAGGATCAGCTGTGGACTTGGATAATCTATCCAAGGTGGAATTTTCAGCATCCATCTCATTGGCTTTTTCCTGCCAATCTCTACCAAACAGGTTCTCAGCAGTACAAGGGATGTTTCCCAATTTGTCTTGTACCCAGAGCTCCAGATCAGATGCCTGGAGCCAAGCAATTCTACGTGCACCTATGGCAATAGCAGAGGTCCTGGCTTATGCACTCAAAACAGTCAAAGGCTGCACGGTTGGCAAATTTAGAAACATCTTGGGCATGTTTGACCAAAGTAAGAAAATCCTGTCTTCTATCCTCAGGAAGAATAGGACTTAAAGCTTCTAAATCATCTGTGACCTCCTTCAGGAACATTCCCATGTAGAGACTATAGGAACTGATCCTGGCAGAAAGCATGGAAGCTTGGAAGACCCGACGTCCAAAAGCATCCAGGGTTCTGCACTCACGTCCTGGAGGATTAGAGGCATGCCTCTTTGCACTCTTGATCCTTCTCATAGCTGATTCCACTACAATAGAGTGGTGAGGAAGCTGAGTCTTTTGGAAACCAGGACAAGGAGGGACTCGATACATAGTATCCAGTCTGCGAGAATGAGGAGAGGTGGTAAGAGGTGTCTCCCACATCCTTAACATGAGATCATATAAAATCTCATGAATGGGCAAGGTAGCTGCCTCCTTAGGAGTTTTGGGATATTGTAAACTTTCCAACTCCTTGGCCCATGGCTCTGTTTCAGGGGCCACAGTAATGGATAGACCCCGAGCCACCTCCCTGATAAACTCCTGGAAGGAAATATCCTCTGGAGAAGACATCCTGCACTTAGGGGAGGAGGGCTCCTCTGGGAGAAGCATTCCTGCATCGACAGAACTGACAGAATCCTCAGATTCTTCTGAGGACTCGAAGTACCGTCTGTCCGGATGCTCTTGAAGAGCCCGATACCCGTACCGACCAAAGTCGGTACTGGGAGTAACCGGTACCGGGGTATCAGTACCAGAGGGCATCGGATGACTGGGTACCAGCAAAGCAGACACCGATGCCGAAGTCAATACTATTGGTACCGGTACCGATGCCGAGGCTGGTGCCGGCTGAAATGTCTGTCGCTCAATAGCCAGGAATCTCTGGTCTATTGATGCCTGGATGTCGGTACCGGAGAAAACCGCCGGTACCCCAGAGCATAGCACCAGTAGTTCTGCCGAGCAGAACATCCTGGAGCCCCGATAATGCTTTGGAGGCCGGAGCCTCCCACCAGGGCAATTTTGCCGGTGCAGAATCCTCAAGGGCAACGCCGGAAGCATCTCGATGCTTAGGAGATCTACCCTTTGAGGACCCGCTGGACTTATGCTTAGTTACCTGAGACCCACGGGAAGAAGAGGAAGCCCTGGAAGACGTCGATGCCACCAAAGCTGCATCAGAGGGAAACAGGATTCTGCCGACCTCTTTTAGACATCATGGCGCAGGACATACAATCCGTGATGGAGTGGTCAGGACCTAAACATTTTAGACACCATTCATGGGTGTTGGTGACGGAAATGGTACCGCCACACTTGGTGCACTTTTTGAAACCTGAGGCAGGTTTCTCCATTGTAAGAAAAAGGTTTTGGGCCTAAGGCCCAAAAAGGCAAGTGCACCTGAAGAAAATAGGAAAAAATGTAGAATTTTTTTTTTTTTTTTTAAAGACAGAAAATAAGAAGAAAAAACCGGCGGTACCGGGGTAAAGCGTCGAGGAAGGCAGACGCGACCACAAAAAAGAAAGAAAGAAAGAAGAATTCTTCTGCGGTGACAGGAACGACCTGCTGGCTCCGCAGAAAAGGAAGAACTGGAGAGAGGTAGTTGGGAAAGGCGGGAAGGCAGCACGCAGGTGCTGTGGGATGCTCCCAAAAGCTTTCTAATTGGACGCTGGCTCCGTCGGTACCGACGATACCCATATGTGATGACTACATTCCTGCTTGTTCCTGGAGATCATCAACTACTGCCTGTGGCTGAAAATACATAGCCTTGTATCTAGTAAAAAAAAAAAATTGCCCCATCCCCATTCCTTCCATAACTGAAAAAGCAGAGTTACTCACCTGTAATGGGTGTTCTCCGGGACAGCAGGAATCAGTCATCACATATGGGTGATGTCGGCACCAATGGAGTCCTCACGGAAGCATTCTCCCGGCTTTCAAAGAAAGCCTTTCAGAGAATACCATGCATGCGTGATCCCCTTCCCGCCTAAAGATGCCATCTTGCTCAGTCAGATGACATAGCTAAAAGATGGCAAGGGTTGTGAGAACTGATTCCTGCTGTCCCCGGAGAACACCTGTTACAGGTGAGTAACTACGCTTTCTCCGGAAACAAGCTGGAAGTCAGTCCTCACGTATCGGACTCCCCAGCTAGAGGCACCGAGAGCCCATAGCAAAAACAGGGTCTTCCTCATGGGGAGCTGCAAGCAGCAGCAATTTAGTCCGTGTACACAGACCATAGTAGGACCCCTTGTCTCCGATGAACCAGTATTCTGGTAGTCTGAACACAGAAGGGTTGGAGGGTAGGAGTTGCCTAAACCCCGAAAAGTTTACAGAGCACAGCCTGGCTGAAGACATTGTCCTGTTGGGACTCTCTTTCCAGGCAGTAAAGGACTGAGAAGGTATGGACTGAAGACCAGGTGGCAGCCCAGCATATGTCCACCCTTGGTATGAAGCACAAGTTTGCCACTGAAGCCGCCATGGCCCTGACAGTGCGCCATGACATGGACTTTCAGTAGGAGACTCACCTGCTCATAATCAAGGGCGATACAGTCCGCCACCCATGTGGACAGCATACGCTTGGTCACTGCCTCACCCAGCCTACTGGGGTTGTAGGAGATGAAAAGCTGAAAGGCATTGCGGTGGCTCTGAGTGCATTGGATATAGGACAAAGCCTCTTACAGTCCAAGGTGTGGGGGACAGTCTCTGCCCGACTGGCGAGAGGTCTTGGAAAGAAGGTAGGGAGCACCACTTCCTGGTTGAGATGGAAGGGTGATACTACCTTTGGCAGGAATTTCGGGTGCGTGCGAAGTACCACTCTGTTCTTGTAGAACCTGGTGTAGGACGCTTCCGCCACAAGGGCCTGAAGCTCGCTAACTCTAGGAGAGGAGATAATCATGACAAGGAAAGCCACCTTCCCAAGAGAGGTAGCGAAGGTGGAAGGTAGCCAGAGGTTCGAAGGGCGGGTGAGTGAGCTGCCCCAACACTACGCTGAGGTCCCATTCAGTTGCCGGAGGGCGAACCAGGGGCTTCGATAAGATCAGGCCCTGGAGAAAATGGGACACCAATGGTTAGACCAAGAGGGGCTTACCAGCCACCGGATGGTGAAGCGCCGCCAGGGCACTAAGATGCACTTGGATGGAGTTAGACTTGAGCCCGGATTGAGCGAAGTGGAGAAGGTACTGTAAGACCAGAGCCACCAGGCAGGAGAAAGGGTCAGCCCCGTGTTCGGCGCAAACAGAGAACCTGCGCCATTTGAGGACGTAAGCCTTCCTGGTAGAGGCCTTGAGAGAGGCCAGTAGAATTACTTCCACCTCAACCAGAAGGTTGAAAGGGGCAAGAGTCACCCTCTCAGCAGCCACACTGTCAGCAACAGGGACCTCAGGTTGGGGTGCAGGTGAGAGGCCCCCTCCTGAGAGAGGAGTCCCGGAGCAGTCCCCAAGGGGATGGGGGGGCCTATTATCAACTGTAGGAGCAGCAGGAACCACAGTTGCTGTGGTCACCGAGGTGCTATCAAGATGAGCAAGGACCTATCATGGAGGGTCCTGAACAAGATCTTGGCGATCAGCGGCATAGGAGGGAAGGCGTACATAAGGCCTTCCGACCATGAGACCAGGAATACGTCCGCTGCCACACTGGAGGGGTGGCGCTGTTGGGAGAAAAAGTGGGGCAACTGAAAGTTGTCCGGGCTGGCGAACAGGTCCATCATGGGTTCCCCCCAGAGCCGGAAAAGCTAACTGGCTACCCTCGTGTGGCTGGAGAACTCTGTTGAGCCTATCAGTCAACAGGTTGACCTGGCATGGCAGGTATACTGCCTGTAGGAAGATATCCTGTTGGATTGCGTATGAGCAGAGGGCCAGTGCCTCCTGACAGAGTATGAGACCCCGTGAGCCCCTTTTTCTTCATGCAGAATATCGCCACCAGGTTGTCTGTCTGGACCAGCACTGGCTGGAGAGAAGAGCCTCAGGGATAGGCGTATAGCTTGGAGCTCCAGGAGGTTGATCTGCTGTCTTGCCTGGTGACCAGTTGCCCTGGATGCAGAAATCTTCACAGTGGGCTCCCCAGCCGAGCAGGGAGACGTCCATGGTGAGGACCTTTGAGGGGCTTGGGGCCTGAAAAGGCATGCCCGCCTCGAGATGCTGGGGAGACTGCCACCAGGTCAGAGAATCTGCCAATTGGCGGGTCACAGAAACCGTCTCGGAGGCGGCCTGTGGCCAGAGACCACTGGTCCTGGAGACACCACTGCACCACCCTGATGTGGAAGTGAGAGTCAGGGGTAATGTGGATCATGGAGGCCATGTGCCCGAGGAGGCACAGGAGAAGTTGAGCGAGCAGTGAGGAACAGTACTGTACGTCCCGAGACAGAGTCCTGAGACAATTGGCTCGGTCCCTGGGCAAGAAAGCCTTCGAATGGAGTGTGTCAATCTTTGCCCCAATGAACTCCAGACACTGCATCGGGAGGAGGTGAGACTTGAGGTAGTTTATGACAAAGCCTAAGTGTGGCAGAACCTGGATGGTGCATAAAGTGGCCTGCTGCATCTCTAAGGCCATGCCTCCCTTTATGAGTCAGTCACCCAGGTATGGAAAGACAAAGACCCCTGGAGCCGGAGGAAGGAAGCCACGACTGCTAGCATTTTGTGAAGACTCTTGGAACAGAGGCTAGGCCGAAGGGGAGCACCCTGTACTGAAAATGCTTCTCCCTCACTATGAACCGCAGGTACTGCCTGTGGTTGGAGTTGATGAGGATGTGGGTATAAGCATTCTTGAGGTTTAAGGCGCATAGCCAGTCTCCCTGCTGGAGGTATGGCAGCAAGGTTCCAAAGGAGAGCATCTTGAACATATCTTAGAAACATAGAAATATGATGACAGAAAGACCACATGGCCTATCTAGTCTGTCCTTCCATATCAACAACTACAACAGTCCCCTTTTTACCTTTAGAGATCCCCTGTGTTTGTCCCATGCTTTTTTGAATTCAGTTACTGTCCTCATCTCTACCACCTCCACTGGGAGACTATTCCACGGATCCACTACTCTTTTCGTAAAGAAATATTTCCGCATATCACTCCTGAATCTATCTCCCTTCACCCTCATCCCATGTCCCCTCGTAGCAGAACTTGCTTTCAATTGAAAGAGGCTCTCTCCCTGAACATTTATGCCACGGAGGTATTTAAACATCTCAATCATATCACCTCTATCCCGCCTTTCCTCTAAGGTGTACATATTAAGATCCTTCAGTCTGTCCTCATATGCTTTATAATGAAGACCACTAATCATTTTAGTAGCCACCCTCTGCACTGACTCCATCCTGTTCACATCCTTTTGAAGGTGCGGTCTCCAGAATTGCACACTATACTCCAAATGAGGTCGCACCAAAGACTTATACAGAGGCATTATCATCTCCTTTTTTCTTATGTTATGTTCTTATATCTTATGTTCTTATAAGCCATACTGGGTCAGACCAAGGTCCATCAAGCCCAGTATCCTGTTTCCAACAGTGGCCAATCTAGGTCACACCTACCTAGCAGTTTCCCCAAAAGACACAGGTTCCATAATGCTGGTATTTATTTAAAGCTTTTTTATACCGCGCTCTTCAGTATCAGTGCGGTTTACAGTTAACAATTCTTGCAAGAGACAATGAGAGCTGCCTAGTGCTACATTGAACAGGATCAGAAACTTGGATTTGTAACTGGGCAAACTATTTACACATTCAGCTAACACAGCTGTAGCTGAGTAACTATTTACAAATTCAATGTTAGGCCCAACTGAATGCTTAAGGCTGCGTCTTCACAGTTATTACATTCAACATTATTTATTTATTTAGTGTACACTTGTATCCCGCTACTTCCAGCGATCAGCAGCGGCTTTCTATACATAACAGTGTGGTTGTACAGGCCATGGATTAAAACATACATAATGATTTAGTGGAAAGGTAAACACAACACTCGGATAGCGTAGTTACTCACCTGTAACAGGTGTTCTCCAGGAGCAGCAGGAATCAGTCCTCACTTATGGGTGACGTCGGCGCCGACGGAGCCCTCGCGGAGCAATTTTCCCCAGCTTTCAAAGAAAGCCTTTGGGAATTGCAGCGCGCATGCGCGGTCGTCTTCCCGCCCGAGGGTGCCATCTTAGCCAGTCAGATGACATAGCTAAAAAAGACAGCATAAAAATTTGCAAAAAAGAACATAAGCAGACGATTGCAACTCCAAGGGGAGGAGGGAGGGTAGTGAGGACTGATTCCTGCTGCTCCTGGAGAACACCTGTTACAGGTGAGTAACTACGCTTTCTCCAGGACCAAGCAGGAAGTCAGTCCTCACTTATGGGACTCCCAAGCTCAAGGCTACCGGAGACCCTAAGCACAAAAATGAGCTCCCTCTAGCTCAGCAGCACAGAAGGATAGAATCTTCGCTGAATTATCACCCACCGGTAGCCCACATCCGGGATGGAGGGTAGGAGTTGCTCAGACCTCAAAGAGATTACGGAGGACTGCCTGTCCGAAAGCACTGTCCCTACGGGACTCCCTCTCGAGACAGTAATGGACCGCAAAAGTCTGGCTCGAAGACCAAGTAGCGGCCCGGCAGATGTCTGCCAGCGGAACAGAGCGGAGGTAAGCCACTGACGTGGCCTTTGCCCGAACGCAATGAGCCGTGACTCGACTTTCTAAGGAGAGTCCGGCTGCCCCATAAGCCCAAGAGATACAGTCCGCAACCCAGATGGACAGAGTACGCTTGGAGACCGGGAGCCCCAATTTATTGGGGTCAAAAGACACAAAAAGCTGAGCAGCTTTACGGTGCTCCCGCGTACGGTCAAGGTAGAAGTTCAATGCCCTTCTACAGTCCAGGGTATGGAGGACCGTTTCAGCTCGGCTGGAGTGTGGTCTGGGAAAGAAGGTTGGAAGTACCACCTCCTGATTGATGTGAAAAGGGGAGACCACTTTAGGCAGAAATTTTGGGTGAGTCCGTAGGACTACCCTATTCTTGTAGAACCTAGTGTAAGGGGGATCAGACACGAGGGCCTGCAATTCACTTACGCGTCTAGCGGAAGTGAGGGCTATCAAGAACAGTGTTTTCCAAGACAGAAAACGGAGAGAACAGGTAGCCATAGGTTCAAAAGGCGGACAGGTGATCCGCTGCAAAACCACATTCAGGTCCCAGTCAGGCGCTGGCGGGCGCAGAGGTGGTTTAAGTAGAAGGAGACCTCGGAGAAACCTCGCTACGAGAGGGTCATTGGAGAGAGGTCTGCCGTCCACTGGCACATGATGTGCTGAAAGAGCACTGAGGTGAACTTTGACGGAGTTGGACTTAAGTCCCAGATTAGAGAGGTGCAGCAAGTACTGCAAGATCACCGACACCGGGCAGGAGAAGGGATCCTGAGACTGTTGGGTACACCAGACTGCAAAGCGATGCCATTTAAGGGCGTAGCATTTGCGGGTAGAAGGCCGACGCGAAGCTAAGACGACCTCCTCCACCTCCGCCGGCAGGAGAAGGGGAGCAAGGACTACCCTCTCAGCAGCCAGGCCATGAGGTTGAGAGACCTGAGGTTGGGGTGCAGAAGGGACCCCTGATCCTGAGTGAGGAGATCCGGTTGTACCCCCAGAGGGATTGGATCCTCCACCGCCAGTTGCAGCAGGAGCGGAAACCACGGCTGCCTGGGCCAGCGAGGGGCCACCAGGATCATGAAGGCTTTGTCTCGGAGAACCTTGAAAAGAGTCCGAGAGACCAGCGGGATGGGAGGGAAAGCGTACAGAAGGCTCCCCGACCACGAGATCAGAAAGGCGTCCGCCGCAACCCGAAGGGGGTGTGGCTGACGAGAGCAGAAGCGAGGAAGCTGCCGGTTGTGAGGACTGGCAAAGAGATCCACCGTGGGGAGACCCCACTTGAGGAAGAGCTTCTGAACTACCAAGGGATCCAGACGCCACTCGTGCGGCTGGAGGACCCTGCTGAGTTTGTCTGCAAGGCAATTTTCTTGGCCCGGGAGATAAACTGCCTTGAGGAGAATGCCGTGACTGACGGCCCAAGAGCAGAGCTTCTGTGCCTCCCGGCAGAGGAGGAAGGAGCCCGTGCCCCCCTGCTTGTTCACGTAGAACATGGCAACTTGATTGTCCGTCTGGACAAGGACGGACTGTTGGGAAGTCAGGTGGGAGAAGGCCTTGAGAGCTAGGCGGATCGCCCTGAGCTCCAGGAAGTTGATCTGCTGAGCAGACTCCCACGTGGTCCAGAGGCCCTGAGTACGTGCCTCTTGGCAATGTGCTCCCCAGCCCAGGAGGGATGCATCGGTGGTCAGCACCCGGGTCGGCTGAGGTGACTGGAAAGGCATTCCGAATATCAGGTTCGGCTGCCGGAGCCACCACCGGAGAGACGAGAGCAGCGGCTCGGAGACGCGCACTAGGTCTGCCAGGCCGCCTGTGGCTTGTCGCCACTGCTGGCGGAGACACCATTGAGCAGACCGCATATTCAGGCGGGCATTGGGGGTCACATGGACGGTGGAAGCCATATGGCCGAGCAGTCTCAGGAAGCGCCTGGCGGAGACCAGGGGCTGGCTGCGAAAGCGGTCGGCTAGGTCCATGAGCCGTTGAGCCCTGTCGAGCGGTAGGTACGCTCGTGCCCGAGGAGTGTGCAGCCTTGCGCCGATGAACTCGAGATCCTGTGAGGGGAGCAAAGTGGACTTTGCGAAGTTTATGACAAAGCCCAAGTGCTGCAGCAGAGTCACCGTGCGGCACGTGGCGTTGGTGACCTCCTGAGCGGACGCTGCTCTGATGAGCCAGTCGTCGAGGTACGGAAAGACATAGAGGCCGTGAAGCCGGAGATGGGCCGCCACGACCGCGAGACATTTTGTGAAGACTCGCGGTGCGGAGGATAGGCCAAAGGGCAGTACTCTGTACTGGTAATGATTTCCTGCCACCACAAACCTTAGGTATTGGCGGTGGCTTGGGTGGATGAGGATGTGCGTGTAGGCATCCTTTAGATCCAAGGAGCATAGCCAATCTCCCTGCTGGAGGTAGGGCAGAAGGATTCCAAGGGTAAGCATTTTGAACTTCTCCCGCACAAGGAACTTGTTGAGGTTGCGCAAGTCCAGGATGGGTCTGAGGCCCCCTGTTCTCTTTGGTATCAGAAAGTACCTTGAATAAAAGCCTTGACCTCTCAGGTGGTGGGGCACCGGTTCCACCGCCTGTTCCTGCAGAAGACCTGCTAACTCCTGAAGGAGCAACTCCCTGTGCAGAGGGGGGCGCGAAGGTTCTCCCGGAAAATAGGAGGGAGGGACCTGATGGAAGTGGAGAAGGTAGCCTTCTCGCACGACCTGAAGTACCCAGGCATCTGTGGTGATGCTGGACCACCTGTGGGCGAAGTGAACCAGCCGGCCTCCGGTGCTGGGAGGAACCAGCGGGGGGGGAGAGGCTATGCTGAGCGAGTCAAAAACCCCCACCCTGCTGAGCAGGGGCTGGTGGTGCAGGCTTGGGGGCTTGCTGCCTACGGGACCCGTTACCCCGTCCCTTGGCCTGCTGGCCCTGTTGGGGAGCTGCAGGGGCTTGATAATGGGGGTACTGTTTGTAGGCAGCCGCCTTCCTCGGGTAAAAGGACTTTTTTCCCGAGCCCTTCTTTTTCTGGGAAGGGGCGGAGGTCTTCCTAGAAAGCCTGGTCCTGGTGAGAGTCTCAGTCTCAATTTGTGCAGCCTTTTCCGCCATGGGCTTGCCAAAGAGGTTTTCGCCTCGGCAGGAGACATCGACCAACTTGTCCTGTACCCAGGGCTCAAGGTCCGACGACTGAAGCCAAGCCTGTCGGCGGGCACCGATGCCGGCTGCGGCCACTCTAGCCGAGGCCTCAAAGCCATCATAGGCTGCTCGGGACATGAACTTTGAGCATTCCCGAATGCCCGTGGACAAGGCTAGGAACCTCCGCAAGGGCTCCTCGGAGAGACCAGCGGAGAATCCGGCTAGCTCTTTAGCCAGATCCCGGAGATACATGCCCATGTAGAGCTGGTAAGTCTGGACACGACATGCGAGCATAGAGCCCTGGAAGCACTTCTTGCCAAGGCCATCCAGGTTACGGGCTTCCCTTCCAGGAGGCACCGAGGAGTGCATCTTCTGGCTCTTAAGACGATGCATGGCCGATTCCACTACCATGGAATGGTGTGGCAGCTGTGCCTTCTGAAAGCCAGGGCTCTTGCGGACCCGATAGATAGAATCGACCCGCTTGCTCAGGACCGGCGAGGAGGCCGGACTCTCCCACATGCGGAAGAGTAGTCGTTCCAGCATAGGAGGAACCGGCACAGTAAAGTGCTCCCTCGCGGGAGAGTCATACTGGAGGGCGTCGAGCTCTTCGGCTCGAGGCTCCTCCTCGGGATCCGCAGGGAAGGCCAAAGCCTTGGCCATATCCCTAACGAAGTCCGAGAACCGGGCATCCTCCGGGGGGGACTGCTTCCGAGGCTCGGACCCCGGTGAGTCCGATGGGACACACCGAGTCCGGAAAGAATCAGGTGACTCTTCCTCCTCAGACTCCCAGACCGACTCCGACGAGGACTCGGTGGGGTCGGCCTGGGCAGGGTGCGGCGCCAGCCGTCCCGACGTCGAGGGAGTCGGCGTCGGCGACCTCGGTCCCGAACGGGAGGCCGAGGGTGACCTCGACCGAGGATCGACTCGAGTTCTCATTGACTCGAGGATCGGCTCGGTCTCCGGGGTCGACTTGGACGTCGACGTCCCGGCGGTCGGGGCAGCGGCGCCAGCGAGGCCAGCGAGCAGTGCCCGCTGCTGGTCCATGAAGGCAGACAGTCTGCTCTCCAAGGCCGTCAACCTGAGTCCGAGCTCAGGTGACCCAGCAGCCCCCGACTCGGGCCCCGACGGCGTCGGGCCCGACGTCGGCTGTCGCGGAGGCGAGTCCAGAAGGACCACAGGACTTACCCAGGCAGGCATCTCCGACTCCAGGCGAGGTCGCTTCGGGATGTGTTCCTTCTCCAAGGACCCGGGGCGGCTGTCGGGGCTATGCGACCTGGCCCTCGCGGAACCAGGAGCGTCCACCGACGCCGCCCTCGCGGGTTTTTCCTTCCGACGATGGTCCCCGGAGGGAGAACCCCGGTCGGAGGAGCTCCGGCGACGGTCCGAGCTGGAGCCTTTCGACGCGGAGGCCTCCGACGAGGTCCGGGTACGGCTGGGGTCAGCGAAGATTCTCTCACGCTGATGCCGCCGACTCCTCAACGCCTTTGAGGACAGTTTGCTGCAGGGCCCACAGATCAGTTCCTCATGATCCGGGCCCAGGCAGCGGAGGCAAAAGTCGTGTGTGTCGGTTAGTGACATATTTCGGTCACACCGACCACACCGCTTAAACCCACTGGCAGCCATCGGGGGAAAAAGGGCCCCTGCGAGGTCAAAGGACCGGGCTGCCAGGGAAACCGAAAACGAAAGCTGACTAAGTCAGAAAAACCGAAAAAAGTAAGCGGACTCGAGACCGGCGTCGCGAGTCCGGGCGGGAAAGCGATCGGCGTCGAACCGAAAGGAAAAAGAATAAAATAATGAAGAAAATCGACTTTTTCGCGGGGACAAGACGGGGACGTCTGTAGGGCTCCGCGGAAAAAAGAAGACTGGCTAAGATGGCACCCTCGGGCGGGAAGACGACCGCGCATGCGCGCTGCAATTCCCAAAGGCTTTCTTTGAAAGCTGGGGAAAATTGCTCCGCGAGGGCTCCGTCGGCGCCGACGTCACCCATAAGTGAGGACTGACTTCCTGCTTGGTCCTGGAGAATACAGGTTTACATTTGATTGCAGGGCATTGTTTTCACATGTATATACATATTTACAGGATGTCGGTTCTATTGGTGTCTGACTTACGGTGTTCTTTCATTGTGTATGGCGATACACTAGTGTTAGAATATAGTGACTAGGTAGGATTGAAATGTGTCTGGAAAAGATGCGTCTTAAAATTTTTTCTGAAGTCTAGCAAATCTCCATTTGCTCTCAGCTCGCATGGTAGTTGGTTCCATAGCAGTGGCGCTATAAATGAGAATGCTCGGTTGCTGGTATTTGCAGTGACAGATCTCAGGCTACCCGGGACAAGGAGGGTATTGAGGTTTGTGGTTCTTCTGCTTCTGTTACTTGGCTGTGCTGTGATGAGGGTGTTGAGGTACGAGGGTGCTATATTGTGAATGAGTTTGAATGCAGTGACTAGGATTTTATATTGTATGTGTGCAGTGATGGGGAGCCAGTGTAGTTCCATTAGTACTGGAGTGATATGATCCTTCAGACCTTTCCTCATGATTATTCTGGCTGCCACATTTTGCGCCATTTGAAGGATGCTGAGGGGTTTTTTAGGCAACCCTTGCAGTATGGCGTTGCAGTAGTCCAGGTGAGGAATGATGAGGGCTTGAGCAACGGTCCTGAAGTCAGAGTGCTCTATGATGCTGCGTAGTGGTTGCAAGACTTATCTTGTGGAAAATGGCTCGATTGGTAGTTCGGAGATGCTTTTCCATCTTTAGGTTGTAATCCAGTGTCACACCAAGGTATTTTATTTCATTCTTTGTGGCGTAGACGTTATTATTCATGGTGACTGTAGGTGGTGGGTTGAAGTCAGGTTTTCTGGAAATGCACATCACTTCCGTTTTCTTGTGATTTATTGACATGTTATTCTGTTGCAGCCAGATTTGGAGTTCACTGAGGCATCTTTCCAGTTGACTGATATTCGGGTTGTCGACATCAAGTTGAGTATAGAGCATTAGATCATAGATGTGATAGCTGATCTTGTGGTCCTGGAAAGTTTTACAAACTGGTCGTAGATAAAGGCTGAAGAGGAGGGAAGACAGGGCCGAGCCTTGAGGTATGCCTTGGGTTTGAGGGAATGCTGCGGCATTTTCGTTGTTGAAGTGGACTTGCTGCATTCTGTTGGTTATGTAGGAGGAGAACCATTTCAGAGGGGTACCTCTAATGCCTATGGAGGCGAGTCTGTTTAGGAGTGTGGGGTGGTGTACTGTATCAAAAGCGGCTGATATGTCTATGAAGATGAGCATGTACATTTTGCTTCTGTTTTCCAGACCTTTGAGAAGTTTGTCTAGTAGGGATAGGAGGAGGGTTTCCACACCATGATGTTGACGGAACCCATACTGGTGGACATCAAAAGCGTTGTCATCGATGTGGACTTGCAGTTGTATTTGCACTGCCTTTTCGATGATTTTGGCCAGGAAGGATATGCTTGATACTGGGCGGTAGGATGTTGGATCATTCTTGTTGAGACTCTTGTTCTTCAGGATGGGTCGTATGATGGATTTTTTGAGGTGCGCTGGCATTAGCCCCTGCCAAAGCGACTGGTTCACTATGTGGGTGATGTATTGCGCAATGTCCTGTTTTATGACCTTGACCCAGGACGCTGGGCATGGGTCGAGTGGGGAGGTGGGGGTTTTTAAGCTGGAGATTATGTTCATGATTTGTCTGTCATCTATGCTCCTGAAGGTGCACCATTCTTGGCATTGTGCAGGACTTTCCGGGGTGTTGGTTGTTTGCAGGATGGTGTTTATAGACGGATCGTGGGTGTATGGTGCAGGCGCTTGATGGTTGATTGCGCTGTCTGGAGGGTTTAGCTTGTTGACATAATGGTCTGCCAACTTTTGGGCTGTCATTGCCCCGTTTGTAATTGGTTCTTGGGTAGTCTTCGTGAGAGATTTGACCAGTTGAAATAGTTCCCTGAGTCTGTTGAGTGCCTTGTTAAGCGTGTTGGTGTGGTAGGTTTTCTTTGCAAGGTTAACTTCGTTCTTGTATGTTGCGAGAATTTTGATGTATTCCATTCTAAGCTCCTCGGTTTTGTGACTTCTCCATTTCCTTTCTTGCTTCCTCAGGCTTTTCTTCAGTTCTCGCAAGGTGGGGGTGTACCATGGTTCTGTCCTGATTCTGGATGAGTTTCTTTGGGGAGTCCAGGTTGGTATTGCGATATCTTCGATTCCTGAGATCCATTGGTTTACCAGTGTCTCAAGGTCCTCCTGTTTTGGATTCATATGCGTGGTTATGGATGTTATCAGAGTTTCCTTGTTGAATTTTTGGAACCTCCTCCGTAGGTTTGTAGGTGGGGTGCGTGAGGGGTGTTCTAGCAAGGTGGGTAGTCATTATAGACATTCATGGTTATTCATCAATCATTATAATCAGTATCAACACATGTCAATATGCCTGATGGAATGGTTCTGCTGCTCGGTTAGTTTTATTCGGTTTGTGGAGTGTTGGGCGCTGATTGAGTTGGGGTGTGATATGTGGATGGGTTACATTTGGTTGTGGGAGGTGTAGGAGGAATAGGTGGTGCTTGAGGGCTTTCCTAAATTGTGTAAGATCACTGATTGATCTGATGTTTGGTGGGAGGTTATTCCAGCACTTTGGGGCAAAGAAAGCGAATGCACTATTCCTGGTTGTTTGTGTAAATTTAGTGGAATCAATAGGGATAATCAGTGTATTGGTGGCTACTGTCCTTCGACCTGTTGTTTGGGAGGGGGGTGAGGAGGGCTGTGAGGGACGAGGGGGATATCATGTTAATGGCTTTGAATGTGAGGAGTAGTGCCTTGTAAGTGGGTCTGCAGATTAATGGTAGCCAGTGAAGGTCCCGAAGAATGGGTGTAATATGGGTTCTTCTGGATAGACCATATAGCACGCGGGCAGCCGCGTTCATCGCAAGTTGTAATGGGCTGAGGGTGCTCCTGGGGAGGCCATGCAGAATGATGTTCGCATAGTTGAAATGTGGTATTATCAGCGCCTGGAATATTGTTCTGAAGTCTCCAGGAGCTAACATGGGTCTTACGTGCCTTAGAGTCCTGATTTTGTTGTATATAGTCCTGGTGGTGTTCTTTATGTGTTCTTTGAAGTCGAGATGTTGGTCAAGCATCACACCCAAATAGCTTATTACAGGTTTGCTTGGGAGCTCTGCATCTCTTACCTTCAAGGTAGTGGGAGGAGAGACGTTTTTGCTCTTTGTAATGAACAGGATCTCCATTTTCTTGAAGTTAATACGGAGGTTCTGATTTTTAAGCCAGTTGGTGATTGCATTGAAGCAATCTACTAGGGCGGTAAGGTCAGGCTGCATGACTTTGATTGGGGCAAAACAGCAAGACGTCATCTGCATAGATCAGGCTGGAGATATTGAATGAGCGGATGAGCTCACATATAGGCTGCATGTATACATTAAAGAGTAGCGCAGACAGAGATGAGCCTAGGGGTACTCCTTGATGTTGCTGGAATGTTTCAGATGTGGTAGATCCCATCTTTACATGTTGCCATCGGTCTGCTAGATAGGATTTATACCATTCCCAGGCCAGGCCATGATTCCCTTCTCCTGGAGTCGTGTACTGGGTCAAGCATTGATATCCTGGGTCCCTTTTTAATAATGGTTTATGGATCTTTCCTCCAGGAACTTGTCCAAACCTTTTTTAAACCCAGCTACACTAACGGCCTTTACTACATCCTCCGGTAACAAATTCCAGAGTTTGATTACACGTTGAGTGAAAAAATATTTTCTTTTATTAGTCTTAAAGAGTTTACCCTGTAGCTTCATTGCATGTCCCCTAGTCTTTCTATATTCTGATAAGGTAAACAATCGATCTACGTTTACCCGTTCCACTCCGTTCATTAATTTATAGACTTCTATCATATCTCCCCTCAGCCGTCTCTTTTCCAGGTTAAAGAGCCCTAACCTTTTTAGCCTTTCTTCATAGGAGTATTCTTCCATCCCCTTTACCATTTTGGTGGCTCTTCTCTGAACCTTTTCTAAAATCGCTATATCCTTTTTAAGATACGGCGACCAGAATTGCACACAATATTCAAGGTGCGGTCTCACCATGGAACGATATAGAGGCATTATAATATCTTTTGTTTTATTTTCCATTCCTTTCCTTATCATACCTAGCATTCTATTTGCTCTCTTGGCCGCTGCTGCACACTGGGCCGAGGGTTTTAACATGGTATCCACAATGACGCCTAAATCTTTTTCCTGGGTGGTAGTTCCTAATGTGGAACCTTGCATCGTGTAACCATAGTTTGGGTTGTTCTTCCCTAGGTGCATAACCTTGCACTTGTCCACATTACATTTTATCTGCCATTTTGATGCCCAGTCTTCCAATTTATCAAGATCCTCTTGCAATTTTCCACAATCCTCTTGGGTTTTAACAACTTTAAATAGTTTTGTATCATCTGCAAATTTGATAACCTCACTCGTTATTCCACTTTCCAGGTCATTTATGAATATGTCAAAAAGCAGCGGACCCAGCACAGATCCCTGGGGTACACCACTATTCACCTTTCTCCATTGGGAAAATTGGCCATTTAGCCCTACCCTCTGCTTTCTATCTTTTAACCAGTTCCTGATCCACAATAGTACACTGCCTCCTATCCCATGACTCTTTAGTTTTGCCAAAAGTCTCTCATGAGGGACCTTGTCAAAGGCTTTCTGAAAGTCCAGATACACAATATCAACCGACTCACCTTTGTCCACCTGATTATTCACTCCTTCAAAAAAACCAAAACAGATTAGTAAGACAAGATCTTCCTTGTCTAAAGCCATGTTGGCTGTCTCCCATTAGGTCGTGACTATCTACATGCTGAGTAATTTTATTCTTTATGATGGTTTCTACCATTTTTCCCGGTACTGACGTCAGGCTCACCGGTCTGTAGTTTCCCGGATCACCCTGGAACCCTTTTTAAAAATTGGTGTTACATTGGCGATCCTCCAATCTTCAGGTATTAGAGATGATTTTAATGATAGTTCACAGATTACTAATAGCAGGTCTGCAATCTCATATTTCAGTTCTTTCAACACCCTTGGATGTATACCATCCGGCCCAGGTGATTTGCTACTCTTCAGTTTATCTAATAGCTGTAATACATCTTCCCGATGTATTGATAATTCCTTCAATTCTTCGGCACCTTTAAATACCACTTCAGTCATGGGTAACACATCCCTACATCTTCCTCAGTAAAGACCGAAGCAAAGAATTCATTCAGTCTCTCCGCTATCGCCTTGTCGCCTCTTAGTGCTCCTTTAACCCCTTTATCATCTAATTTACCAACTGACTCTCACAGGTTTTTTGCTACGAATGTAATTGAAAAGGTCTTTACTTCGCGTTTTTGCTTCCGCAGCAAGCTTCTTCTCAAATTCTCCCTTTGCCTGCCTTATCAATGCCTTGCATTTGACTTGCCAGTGCTTGTGCTGTTTCCAGGTTTCGTCGTTTGGCTCTTTTTTCCATTTCCTGAAAGATGCTTTTTTGGCACCAGCCTCTCTGACCTCACCTTTAAACCATGCTGGCAGTTTTTTGGACTTCCTTCCACTTTTCTTAAAGTGTGGAATACAGCTGGTCTGGACTTCCAAGATAGTATTTTTCAACAACAGCCAAGCCTGATGTACGTCTTTAACCTTTGCAACTGCTCCTTTTAGTTTTTTCTTAACTGTTTTCCTCATTTTATCATAGTCTCCCTTTCGAAAGTTAAAAGGTAGTACTGTGGATTTCCTTACTATCCCTCCTCCACTAATTAAATCAAAGGCAATCATGCTATGATCACTATTGCCAAGTGGCCCCAACAACCTTATCTCTTGCACTAGATCTGGTGTTCCACTAAGGACTAGGTCTAATATGGCTTCCCCTCTGGTCGGTTCATGAACTAGCAGTTCCAAGAAGCAGTCATTTATTTCATCTAGAAACTTCTGCAGTATCACCTTTAAATACCACTTCAGTCATAGGTAACATCCCTACATTTTCCTCAGTAAAGACCGAAGCAAAGAATTCATTCAGTCTCTCCGCTATAGCCTTGTCCCCTCTTACTGCCCCCTTTTACCCCTCTATCATCTAATGGACCAACTGACACTCACAGGTTTTTTGCTATGAATGTACTTGAAAAAGACTATTATGCGTTTTTGCTTCCACAGCAAGTTTCTTCTCAAATTCTCTGTTTGCCTGCCTGCCTTATCAATGCCTTGCATTTAACTTGTCAGTGATTGTGCTGTTTCCAGTTTTCGTCATTTGGCTTTTTCCCCCATTTCCTTTAAGATGCTTTTTTGGCCATAGCCTCTCTGACCTCACCTTTAAACCATACTGCCAGTTTTTTGGACTTTTCTTAAAAGCGTGGAATACAGCTGGCCTGGGCTTCCAAGATAGTATTTTTAAACACCCAAGCTTGATGTAAGTCTTTAACCTTTGCAACTGCTCCTTTTAATTTTTTCTTAACTGTTTTCCTCATTTTATCATAGTCTCCCTTTCGAAAGTTAAAAAGTAGTACTATGGATTTCCTTACCATCCCTCCTCCATTAATTAAATCAAACGCGATCATGCTATGATCACTATTGCCAAGTGGCCCCAACACCCTTATCTGTTGCACCAGATCTGGTGTTCCACTAAGGACTAGGTCCAATATGGCTTCCTCTCTGGTTGGTTCATGAACTAGCAGTTCCAAGAAGCAGTCATTTATTTCATCTAGAAACTTTATCTCCCTAGCATGTCCTTCATCTCCCACTCGGAGTTGTCCATTGAGAACTCATAGAAAGGCTGCTCCACGGGCCTCGGGGCCCATGATACATGTGACCGGTGCCTGTCAGACTTACCGGGTATGACTGTGGTTCCGTCAAATGGGACTCGGATCGCGACCTTGGCTGAGGATCGGCTTGGCTTCTGGGGACCTCGAGGGCCCGTTGGTCAGAGAGGATGAACTGGTAGTGGCGGACAACAGCGTCCGCTGCTGATCCATGAAGGTAGATTATTTATTTATAAACTGCACTCCAGGGCCGCCATTCTTGATTCCAGACCAGAAGGCTCCGTAGCCTTCAGCGCAAGCACCAAGGGACTCAGGCCCAATGCCAGCTGCCCCGAAGGGGAATCCTCAACGAGGTTAGTGTCTGGGATCGGAGGCCAGTCTGCAGTTGGATCCTTCCTGGGGACCTTCGCAAGCCGCTCATTCTCAGATGCCTCAGACGAATGTCTCAGACTGCAGGACTGGGCAATATCTGGCCGGTCAGAACCGTCCAAGGACTCCGCCTTCAAGGGTTTCTTCTTCTTGGGTTCCAAGGGAGACCTCCCTTTCTGAGGACCCACGATGAGGCTCGTGTTCGGAAGATTCTGCCCAAGATGTTGGGGCTTCAGACGAGGCCCTGACCTTCGGAGGCTCCTGGGACTTGGTCAAAACTTATTGTGTTGCTGCTGACGGCTCTTGAGGGCCTTACTGGACACCCTTTTGCAGAGACCGCAGGCTGCTGGGTCGTGGTCTGGCAGCGGAGACAGCAGTCATGTGTGTCAGTCAAAGACATAATTTTAGAACACGGATAACACTTCTTAAAGCGACTGGTAGCAATGGGGGGAAAAAAGTACCCCTGCCAGGTCGAAGACTGTCCGGGCTGCCAGTTGCAGAAAAAAGGCAAGAAGACGCCAGGAAAAGAAAAGAACGAAAGACTACAAAAACAAACAGAGCTCGATGCCTAGGCAACTAGGTCGGTAGGCGAGAAGAGTACTGCTGCAATACCGGAGGAGAGAATGAAACTCAGAAAAATTCTACTTTTTCCAGGGACCAGCCAGACAAATGTCTGAAGGGCTCCGCGGATAAAAGGAGACTGAGCAAGATGGCACCCTTGGGTGGGAAGGGGATCACACATGCATGGCGGCATCTCCCAAAGGCCTTCTTTAAAAGCTGGGGGGATGCTTCTGCGAGGGCTCCTTCGGTGCTGACGTCACCCATATGTGAGGACTGACTTCCTGCTTGTTCCTGGAGAATAAAAATGTCTAACCAACAAGATTAAAAAGCTTTTTCATTATAAATCGATTAATGGAACAAAATGCGTTTGTGCATGCCCAATTAAGTTTACCAACTTTATCATCTCCAGTCTGGCTTCATGGGATTAATCCTGCTTTGTCTTTATGTATTGTCTTCAATAAAATTTTATAGGTGAGTTGCTAAAATTTTTGCTAGAATTTTAATGTCAAAGTTTAGCAGAGATATTACAAGGGGTCCTTACCCTTCTTGGAAACATCTGTTGTAAACCGCTGTACTAATCAAGGAAGATTGTTTAAACTTTATAATTAAGGGTTCCATTTAGTCCTCCATAAATGTTATAGAAGCTTGCTATAAAACCATTTATACCTGAGACCTTCTCACTTTTTTTTTAAAATTTTCATTCCATTGAGCCTTTTCAAACAATACCCCAATACCATCCCCCCCCTTAAATCACATAAAACCCCCAATCAGGTAATTGGCATTACTTCATACCTATGCAAATACAATCAGATTCTGCAGCTTTCCCCATTCCAAATTGCCCCCAAACCTCTCACCCTTTCTTCTAGAAGAGACACACCCCTCAAACTCCCATATTTTAACCCCCTAGCACAAGCCTAGCATCCAACAAACACACAGTATATGAGTATTCATACAGATATATAAACTGATATCAGCAGAGCCAAAGTAGCCTTCTATAATCCCCTCCCCCCAATTCTTCCCCCATTACGCTACTTAAGGATCTCTACAGCATTTCAAAACTTCAAAAACATTTGAACATATTCCCCCATTACTTCAATAAGAAATACTTCTTTCCCCACCCCTGGTAGGATTTCACATTTTCTCAAATCTCTTCAAACAGTAGTTCTTAAAAGCTGCAAATCTCACACATTCAAAACTCAAAATCTAATCTTTTAACCACTATATATCTGAATGATAGTTTAGATTGTTTCTAGGAGACTGTCACTTTCTTCCTGGCTTACATCACACAAAACCCAACAGTGGTTGATATGGAAGGGCAGACTAGATAGGCCATGTGGTCTTTTTCTGCCGTTATGTTTCTATCCCTCCTTTTACTCTTAGCAAAACTTGTTCCAGATTAAACTTCACTGGGATACCCTTGAAGGCCACTGGATTCTATGTCCTCTTGTGCAGCTGTTCCAAACTTTCGATCTTCCTGTTGAGTTCTAGTATGTTCCAATTATCCCTCTTACACTGGACTGCCTGCGCTATCAACTTACCATGTAGAACATATTTCATGCAATTCCATACTATAGGAAAACACTTCCCCAGTGTCATTAAACTTGAAATAATCCTTAATTTCATTAGATAGCGACATTACCTTTAGGCAATTCCAAGGTGGTTATTTACTTTTCATCCTTCATTTTTTTTAGTGGCTCCCTTTTAAAGTCAAGCTCTATCTGCACAGAAGTGTCAGACCACATTATAATGCCCACTGTGCTCCCATTACATCTGCCCCATAAAGGTAAATCACGCAAACACAAATCCATTCTAGAGTAGCCATCACGTGGCACAAAGTAAATGGTATAATCTCTTTCTGAACCATGCAATTGTCTCTAAATATCAATAAGATGAAGTTCTTCCATCCATTTTTCATACCTTTGTCCATATTCGACCTGCCTCTGCAGATAACTAACCGGAGAGTCTAACATTAAATTAAAATGAAAAGGGGATTCGAAGCACAGCACTAGAATGGTGTAAATCCTACCTATCCAATAGGTGGCAACAAGTCAAAACGGGCCAGGCATCCTCAGAACCTTTCCTGCAGTCCCAAGGGGTACCTCAAGGATCATCCTTATCGGCACTGATGTTTAATATCTATATGCAGCCGATATGTGATTTGATCTGATCTTTCAACGTACATTGCCTGGCGTACGCAGATGACATCCTCCTCTATATGCCGTTCAGAATTGACCAACCAGTGTTCTCCCCAATAATCAATTGTTTTGGAGCAGTAGCGGAATGGCTGCTGACACAAAACCTACGGATCAATTATAGCAAAACTGATGTTCTTTTTGTTACGAGGAACCGTAAGTTCATACCTCCTCCATTGCTACTGGTCAACAATGTAGAATTGAAGTCCAAACCCACAATCCAATATCTCGGCATCACATTGGACCAGCACCTGGATATGACAACACATGTGAGGAATGTGACAAAGACTATATATCATAAGATCAGAACACTACGCCACCTCCGCCCCCTACTGGATTCTACTGACTACCGAACAACTTTCCAGGCATTAGTCCTCCCACACCTGGATTTTGCGATCATCCTCCTCCACGGTATCTCTCAATCAACTTTAAATCCACTTCGTCTGGCTATGAATGCAGCTGCAAGAGTCCTCTCTGGGTCATCAAGATACGACCACATAACGCCTATCATGAAAGATCTGCATTGGCTACCTTTACATGCCAGACTCCATTATAAGTCACTAGTCCTTACTTTCAAAGCCTTGAATAACTACCCACTTACACCAATCAGCAAGCTAATTCACAGCACTCTCGAAAATAGAAACAGGAGGTCTACTGCAATGAACACCTTAATAGTTCCTAGGATGATGACATCGTGCACTAAGGCTACCTCAAACAGAGCTTTCTCAATATTCGCTCCTTTAAACTGGAATGCACTTCCCCATGAAATCCGTGGTATCAAAAGCCTAATCCTATTCCGAAAAGCTTTGAAACACCATCTGTTCACAAAATGTTACCCAGACGTCATGCCAGACACTCACACATCTGGCAAGCTTCCCACATACCCCAGACGCCTTAGCACCTTAATACAACCAGAAAATGGTTAGCCTATACATTAGCCCACCTGATAACCATTTACCTACACCATCCACACGAAATCTCTTTCAATATCCAAACGAGTTTAGAGTATTGTATATAGTATCAAGTTAACCTGTACATAGTTCCCCCGGTTCTCCCATGTGTTATTTTACCTGTTCATTGTAAACTCAATGTTGCCTGTATGCATTGCAGTATGTTTTGTTTGATGTACACCGCGCTGATTATAATAGCGCGGTATAGAAAAAAATGTCAAATAAATAAATAATAAATAAAATCCACGCTCACTGTTAAGGAGTGGAGTAGCAGTCCAGTGGTTATTTATTTTGTCCCATAAATAACACTGTCCCTAAACTTATAAAAAAGTTCCCTTGACCCTTGAAGGGTGCATATACATTTGCCAAAATCTTTTCTTTGCAATCAAAACTGACCACCAAGAAATGACCTTTATCTTTCTCAACGCACTGGACATGTATTGCTAATTTCTTGGAAAATAAAATGGCCACTGCTCCTCCTCTTAACTGCAATTTAACAAACCCTCTTTCCTTAGCCACAAATATATCTCTTGGACATAGAGAAAGCGTAGTTACTTACCTGTAAGAGGTGTTCTCTGGAGACAGCAGGAATAAGTCCTCACATATGGGTGATGCTGGCGCCGAATGAGCCCGTGCAGTAACCTCTGCCTTTGGGAGATGTACCATACATGCATGGTCCCCCTTCCTGCCTACTTAATGTTTTACTTGGACTTTTAATTAAATGGGGCCTTTGTTCCTCTATTCCTGACAAACCTAATTTAAAGCCCTATTGAAGAAGTTCATAAAAGGGGGTCAAAGGCACAAAAACTGGTTAATTGTGTATCTATGAGGAGAGGAATATTTTTGCTTTCTAAGTCTTGCCTCAGTATGATAACATAGCTCAAGACAGCAAAAACAAAAAGAAACTTCACAGGGAGGAGGGAGGGTCGTGAGGATATATTCCAGCTGACCCCAGAATACACCTGTTATAGTTGAGTAGCTATGCTTTCTCTGGGAACAAGCAGGAAGTCAGTCCTCACATATGGGACTCCCTAGCTACAAGTTACAGAAAAAAAAACCTGTAAAAAGCCACATGTGACCAGAAAAAAGGTGACCCATGAGAAACAGCAACTGAGTCAAGGACATCAGACCCACAAGCGACCCCAAGTATCAAGCGAGGAACCAGATATCCGGTAGCTTGAACACAACGAAAGGGCTGGAGAACACAAGTTGCTTTACACCCCAAACAAATAATGGAATACTGTCTGGCCAAAGGTGCTGTCCCGACAAGTCTCCCTCTCCAGGCAGTAATGAGCTGCAAGGTATAGATTGCAGACCTGCTCTTAGTAATCTGTGAACTATCATTAAAATCATCTAATAGCTGAAGATTGGAGGATGGCCAATGTAACACCAATTTTTAAAAAGGATTCCAGGGGTGATCTGGAAAAGTGTAGTTACTCACCTGTAACAGATGTTCTCTGGGGACAGCAGAAATCAGTCCTCACAAATGGGTGACTGACACCGACAGAGCCCTTGTGCGCAGCAAATCCCCAGCTTTCAGAGAAATCCTTTGGGAGTTGCTATCACGCATGCGTGGTCCCCTTCCCGCCCAAGGGTGCCATCCTGCTCAGTCAAATGACACAGCTAAAAAAAGACGGCAAAAAAGAAATAAAATAATAGGACTGCAATGCCAAGGAGAGGAGGGAGGGTCGTGAGGACAGATTCCTGCTGTCCCCGGAGAACACCTGTTACAGGTGAGTAACTACGCTTTCTCTGGGAACAAGCAGGAAGCCAGTCCTCACAAAGCACAGTTACTTACCTGTAACAGGTGATCTCTGGGAACAGCAGGAATTAGTCTTCACATATGGGTACGTCGGTACCGACGGAGCCTGCACGGGAACGCTGCCCAGCTTCCAATCAGAAAGCTTTTGGCAGCATCCCTCGCGCCTGCATGCTGACTTCCCGCCTTCTCCAGAGCCTCTCTTCAGTTGAGTTTCAAAGCTGAGACAAAGGCGAAGAGAGGAAAGGAAGAAGAAGATAAGAGATGCAACTCCTAGGGGAGGTGGGAGGGTTGTGAAGACCAATTCCTGCTGTTCCCAGAGATCACCTGTTACAGGTAAGTAACTATGCTATCTCCAGGAACAAGCAGGAATGAGTCTTCACATATGGGGACTCCCTAGCTGGAGATGCCAGGGGGAGATCCCATAAAAATGCAGGAGCCTGGACCAGGGGTACATTTTGTCTCCAGGAATCCCCGGCATCCAAAGTGGGATGGAGGGTAGGAGTTGACAATAAAGGAGCTGTGAGGAAAGAAACAGCATAGCCAAGGACTACAGGGCCCTACAGACTACAGGAGTCCTTGGTATATATGATGAGTAGCATTAAAACACCTTTAATGTACACTTAAAATATGCAGCTTACCTACTGTATTGTAGGAAGTAGAGAGCATGATGGAGTCTACTGGATAAGCAGTGGCGGAATCTTCAAGGTGACCTCCCAGCAGTGAAGATGAAGGTCCAGACCTGGAGGTAGCAGACGATCCAGGTGTCAACTGGGTAGGATTAGACGTCAGGTCTTCAATGGAAGCTTTATGGGAAAAAGCTGAAAACTCCTTTAGGCATAAAGTCATTAACATTGAGGACTAAAGGAAGAAGACTGACGGAGTTGGAGAACTAGCCCAGTCCTGGCGGGAAGAGGGGGACTGGAAAAACCCCTATTCCCAAGGAGAACAGCTGTGTACTCAAAGATAAAGATGTACACTATTTTTCCTAGCTGGCGAGAGGTAGGAAAAATATTGAAGCTTGATGCTTCAAGGACTTAAAGAAAAAATGGAAGATGTTAGCACCACAGTAGTTATAGGTGCATGACAGTTTCTGCATCGTAATATGATATGCGAAGTAGGGCGATAGACTGTCTAAAACCTCTAGAAGGTAAAACATTTAGTACAGACAGTAAGGGTGATAATGTGTAAGACATATCAACCCTTAAGAAGCCCCCCAACAGACACATATATAGACAGATATATATATATGTGGATGGAATATATATATATATATATAGATATATAGATATATATATACACACACACACATATGTCCATATGTGTATATTAGGATATGGGTGGAGAAATGTATTAAAATATATATATAGATAGATAGATATGATATACCGAAATATATATACATTTGTGGGGCATGGTTTTGCACCACCAGAGTAATGATATAGGTATGTAGACATATATGGAGATGCTACATACAAGATAACAAGTTGAAGATACATGTCTACCACCCAGCCCCATAATTGTACATGGGGAATATAAAAGAAAAAGATTCTTCGCTCTACAAGAGGGTGAACCCACTTGGGATATGTATAGAGAATCTATTTCCGTGGATTGAGGGATGCAAGAAGGCAATCCAACAAGATAACCGTGATGTTTGCGTGAGAACAGAGGATCATATGAATCTGTAAGGAACAAGGCGGGAGTTCCACAGAACACGGACATGGCAGATGTGCAGAAACGCAGAAGAAGATACCAGAGGGACCTACTGGAGGGACCCAGAGGTAGCATGCGTAAACATCAGCGTTGGATTTTCACGCAGAAGAACTTATATTTCATGTTAACACCCCAGGCCTGAGGGTGTGGAGAACCCTCACAGGCATGGGAAGGGATTATAAGCTTTTCCCTACTAATAGAGAAGCTTTAGAGACAAGGTCAATGCTCTATAGCAAGGCCCTCATAGTAGAAAGCTTCTCTGAAGACTGCAGAGAGCATTGTGCAGGAGAGATATGAGATAAACTGACTGAAGTCAGGTGTGTTGCCATATCCTAGGAGAGGAGATGGATAGAATAATGTGAGAAAGCCTAAAAGAGTAGGAGGATCCAAGATAGCTGACGAGTAGCTTGGAATCACTACTGAGGCTAGACAAAATTTTGAACAAGGGACTGGAACTTGTAAAAAGTACCAGTAATACAATCACTGTAACTGCTGCAGGCACAGCTGCTGACGGAAACAGCAGAGAGATTGTCCTGTGCCCAATAAAGAAAAACAGACAAGAAAGGAGAGGAGATATCCCTTCTCCCTGTCTGAGGAACGAGCTTGCTAGAGAAGCCTTTCAGTATGCTACCCCTCAGTTAGGGAAAAAGCCCGGTTGAGAGGGTAGAGCAAGTAATTGGAGGGTGACGTACCCATAGGGTAAGTCAATTGAAGGAAAAAATGTTCAGTTGGGACAGAACTATCAGGGGATAGTTGCAACTGCTCTTCTAGAGAGTAAGAAGAGGAGAAGTCTGTAGTCCCTGAACAAAATTTTTCCGACAGCTTAGTACACTGAAAAAGAAAAGCACAGTGAATAAACTTCTAATGGGTAGAAGTGAACTATAGAGTATAATTCCCAGCCCCTATGGTTGCTGGGAATGCTGAGACTGGCCAGAGCTGGAGGACTTCAGACTAGGCTGAGGTGTCCCTTGTTTAGGTACAGCCGAATGATGGGCAGGAGATGAACGAAACTTTCTTTTCTTAGGGAAAGAAGGTTTGGTAGGACATTTCCTACCTTTCGAAGAAGGAGGTGGCTTAGAATGGTCCTTAGTGGAAGGATAGTCAGCGGAGCATTGAGCAACCTGACGTAAAGCCTCCTTATTGAAGAGACCTTCTCCTATACAAGGAGAATGAGCCAATATAGTTTGTGCCCATCTGCTCAAGTCTGAAGCTTCGAGCCAGGCTCTGCGACGTGCTGCAATGGCAATAGCAGAGGATCTGCTAACAGACTCAAAAGAGTCTATAGAAGCACGAGAAAGGAACCAAGATATATTCCGGCTATGACTGAGTAGCAAGGAATAATTAGTAGCCTTGGGCTCTGGCATAAAAGGGGTCAAAAGAGACAATCTCTCCGTGACCTCCTGGAGTGTGAGACTCATGTGGAAAATATATGAAAGAATTCTGGAGACCAGCATAGATGTTTGGAAGGCTTGACGACCAAACGCATCGAGTGTTCTTGAAGAACGACCTAGCGGATAAGAAGAATGCTTCTTCTTGCTCTTAACCTTCCTCAGTGCTGATTCCACTACAAGGGAAAGATGAGGAAGTTGAGGCTTCTGAAATCCTGGGGAGGGAGGCACCCGGTACCGAACCTCAGTGGCTGTAGAAGGTAGAGGAAGCCGTATGGGTGATTTCCAGACCCTCAGAAGGAGATCCTGCAGAGCAGGATGTAAAGGAAGCATCATATTTTCCATTTGTGCCGATGAGCCAGGAATAGCATCAACAACCAGGGATAGAGATATTAAGAAAGGTTGCCATATCCAGGAGAAAAGCCTGAAAAGACTGATCTCCTATGGGAACCTTCCCTGGTAAGGCTAAAGAAAGAGGCTGAGCACCAGAGGACGTACCGTGGTGTGAGGAGAGAAACCTAGTAGATGGACAAGGATACTGGTATGGTAACTTAGAGGCAGTGAGTACTGCATCAGCAACCCCAGGTATCGGTTCCAAACTAGGCATCGGTGCAAGAACAGGCATCGACATCGATACCGACACAGGGCCAGCAGTTGAAGTTGTCATCAGGAACTGCTGCAATGGTACCGAGATCATGCGAGAGTTATGGCTAGGATCCTCGGAACTGCTTATCTGGAAACGACGGGAGTCGGTTCCGGGAGGCGTCGGTACCCAGTCCTCGAGACTAGATATCGATTCAAGACTCGGCATCGAAGGAAGCGAGTCTATTGATACATGTCTCGAGGGTACCGACGTCGGTGGTAGTATCGGCGATGCCGATACCGGTAAAGCAGCCTGGGTTACATCGATCGGTCCCGAAGGTACCGAGGATGCCCGATGACAACCTCTTGCCGGGAGAACGTTATTCCACACTGGTGCCAATGCCGGGGTATCGGAACCGATCGAAGCCGGTACCGTCCCGGAGCATGGCTGAGATATGGAAATGTCCATCGGTATCGTATCGCCCGGCCCCAAAAGTGCCGAGGATGCTAGAGGACGATTCCTGGTGAAGAGTGAAACACTCGACACCGAAGCCGATGCCGGGGAATCGGTACCGCTGGAAGCGGATACCCGCACCGTGCACGGCTGGGATCGAGGGAAGTCAATTCGGAGCGTATCGATCGGTCCCGAAGGTACCGAGGATGCCCGATGACGATCCCTGGTGAAGAGTGGAACACTCGACACCAGTGCCGATGCCGGGGGATCGGTACCGCTCGATGAGGATACCACCCCCGGACATGGCTCAGGTATGTTCTGTGAGGGGTGAGCCCCAGGAACAACCTGAAACCCCTTTAATGCTTTGGAGCCCGCAAATTCCCGCAGGGGTAATGCCAATGGATTCTTGAGGGTAAGGCCGGAGCCGTCACCATGCTGGGCATGGGACATACCACTCAAGCATTGACTAGTCTTAACAGACTGTTTGTGGGTTACCTGATCCTGTGAAGAGGAGAAACCGGGTTTCCTCACTGCCGAATAAAAAAACGGTATCGAGGGAAACTCTAAAAACTGAAGGTTTCCTCACAAAAGTATCCCCTGACAAGTCAGGGGAAAAAGGGTCAGGACCCACACAATTGAGACACCAACTATTGGAGTCTAAAAGGAAACAGGTGTTTCCACATCGAATGCACTTCTTAGGAAAAGAAAGCTCCATGAGGAAGAGGCCTGGTAGGCCCAACAAGTTAAGGCAAAAAACTGAAGAAAAAGTTTCTCAGAATTTAGTCAAAAATCCACCGGCGGTACCGGTGGCGGCGGGAAATACAGCCGCGACCACAAGAAAACAAAAACTAAAGTAATTAAAGTAAGTAAGGGAGACCACGTGACGCATGAGCGAGTGAGAAGTTTCACTGCTCGCTCCAAGGCTGCCCGGCCCTTAATTAATCTTTACTAAGAGCTTTTTTTTTTATCAGATTGCTGTTTTAAGGGTACGGATCGAAAGGTGTTCGCCTCTGGCAGCGGTGGCTGCAAACTCTCCCACTAATATGCCTCTTGCAACGCGTAAGGAGCGGGAGAAAGTGCCTCGGAGCGGGCCCTCTTCGGCGGGGAAGCCGCCACCCGGCATGCCACAGCCCAGCTCTCCAGGTGCAGAGAGTGTGGAATCTGGGTCGGAAGAGCTGGCACGTGAAGTAGCTAAACTTCTTGAGCCGAAGTTTGACCTGATCCTCACGAAGCTGGAAACGATGGGGGAAACCCTGACGGAATTTGGCCATCGGGTGGATGAGATGGAACACCGGGTCTCGGCCCTCGAGGACACGGAGGGCAGTCAAACTCGGAAACAGGCCGCGATGCTAAAAACTATCGAGATGCTTTGTGATAAGGTGGATGACTTAGAAAACCGCTCCCGCAGAAACAACCTGCGGTTGGTGGGAGTCCCAGAATCTCACACGGATGCGATGTTACTGCCCATGATGGAAAAATGGCTTCCCCGGGAGCTGGGGCTGGAGGACCTCGTGGGGGACCTGAAAGTAGAGCGAGTGCATCGTATCGGGCCTAAGCTGGAGAACACCCAACGGCCTCGTGTGATCATTGCCCGCATACTGAACTTTCACCACAAATGGCGGCTGCTACAAGCCTATAGGAAAAAGCGGACTTTGATGCTGGACGATCACAAAGTGCTCTTGTTTCAGGATTACTCTGCTGCGGTGGCGGCGAAACGAAAGGAGTTCTCCCCGATCTGCTCGGCGCTATTTAAGAAACAGCTGCGTTTTACCCTGGCCTTTCCAGCAACGCTCCGCGTGCTCCTCGAAGGGAAAAATCATGTTTTGACCACGGCCGCGTCGGCGCGGAGGTTCCTGGAGGACCTGGAGAAATCGGAGGCGGAGAGCAGGAGGTCGACCTGAGTGGAGGCACACCCGAATTTTTCGACGCCTGTAGTAGCTGTACCCTTCAGCAAGGGAACTAAAATGCTAAGGGGACTCATGGAGGACCTTGCTGGTTATTGAATTATCTTGCAATTCCCTGCCTGGTAGGCATGTCATGACCGACAAGGCGAATGCTCCTGTTGGGCCTGACCCGGGTGGCGGAGGGGGGGGGCCCCCGGGAGACTGTGATGGGGTGTGTGAACCAGTTTTATTGTTTGATGATATGTCTGCATTTTGTTGGGGATTTAATGCTATGTGGGGAGATATGTGAGCACGGAGGCTGTCTGGGGGCGAAGCCTGACCCCGCCCTGTTTTGGCATGGGCTCGATAATGGGGGACTCTCCTCCCGACAGCAATACTTTGGGGGAGGGGGTGGGGCAGCATTGCCGCGCACAGTGGTGGGATCCGGGCCTGGTAGAAGATGCCAGGAGTAAGATGGTTAGCTTTTTTAAGATGGTGGGAGGGGGTGTTTCGGGAAGGGGAAATGGAGCTGCAATGGGGTGAGGCGGGAAGGCGAGGTGGGTGGGGGGGTTGGGGGGCCTTTAGGGGGGGCTGGGTAGCAGTGTTGCAGAGAGGGTTTTGGAGGTGGGAGAGGGGGGGCGAGGGGGCGCGGTTAAAGAAGGTGAGGACCGAGCGGGGAGCCATTGATGGTAAGTTCAGGCAGTTGATTTTCCATGGACAGACCTGGGGGCAGTGGCTGCTGGGAGCTGAGGCTGGGCGGTTCGCAGCTGGGCATGTAGAATGGGAGATGTGGTGGCAGGGGGGGGAGGAGCCGGAGACTAATGGGGGCTGATTTGCGTTTTAGCTCCTGGAATGTAGGGGGTCTTGGCTCCCCAATAAAATGCAACAAAGTCTTGCAGGCCTTGAAGAAGCAGGGGGCACATATAGCATTTTTGCAGGAGACTCACCTTACGGATCGGGAACACGCCAAACTTAAAAGAGCCTGGGTGGGGCAAGTACACGCAGCGGCAGAGCCTGGGGGCAGGAAAAGGGGTGTTGCCATTTTATTACACCGGCAGCTTAAAGTGGAGTTGATTCGGGAAGAGCGGGACCCCATGGGGCGTTATATTTGGGTACACGGTAAGATTAATGGGGAAGAACTGATCTTGGGAAATGTCTACGCCCCTAATGTATACAATCATAGCTTCTTTAAATCCCTGGGATGTCGGCTGGCTGCAACCCCTGGATTGCCTGTAGTCTTAGCGGGTGATTTTAACTGCCCCCACGACCCTCTGCTGGATAAATCGGGGACTCCCCCGGGCGTTGGGGGGTGGAAGTCCCGGGGTGTCTCTTATTTATGCCATATGGGAGGGCTAATAGATGTATGGAGAGTTTTGCATGGAGGGGAAAGAGACTACACACATCTGTCTAGAGCCCACCAGACCTGGTCCAGAATTGATTACATCCTCTTGACTCAAAGCGAGTTGGGTAGGGTCCGCACTGCCGAGATTGGCCCCATACAGATCTGACCATGCGATGGTCAGCATCAGCTGGAGAGGACGCCACCCCCTTGGGGGACGTTGGGCGTTTCCAGGACATCTTTGGCTCAGGCCAGGGTTTCGTGACTTTGTGCGGGCAAAATGGAGTGAATATATGGCTGCGAATGAAGGTAGTGTACCCTCTGAGGCGACTTTGTGGGAGGCGGGGGAGGCGGTTGTTAGGGGTCATATCATCGCCTATGTGGCCACGGAACGGAGACGGGTGAATGCCGAGGTAGTGCGGTTGGCGCGGGAGATGCAGGAGGCAAAGAGAGAGTCGGTGCTTAAGCCGCAAGACGGGGGACTGAGAAAGTACTTAGAGACTCAAAGGCAGTTGAATAATCTCCTTCAAGACAGAGCGGTCTTTGACATGCAGTATTATCGTCATCAGCTTTTTCGATATGGAAATCGCTCGGGAACGCTTTTAGCTCGCTTAGTGCGTGATGAGCGAGGCTCCAAATTGGTAACCGCTCTTAAGACGCCTAGGGGAGATAAAGTTACAGACCCGGCTGACATTGTGCAAGAGTTTCGGCGGTTTTACAGCGAACTTTACACGCCAGGGCGGGAAGACAGAGAGCAGGAACGTTGTTTTTAAGATAGTGTTACCCTCGGGCGAGTGATGCAGCAAGAGCTGGCAGCATTAAATCAGCCAATCACTGGACCTGAAATTCAATGGGCGGTTAAGACAGGGAAGGTGCACAAGGCGCCGGGCCCCGATGGGTATGGGGCGGAAATCTACAAAATACTTGGGGAGCAAGTGGTGCCCATTTTGGTGGCAGTGTACACGGAGGTGTTAGATACTGGGCAATTCCCCCGGGATATGCGTACTGCCTCTATCTCGCTTATTCACAAGCCAGAGAAGGACCCGGAGGACCCCGCGTCTTATAGGCCAATATCCCTCATTAATTTTGACATGAAAATTTTGGCTTCCATTCTAGCGGAGAGAGCCCAGCCGGTCTTGGTTCGCCTTATTGGGAAACATCAAGCCGGCTTTGTTAGAGGCGGGGGGCAGCTTGCAACATTGCGAAAGTGCTGCTGGGCATGAAGTCCTGTATACAGCGGGATCTGCCTTTGCTGCTGGCCAGTTTAGACGCTGAAAAAGCATTTGATCGCGTGTCGTGGGATTACATGTTTGAAGCGCTGCGGCGTTTCGGTTTTACGGGACAGTTTACAGGTTGGGTCCGAGCGTTGTATGCGAAACCTCGCGCGTTTATTGCCATGGGGGGAGAGAACTCGTCAGCGTTTGTGCTGGGAAGGGGAACCAGACAGGGTTGCCCCTGTCGCCCCTCCTTTTCATACTCCATCTGGAACCTTTACTGGTAAAATTGCTACACCAGGAGGGGGTGACAGGGGTCACTTGGCCAACGGACAATATTAAACTCAGTGCGTTCGCAGATGACATGCTTCTCTGCCTAACGAATCCGCAGCAATCGTTAGAGGGAGCGCTCCATACTATCGAACGTTTTGGGACGTTCTCTGGTTTGAAAATTAACACCGCCAAGTCACTGGGCTTGGATGTGGGAGAGCGCAGTCGGGCGACATGGCGGGGTCCCTTCCCCCTGAGCTGGGCGGATGGGTCGATCCGATACTTAGGCATTCACCTCCCGACACGATTGGATCAATTGTACGAAGTTAATGTTCAGGCCCTCCTTGAGGGGACTCTGGACCGACTGCGGCGGTGGTGTACGCTACCACTATCTCTTAGTGGTAGGGTGGCCTTGTTTAATATGGTTGAGTTTCCTCGTTGGGCGTATGTTCTGCGACACCTGCCCGTCTGGATCAGGCGGTGGGAGGCCCTGCTCTTGCGTCGTCATCTGTCGCGGTTTTTATGGCAAGGACGACGGGCGCGTATAGCGATGGATGTCTTATTGCAGCCTAAAGACCAGGGTGGAGCTGGGCTTCTGTCGGTGCGTGGATACAACATGGTTTGCTGGACGCGAATTCTGCGTGATATGGTAGAGGGTAGTTCGGAGGTAGCTCCAGTGAAAATCTTGGACGTAATGGCGGCCCCATACCACCGAATGGCAATCTTGCACGAGCCCAGAGGACAAATCCCCGAGAATTGTAAGCAGTCGGGTTTTTGGAGGGTGGCGGGGCACGCATGGCAGACCCTCTGTCGGAGAAGGCAGATTCCGTGGCGCATGACAGATTGCATTCCCTTGCCCGGAAATAGGGCTTTTGCCCCTGGGTTGACCTCCGCGGTAGCTCGGCGTTGGGCGGATAGGGGTTTATGCTATCTGGGACAGCTCGGTGTAGCGGAGAGTGCGACGGTTGATTCTTTTACCTCGTTGCAGAAAAAATATGATTTAGGAACTCACGATCTCTTCTTCTACTTGCAGGCCCGACACTACTGTCTTAGGCTTCGCAAAGAATATGGGCAAATCCTGGCACGGGGGGGGGGGGGGGGGGTGTTGGAGCTGTTCACCCGGGTGGAGGGGAAAATAACGATGGGGAGGTTGGAGCTGGAGCTGCGCCCGGAGGGAGACACCTCACGTTTGGTGGCTCTGGAGGGGAAGTGGAGGAATGATGGAGTCCCGCAGGGATCTGCAGAGCGCTTGCAGGAAGCCTTTACTGCTATTAAAAAGATATCGGAAACGGTGCAACTGCAGGAAATTCAGTACAAATTTCTCTGGCGGGCATATGTGCATAATATCTGGGCAGCCAAAGTGGGCTTGGTAGCGACAGATGTGTGTGGTCTCTGCAGGGTAGACAAGGGGGGCTTGGCCCATCGCTTTTGGTTCTGTATGCATATTCAGGTGCTATGGCTAGAGATCGGGAGGACGCTGGGGAGGTGGCTGCAGCTAGATTTACAGATGAGCCCGGAATGGTGTCTATTTGACGCCTATGAACGGGAGATCCCTCTGCGCGGTGCAGCGCGCAAGCTCTGCACTAAAGGCTTTGTGGTGGTGAAGCAGGTGGTCATCCTTAGGCATTGGCTGGATGATAAGGCGCCCACAGTAGGAGAATGGGAAAGAGCTATGTGGGAGTTGATGGAGATGGAGAGGCGCTCCGCCAAGGCTCTGGGGGGGCAAAAATGGGATCAATTCCGGGAAATTTGGGGCCCCGTTGACGAGGGCGGCCCGAGTGCAACAGCTGAAAGGCTTTCCCGCAGCCCTCGCTAGAAGACAGGTTGATTAAGAATCAGAGGGGGATGGGGTAGGGGGGATGGGAGGAGGTGGGGGGGTGGGTAGCGGGGGGGGGGCTGGGCAGGGGGTAGGTATAAGGAAGTTGGGGAAATATGAGGCTTGTTGTTTTCGAGCTAGGCAGCACCGTGTTTGTATTAGATAGTTCATCGGCTGGTTTTAGAAGCCGAACTCCCCCCATTGGGGGGTCCTGGTTATCTCAATATTATGTTGAACAATTTTCTTGGTGTGTTACAGTGTATAAAATATTGGTGTTGGCTTATGTAATCTCAATAAAAAATGATTTTCCTAAAGTAAGTAAAAAGAAAAGTTTCTGCGGTGACAGGAGGACGTCCTGCCGGCTCCGCGGAAAAACGAAAACTGAAGAGAGGCTCTGGAGAAGGCGGGAAGTCAGCGCGCAGGCGCGAGGGATGCTGCCAAAAGCTTTCTGATTGGAAGCTGGGCAGCGTTCCCGTGCAGGCTCCGTTGGTACCGACGTACCCATATGTGAAGACTCATTCCTGCTTGTTCCTGGAGATATGGGACTCCCCAGCGATAGGCTACCGAGAACCCATAGCTAAAAAAAAAAAAAAAAGTCTACCTCTACAAGAGCAGCAAGCAGCCGCAACAGAAATCCAACTAAAGGAATAGCACTCCGGTAGCCTGAACACAGAAGGGTCGGAGGGCAGGAGTTGCCTAGACCTCGAAAAGGTTATGGAGTACAGCCTGGTCGAAGGCACTGTCCCGTCAGGACTCCCTTATCCAGGCAATAATGAGTTGCGAAAGTGACTCGAAGACGAGGTGGCAGCCTGGCAGATGTCTGCCAGAGGAACAGAGCACGAATGAGCCACTGATGCCGCCATGGCCCTGACCCTATGAGCAGTAACATGACCCTCCATCAGAAGCTTGGCTGCCTTGTATGCCCAGGCAATACAGTTTTCTACCCAATTGGACAGCGTACACTTTGATACCGCCACCCCCAGCTTACTGGGGTTGTAGGATACGAAAAGCTGAGAAGCCTTCTGATGCGCTTGCGTATGCTGGATATAGAAGGCCAACACCCTCTTACAGTCCAGGGTATGCAGTACCGTCTCTGCCCGACTGGCATGCGACCTGAGAAAAAAAAGGTAGGCAGAACCACCTACTGGTTGAGGTGGAACGAGGCGACCACTTTCGGAAGGAACTTGGGGTGTGTGCGAAGCACCACCTGGTTCCTACAGCATCTGGTGTAAGGCCTTTCTGACACTAGGACCTGGAGTTCGATCACCCTGCAGAGAGATGTGAGTGCCACCAAGAAAACCACTTTCCAAGAGAGATAGTGTAGATGGCAAGTAGCCATCGGTTCAAAGGGCAGCCTAGTAAGCTGCCCTAGCACCACATTCAGATCCCATTCAGTCGCCGGGGGGGTGGACCGGGGTTTTCAAGGGAAGCAAGCCCCTGAGAAACCGAGACACCAAAGCGTGGTAGGAAAGAGGCTTCTCATCTACTGGGAAGTGGTTCGCCACAAGGGCACTGAGGTGCACTGACAGAGTTGGACTTGAGGCCCAAATCAGAGAGGTGGAGAACATATTGCAAAACCACCCCCACCGGGCAAGAGAAAGGATCTACCTCCTGCTCCTCACACCACGACCCAAAACTGTGCCACTTGAAGGCATAGGTCTGTCTGGTCGACGGGCTCTGTGAGGCCAGCAAGACCTCCTCAATATTCCTTGGAAGGAGGAGCGGAGCAAGAATTACCCTTTCAGCAGCCATGCCATCAAGGTGAGGGAACCGAGGTTGGGGTGCAGGAGAGCGCTGCCCTCCTGAGATAGGAGACGCAGCAAGGACCCCAAGGGAATGGGAGCCTCAACCACTAGCTGCAGTAGAAGCAGAAACCAGGGTTGCCTGGGCCACCGTGGGGCGATAAGGATGACCGAAGCTCTGTCCTGGAGAATCTTGAACAGAGTCTTGGCCACCGGAGGCATCGGGGGAAATGCATACAAAAGGTTCACCGACCATGATACCAGAAATGCATCAGCGGCACCCTGTCTGGGAACGGCAGCTGGGAGAAAAAAATGGGGCAACTGGTGATTGTCCAGACTCGCAAATAGGTCCATCACCGGCCACCCCCGGGTCCAGAAAAGCCTATTGGCTACCCTGCGGTCCAGCTGCCATTTGTGGGGCTAGAGAATCCTGCTGAGCCCGTCGGCTAGCCAGCTGTCTTGGCCCAACAGGTAGACTGCTCGGAGATGAATGCCATGCCAGGCTGCGAAGGAGCACAGGTCCAGAGTTTCCTGACATAGCAGACGGGATCCCGTACAACCCTGCTGGTTCACATAGAATATGGCCACCTGGTTGTCTGTCTGCACCAAGACCGGTTCGTGGGCCAAGAGCTACCTGAAGACTTCTAGGGCTAGGTGGATGGTGTGGAGTTCCAAGAAATTGATTTGTTGGGTCCTCTCGCTCGGAGACCAAACTCCTTGAGTGCGGAAACCCTGGCAATGCGTCCCCCAGCCCAGCAGGGATGCATCTGAGGTCAGGATCCTCGTGTGTAGAGGAGTCTGGAAAGGCATTTCTGCCTACACGTGATGCGGTTGGAGCCACCAGGCCAGTGACTGTACCAGATGCCTCGACACACTGATCCTGTCCTTGAGGCACCCTGTGACCTGAGACCATTGGTCTCTGAGACACCATTGAGCAGTCCGCATATGGAGGCAGGCATCTGGGGTCACATGGACTGTGGAAACCATGTGCCCGAGGAGGTGCAGGAACTGCCTTGCTGACACTACAGACCTACGACTCACTTGTCTTGCTAGAGTCATAAGCCTGCTTGCCCTGTCTGCAAGCAGAAAGGCCTTCGCCTAAAGGATGTTGATTCTGGCCCCAATGAACTCCAGCTATTGAGTTGGAGTGAGGCTGGACTTGGGGTAGTTGATTATGAACCCTAGATGTTGTAGCACCTGGATGCTGTGAGTTGTGGCCTGGTGGATCGTTGGCTGAAGTGCATCTGATGAGCCAGTTGTTGAGATAGGGGAAGACAAAGACCCCTTGGAGCCTGAGAAAGGCGGCAACCACTGCCCAGCACTTTGTGAACACTCTGGGGGGCCAAGGCAAGGCCAGATTGAAATACCCCGTACTGGTAATGATTTCCCCCCAACCACAAAGTGCAGAAATTGCCTGTGGCTTGGGTGTATTAGGATGTGTGTATATGCATCTTTTAGGTCTAAGGAGCAAAGCCAGTCTCCCTGGTGGAGGTAAGGCAGCAATATCCCAAGGGAGAGCATCTTGAACTTCTCCCTCACCAGGAATTTGTTGAGGTTGCGCAGGTCGAGGATGGGTCCGAGGCCTCCTGTTCTCTTTGGCACCAGAAAGTACATGGAGTAGAAGCCCCTGCCCTGCAGGTGGTGGGGCACCGATTCTACCGCCCGATCCTCAAGAAAGCACAGTTACTTACCTGTAACAGGTGATCTCTGGGAACAGCAGGAATAAGTCTTCACATATGGGTACGTCGGTACCGACGGAGTCTGCGCGGGAACGCTTCCCAGCGTCCAATCAAGAGCTTTTGGAAGCATCCCAGCACGCCTGTGTGCTGCCTTCCCGCCTTTCCCAACTGCCTCTCCTCAGTTAAGTTTTAAAGCTGAGACAAAGAGAGAGAGAGAGGAAAGGAAAGATAGATAGAGAGACAACTCCTGGGGAGGTGGGTGGGTTGTGAAGACTTATTCCTGCTGTTCCCAGAGATCACCTGTTACAGGTAAGTAACTGTGCTATCTCCAGGAACAAGCAGGAATGAGTCTTCACATATGGGGACTCCCAAGCTGAGATGCCTGGAGTCCCAGCATGTCATAGGTTGGAACATGCTATCTCCCAGAACACCAGGCATCCTGAGGATGGAGGGTAGGAGTTGAAGAAAGAAAGATGCTGTGGAACAGCTAACCTAGTACAGGACTGCAGAGAAGGAGTCCATGTGTGGATGACGACTCATCAATGATATTGCAAAGAATATTACAATATGGACCTCCCCTGACAGGATTTCACAGAAGTATGGAGGTTCATGGATCTACTGGGGAACCCAGTAGAGGAACCGTGAAGAGGACCTCACTGTAAAGTGGAGGTAATAAACCTGTAGGAAAACAGTGGAGGTCAGAATTCTGAAAGGTAACAGGTAACCCCAGTAGGAAAAACTGGGGTAGTACAAAAACTGTGGGCCTTAAGCGGAAGGCTGTATGACAAAAACCTAACTCTTTTGGCGGCAGAGTGGCTCACTCTTAGGAGCAAAAAGAGAAAGGCTAACCGATTTGGACAAACAGGCACAGTCCTTGTGAGGAGAAAGGGTATGGGAACCCCTTGTATCCCAAAAAGAGGACAAATGCCTGAGGCGTTAAAGCCTGTGATTAACTGAAGATCCACAATGTCTCTCCTAACTGGGGTAAGCTAGGAGAGATATTGGGCACGGAGAGCTTCAGAGGTACCTAAACCCTTAGGTTATGGTATAAAAATTGACGACTACCACAGGAGTGGTTGTGTGCGTAGAACCCCAAACCTGCTGGATAGCAAAGGTATGGGTAAAGCCCCTCTGTCAGAAACATATAGCTATATGAGCATAGACAGTCAGATAGATAAGTATGTGGAGACATATCTTTCTATAATGAAATATCTCAACAGATACATATATACACATATATATACACATATATATACACATATATACACATATATACATATATATATACACATATATACATATATATATACATATATAGATATAGATATAGATATATATAGATATCTAGATATAGATATATATAGATATCTAGATATCTAGATATCTAGATATATAGATAGACATGGAGAAATTTCACTTACCGTTAATTTCCTTTCCTGGAATACTGCTAGACCAGTCCAGAAAAACGGGTTATGCACCCCTGCCAGCAGATCTTGGAGACAGAGAATTCTACCAGAGCTCTGATAGGCTGGAGCCTGGTGATATAATCCTACCCCTAGGGGTCTCCCTCAGTTACGTCCACAAGCTAATGCAACATGAACTGTAACATCACCCTAGAGGGTCCCAAGTGAACTATATACAAGGGAGCCGAAGAACTCCCTAGAGCTGAAAACAGTATCCACCTACGAACCCATGGACTGCCCAGGGCGAGGCATACCGGCAAAGAGAAGAACCGCGGTTGGCGGCTGCACCGCACCAGCGGCACTCCAACCAACAGCAGGGCGGGTCCTGGACTGGTCTAGCAGTATTCCAGGAAAGGAAATTAACGGTAAGTGAAATTTCTCCTTCCAGTTCATACTGCTAGACCAGTCCAGACAAACGGGCAGTACCCAAGCTACCTGCTTTCAAGGGGGGGCAAGGCCGCCGACAGCTCAGCAACTCCAAAACGGACTTCCTGACGGGCATGAACGTCCAACCTATAATGACCGCCAAAGGTGGACAGCGACGACCAAGTCGCCGCCCAGCGAATACCGAGGAGAACTACATGAGACCTCCCGGCCTACAAAGTTGCTTGCGCCCGAGAGGAGTGAGCACGGAGTCCCGGTGGAGCTTGTTCTCCTTGAAGAAAGTACGCCGCCTCAATGGCCTCCGTAACCCATCTAGAAATGGTAGATTCGGAGGCTGCGGATCCCCGACGAGAACCCGCGAACAAGACAAAAGAGGAACAGTCTCATGGAAGGGTCTGGCGACCCCCAGATACCGAAAAAGAACCTTCTTAAGGTCCACCGCCCGCAACGGAGACCGACCACTGTCACACTGCGTCTTTGGAAAAGACGGAAAGGAAAGAGGCTGGTCAACAGCGAACGGCGTCAGCACTTTGGGCAACAAAGGAAGGGACAGTTCTCAGAGAAACGCCTTCGGAGGAAAACGAGAGATAGGGATCTCGACACAGAGAACCTGGAGCTCAGAAACACGGCGTGCCGAAGTTATGGCCACCAAGAAGACTGCCTTCAGAGTCCAATCTAGAAGAGAACAGGCCCTCAGAGGCTCAAAGGGAGGAGCAACGAGGGCACAGAGGACAAGCACGAGAGCCCACGCCGGCACAGGCGAACGCAGAGGAGGCCGGAAGGCCCAACTCCGCGGAGAAACCGAGACACGTCCAAATACGAAGTTATCGATCGCCCCGGTATAGGACCCCGAAAACAAGTTAAAGCGACCATTTGTACTCGCAAGGAATTGAATGCTAATCTCTTATCCACTCCGGCCTGTAAAAAGGACAGGATGTCCGGAATACCGCAACGCCAGGGTGTGAGGTTATTTTACGAACACTAACCATCAAGAGACGCCAAACCCGAGCTTAAGTCAGCGTCGTGGAAGACCACCGCGCCGTGAGAAGCGCCACGACCACGCTAGGCGAAGAGCCGTAGCGAGCAAACCGGCGGCGGTAAATAGCCAGGCCGAAAGCGAGTAAGGAGCCGGGTCTTCCATCTCCACCGGTCCGTGAATCAGAAGGCCGAGAAATGCCTCGAGGCGGAGCAGCCACACCCCAGACAGACGGAAGAGATCCGCATACCATGGTCCGCGAGCCCAATTCGGAGCCAGCAGGAGTACAGGGCCACGACGGTCTCAGAGCCGCCGGAGAACTATGCATATCACGGATCAGGGAGGGAAAACACACAGGAGAAGATGAGCCAGCCACGGTTGAGAGAGAGCATCTATGACGTGCGCTCCCTCGTCCCTCCAATGGCCGAAGTACAGCGAAGCCTTGACAGTCTGCGCCGTAGCCATTAGATCCATGGTCGGCAGTGCCCACAGGTGAACAATGGACCGGAACGCATCCGGCTGCAGAGCCCAGCCCCCGGGCTCCAGAGAGTGCCGGCTGAGAAAATTGGCTTACACATTGTTCACGCCTGTGATGTGCTGCGCCGATAGCCTGAAGATGTTCCTCCGCCCACGGGAGGAGCAAACGCCTCTCCTGGGAGACATCCGGACATTGCGTGCCGCCTAGGCGGCTTAGGTAAGCAACCGTTGTGGCGTCGGACAGGAACCGAACCACACGCTGCTGCAGAAGAGGCTGAAACTGAAGAAGGGCGAAGCGCACTTTCCGCGTCTCGAGACGATTGATAGACCCTTGGGCTGCGCGAGGTGACCAACTCCCCTGCGCCGAGGCCAAGCCGCAAGGCGCTCCCCAACCGGAGAGGTCGGCGACTGGCGTCACCAAGATCCAGCGCAGAGACTCCAGAGGGACCCCCGTAGAAGATTGTGTGCCTGAAGCCACCAGCGGAGGCTGCGGTGCACCGGCAGAAGCAAAGGTAACCGGATTAGATAACTGTCTGACACCGGCGACCAACGAGATAGAAGCGCCGTCGGCAAGCAGCGCATGTGCACTTCTGCCCACGGAACGAGGGCTATCGTTGCTGCCAAGGACCCCAAGAGTTGAAGGTAGCCCCCAAGGCCGAGGTGCCGCTTGATCCAAGCAGCGGCGGAGCTGAAGAGAGATCTTCTGAAAACGTTCCTAAGGTAGAAACACCCGCCCCCGACGAGTGTCGCACCCAGCCCCTAGAAAATCCAGGACCTGAAGCATCCCAAAATAGACAGAGTAACGGCCCAGTCCTCCTTCCAACGGTGGACCGGGACGAATGGCATCTAAACGCTGGAGCCTGGAAATGAAGCAACATCCGCTGCCCATTGCCGCAGGCTGAGCCATCTCCGAGCTACCGATACCGGTGCTAGGAAGAGAGCTGAGCCGCAAGAGATCACAGAATGCCTCTGCCCGGAATTCAGCGATGGATTCAAAATGAACCAACTCGGGAACACCTGGAAGCTGCTGAATCCAGCGAAAGGAGGCCCGAGCTGCTAGACCTCTGCACACCCCTGCAAGAAGGAAATAGCGGGCAAAGGAAAACCAGTCTTCAGCAGCCTCCCAACTCTTTAGGTCTTGCTGGTCGCGGAGCGCCGCTCCGCCCTCAACCGGAAGTGTGGTATGCCTGATGACCCTGGTCAGAATGCATGAACTGTCGGGTATGTCAACCAACAGTCCAAGTGAAAGGAGACCAAGGGTATAACTGACCAATACTGCGTGCCGTACGAATGCCCTGGAAAATGGGATCCGGCTGCAACCGGATTTGAGAATCCGGAGGATCAGGCGTGTCGGCCAGGGGGAGCGACTCCATCACCTGTGTGATTAGAGCCGGCAACTCCTCTTTCCGAAAAAGGCTGAGAACTGTCAGCGAAGAAAACAGATGGAGAATATTCCCCATCTCCGTACTCCAACGAGTCAGGGCTGACCTCCGAAGATTTAAAGTCTTCTTGAATATCCATAGTACCCCGCAAGGCACATGCAACGCTCCAAGGAGGATGTACTGCTCTAAGGTCTGAGGACTTATGGGACCACTTGCGAGAACACGCCATATGCTTGCCTGCTACTGGGCAGGTGTAGGAGATATTCCAAAAGACTCCAAAAGTCACAGGCGTCATGCCAGATGGAAGAGTGTGAGGAAGGCACTGTCAGTCAAGGCTGCTGTGGCCTCCAGCGGCTGTGGAAGCGACATGGGAGCTGACTGAATCGTTTCCTGCAGGAAGATCCTGCAGCAGGGGCTCTGAGGAGGGAGGAGATAAGGTGCTGATGAACCCATCTAGCAGCGCAGTGGGAATGGGGAAAGAGTCTCCGGGATGCAGCGTGCAGGTGAAACACAAGCCATCTCTTAATTCCCCATTCGGCTGATTACTTATTACATATAATACAGCCAGAGAAACAAGCATTGTAGAGACTTAAACCACCTTTCCTCTTTTTTTCCCTTTTTTTTTTTTTGCATTTAAAACAAAAATCAAGGTAGGCTCAGGGAAACCGAAGACTCTTCAAAGAAAAGGATTTTGAAACTCTCCGTGCCTCCACAGCATGTTTAAATGTGTGGAAACTGCTGTCTAGAGCTGTTCCCTCCAAAAAGAAACACTGAAGAGAAAAACAAAATGGCCGCTGGCACAGAAAAACTGTCAGGTATTCACTGAGCTGAGAAGGGAACTGTCAGTCATTCACTGTGCTGGTACAGAGAAACTTTCAAAGTCAGGGTAAGGCCAATACAGTAACTGAAAGTAGGGAAATTAGAGTTTGATTCCTCCGCAGCCACTCAAACCTCCATGGTAGGGGCTGAAAGGTGTTTCTGGGGAGGGATGTAGAAGCTCAAACCCAGCTGTACGGAAGATGACAGTGAGTATGTTTAATTAGGTAGAGCCCAAAACAGTCAGGATCCAAAACACTGACTTAAAATTCCAATCAAATGGTATATTGAAAAAGACAGGTACAATATTCCAGTAAGACGTACAAAGTAACCCGGCTGCAGTATGTGGATTAAAAATTTTAAAGTAGGAACTTCAAAACTCAGAGGCAGCCGGTCCGGGAGCAGTAGCTGAGGCTAGTGAGAAAAAAACAGGCTACTCACAGTTTCCTTTCAGGAATTGATACCTGAACTTCCCGGGGATGTCCGTGGCAAAGACTCAGCGCAGCGTAAAGCCAATGGAGAGCTCCACTGAAGCCAGGCTCAGGAGATCCCAAGTTTATCTGGGGAATCAAGACGCTGGGGGAAGAGCATAGTTGATTTCTGAGGTCCCTGTGTGTCTTCTGACAGCTTATGCAGCGTAGACCTGAATAAGGCATAGGGAGAACTAAAAAAAAAAAAAAAACTCTGCCCCGGAGAAACAGGCATTTAACAATATTCCCCATACTATGCAATGCCTCAGCCAGCCTTCTTTGTTGGGCACAGTGGGGGATGGAACCCATGAGCCCTGCACCAGTGGTCACTGTCTTAGCATTGTACTGTGGCTCTGAATTGCATCCGGTTCTCTAATCATGCCTTCCGTACTTTTTATTCATTATGTTAATACATAGGCAGAGAAAAAGGAACCCCCACACAACTCACAGCTAGCCAGTGTTGTGGAAAAATTTAAACAGCAATTTTATTTTTTTGGTGCTAGAAGCCAGCAAAGAGAGAAGGAATCTGGCTTCCCGCCAAAAACCAGGGCTCATTAGCTATTCAAAATGGCCGCCGGCAAAAATAAACCTCAAAAAGAGTGAATTAAAACCCCCAAAAGCTAAGGAATTAACTTAAAAAGTCAAATGACAAGGTGGGGGGGGGGGGGGGGGGGTTGCAGGCATGAGAGAAATGCCTAAAATCGCTGAAAAATCAAGAAAAATAAATCCAGTCACCACAGAGTTGCAGACAGCAGTGGGAGAAAGACAGGTTTTGTACTCACAGTACCGAAAGTGCAGAGAATCCACGGACCGCTGCTGAGAGCACTGCCAGCTGCCTCACCACTAAAATCAGCCACAGGGACTGGATTTTAGGAGGCTTACCATCCAGCTAAATAGTCTTCTTGACTAGTGCTGGGAAGTCTGCACATCAGCGAGCTCTACTGTGACCCGCAGGACACAGGAGCTCAGCTAGAATTCATCCTGGTGCCCAGATAAGTACACTGGCAACTACAGGGTATAATAATCTCTCCCAGAGAAATCACAAAGCAATAAAGCATCTTAAATTTTTTTGAAGGAGCAAAAAAAAAAAGCATCCAGATCTGCTGGAGACAGAGAAAAACTGAGGGAGACCCCTAGGGGTAGGATTATATCACCAGGCTCCAGCCTATCAGAGCTCTGGTAGAATTCTGTGTCTCCAAGATCTGCTGGCAGGGGTGCATAACCCGTTTGTCTGGAATGGTCTAGCAGTATGAACTGGAAATAAGAATATATCTATAGTGAGATATGGAGGGGCATAAAATACACACAAAAGATAAATATGAATATGTAGGCCTAAATATGGGTGTCTGCAATTAAACAGACAGAGATATGCCTACAGCATGGTATTCACATAAGATATGTGGAGAGGAAAGATTCATCTAATAACAAGGAGGTGGAACCTACTTGAGAAGATATTTATTTATTTAACAGCTTTTATATACCGCGCTATTCATCATCAGCGCGGTTTACAATTTAACAACTTCATACTTAAAACATATAACATATATCAAGATTACAGATAACAGGGAGTAAAGCACAGTTACTTACCTGTAACAGGTGATCTCTGGGAACAGCAGGAATAAGTCTTCACATATGGGGTACGTCGGTACAGACGGAGCCTGCGCAGGAACGCTCCCCAGCTTCCCAAAAAGGAAAGCTTTTGTGAGCATCCCACAGCGCCTGCGCGCTGCCTTCCCGCCTTTCCTAACCAACTCTCCTCAGTTCGAGTTTAAAGCTGAGACAATAGAGAGAAAGAGGAAAGGAAAGATAGAAAAGAGATACAACTCCTAGGGGAGGTGGGTGGGTTGTGAAGACTTATTCCTGCTGTTCCCAGAGATCACCTGTTACAGGTAAGTAACTGTGCTATCTCCAGGAACAAGCAGGAATGAGTCTTCACTTATGGGGACTCCCTAGCTGAGATGCCTGGGAGATCCCCAAGGATATGAGACCCTGAAAGGGGTCTGCGTCCTCCTATGGATCTCAGGCATCCATCCAGGGAAGGAGGGCAGGAGTTGTTTAAGAATGGAACAGGTGTCTGAGGACAGCCTGACCAAACAAGGCATCCCGGCGGGAATCCTTGTCCAAGCAGTAATGGGCTGTGAAGGTATGAATAGAGGCCCAGGTGGCTGCTCGACAGATCTGGTCGATGGACACAGAATTTAGATGAGCCATAGCCCTCACATTATGAGCTGTGACATGGCTCTCCAGAGAAAGGTTCTTCCTCTGGTAGGCGAAAGAAATACACTGAGCAATCCAATTGGACAGTGTTCTATTTAAGACTATTTAAGACTAATAAAAGAAAATATTTTTTCACTCAACGTGTAATCAAACTCTGGAATTTGTTACCGGAGGATGTAGTAAAGGCTGTTAGTGTAGCTGGGTTTAAAAAAGGTTTGGACAAGTTCCTGGAGGAAAGGTCCATAAACCATTATTAAGAAGGGACCCAGGATATCAATGCTTGAACCAATACAAGCATTGTGGAACCTGTGTCCCTTGGGGAAACTGCTAGGTACGTATGACCTAGATTGGCCACTGTTGGAAACAGAATACTGGGCTTGATGGACCTTGGTCTGACCCAGTATGGCATATCTTATGTTCTTATGTTCTCTTAGAGACTGGAAGTCCCAAATGAGAAGGATCAAAAGCAACAAAAAGCTGGGAAGACTTTCTATGTTGCTGTGTCCTATGTAAGTAAAAAGCAAGAGCTCTTTTATAATCCAGAGTATGAAGATTCCTCTCTGCACTGGATGCATGAGGAGCTGGAAAAAAGACAGGTAAATATACCTCTTGATTAAGATGAAAAGGTGAGACCACTTTAGGCATAAAGTGTGGATTTGTTCTAAGGACTACCTTGTCATGATGGAACCTTGTATAAGGTGGATTAGCCACTAAGGCCTGCAGTTCACTGATGCGGCGAGCAGAAGTGACCGCAATGAGGAAAATAACCTTCCAGGAAAGAAATTTCAAGGAGGTAGTGGCTAAGGGTTCAAAAGGTGGCTTCATAAGCTGACCAAGAACCAAATTTAAGTCCCATGCCACCGGAGGAGGCCTAATGGGAGGTTTAGTTAAAGTTAGGCCTCTCATGAATCTTGAAATAATAGGATGAGAGGAGATAGGTTGTCCATTGATGGGCTTAAGGGATGCTGCAATAGCACTCAAATGGACTCTTACTGAATTTGTCTTAAGTCCTGCATTGGAGAGATGCAGGAGATAGTCTAACAAAGAAGTTAAAGGTAGTGCCAGAGGGTTAAGACCCTTTTCAGCACACCAAATGGAAAATCTTTTCCACTTAAAAGCATAGGAACGCCTGGTGGAAGGTTTCCTGGCAGCATGGAGGATATCCTTCACCTGCTGAGAAAGATTCAAGTCTTGAAGGTCTAGGCCTTCAGTAACCAAGCTCTGAGGTGAAGGGACTTGGGGTTTGGGTGCCACAAAGTCCCTTCCTCCTGAGACAGAAGGTCTGGAGCAGCTCCCAAGTCCAGGGAGGGGGCTTGGGAGAGATGCAGAAGTAGAGGGTACCACACTTGGCGTGGCCAGCGTGGAGCTATGAGGATCATAGATCCTTGATCCCTCTGGAGTTTGAACAGTCTTGGGAATCAAGGGAATGGGTGGAAAGGCATATAGGAAGCCCTGACCCCAATGAAGGAGGAAGGCATCCTTGGCCTGAACCCGACACGGAATTCTGGAACAGAACCGGGGAAGTTTGGCATTCCACAGACTTGCAAAGAGGTCTATGTCCGGGGTTCCCCATTCTTGAAAGACTGAGTACCTGATCCATGTGCAGGGACCATTCGTGTGGAAGCAGAACTCGACTGAGTCTGTCTGCCCAAGAGTTTTGGATTCCTGGGAGATATACTGCCAGGAGATGGATTTGATGCTCTCTGGCGAAGGCCCATAATCTTAGAGCTTCGTTGCAAAGCGACAGAGAGCCAGTTCCTCCTTGCTTGTTTATGTAAAACATAGCTACTTGATTGTCCGTATGAATAAGGACTGTCTTGTAGCTGAGGAGGGTATGAAAGACCTTGAGAGCTAGAAACACTGCTCAAAGTTCCAAGTGGTTGATATGAAGAGAGGTCTCCTGTGGGGACCAAGTGCCTTGGGTGGAGAGGTCTTGTAGATGAGCTCCCCAACCTGTTTGGGAGGCATCTGTTGTGAGGGTTGCTTGGGGCAACAACTGTTGGAAGAGGGACCCCAGCAACAGATTTTGAGTGGACATCCACCATTGGAGAGAGCAAAAGAGATGTTTGGAGGTTGCTATTTGGTCTGAGAGAGCTCCTGAAGCTTGAGTCCACTGGGTGGACAAAGTCCATTGAGCTGCTCTCATGTGTAGGCGAGCATAGGGTACCACATGTACTGTGGAAGCCATGTGGCCTAGCAGTTGTAGCATCTCCCTGGCAGTTAAGTGGCTCTTTGACTGAATCTGGGAGGCTAGCTGCACTAGACGTTGGCAATGGGCCTGAGGAAGGTAGGCCCTTGCAGTGGTGGTATCCAACCAGGCCCCTATGAATTCCAGGGACTGAGTAGGGATGAGCAGGGACTTTGTGAGGTTTACTACCAGTCCCAGATACTGCAGAATGCGCCTTGTGCGGTCCAGGGAAATCTGGGCTTCTGACTGAGATGGAGCTCGGATGAGCCAGTCGTCCAGGTATGGGAAAACAAATATTCCCAGAGTGCGAAGAAATGTAGCAACTATTGCCATGCATTTGTTGAACACTCTCGGAGCAGAGGCCAGACCAAAAGGAAGGACTCTGTATTGGTAATGTTTTCCCTGGAAAAGAAAACGTAGGAATTTTCTGTGAGATGGATGGATGAGAACATGTGTGTACGCATCCTTGAGATCTAGAGAACAAAGCCAATCCTGACTTTGAAGGTATGGAAGGAGAGTGCCCAGAGAAAGCATCTTGAACTTCTCCTTGCATAGAAATTTGTTCAATTCTCTGAGATCTAGAATGGGTCTGTATCCCCCTGTCTTCTTTGGAATGAGAAAATAGGGGGAGTAGAACCCTGACCCTTGTTGAATTTGAGGAACTTCTTCTATTGCCCCTTGGGCAAGAAGGGTAGTTATCTCCTGACCTAAAAGGTCGAGAAGAGATGTGGGAGAATTGAAGTGTCTCACCATGGTGTGGGGAGGAAGGTCTGAGAAATGAAGTTTGTAGCCCTCTCTTATGATGGAGAGGGTCCACTGCTCTGATGTGATTTGCTCCCATCTGGGAGCAAAAAGAGCTAACCTTCCTGGAATGGTGAGAGGTTCTGGCTGTGTTAAAGCCAGAAAGGCTAAGTTCTCTAGCATCAAGTAAAAAACCCTGAGGGGATTGGGACTGCTGGGTTACAGCAGCCCCTGTAGACTTAGGCCTGGCCTGCTTAGGTTGCTGACGCTTAGCGGTAAAGCGACCTGTAGAAGATTGTTGGCCAGAAGTGGAAGGAAACCTGCCCTTCTTGAAAAAAGACTTTTTAAAAGTCTTTTTCATGGCAGGAATGGAGGTAGACCTTGAAAGTCTATCCAGAGCAGAATTCTCTGCATCCATTTGAGTGGCTTTAATTTGCCACTCTCTGCCAAACAGATTTTCACCTGTACAGGGCAGATTTCGTAAGCCATCTTGAACCCAGGGCTCTACATCAGAAGCCTGGAGCCAAGCAATTCTGCGAGCAGCTATGGCAATGCCTGAGGCTCTACTGGCACCTTCAAAGGAGTCAAAGGCTGCCCTGTCTGAAAACTTGGAGATGTCTTGAATATGCTTAAGCCACATGCGGAATTCTTCCCTTTTATCTTCTGGAATAAAAGGGAGGAAAGTGTGCAGCTTTTCTGCCACTTCTTTCAGAAACATACCCATATAAAGGCTATATGAGTTGATTCTGGCAATAAGCATACTGGCCTGGAAGATTTTCCTACCAAAAGCATCCAAGGTCCTGCATTCTCTTCCTGGAGGAGCAGAAGAGTGTCTCTTTGTACTCTTTATCCTCTTCATAGCTGACTGCACCACAATGGAATGGTGAGGAAGCTGAGTTTTCTGGAACCCAGGACAAGGAGGGACACGATACATAGTGTCCAACCTGCGAGAATGAGGAGAGAGAGTGAGAGGAGTCTCCCATAAATCAATCATGTGTTCATGAAGAATCTCATGAATTGGTAGGGTGACTGCCTCTTTAGGAGCCCTAGAGTATCCTAAAATATCTAATTTTTTTGCTCTAGGCTCTGATTCAGAGGTTACTGAAATAGAGAGTCCTTTAGCTACTTCTCTTATGAAGTCTTGAAAGGACAAGTCCTCTGGAGGAGACATTCTTCTTTTTGGAGAAGGCGGCTCCTCAGGAAGGGCTAAGGATACTTCAGGAGACTCATCTGATGTATCAGAATCATCAGAGGAATCGAAGTATCGCCTGTCAGGGTGCTCTTCTAACGCTCGATACGCGTATCGAGCGGTATCGACATCGGGCGTCCCCGGTACCGGATCGGTACCGAGAAGTAGCCCTGGACAAGGAACAGCAGCAGTCGGTATCCTGGTCGATGTCGATGCAGATGGTACTGGCATCGGGGCTGGTGCCGGTACCGGAGCCGATACCGACAAAGGAGCTCGTTGCAGTACCACCGGCGTCGCAGCTTGAATGAAGGCTGAATAGCCTTGCTGCATGGACAGAACATTCTGATCCATCGACGCCATGAATGCCTGGAGGTCGGTATCGGTAGATTGTGCCGGTACCCCAGAGCATTCTAACAGGTGATCGGTCGAGGCCGTGCCATCGATGTCAACCTGTAACCCCATAGGAGGAGCTTTGGAAGCCGGAGCTTCCCGCCGGGGTTGTTTGGCTGGTGCAGGATCCTCGAGGGCAAGCCCGGAGGCATCTCGATGCTTAGAGGGAGATCTACCCTTCGAGGACCTGCTAGGTTTATGTTCGGTTACCTGAGATCCTTCAGGAGAAGAAGACCTGGAAGATGTTGATGCTACTGCCGGTGCCTCAGCGGGAAACAGCACATGGAGCTTAGCTGCTCGGTTCTGTAACCCCCGTTTAGACATTAGGGAGCAGGACGGACAATCCGGAATGGAGTGTTCAGGACCCAAACATTTAAGACACCATTCATGGGTATCAGTAACAGAAATGAAATGAAATGAAAAGTTAGATATGATTGGAATATCAGAGACATGGTGGAAGGAGGACAACCAGTGGGACACTGTGATACCTGGGTACAAACTATATCGTAATGATAGAGCTGAACAAATTGGTGGAGGGGTTGCGCTCTATGTTAGAGAGGGCATTGACTCAAAGGATTAAAGTTTTGCAGGAAACAAAATCTGCTGTAGAATCTATATGCATTGAAATTCCATATAAAAGGGGGAAGGTGATGGCAGTGGGGGTGTACTATCGAGCACCTGGCCAGAATGACCAAATGGATGATGAAATGCTCAAAGAAATCAAGGAAGCTAACAAAAGATACAGCGCAGTAATAATAATGGGTGATTTCAATTACCCCGGTATCGACTGGGTCAGTGTCACGTCAGGACATGCTAGGGAGATAAAGTTCCTAGATGAAATAAATGACTGCTTCTTGGAGCAGCTGGTTCATGAACCGACCAGAGGGGAAGCCATATTAGACCTAGTCCTTAGTGGAACACCAGATCTAGTGCAAGAGATAAGGGTGTTGGGGCCACTTGGCAATAGTGATCATAGCATGATCGCCTTTGATTTAATTAGCGGAGGAGGGATAGTAAGGAAATCCACAGTACTACCTTTTAACTTTCGAAAGGGAGACTATGATAAAATGAGGAAAACAGTTAAGAAAAAACTAAAAGGAGCAGTAGCAAAGGTTAAAGACGTACATCAAGCTTGGGTGTTGTTGAAAAATACTATCTTGGAAGCCCAGACCAGCTGTATTCCACGCTTTAAGAAAAGTGCAAGTAAGTCCAAAAAACTGCCAGCATGGTTTAAAGGTGAGGTCAGAGAGGCTGTTGTTGCCAAAAAAGCATCTTTCAGAAAATGGAAAAAAGAGCCAAACGACGAAACCTGGAAACAGCACAAGCACTGGCAAGTCAAATGCAAGGAATTGATAAGGCAGGCAAAGAGAGAATTTGAGAAGAAGCTTGCTGCGGAAGCAAAAACGCGAAATAAAGACTTTTTCAAGTACATTCGTAACAAAAAACCTGTGAGAGATTCAGTTGGTCCATTAGATGATAAAGGGGTTAAAGGAGCACTAAGAGGCGACAAGGCGATAGTGGAAAGACTGAATGAATTCTTTGCTTTGGTCTTTACTGAGGAAGATGTAGGGATGTTACCCATGACTGAAGTGGTATTTAAAGGTGCGGAAGAATTGGAGGAAATATCGATACATCGGGAAGATGTCTTACAACTATTAGATGAACTGAAGAGTAGCAAATCACCTGGGCCGGATGGTATACATCCAAGGGTGTTGAAAGAACTGAAATATGAGATTGCAGAACTGCTATCAGTAATCTGTGAACTATCATTAAAATCATCTCTAATACCTGAAAATTGGAGGATCGCCAATGTAACACCAATTTTTAAAAAGGGTTCCAGGGGTGATCCGGGAAACTACAGACCGGTGAGCCTGACGTCAGTACCGGGAAAAATGGTAGAAACCATCATAAAGAATAAAATTACTCAGCATGTAGATAGTCACGACCTAATGGGAGACAGCCAACATGGCTTTAGACAAGGAAGATCTTGTCTTACTAATCTGTTATGTTTTTTTGAAGGAGTGAATAAACAGGTGGACAAAGGTGAGTCGGTTGATATTGTGTATCTGGACTTTCAGAAAGCCTTTGACAAGGTCCCTCATCAGAGACTTTTGGCAAAACTAAAGAGTCATGGGATAAGAGGCAATGTACTATTATGGATCAGGAACTGGTTAAAAGATAGAAAGCAGAGGGTAGGGCTAAATGGCCAATTTTCCCAATGGAGAAAGGTGAATAGTGGTGTACCCCAGGGATCTGTGCTGGGTCCGCTGCTTTTTGACATATTCATAAATGACCTGGAAAGTGGAATAACGAGTGAGGTTATCAAATTTGCAGATGACACAAAACTATTTAAAGTTGTTAAAACCCAAGAGGATTGTGAAAAATTGCAAGAGGATCTTGATAAATTGGAAGACTGGGCATCAAAATGGCAGATGAAATTTAATGTGGACAAGTGCAAGGTTATGCACCTAGGGAAGAACCACCCAAACTATGGTTACACGATGCAAGGTTCCACATTAGGAACCACCACCCAGGAAAAAGATTTAGGCGTCATTGTGGATACCATGTTAAAACCCTCGGCCCAGTGTGCAGCGGCGGCCAAGAGAGCAAATAGAATGCTAGGTATGATAAGGAAAGGAATGGAAAATAAAACAAAAGATATTATAATGCCTCTATATCGTTCCATGGTGAGTCCGCACCTTGAATATTGTGTGCAATTCTGGTCGCCGTATCTTAAAAAGGATATAGCGATTTTAGAAAAGGTACAGAGAAGAGCCACCAAAATGGTAAAGGGGATGGAAGGATACTCCTATGAAGAAAGGCTAAAAAGGTTAGGGCTCTTTAACCTGGAAAAGAGACGGCTGAGGGGAGATATGATAGAAGTCTATAAATTAATGAACGGAGTGGAACGGGTAAACATAAATAGATTGTTTACGTTATCAGAATATAGAAAGACTAGGGGACATGCAATGAAGCTACAGGGTAAACTATTTAAGACTAATAAAAGAAAATATTTTTTCACTCAACGTGTAATCAAACTCTGGAATTTGTTACTGGAGGATGTAGTAAAGGCTGTTAGTGTAGCTGGGTTTAAAAAAGGTTTGGACAAGTTCCTGGAGGAAAGGTCCATAAACCATTATTAAGAAGTGACTGAAGATATCAATGCATGACCCAGTACAAGCATTGTGGAACTTGTGTCTCTTGGGGAAACTGCTAGGTACATATGACCTAGATTGGCCACTGTTGGAAACAGAATACTGGGCTTGATGGACCTTGGTCTGATCCAGTATGGCATATCTTATGTTCTTATGTATGTTCTTATGTTAAATAGTACCGCTACACTTAGTGCATTTTTTGAACCCGGAGGTTGGTTTTTCCATGAGGAAAATTTTCTTGTGGGCCCTGAGGCCTTAAGAAGAAAAATACACCAAGTGAGGAAAAAATATCGATATATATATATTTTTTTTTTTTTAAAGAAAGAAAGAAAAGGCCGGCGGTACCGGTCCGGAGTCGGGGAAGGCAGACACGCGACCAAAGAAATAAAATAAAATAAAGAACTTCTTCAGCGGTGACAGGGCTCGACCTGCTGGCTCCGCGGAAAAGAAGAACTGGGGAGAGTTGGTTAGGAAAGGCAGCGCGCAGGCGCTGTGGGATGCTCCCAAAAGCTTTCCTTTTTGGGAATCTGGGGAGCGTTCCCGCACAGGCTCAGTCGGTACCAACGTACCCCATATGTGAAGACTCATTCCTGCTTGTTCCTGGAGATAACAGGGATAACTGGGGTAACAAATCTTAGCAACTATGTACAGTAAATTAGCATGTGTTTTTGGCTCTATAATTTGAAGCGAGCAATCCAGACTAGGGAATCATTGACTAACCATAGTCATTGGTTTGAGTTGGAAGGGGAGGGGATGAGGAGATATTGCCTTGGAAGAAGTGTTGCTGGAAGAGGTGTGTTTTTAGGGCTTTTCTGAATTGAGATAGGTCTTTTTGTGATCTGATGTTGGTTGGTAACATGTTCCAGCATCTGTGGGTGAAGAATGAAAATGCTCTCTTGGTAGTGGTCTGAGTATATATAGAGAAACTATTCCCCCTGGTTATGATCTGCAAGGATGCTAGCTAGTGAAATAACCAGGATGGTTACATGAAAAACAGAGGATAATATCAATCTGCAGCCAGGAAGTCCCGAGTCTTCCAGGACTCTAGCATGGTAAGTAGACAGAAGAGACAGAGATGAGATACCATGTTGACCTGCTTAAGGGCAAAAAGTATCATGCGTTCTTACCATAAGGACGAGATGCAAGGAGAAAGAGTATATCCCCGAATGGGAACGCTATGGACCAAAGCAGGGAATTGGCAACTCCTTAAGCCTTTACGTAAGAGAAGGCCTATGTCCTTTATATCAAAAGGAGATAGTAAAAGAAGGGAGAACCTTCTAGTCATGGGAGACATGACTGAAAAGCCTTTTCCAACCATCTAGGATAGCTGTTGGAGAAAAAAAAACCATGCTCTCTAGCAAGGGCCCATAGTGGAAAGCTTCTCTGTAGAATTGCAGAGAGCATGATGGAGGAGAATGAGGAGATAGAACTGGCTGCTAAAGAGCCAGTATCTCTGCCAGCTATGCTGCCAAACCCAGGGGAATGGAGATGGCAGAAATACAAGACCAATCCAGAAAGCTTGTAGTGAGATAATCTCCAAGATAGATGAAAGCACTGACTTGAAGCCACTACTAAGACTAGACAGAATGTTAGTGGAGGACAAATCTGGTTGTTTGTGGACAAGAACCAGTGGACCAAACATTAAAGCTCCTGCATAGGCAGCTGCTAGCAAGACAGCAGAAAGAATCTTACTGTTCAAAAACAGAAAGAACAGACAGAACAGGAGTAGAAAACTTTGGACATGTCTGATAAGCTGCCTCAAAGTAAGAATGAAACAGGGGAGGTAACTCAGAGAGGAAAACTCCGCACTGGAAAGTGACAAAAACTAGAGAGGCTGAAGAAAAAGCCCCCCAGCAAGTAATTCCGCTCTTACCGTGGTAAGAGGGTGAAGAGAATGGAGCTGAAGAAGACTTACCAAGTAGTAAGTCTATAGAAAGGAAAAATACATGCTGGCACAGGAACTATCATTTGATAGTGGTCAGACCTCTTTCCCTAGCAGGAAAAGAGGAGAAACCTGTGACTTATAGGCATGAACATCCTGACAGCTCATAGAAATATAGAAAAAATGGATGTCTTTTGGAAAGAGATCCATGTGTAGGGGTTAGAATGAAGCAGTGGATTGCTTCTGTTGAGAAGAAGCAACTGTAGATTCTAACCCCAAGAGTCACAAGCATCTGATGATTGATCAGAAACCCTGCAGGTGCTGGGTTTGCTGAGCCTGGTGAGAGGTTGGATTCTTCAGACCAGGACGATGCCTCCCCTGTTGGGGAACATCTGTATGATGGGCAAGTGATGAATAAAACCTTCTTCTCCTGTGGGAAGAAAGTTTGGTAGGACATTTCCTACCTACTGGGACAGAAGATGGTGTAGAACCCCCCTTAGGAACAGGTAAATCAGTGGACAACTGAGTAACCTGACGTAAAGACTCCTTGTTGAAAAGAATTTCTCCAGTGCAAGGAGTATGTCCCAGCCGTTGTTGTGCCCATTTGTCCAAGTCTGAAGCTTGGAGCCAGGTTCTACGTTGTGCCCCTACAGCTATAGCAGAAGTCCTGCTAACAGACTCAAAAGAGTCTAGGGAAGCATGAGAAAGAAACCAAGAGATATTCTGGATATGTTTAAGCAGTGAGGAATAGTCTGTACTCCTGGGATCTGGAAGGAAAGGAGTCAAAAGATGTAATTGCTTTGTAACCTCCTCAAGAGAAAGACTCATATAAAAAATATATGAGAGAATTCTTGCAGAAAGCATAGATGTCTGGAAGGTTTGACGTCCAAAGGCATCTAGTGTCTTAGACTCACAACCTGGCGGATAAGAAGAGTTCTTTTTCTTACTCTTTACCCGCCTCATTGCTGATTCCACTACTATGGAATGATGAGGAAGTTGAGTCTTTTGAAACCCTGGAGAGGGGGGCACCTGATATAAGAGATCAGTTGCCCTGGGAGGTGGGGGTACCCTTAAAGGTGTTTCCCACATTCCTAGAAGGAGATCCTGCAAGGAATGATGCAAAGGAAGCATTATGTTGTCCTTTGCTTTGGTAGAAACAGAGCCTTGTGCAGGATCATGTCCTAGAATCGGAATGGCAAGGGATCTTGCTATATCCAGGAGGAAACTCTGAAAAGAGGGATCCCAAACAGGAATCTCCCTTGGACAGGTTAGATCTAAAGAACTAGCCTGAGCACCCACAGAGTTATCCAAATATATAGGAATAGAAGATCCTGCAGAGTGCAGTGTGGAATGCATAAGGGATGGTTGCTGGTACTGGCTGTCAGGAGCAGCAACCGTCCTTACCACATTGTGCATGCCAGGTATCGACTCCAAGCTTGGTATAGAATGGAGCGATCCTGTTGAAAAAAGCATGGCAGGAGTTGGCCACGATGCTACTGTGGATACCGGTACCGATGGCAATACCGATACCGATGTCGGAGTCGAGCCCGACAAAGACATCGGAGCAGTCATCGGTGACAGTTCAACCGGTACCGAGGTAACCGAAAACCTCCGGCTACTATCCTCGGTACCGAAGCACCGGTATCGATCGGTGTCGGTACCAAAACCTATTGGTACCCAGTCTTATAGACTAGAGATTGATTCCAAACTCGGCATCGAGGGCAGAGAGCCTGATAAGCAAAGCATGGAAGGCACCGACCGTAAGGGTAATGAGGACATCGGTACCGACTTCGGTACCGTGTCTGATACCAGTGAAGGAAGGTCAACCAGTGGCAACTCAATCGGCCTCGGGGGAACAGAGAGTTGCGGATCCGAGTCATCGGAACCGAGCCTTCGGTACCACTGCGAGACGGTACCAAGGCGAGTCGGTACCCAGTCCTCCAGACTGGAGATCGATTCCAGACTCGGCATCGAAGGAAGCGAGGCTGTCGATGCACATCTGGAGGGTACCGACGTCGGTGGTAGTATCGGTGTTGGTACCGATAATGGAAAGTCAATCTGGGGAGTATCCACCGGTCCCGAAGGCACCGAGGACGCCAGATGACGATCCCTGGTGAGGAGTGTTTCATCCAACACCAGTGCCGATGCCGGGGTATCGGTACCGCTCGAAGCAGATGCCACCACCGTACATGGCTTAGGTATGTTCTGTGGGGGGTGAAGCCCAGGAACAACCTGAAACCCCTTATACGCTTTGGAGACCGAAGACTCCCTCCGGGGTTTTGAAGCCAGTGGGCCGTCGAGGGCAAGGCCGGAGCCGTCTACATGCTGTGCATGAGACCTACCACTCGAGGACTGGCTAGTCTTAACAGACTGTTTGTGGGTTACCTGATCCTGTGTGGAAGAAGAAGGGGACGGTGCTCTGAAGTTGGAGGGCAACCGTGTATCGAGGGAACCTCGATGTTGAAGACGTCTTCTCACCAAACTGTTGTCAGGACCCAAGCAGGTTAGACACCATCTTCGAGGGTCTAAAAATAAAGTTGTACCGCCACAGTCTGAACATTTCTTGGAGAAAGTGTCTGGCGGTTCCATGAAGGAAAAAGAAGAGGCCTAAAAGGCCTAAGAGACCGTGGGACACTATGAAGAAAAAATATCCCGTGGAAAAGGAGAATTTTACAAGAAAAGGAAAGAAATCACCAGCAGTACCGGTGGCGTCGGGAAGACAGCCGCGACCACAAGAAAACTAAGAAATAAGAACAAGAATTTTCTGCGGTGACAGGAGGATGTCCTGCCAGCTCCGCGGAAAAACAAAAACTGAGGAGAGGCAGTTGGGAAAGGCGGGAAAGCAGCACGCAGGCGTGCTGGGATGCTACCAAAAGCTCTTGATTGGACGCTGGGAAGTGTTCCTGCGCAGACTCCGTCGGTACCGACGTACCCATATGTGAAGACTCATTCCTGCTTGTTCCTGGAGATGACCTGCTAACTCCTTCAGAAGGTGGTCCCGGTGAAGGGGAGACCTGAAGGGCTCTCCTGGGAAATGAGGCGGCACCTGGGCTAGGTGAAGAAGATAGCCCTCCCGGACCACATGTAAGGCCCAGGCATCGGTGGTTATTTATTTATTTTATAATTTATTAATTACAAGCTCTTATATACCGCACTATTTAGCATCAGCGCGGTTTACATAAAACACAAAGACCAGAACAAATAATGTTTGGTTTTACAGAGAACAGGTACGACAACTTGGATAACATAGGGAATTGTTAACTGAACTATTTACATATATATAGTATAGTATTTACATATATATAGTATGCTTTATGGCTGTCCACCTGTGGGCATACAAAGCAAGCTGGCCTCCTGTGGTCTGCCTGGCTCCTGTTGGAACAGGGCCATGCTGCAGGAGTCAAAAGCCACTCCCAGGCTGGGCCGGAGCTGGTGCCTGGAATTTGGGAGATTTCTGCTTATGCAGGCCATGCCCCTGTCCCTTGGCCTGCTACCCCTGTTGGGGAGCTGGGGAGGCCTGATATTGGGGGTAGTGTCGGTAAGCAGTACCCTTCCTCAGGTAAAAGGGCTTTTTACCCAAGCCCTTCTTGCGAGAAGGGGCAGAGGTCTTCTTGGAGAGCCGTGTCCTCATGTACTCCATCTCCAGTTCTGCAGCCTTGTAGGTGATGGGTTTGCCAAAGAGATTCTCACCTTGACATGGGACATCGACCAACTTGTCCTGAACCCATTGTTTGCAGTCCGATGACTGCAGCCAAGCCTGGCCGCAGCTAACCATGCCGCCGACTCAAACCTATCATAGGCCGCCCAAGACAAACTTTGAGCACTCATGGATGGCTTTAGATAGGCCCCTGAAACGCTGCAAAGGCTCCTCACCAGGTCTCTCAGGTACATGCCCATGTACAGCTGGTATGTCTGGATCCGACAATTCAGCATTGCTGCCTGGAAGCACTTCCTGCCGAGGGCATCCAAGTTGCAGGCCTCCCCTGCCATGAGGCACCAAGGAGTGCGCCTTCTGGCTCTTTAACTGGTGCATGGCTGATTCCACTACCATGGAGTTCTGCGGCAGTTGTGACTTCTGAAACCCAGGGCTCCAGCGGACTCGATAAATCAAGTCGAGCAGTTTGTTGATTACCAGCATTGACGCCGGTGCCTTCCATATACGAAGCATTAATCGTTACAGGATCGGAGGCGCGGGTACAGTAAGGGCCTCCTGAAGGGGGGTGGGGGGGGAGAGGCCTCATACTGGAGAATCTCGTCGGCTCAAGGATCCTCCTCGGACTCCGTGGGAAACGCCAAAGCTTTGGACATGTCCCGCACTTAGTCCAAGAACCTCATGTCCTCCGGAGGAGTCCTTCTCTGAGGCTCGGATACTGGGGAATCGGAAGGGATGTTCCTATGCCGGCGGGTATCCAGGGACTCCTCATCCTGTTTCCCATGCTGACACCAATGAAGAGGAATCGATGGGCTCATCGGGCATCAAGGGCCCCAGCGCCGACCAGCCTGACACCGGCAAGCTCGGTGGCGACGACCTCGGTTCCAAACGGTAGGCCGAGAGAAACCTCGGCCGAGGATCGACTCAAGCCCAAAAGGCCTTGAGGATCGGCTCGGCCTCCGGGGTTGACTTAGATGTCGAGGGCCTGGTTCGGGGCGAAGGACCCAGACAGGCCGGCCAACAGCGCCCGCTGCTGCTCCAGGAAGGCAGTGAAACTGCGCGCGAAAGCCACCATCCTGGACTCGAGTCCAGAAGGCTCCGCAGGCGCCGGCTTGGACACCAACACGGTCGGGCTCGACGCCGGTTCCCCCGGGAGTCCTCGATGCGGACAGTAAGTACTTGCCTCGGCTGCTCTGTCTCCCGTCGAGGAACCTTTGCTGGGAACTCCTTCTCCGAAGATGCGGGCTGGCGCTCCGTGATAGGCCCTGGGAGGAGCAGGGACGCTCTGAGCCATCCAGAGATGCCGCCTTCGAGGACTTATTCTTCCTCTTGTGTTCCCTCAAGGGGGACCCCCCTTTCCGAGCCCAAGCAGCGTCTAGGTTCTTTGGAATGTTCCCCCCGAGAAGTAGAGGCCTTGGACGAGGTCCGGGCTCTCAGAGGCATGGGGGACTCAGAAAAAATCCTATCATGCTGCTGCTGGCGGCTATTCTCAGCCTTAGAGGACATTTTCCTACACGGGCTACAGATCGTCAGGTCATGGTCGGGCCCGAGGCTCTCGAAACAGCAGTCGTGCGTATCGGTGAGGAACATCAGTTTTACACACCGATCGCACTTCTTAAACCCGCTGTTAGCCATCGGGGGGAAAAGGACCCCTGCAAGATCGAAGACCTGGGCTGCCAGTGAAAAGAAAAAATGCGAACACGCCACAAGTCAAAACTGACAAAAAACGAAAAATGAGACAGACTCGATACCAGAGTACCGAGCCGAAGGCAGGAAGAGGTACCGGTGTTCGGTCGAACGAAAAACAGGAAACCAACTTTTTTCAGGGACACTATGGACTACATCTAAAGGGCTCCGTGGAAAAAAGGAGACTGAGCAAGATGGCACCCTTTGGCAGGAAGGGGACCGCACATGCGTGATAGCAACCCCCAAAAGGACTTTCTCTGAAAGCTGGGGATTTGCTCCACCCGAGGGCTCCGTTGGCACCAAGTCACCCATATGTGAGTGCTGACTTCCTGCTTGTTCCCGGAGAAACTACAGACCGGTGAGCCTGACGTCAGTACTGGGAAAAATGGTAGAAACCATCATAAAGAACAAAATTACTCAGCATGTAGATAGTCATGGCTTAATGGGAGACAGCCAACATGGCTTTAGACAAGGAAGATCTTGTCTTACTAATCTGTTACGTTTTATTTTTAAGGTGTGAATAAACAGGTAGACAAAGGTGAGTCGGTTGATATAGTGTATTTGGACAGCAGAGACGTTTGGCAAAACTAAAGAGTCACAGGATAGGAGGCAGTGTACTATTGTAGACCAGGAAATGGTTACAAGATAGAAAGCAGAGGATAGGGCTAAATGGACAATGTTCCCAATGGAGAAAGGTGAATAGTGGAGTACCCCAGGGATCTGTGCTGGGTCCGCTGCTTTTTGACATTCATACATGACCTGGAAATGGGAATAACGAGTGAGGATATCAAATTTGCAGAAGACACAAAACTATTCAAAGTTGTTATAACCCATGAGGATCTTGATAAATTGGAAGACTGGGCACCCAAATGGCAGATGAAATTTAATGTGGACAAGTGCAAAGTTATGCACCTAGGAAAGAACAACCCAAACATGGTTACACGATGCAAGGTTCCACATTAGTAACCACCACCCAGGAGAAAGATTTAAGTATCATCGTGGATAACATGTTAAAACCCTCCGCCCAGTGTGCAGCAGCAGCCAAGAAGGCAAATAGAATGCTAGGTATAAGGAAAGGAATGGAAAATAAAACAAAGGATATTATAATGCCTCTGTATCGTTCCATGGTGCGACCGCACCTTGCGTATTGTGTGCAATTCTGGTCGCCGTCTCTTAAAAAGGTACAGAGAAGAGCCACCAAACTAGTAAAGGGAATGGAAGGATACCCCTATGAAGAGAGGCTAAAAAGGTTAGGGCTCTTCAACCTGGAAAAGAGAAGGCTGAGGGAAGATAACAGAGGTCTATAAATTAATGAATAGAGTGGTAAACGTAGATTGATTGTTTACGTCATCAGAATATAGAAAGACTAGGGGACATGCAATGAAGCTACAGGGTAACCTATTTAAGACTGTTACTGGAGAATGTAGTAAAAGCTATTAGTGTAGCTGGGTTTAAAAAAGGTTTGGACAAGTTCCTGGAGGAAAGGTCCATAAGTCATTATTAAAAGGGACCCAGGATATCCCTGCTTGATCCAATACAAGCACTGTGGAACCTGTGTCTTTTGGGGAACTGCTAGGTACTTATGACTTAGATTGGCCACTTTTGGAAACAGGATACTGGGCTTGATGGACCTTGGTCTGACCCAGTATGGCTTATCTTATGTTCTTATTGAGGACCAGATGACTGCCCAGCATATCTCTGCCAAGGGGACAGAGCACAGGTTCGCCACAGAGGCTGCCATGGTCTGGACACTGTGCACTGTAACCTGAAGCTCCAGTGTAAGACTGGCCTGCTTGTAAGCGAAGGCAATGCAGTCGCCACCCAGGTGGACAGGGTATGCTTAGAGATCGCTGTCCCCAGCCGATTTGGTTTGTGAAAGACAAACATCTGTGAGGAACAACGGTGGGCCTAAGTAGGTTTCGGGTAGAAGGAAGGGCCCACACAATCCAGAGTGTGGAGAGCTGCCTCTACCCTGCTGGAATGGGGCCAAAGGAAGAATGTAGAAAGCACTACCCTCCTGGTTAATGTGGAATTGGGACACCACCTTTTGGAGAAAACTTAGGGTGTGTGTGGAGCACAACCCTGTTATTGTAGAACCTCATAAGGTGGGTGAGCCACCAGGGCCTAGAGCTCGCTGATCCTGCAAGCTGAGGAGAATGCCACGAGGAAGACCACCTTCCAGAATAGATATTTAAGGTGCTGTGAGCAGAGAGGCTCGAACGGTGGCGCAGAGAGTCTTGAAAGAACTATGTTGAGATGCCACCCCACCACCGGGGGGTGAACGGCTGGCTACTCAAGAATTGAATCATGAGGGGCTGAGCAGAGAGGGCTTTGACCTCGACAAGATGAGTGTGTAGCAAAAGCATGCAAAGGTGTATTCTGACAGAGTTGGACTTCGGCCCTGCCTGGGACAGGTGAAGCAGGTACTGGTGGACCAAAAAGGAGAAGGGGTTAATCTGCCTCACTGCACACCAGACCATGAACCTACACCACTTGAAGGCATAGGCCCAGTGGGTGGAAGGCTTGCGAGAAGCCAAAATGACTGCTTCCACATCACTGGAGAGATCGAAGTGGGCCAGGGCTACCCTTTCAGCAGCCAAGCTGTCAGAGACAGGGACCCTAAGTTGGAGTGAAGGAGGTAGCCGTCGTCCTGCGAGAGCAAGCCCGGGTCCCTCCCCAAAGGGACTGGGTGCAACTGGGACAGGCTGAGGAGCAGTGGAAACCACAGCTGCTGGGCCCACAGAGGGACCACCAGTATCAATGAGGCTCTGTCGAGCTGGACCTTGAACAGGGTCTCTTGGTGACAAGCGGCGTGGGTGGGAAGACATAGTAGAGGCGTGCATGGGATGAGGAATACATCTGCCACCACCTGCGAGGGATGTGGCTTTCTGGAGCAGAAGCGGGCTAGCTGGGCATTGGCCAGGCTGGCGAAGTCGTCCATCTGCGGGAGCCCCTAGAGGTGGAACAGTCAACCAAAGACCTCTGGCCCAGCACCGTCGAGGGACTATCCTCCACGAGGATGGCCTCAGAGGACAGAGACCAAGCCCCAGATGTCGATGGCATTTTCTACTGCTTGGGCAGCTTCTAGGGCCGCTCCTGGCCATCACCCTCGGCCTCGCATTGAGGGCTCAGGCCGGGTGCTATGGTGCTTCCCCACAGTCTCAGATTCTTCACCTGAGGTGGCCATGGGCTCTTCAAGGAGTGTCCCTCCCCAAGAGAGCCTCGGCTTGATGCTCTGTGACCTCAAGGCTCCGAGGCAGTGCAGTCGTTGTGCAAGGCCAAAGCCTACACGGCGGCCCTCAAGGGCACTGGTCCCGCAGAAGGCTATGGGGCTGAGTCAGTCTTATGAAAAATTGACTCTTGCTGCCTCAAAAGTGCCTTGGGGGTCATCTGCTGAAAGAGATCACACGCCAAGGCATCATGATCCAGCCCAAGGCACCAAAGGCAACAATCATGCGGATCTGTACACAACACATTGTGAGTGCAACGGTCACAAGGCTTGAAGTCACTGACGGAGGCCATGGCAGGGAAGACTGTCCCCACGAGGTCAAAGCCCGGCTAGAAAAGGCACGAAAACCTGTGCACTGGAGGAAAAACCCAAGGGAGAAAAAGAAAAGATTCCAAAAAAAACCCACGTCGAGGGCAAGCAGAATCGGGAGAGAACTAGTACGTTACCGGAGAAAGACAGGAAAAGAAAAAAAAAGAAAAAGACCCCCCCCCCAACTTTATCCAGGGGGGGGGGGGAGAACAGACACACGTCCGATAGGCTCCATGGAAAAAAGGAGACTGAGGCAAGATGGCACCCTTAGGCGGGAAGGGGTCCATGCATATATAGTACATCTCCCAAAGGCTTTCTTGGAAAGCTGGGGAAAGTTTAACATGCAGGCTCAGTCAGCGCCGATGTCGCCCATATTTGAGGACTGACTTCCTGCTTGTTCTCAGAGAATATCCGGCTTACTGTTCCAGAGGTCTTTTCCTAGGGGAGTTAAGACTTTTCACGTTGACTCTCAGTTTACCATCCCTTAAGAGAATTATCATCTTCCCCATTTCCCCCCAGACACCAGTCAACTGCCAAACATATAAATCTGCTCCAGAAAACACAGGAGTTACTGGGTTGCCAGGAGTCAGCACTGACTCAAAGGTACACATTGCATTTTTTGCAGCTCTTCACGAACAGACTTCTTAAAATCACTCTCTCACATCCCTAGTTTTGTGCGTTTCCTAGGGTCCCACTTCCAGCCCTTCACCTGTCAACAACAAAGTGGAATTGCTTAACAAAAAAGCAGTTACTTACCTGTAACAGGTGATCTCTGGGAACAGCAGGAATAAGTCTTCATATATGGGTACGTCGGTACCGACGGAGTCCGCGCGGGAACGCTTCACAGCGTCCAATCAGAAAGCCTTTGGAAGCATCCCAACACGCCTGCGTGCTGCCTTCCCGCCTGCCTCTCCTCAGTTAAGTTTTACAGCTGAGACAAAGAGAGAGAGCGAAGCAAGGAAGGGAAAGATAGAGATAGAGAAATGCAACTCCTAGGGGAGGTGGGTGGGTTGTGAAGACTTATTCCTGCTGTTCCCAGAGATCACCTGTTACAGGTAAGTAACTATGCTATCTCCAGGAACAAGCAGGAATGAGTCTTCACATATGGGGACGCCCCAGCTCATATGCTCGGAGGGAGTCCTAGCATGTTGCAAGTCTAGAACGAGCCATGCTATACCTCAGGACCTCAGGCATCCTGGGGATGGAGGGCAGGAGTTGAATATAGAAAAGGAGCTGTAGAACAGCTGGCTAGAACAGGGCTTCAAAAGGGAAGACCCTGTATCGAGGGCATTTAGTAGTAAAATATTGTGATCTGGACCTCCCTTGTTGGTATTGCACAGGTGCACTGAGCTCCATATGGATCTGATAAAAGAGCCCGTGAATATGCTCAAGGGGTACCTCAATGTAAAGTAGAGGTAACAAAGGAGACCAAAAACAAGTGGAGGCCAGAACCCTTCAGGGTTAGAAAAAATAGCCCCAGGGGAAAAAAACTGGGGTAGTATAAAAATTAGAGCTTCAGCAGAGACGCAGAAGGTACTACTGAATTAAAGCTTAAGCTGTTTTGGTTTAAGAGAAAAAATGAGTCTGACCTAATTGGACTGGGGTTGGATCAGTCCATATAGGGAGAAAGGGTATGGAGACCCTTGTATCTGATAAGAAAGTAAGAACAGACTCAGAAGCGCTAAGCTTTAGAGCAACTGAAGCTACGCAATGTCTTTCCTAAATGGGGTCACCTAGGAAAGAGGAGATACATGGAGAGCTTCAGGAGTACCTAAACCGAAAAGGTTAAAGTAAAGAAAAGGGTTATTAATTACCACAGGAAGTGGTTATAGGTGTAGCCCCCTAAGTATGCTGGCACAGCATTGATAGGGGTAGTGCCCATCTGTCAGGATCATATAGGATGTAAGGATATCCGAACCTAACAGATAGATAGATAAGTAGATGGATACAGATCTATCTAAAAATATATCTCATATGCTTATAAATATATATATATGTATATACATATATATATATACAGAAATATATACACATATAGGGCATATATGCATATATCCATAAGAGATATATATATATGGGCAGAAGACACACAGATAGATATAGATAGTATATATCTGTATCTATATATATATACCCAGAAGAATAGGTCAGCATACGGAGACATGTCTCCAGGTATATGGATGGAGAGATGTTCAAAGATCCCATCACCCTTATAGGGAGAGAGGGAGATTCTTCTGACAAGAAGGTTGACACCTACTTGAGTAGATAAACAGGAAAAAATCCTTTCCTCCTGGTTATGACTGTTATAGTCAGAGGAAGGTTGTCCTTGACAAAGGGGTGGCTTAATTCTTTGTAGAATTTGAGCTGTTGAATAACCAGGAGGGCCTACCTGAAGATGGCAGAGGATAACATTAGTCTGCAGACCAGAAGTCCAGATAGCTCCAGAATTGTGGTATGGAGATTGGATAGAGGAGGCTACTAGAGGAAGATACCCTAGTGATCCGCCTATGAGGGCAAGATGGGTATTAGATGTCCTCTAGTTGCCAGAAAATATTTATCCCTGATGGGAAAAATCCCTGGCAATATGGGCCAAGCCAGGGAGTTGGCCCCTCTTTTAGGCTTTCACGAAATGAAAAGCCTGAGGCTTATGCCTTAACAGAGATTTAAGATAAGATGGAAAGGGTAGAATACCTTCCAGGCATGAATATGACTGGGGGAAACCCTTTTAAACCATCTGGGGTTATCTGCTAGGCAAGATATTGATGCTCTCTAGCAAGGGCCCATAGTGCAAAGCTGCGCTGTAGAGTTGCAGAGAGCATGCTGCAGGTTGGTTAGAAGAAAAACTGGCTGTGGACATTACCTGGTGAGGAATGTGGACAACCAGCAGGTAACCAACTATTCTGCCAAGGACAAAGGGCAAAGAATAGAAGATAACCTAACCAAACTGTGCAACAGGGTTTCCCAACGAGGTTGATAACCTGTTTGGGACTTAGTACTGAGGTTAGGAGGATTGCTAGTGGAGAGGAAGCCCTGGTTGTGTAGTGAACAAAACCTGTGGCGTAACCACTAGAAATTTTAACATCTGCAGCAACTATGAGGGCAGCATAGAGAATTTCTTTCCCCTACTCTGTAGATTGGGAAAAAGCAAAAACCAACAGACATGGTAGGACTTCCTATTGTCTGAGGAGCTGCCCTAAGGTAACAAGGGGGAGACAACTCCAGAAGGGAGAATCCCCCGGTAGAAGAGGTAGAGGACCATAGGGGCTTACCCGTATAAAAAGTCACTCTTACAAAGCAAATCTTGTAGTAAGAGGGAGGTAAGATAGAGTTACAGAAGACCAACTATGGAGGAAATCTCCGACAGGTGAGATGATACATGCCAGTAGATGGAAACAACTGTCTATTGATAGTTGTTACCTCTCCCTCGCCTCCAAGAGGAAGAGGAAAATCTGTTAAGTATGGGCATGATCATCATGAAGATTCTTAAGAAAAGATGTCTCATGAAGAGATATCTAAGTAGGTTAGGATAAAATTAGTGCAGATACTTCAAGTGAAAAGAAGCAGACTGTCATCCCAACCCCCCAAACAAAGGGGCAATGATCTATTTAAAACCCTGCAACTGCTGGGTTTGTTGACCCTGTTGAGGTTGTGGATTACTCAGACTAAAACGATATTTCCCCTGTTTAGGGACATCTGAATGATGGGCAGATGATGGGTAAAACCTTTTCCTCTTAGGGGCTGAAAGTTTGGTAGGACATTTCCTACCTACTGGGAAAGAAGAAGGCGCAGAGCAGCCTCTGGAAAAAGGAAAGTCAGTGGAGAACTGAGTAATCTGAAGTAAAGACTCCCTGTTGAAGAGATTCTCTCCAGTACAAGGAGTATTTCTCAGTCTTTCCTGTGCCCATTTGTCCAGGTCTGAGGCCTGAAGCCAGGCTCTACGTCAGGGGTCTCAAACTCAAATTGCTTTGAGGGCCAAATGAGGACTTGTAGAGTAACCCGGGGGCCGCACAAGACGCAGGCCTCATTTGCATAAGGGCATCATTTGCATAAGGGCATCATTTGCATAAATATTTGCATAATGTTACCATACACTAACTTTTAGTAAACATGCCTCTTAATGAGTGTATGGATAAAGAAAGACTAAAAGCTTTCTGCTTAAAATGGTGGAGGCAGCCAAACAGGAGCAGCTTTGTGAAACTTTAAACACTAATATCCCCTCAGGAATGAAACATGAATCAGAACTTAAAAGCAGGAGCTTAATGATTTTGTGTAGCTGCCAGATGCATTATCTAACCTTTTTTGGTTTTGCTAATAGTGCTGCTGACTTAGCAGCGTCCCTCTGCGGTAGCCCAAGAGATAAAAGAGTGCTGGGCCTTGTTACAAAACCATAAATGGGGAAGTAAAAAGCAAGAGTAACCGCAGTCACTTCCATCTTGCTGCTCCCTTGAAATCTTTCTCTGTAACTGTCCAAGCTCAAGGACTAACGATTACCTGCCAGTACTGAGGAAGTGACAACACATGACTAGCTGGACATTTGAGCCCTGAGCTCCATTGTATTGGCCAGTTAAAGCAAAAAAGAAGGCATCCCAAGCTCATGGGTATGTGTACAATTCAGCGAGTGACGGTAAGACACAATCGGAAAAGTGATGGCAACCCGTAAAAAAGTGTCCAATTTAAAAGACTTTGGGGCTTGTTTACAAAGCTGCGGTAGCGGTTTGCGATCGTAATCGGAGCCGTGGCCCCATTGATTTCAATGGGGCCGCGGTTGCGATCGCGATCCACTACCGCGGCTTTGTAAACAAGCCCCTTTGTTTACCAGGGCAGCAAACAGGCGCCCTGTGAAGAAGGAAGCATGGCAGAGGTGAAGCCATATGCAGCAGAGTACAACAGAGAAACAGAGCGCTGCAGATGAAATAGAGGGTGTGTCCCTGGAAACGTTCTGAGAGAAAATCCAGACCTGGTTTGGTGAATTTAAAAAATAATTCATGAAGGTGAGCTTGAAGATTGCGGCACTGGGAGAAGAGCTCCGTGCAGAGATTATGGTGATGAGTCAACACGTTGCAAAGTGTGATGGGCATATTTAAGAGTTGGAGAAGACCTGTTGGCTGTTAACCAAAGACTGGAGGTGCAGGAGAAAGGGAGGGAACAGCTGGCTAACAGAGCCGCGAGAGGGAAATACTACTTACTCTCTTCGCGGCCCTGAAAGCTGCCGCTGATGGGAGTAAAATGCTTTGCCGGGCAGACGGGAAGGCGCCACGGGACAGTTGATTCTGCTGCTGCCACGCAGCGGCAGCAGAAGCCGGGGGGAGGTTTTTGTTTCTTCGGCACCGCGGGCCGCACAAAGGTCTCTCGCGGGCCGCATGCGGCCCGCGGGCCGCGTGTTTGAGACCCCTGCTCTACGTCGTGCCCCTATAGCTATAGCAGAAGTCCTGCTAACAGACTCAAAGGAGTCTAGGGTAGCACGAGTAAGGAACTTAGAGATATTCTGAATATGACTAACCAGTGAGGAATAGTCTGTACATCTGGGCTCCTGAAGAAAAGGAGTCAAAAGATGTAATTGCTTTGTGATCTCCTCAAGAGATAGACCCATATAAAAAATATATGAGAGAATCCTTGCTGAAAGCATGGAGGTCTGGAAGGTTTGACGTCCAAAGGCATCTAGTGTCTTAGACTCACGACCTGGCGGACAAGAAGAGTGCTTTTTAGTACTCTTCACTCGCCTCAATGCTGATTCCACTACAATGGAATGATGAGGAAGTTGAGTCCTTTGAAACCCTGGAGAGGGGGGCACCTGATATAGGAGATCAGTTGCTCTGGAAAGTGGGGGTACCTTTAAAGGAGATTCCCACATTCGTAGAAGGAGATCCTGCAAAGAATGATGCAAAGGAAGCATTATATTTTCCTTTGCTTCGTTAGGAACAGAGAGGTATTCTGTACTCCCTTGTGTAGGATCTTGTCCAGGGACAGGAATGGCAAGTGATTTTGCCATATCCAGGAGGAAAGTCTGGAAAGAAAGATCCCTGGAGGGAATTCCCCCTGGATAGGCTAGATCTGATGAAGAACTAGCATTGGCACCAAGGGATCTATTCCAGTATATAGGAATAGAAGATCCTGAATGGTGCAAAATGGGATCCTTAGATAGTAGTCGCTGGTACTGGAGGACAGAACCAGCAACAGTCGGTAACATATCGTCCATGCTTGGAATAGATTCCAGACTCGGCATCGAGGGAAGCGATCCTGATGAGTGAAGCATGGAAGGTACCGACTGTAAAGGTACTGTGGATGTCGGTACCGAATCTGATGCCGGAGGAAGAAAACCAGCCGGTGGCAACTCTAACGGTATCGTGGAACCGAGGGTTGCGGATCCGAGGTATCGGAACCAAGCCTTCGGTACCGACGGGAGTCGGTACCAAGGCGAGTCGGTACCCAGTCCTCCAGACTGGAGATCGATTCCAGACTCGGCATCGAAGGAAGTGAGTCTATCGATGCATGTCTGGATGGTACCGACGTCGGAACTCGTATCGGTGTCGATACCGATACTGTGAAATCGATCTGAAGCGTATCCACCGGCCCCGTAGGTACCGGAGACGCCAGACGATGATCCTCGGTGAGGAATATTTCATTCAACACCGGTGCCGATGCCGGGGTATCGGTACCGCTCGAAGCGGATGCCACCACCGGACATGGCTCAGGTATGTTCTGTGAGGGGTGAACCTCAGGAACAACCTGAAACCCCACACAGGCTTTGGAGGCCAAAGACTCCCACCGGGGTTTTGAAACCAGTGGATTCTCGAGGGCAAGGCCGGAGGCATCTCTATGCTGTGCATGAGAACTGCCGCTCGAGAACTGGCTAGTCTTAATAGACTGTTTTTGGGTTACCTGATCCTGTGTAGAAGAAGATATAGTCGGTGCCCTGAAGTTGGAAGGGGACCGCGTGTCAAGGGAAACTCGATGTTGAAAACTGCTTCTCACAGCACTGGTGCCCGAAGGCTCCGGAGGACAATGGTCAGGACCCAAGCAGGTTAGACACCAATTGTGAGTGTCTAAAAATAAAGTTGTACCGCCACAGTTTGTGCATTTCCTGGGGAAAGTGGCTGGCGGTTCCATGAGGAAAAATGGAGAGGCCTAGAAGGCCTGAGAACCGTGAACACTAAGAAGAAATTTTATATTCCTTAAGGAAAATTTTTAAAAGAAAAGAAAGAAACACAGGCAGTACCGGTGGCGTCAAGGAAGGCAGCCGCGACCACAAGAAAACTAAAAAATAAAAGAAGAATTTTCTGCGGTGACAGGAGAACATCCTGCCGGCTCCGCGGAAAAACGAAAACTGAGGAGAGGCAGTTGGGAAGGCGGGAAGGCAGCGCGCAGGCGTGCTGGGATGCTTCCAAAGGCTTTCTGATTGGACGCTGGGAAGCGTTCCTGCGCAGACTCCGTCGGTACCGACGTACCCATATGTGAAGACTCATTCCTGCTTGTTCCTGGAGATTTTCCATTCTATCCTCAGCTTCTGCATATTCCTCCCCCTTCACCCCTAAATCTGACAATACCATTTCTGTACTTTCTCCTATCAATAACATTTCTAAAAAAAAAAAAAAGTCTTACATCTTCTATTTTGCATAACTGCTTTTTTGACTACTTTACCAGCTTCTCCAGATATTGTTACTTGTCTTCCGCTCTTTCTATACTCTCTTGTACTTTATGAAGGCTAACTTCTTTTTCCTTACCTTTTCAGCTACTTCGAGAACTATAGTGGTCTCCATTTTCTCCTTCCATTTTTTTTCTTCAAACACTTCCATAACAAAATGGTTTGTTGCCCTTAAAATATGGCCTTTTAGTTTTGCCCACTACTTTTCTACATCCTTCAGATATTCCCAATCCAGCTAACTCCTTCTTGACGTGCCCCCCCCCCCATCTTGATAAGCTTACTTTTCCTAAAGTCTAGGACTCGCGCTTTTCAATGAACCATCTCCACCCGTGTCCTATTATTTATTTATTTTATTTATTTACATTCTCTTATATACCGCGCTATTCTGCATCAGTGTGGTTTACATTGAACAAACTGAAATTACATTGAACAAGGCATTATAACTTGGAGATAACTATTTTACAGGGAACATGGGCTATGGAGGGTTAAGTGGCTTGCCCAAGACCACAAGGAGCACCTATGGGACTAGAAACCCCAGTCCTTCCGGCCCAAGGTTGCTGTCCTCTAGTGGGATTTGAACCCCCGACTTTCCAGCCTGAAGTACCTTGCCCCAACCACTAGGCCACCCCTCCACTCCATCTGGTGATACACACCGTAACATCCAACACTCCCCATTTCTAAGCACTAGTTCCAGGCTGGCCCCCTCCCATGTTGGTCCCATTACAAGTTGCTGGAATCACATTCTGTAGAGAATCCAGGATCCACCTACTTCTAGATGTTGCAGCAGGGATGTCCCAGTCAACATCCGACATGCTGAAATCACCTATCAGTAGCATTTCTCTTTTCATAGCAATACTATTAGTGTCAATTAAACCTCTGTTTACTTCTGCCTGTAAGGGATGTCTGTACATCACACCAATATAAAAAGATGTTCTATTGCAGATTAACCCACAGTGCCTCCTCCTGAACTCGTAAGCTCAGCAATTCTGTGGCTAATTTCTCTCTTTTTTTTTTTTAAAGATATACAGGGTGGCCCAAAAAAAGTGAGAACATCTTGTAGCATATGAGTTATTCTCACTTTTTTTGGGCTACCCTGTATATAGTGCTATTCCTCCTCCCTTATCTTTCATGAATAAATTACAGCATGGTGCAATTATATCTCAATCACAGTTCCCCACGAATCACATCTCTGTGGCAGCTACTAAATTAAAAGTTGCCTCTCATTATAGCTTTTAGATGCAGAATCTTATTTTCCATACTCTGGATTTTTGTGCACACTTTCCATATGTTGCTCTTTCTTCTTCCATTTCTATACAGATATTTAATGTTTTACTTGGACTTTTAATTAAATGGGGCCTTTGTTCCTCCATTCCTGACAAACCTAATTTAAAGCCCTATTGAAGAGGTTCAAAAAAGGGTGCCAAAGGCACAAAAACTGATTGTGTATCTCTGAGGAGAGCAATATTTTTGCTTTCTAAGTCTTGCTATGTACCTTCATTTAGTGACCCCACTGTATAAAATCTATACCAAATCTCAGCAAAGCAACACTACAGTAAAATTATGGTATGGAAGGAAAAAGGATGTTGGCTGCATGGTGCACAATAGAAAGTATCTACCCATATTATATATTATATCACAAACCCTGCTTTTGGCTTACAGAGAACTCACCAAAAAAATGGAAGAAAATAAAATATCAAAGGAAAAGCTGCAAAAAGCAACAGATGCAAATATCAGATATCTGACTGCACAAATTAAGGAAAAAAACTTGAGTAAGGCATTTTAAAACAGCTGAACCAAGCTGCAAAAGCAAAACAGAGAAAATAGATTGAGAAAGGAATGCAAAAGTAGTGTTGAAACAATTAGAGCATTGCAATGGGGCAATATATGAGGTATCTGCGATGGATGAGGGTATGGAGGAGTGAGAAAGCAGTGTGAGGCAGAATGAGGAGGTTATTCAAGATGGGCCAGTGAGTGAAAGGAGAGGGGGGAAGATATGAATAAAGAAAAACTTTCTGGGAGAAGAAAGGGGAGAGACCAACAAGTGTGCTGGGTCTCAAGGGAGGGAAAGTGTCAAAGTTATACTCCCTAACAAAGATAAAAAGGATAAGTAAAATCAATAATGCTGTAATTAGCATAAAGAAACCATATATGGGCATTACAGAGGTAAACTGGGTCCAATATTGTGTAGCAAAATTGTCACAGGCACAATCCTACCAAAGAGAACACAGAGCCTGAAGAAAAGGAAAACTCTTCATTTGAAAAAAGCATATTGAAGGAAAAATAAAATCAATGTGTCCAGAAGTATGCCTGATAGATGAATCTCTCAAAGGATCAAGTTCACCAAAAATGAGAAACAAACATGCCGAAATAAAAGAAGTCCTCAAATTTATATGCTCTAATAACAGAGTAGCAGCAGAAACAGAAAAACTACAGAGAGATGAAGAAAAATAAAATATAAAAATATAACATTTAAAGAGAGAACCCAAAGAGTTCAACAGGAAACTGGGAAAGTACAACAGTATGGTGTAAATAACTAAAATGGAAACAAACATTTTAGAGAAATTTATATAAGGAGACTGTACAGCACAACCAAGCAGCAGTATCATTACCCAGCACATGAGAAAACTTGAAAAAGGCAATCAAAACTATGAAATGGCCTGAAGTAACAGAGCAGAAATAAAATTTAAAAAGGGCTCCAAACTGGAAGAATCCTGGCCTAGATGGAATATCTAATTTTTGGCTTAAACAGTTAACATTCCTCCACCAAGACCTGGCAAACTGCAAAAATCAATTGATCAGACAGCTAGATTTACCACCACAATGGCTAACATGAACATGTCTCCTTCCAAGAGGGAGATCCCAACAGTCTCAAATTACAGATCAATAACTTGTCTACCTACAGTCTACAAACCATTCAATGTAGTAGATGCAGACAGAATGGACAACCTTATCAGTTCCAATAACAAGGCAGGAAAACAGAAGGGTAACAGGAGGATAGTACACAGAACCAAAGACTAGCTATTGCTACAAAAAGCAGTCATGGTCAGTGCTAGTGCATGTCTGTGCAACACTGCATGTGTCTTGTAGCGCTATACAAATGCGTAGTAGTAGTAGTAAGAAAAAAAAAAAGAAATCTCAATGTATCATGGACTAATAAAAGCCTTTGATAGTGCTCCACATTCATGGATAATGAACTGCTTAAAACTGTACAAATTAATTCAAAGAAACATGACAGCAGAAAAAGACCATATGGCCTATCTAGTCTGCCCTTATTTATTTACATTCTCTTATATACCGCGCTATTCTGCATCAGTGCGGTTTACATTGAACAAATTGAAATTACATTGAACAGGGCATTATAACTTGGAGATAACTATTTTACCGGGAACATGGGCTATGGAGGGTTAAGTTGCTTGCCCAAGACCACAAGGAGCACCTGTGGGACTAGAAACCCCAGTCCTTCTGGCCCAAGGTTGCTGTCCTCTAGTGGGATTTGAACCCCCGACCTTCCGGCCTTAAGTACCTTGCCCCAACCACTAGGCCACTCCTCCACTCCTTCCATATCACCCACTACAAGAGTCCCCTTGTTTCCTTTAGAGAGCCTCTGTTTGTCCCTTGCTTTTTTGAATTTAGACACTGCCCTCTCCACTGGGAGACTATTCCATGCATCTATCACTCTTTCCGTAAAGCGTAGTTACAGGTGTTCTCTGAGGACAACAAGAATCAGACCTCACATGTGGGTGACCTCAGCACCGACTGAGCCCTCACGGAGCATCCCCCCAGCTTTCAAAGAAAGCCTTTGGGAGATGTCACTATGGATGCATGGTCCCCTTCCTGCCCAAGGGTGCCATCTTTTCCAGTCAGATGACATAGCTAAGATAGCAAAAAAGGAAAGCAGCAACTCCAAGGGGAGGAGGTAGGGTTGTGAGGACTGATTCCTGCTGTCCCCGGAGAACACCTGTTATAGGTGAGCAACTAGGCTTTCTCCAGGAAAAAGCAGGAAGTCAGTCCTCAGATATTGGACTCACTAGCTCCAGGCTGCCGAAAGCCCATAGAGAAAAATCACGGTTACCCTCAATGGAAGCCGTGAGCAGCAGCAATTGAATCCACAGGTGCAGACTGCAGTACGACCCATATGTCCGATGGGAACCAGCACTCGGAAGCCAGAACACAGAAGGGCCGGAGGGTAGGAGTTGCCAAGACCCAGAAAAGATTACGGAGCATGGCCTGGCTGGAGGCACTGTCCCGTCAGGACTCCCTCTCCAGGCAGTAGTGCGCTGCGAAGGTATGAATGGAAGACCAGGTGGCAGCCTGGCAGAAATCCATCGTCGAAACGGAGTGCAGGTTTGCCACAGAGGCCACCATGGCCCTGACACGGTGCACCGAGACCCAGCCATTCACCAAAAGCCCTGCCTGTTCCTGGGTGGTGGACTGTATAACTCTCACCTATGAAGATAGTGTACGCTTGGTCACCGTCTCCCCCAGTCTACTGGAGTCATACAAGACAAAAAGTTGAGAGGCTTTACAGTGGCCCTGGGTACGTTGAATATAGAAGGACAAGGCCCTCTTACAATCCAAGGTGTGGAGAACAGTCTCTGCCCTACTGGCATGAGGCCTCAGGAAGGTGGTGGGCAGCACCACCTCCTGGCTGAGGTGAAAAGGCGATACCACCTTTGGAAGGAATTTGGGGTGTGTGTAGAATCTAGTGTAAGGTGTCTCCGCCACTAAGGCTTAGAGCTTGCTAACCCTGTGAGCGGAGGTAAACGCAACCAGGAACACCACTTTCCACGAAAGGTATCGCAAGTGGCAGGTAGCCAAGGGCTCAAAAGGCAGGCGAGTAAGCTGTGCCAGTATCACATTGAGGTCGCACTAGGTCGCTGGGTGGTGTAGCAGGGATTTTGATAGGAGACCCCTCATGAAGCGGGTCACCAACAGCTGGGCCGAGAGGGGTTTGCCATCCACCGGGTGGTGATGTGCCACCAGGGCACTGAGGTAAACTCTGATGGAATTCGATTTGAGCCCAGAATACAAGAAATGGAGAAAGTACTGCAGCATTAGTTGCACCAGGCAGGAGAACAGGTTGACTCCATGCTCTGTGCAAACTGAAAATCTGCGCCACTTGAAGGCATGCGCTATCCTGGTGGAGGACTTACAGAAGCCAGCAGGATCTCCTCCACTTCTCCAGAGAGATTGAAAGGGGCTAGGGTCACCCTGTCAGCAGCCACGCTGTCAGTGACAGGGACCCCAGGTTGGGGTGCAAGAGAGAGCTCCCTTCCTGTGACAGGAGCCCTGGGGAGCTCCCCAATGGAATGAGTCTCCAACAGCCAGAGGAGTAGCAGGAACCACGGCTGCTGAGGCCATCGAGGGGCTATCAGAATCAACAAGGCCTTGTCACGGAGGGTCCTGAATAACGTTTTGGCAATCAGTGGTGTGGGTGGGAAAGCGTTTATAAGACCTTCCGACCACAAGATGAGAAACGCATCGGCAGTCACTAGGGAGGAGTGGACTTGCCAGGAGCAGAAGCGGGGCAACTGGTAGTTGTCTGGGCTGGCAAACAGATCTATCCATGGTTCCCCCCCAGAGGTGAAAGAGCAGGCTGGCCACTCTGGGGTCCAGCTGCCATTCATGTGGCTGGAGGACCATGCTTAATCTGTCAGTGCATTGTCTTGGCCCTGCAGATATACTGCCCGTAAGAGTATGTCCTGATGGACTGCATAGAAGCAGAGGGCGCAGAACCCCATGCCCCCTTTGCTCTCATAGAACATAGCCACTTGGTTATCTGTTTAGACCAACACCGGTTTGCGCCGTAGGTGGAGGCAGAAGGCTCGGAGGGCTAGATGTATTGCCTGCAATTCCAGGAGGTTGATCTGCTGGTTGCTCTTGTCCTGTGATCAAGCTGCCCTGGATGCGGAGCTCCTTGCAGTGGGCTCCCCATCCCAGCAGGGAGGTGTCTATCGTGAGAACCCTTATGGGCATAGAGTCTGGAAGGGCATACCTGCCTAGAGGTACTGGGGGTTTTGCCACCAGGTCAGGGGATACTGCCAATGGCAGGTCACTAAGACTCTGTCATGGAGACAGTCTGTGGCCTGTGTCCACTGGTCCAGAAGGCACCACTGTATGGCCCCTCATGTGGAGGCGGGCATCTGGGGTGACATGGACCGTGGAGGCTATGTGTCCCAAGTAGGCACAGCAGGAGCCGAGTGGACACTGAGGGATGGTGTTGAATGTCCAGGGCCAGAGCTCTGAGGCGGTCGGCTTGTTCCCCTAGAAGGAAGACCTTTGCCTGGAGGATGTCTAGTTTTGCCCCCTATGAGCTCCAAACACTGTGTCGGGAGGAGGTGGGACTTGGGGTAGTTTATTACAAACCTAAAATGCTGCAGGACCTGGATGGTATGTGCGGTTGCCAGCTGCACTTCTGAGGCCGTACCTCCCTTTATGAGCCAATCTTCCAGGTAGGGGAAGACAGACTCCCTGGAGGTGGAGAAAGGCGGCCACGACTGCCAGGCACTTGGTGAAGACTCTTGGGGCGGAAGCCAAGCCGAAGGGCAGTACCTTGTACTGGTAATGACTTCACCCCAACCACAGGCAGTACCCTGAGGTTCATGGTGGGGGCAATAAGGATGTGTGTGTAAGCATCCTTCAGATCCAAGGAGCATAGCCAGTCTCCCTGCTGGAGGTAAGACAGCAATGTTCCAAGGGAGATCATGAACTTCTCCCTCACCGGGAGTCTGTTCAGATTGCACATGTTGAGGATGGGCCTTAGGCCCCCTGTTCTTTTTGGTATGAGGAAGTACCTGGAGTCGCCCCTTTGCCCCTGAGATAGTGGGGAACTGGTTCTATCGCTCTGTCCTCAAGACCATCTGCCAGTTCCTTCAGTAGAAGGTCCCAGGGGAGAACTGGGGGCTCTCCTGGAAAAAAAGGGGGGAGTGTTTGGAACAGTTGGAGGAGGTAGCCCTCCTTGACCACCTGAAATGCCCAAGAATCGATGGTGATAGCTGGACACCTTTGGGCATAAAGAATGAGATGTCCCCCTGGGGGCTGCTGACCTCCTTGGGGTGGAGAGGCTATGCCCAAGGAGTCAAAAGCTCCCCCCTGGCTGGGCCGGGGAAGATGCCTGGGGCTTGAGGGCCTTTCCCTTGTCCCTTGGCCTGCTGCCCTTGCTGGGACGCCGGGGAGGCCTGAAAATATGGGTAGTTTCTCTAAGCAGCCCCTTTTCTCTCGTAGAAGGGCTTTTTACCTGAGCCCTTCTGTTGGGGAGGGGCAGCAGTCTTCTTAGAGAGTCTGGTCCTCATCATGAACTCTGTCTCCAGCTTGGTAGCCTTGTCGGTCATGGGTTTGCCAAAGAGATTCTCTCCTTGGCATGAGATGTCAACCAATCTGTCCTGAACCAATTTCTCGAGGTTGGACGACTGTAGCCAAGCCTGGCATCAGGCACAGATGCCCGCCGTTGCTACTAGAGCCACTGACTCTAAGCAGTCATAGGCTGCCCGAGATATAAACTTGGAGCACTCAGACAGTCTTGGCCAGATTTTTGATCCACTACAGGGCTTCCTTTGAGAGACCAACTGAGAACCTTGCGAGTTTTTTTGCCAGGTCTCAGGTACATCCCCCCCATGTACAGTTGGTATGCCTGGATCAGGCCGATGAGCATTGAGCCCTGGTAGCACTTTCTGCCAAGGGAGTCCAGGGTGCGTGCCTCCCTTCTGGGAGGCACCGAGGAGTGCGTCTTTTGACTCTTTAGGTGACGCATGGCTGATTCCATCACCATACAGTTGTGCGGCAGCTGTGATTTCTGGAAGCCCGGGCTCCGGCGGACTCGATACATCGAGTCGAGCCACTTGTTCACTATCAGATATCTCCCACTTAAGGAGCATTAGTTGTTCCAGGATTGGAGGGATGGGCATCATAAGCGATTCCTTCGGAGGGGCCTCATATTGGAGGATTTCTAGCTCCTCTGTCCGAGAGTCCTCCTCTGCTTCCGTCGGGAATGCTAGAGCCTTAGACATGTCCCTAGTGAAATTGAGGAATGGCATATCCTTGAGTGGGGACTGACACCGGGGCTCTGAAGAAGGGGAGTCCGAGGCGGCATCGCAGTGGTGACAGGTGTCCGGCAATTCCTATTCAGATTAGTCTGTCAAGGATTCGGGGGAAGGATGGCTCGTGGGCTCAGGGGCTGATCCCCGCTTGTGGCCCTTGGAGGCCTCATGGCTGACGTTGAGCGCACTTGGCTGGTGAAGATCGCAGTCCCTTGCAATGGGAACTGGATCGAGACCTTGGCCAAAGATAGACTCGAGACAGAAAAACCGAGGATCAGCTTGGTCTCCGGGGACATCCTTGAAGTCAAGGGCCCGGTGGTCTGGGCGGAGGAACTGGTGGTACTGGACAACAGCGCCCACTAATGGTTCATGAATGCAGACAAACTGCACTCCAGGGCTGCCATTCTGGACTCCAGGCCAGAAGGCTCCGCAGACATCGGCACGGGCACCAAGGGAATCGGGCCCGACGCTGGTTCCCCCAAAGGTATGGTGTCAGAAGACAGAGGCCAGCCCTGGGTAGAGTCCTTCTGGGGGACCTTTCGCAGGCTGCACCTTCTCCGATCCCTCGGATGGGCATCTAAGACTGTGGGACCTGGCTCGGGACTTACCCAGCTCATTTGAGCCATCCAGGGACATCACCTTCGAGGCCTTCTTCTTCTTGAGTTCCCTCAAGGGAAACCCCCTTTCCGAGGAAACATGTTGTCGGTCGGAGTCCGTATGGCTACCCCAAGATTCCACGGTTTTGGAGGAGGCCTTGGCCTTTGGAGGTACCAGGCACTCCGGGAAAAAAAAACAAACAAAAAACAAACTTATCGTGCTGCTGCCGGCAGCTCTTAAGCGCTCCAGTGGACATCTTTTTACAGTGCTTGCGTGGTTTAAAGGTGAGGTGTGAGAGGCTGTTAGCAAATAGTCTTAAAAAAATGGGAAAAGGATCCAAATGAAAAAAATGGGAAACATAATAGACCCTGGCAAGTTGGATGTAAAGCACTGTTCTCTGGAACAAGAAGGAAGTCAGTCCTCACATATGGGTGATGACGCCTACCGAGCCTGTGTGGAAACATCTCCCCAGCCTTCAAAGAAAGCCCCCAGGAGACGCATCACGCATGTGTGGTCCCCCTCCCGCCCAAGGGTGCCATCTTGTCTCAGTCTCCTTTTTTCCACGGAGCCCACTGGACGTCTGTCCCATTTCCCCAACCAATAAAAAGCTTGTTGCAAGGGAACAAGACATAATCAAAGGAGAAAACACGATACGATAACCGCTAATAGAGGTGTCCTTGCCAAGTGATTATTCTATAAATTGTATGGAGGAGAAGGTGATACACAAATTCCAAGAAATGCAGTCAGAGACCAAGAAAATATGGCAGAGAGATATAGAAATATTTTGCATCATATTTGGTGCCATAGACCTGATTAAAAACTGCCACCAAGCACAGCTTGATAGGCCGCCTATATAGTAACATAGCAAATGACGGCAGATAAAGACCAGTATGGTCCATCTAGTCTGCCCAGTATATATGTATTACATCTTATGACCTCCACAAGGAAAAACTCTTTGGCATGATGTAAGTACTACACATACCCTGAGGCTTAAGAATGAGGTTCATTATTGCCATGGTAGTTGTGTACAGTTGAACTGATGCAAAGTCCTGGCAACCCATCCCCTGGGTTTTCTTAGCAAAGAATAATCAAAGTAGATTGCCAGGCCTTTCTTCCGTGCAGTAAGCCTACAGCACATGGTGTTCCAAGATAGTCTTCCCATCAAAGTACTACCCAGGCCAGACCCCGATTAGCTTCCAAGAGCACACAAGATTGGGCTCATTCATTCATAGCGGTAGTATGCACAAACTAATCCATTTGAAAACATTGCCCTTAGAGAACTTACATAATGGTACCAATTCTTTGGTGGTGTTATTGGATTGACAGCTGCCTTGAATACTATGATGACTGATATTTTGATTAACCATTTAACAAACACCTGTATCAATTGCATAATGCTAGCATGGTTTCTTGTTTTTGAAGGATAAGAGAGACAGTGAAACGTGAATATTATGAACCTAGTTTTTGGAAGCTACTCAAAGGGAGTCTTCAGGAGTCAATATTTATGTTCAATCTCTAGGTTCTTTAATTTGGTCAGCAGGTTCAAGATCTTTAATGAATACAAATACTCAGGATAAAGAGCGCTTCTATTGATTCTCTTTCCTCCTGCCCCAGGTTCTGCTAGATAGCTCTGTGCTGAGTTTCAAGCCAAATAGCTAGATAATACCTTTGCAAACACTTGTGTGTTTTATTCTGGCCTCTTTTTCACAGTTACTGTGGGAGATCTGTAAGTTATGCTCATTACCTGGGCATTAGAAAGCTATAGAAAACCTAGCTAATTCTGAGCCGAATTAGTGATATCGATGCTTCTAGGTTTTGGCTGACTTTCGTTTTTTAATTTGCTTAAGAAGATTTGAACGTGCTTTAAACTGATTGACAAATATTCTGATGAAGTTGCTCAGATTTTATTATTTTGATTTTTTTTTATAGTTAATGTTGAGAGTTTTTTCATGGTTTTAAAACTTTAAATTTTTATTTCTGAAGACAGCAGATGAATGCTCCAAATATCCTTTTAACTGTATTTTAATAACCATTTGTCCCTATTTTTTTTATGTTTGCTTATTTTATATGAATTTTGTTTTAGATTTTTGCATCCAAACTTGATCCCAACTAGATATGCAAGAAATCAAGTCAAAATTAATAACCATGTAGTCTGTATATTCATACCCAGGTAGACAGTAACCCAATTCACTCTCATCCATTTAAAGATTTTCTTGTACAAAGACCCACAGCCAATCAAAAATACTTGGCCGATAAAGAAAATAAAAAAAATGACAATTATGTCACATTTAAACAGTTAACGTTATATGCAAGTTCTTTCTTACTGCTCCGGTCTACCAAGTCAGTGGGCATGGTGGACAGATGTCCCATTACCTGTTCCACTGGATGAGGTCTGTATGAGGTCAGAACTGCTGTCACTAGAAGGAGACGTCTGCTGTGTGGCTTGGTGCACCTGGATGGCCTGGACAGGAACCTGCTGAGCCACAGCACCTCCTGCAGAAATGCAACGGGGTAGAAAGGATAGAAGAAATGGAATCATCCATCAAGCAAAGGGGATGGGAAGGCAAGTGAGAAGAGAAAAACCATGTGCGGCAAGAAAAGCAGACAAATAGAACAAAGGAAATTTGCAATAGAGGGGAGAAGACAGGTAGGAATGGAATAAATTATATAGTAGGGAAAAAAGCAACAAAGGAAAAAATATAGAACATTATTACTTTTTAGTTCCTTTCTGGAAACAATGCTATCCCTTTGCAAGATACCATTTATTTATTTGGTTGCATTTGATTACCGCTTCTTCCAGCGATCAGTAGCGGTTTACATTACATTACACTTGGCACAGCAAAACATTTGTTACAGAGCGAGAATCACATTATTTACATCTGCATTTTGTGGATTTGAATTTATACAGTTTGGATTATTTACAGTTGTATTTATACAGTGTGAACTATTTACAGTTATAGTTTATACAGAAGTAAGTTCTTAGTACTCTTGTTGTATTGTGCTGCAGGGTTTGATTCTTTCTGTTTTTATTTATGTTATGCTGTAGTATTCCTGGACTAGGTATGTTTTTAGTTTTTTCCTGAAATCCTTTAGGTCGTTGTTTGCTCTCAGTGCGTCTGGTAGTTTATTCCGTTGTGTGGGAGCTATATAGGAGAAGGCTCTGTTACTTGTAGAAACTTTGACAGTGCGGATGTGTGGTGAGACATGTAGGGTGTTTAGGTTGTCCACACTATTCTATAAAGTCTGAAGATTATCACAACTCCTTAAATAAAAACTTAAAAGAATGCTGAAAAAACAGAGGCATAAGTAGCATACTGAAAATCATACCTGGCATCAGATGTCCATCTGATAATTCCTCTTATAACACAGGAACAGGAAAAGAACCAAAGCACCTTCATTTCTCTTGAACAGTGTCATCCTGTTCAAGAACAGAGGATCAGAACATGGCCAACGTCAATTTCTTTTTAAGGGCTCTCGGATGATCCAGAAAACTGGCACATCTGACTTAAGATAGGCCAGTTAATAAAAAATCTGATGTGCATAGTGTTTTAGATTATTAGGTTGTTTTAATTGTATTACTCTTAAATGCAGATTTTATATCCCTTTTTGATATTTAATTGTAAACTGCTTTGCTGGTATTTGATGAAAAGTAGTAGAGAAAGCGTAGTTACTCACCTGTAAGAAGTGTTCTCCAGAGACAGCAGGAATCAGTCCTCACATATAGATGACATCAGGACTAATGGAGCCCTCGTGGAAGTATCTCCCCAGCTTTCAAAGAAAACCTTTGGAAGATGTCATAATGCATGCATGGTCCCCTTCCTGCCCAAGGGTGCCATCTTGCTCAGATAACATAGCTAGAGTTGACAAAAGAAGATGGCAAAATACAGCAACTCCACGGGGAGGAGGGAGGGTTGTGAGGACTGAATCCTGCTGTTCCTGGAGAACACTTGTTACAGGTGAGTAATTATGCTTTCTCCAGGAATAAGCAGGAAGTCAGTCCTCACATATGGGGACTCCCTAGCTACAGGCTACCAGGAATCTGTAAAAAAAACATGGTCAAGCTGTAAGCAGTCGCGAGTCTGAGGAGAGACTCTAGGGACCCTAGAGTCCAGGGAGAACCATCACTCTGGTAGCTTGAATACAGAAGGGTCGGAGGGTAGGAGTTGCCTAGACCCCGAAGAGATTACGGAGTGCGGTCTGGCCGAAGGCACTGTCCTGTCAGGACTCCCTCTCCAGGCAGTAGCGAGATATAAAGGTGTGGACTGAGGACCAGGTGGTGGGTTGGCAAATGTCTGCCATAGGTACAGAGTACAAGCTTGCAACCAAGGTCGCCATTGCCCTGATGCTGTGTGCCGTAATCCAGCGCTCCAACGAGCATCCAGTCTGACCGTAGGCGAAACAAATGCAGTCTGCCACCCAGAAGGACAAGGTCCGCTTGGTAACTGCCTCCTCCAGATGACTGGGGGTCATAGGAAAGAAAAGCTGTGAGGCCTTTCGCTGGCCCTGGGAATACTGCAGGTAGAAGGACAGGGCCCTCTTAAAATACAGAATATGGAGAACAGCTACTGCCTTGTTGGCATGAAGCTGTGGGAAGAATGTGGGAGTACCATCTCCTGATTGAGGTGGAACGCAGATACCACCTTCGGAAGGAATTTAGGATGGGTGCAAAGCACGACCCTGTTCTTGTAGAACCTGGTGTAGAGTAGTTCAGCCACCAAGACCTGAAGTTTGATGACTCTGCACGCAGAGGTGAATGCCACCAGGCAGACGACCTTCCATGAGAGAAATCGCATATGGCAGGTAGCCAGAGGCTCAAATGGCGGCTTGGTAAGCTGCGTCAAGACCACACTGAGGTCCCATTCCGCTAGAGGCAGGAGGATGGGAGGCTTAGAGAGCAAAAGGCCCTACATGAACAGAGTAATGAGGGGCTGAGCAGAGAGGTGTTTACCCTCAATAGAATGATGATGCACCAAGACAGCACTCAGGTGCACCCTGACTGAGTTGGACTTGAGTCCAGCTTGCGAGAAATGAAGCAAATACTGCAGCACTCTGTGCACATGGCAAGAGAAGGGGTCAATCTGCTGCTCTGTGCACCACACTGAGAATCTGTGCCACCTGAAGGCGTGGGCCCATCTCGTGGAGTTCTCAGGAGAGGCCAGGAAGACCTACTCCACCTCCCTTGGGAGATTGAAGGTTGCCAAAGCTAATAGTTCAGCTTTGGGTTCTCTCTGCAGGCTGAAGGACTTCGTGCAAGACTTGCCCAGCATGTACGAGTCCCAAGACGAGGTCCTCGAGGATTTTTTTTGTGTGTTCCTGCTCCGGGGAACACTGTTCCTTCTAAGCTGTGCGCATGTGTGCGCACACACCCCTCGCCGAGCGAGCGCACATACTTTACAACAGAGCGCACAAAAATTACGGTTCTGATAGAAAACACAGATGTCTTAAAATTTAAAAGTTGTTGTGTATTTACGGTTTTCACAAGTTCTACAATATTTTCTAGTGCAATCTTCTAGACCTTCAGGATATAAGATCTTTGGTCTTAAACTTTAATTGGCGCATTCAGAAACTTCCGCTTCCGTACTTTGGCTTGCGACAAGCGTGAGTAGTCCAATTGTAATCTGTAATTCGAATTGCATTATTAAATTTTTTATTACATTGAAAACTGAAAGAAGTTAATTTTTAAAATGTCGAAACCGATAGCGATGAGAGGTACAAAACATAAGAGAACAGCTGGAGCTTTTAAGCCTGAATGGCTTGAAGAAATTGTTGAAACGGAGACACTGAAATCTTGGGATAAAACGTGCGTTCAACTGCGTGAAATATTCACTTACAAAGAGGATGACGGAGCAGTCTGTTTATACTGCCGAGATGCAAAAACTATCGGAGAGTTTGAGTGGCAAATTTTGGGATGATGTGTGGAAACTGGACTTTTTGAAACAACATCTGTCTAGTAAGTCTCATACTGAAAGTGTTAAACTTACAGCTAAAAAAACAAATTTAAGAGGAGGATTATTTAACTTCTTGTATGAGAGCACTACTGAAAAAGAGAAAAGGCAAATTAGTAATGAACGGAAGCGTTCTACACCTGAAGAAATTAAAATTCTAATTGATAGTGTTTTGCTGTCTGTTCGGATTAATATTTCCATGCTCTCTGTTCAAGATATTAATGAACACATGTCCAAGTACATAACCATACCTGAAAGCTGGAGAAGCAAAAACTATTTGAATTTCTTGAAATTATAACCATCAATATCCAAGATAAGCTCATAGCAGATGTTGCATCAGCAGCATATCATACATTAACTACTGATGAAAGCACAGACATTTCTGTCAACAAATACTTAATACTGTACTTCAAATATTGGCCAGTAAATTCATGTCTGTATAAAACTTCGTTTGGTGGGTGCTAAAGTTGGAAGCATGTGATGCTGCATCAATAGTGCACTCTGGGAATTCTATGGGAAATACAAGCTTGACCTTAACAAAATGGTCATGTTTACTTCGGATGGTGCATTTGTCATGTCAGGCAGAATAAATGGTGTTGCTGCGCAGCTAAAAAAAACGTTTCGCATTTAGTGCAGCAGCATTGTGTTGCCCATCTTTCATGACAACTGTTTACACAACCTTTTGTCAATCTTCTACTAAAAGGTCACAATTTAAAGAATTAGCTGATGCTTCTGAATGAGAGTCAATTGTTTTTAGACCTCTGAACGAAGTGCGGTGGTTATCTAGACATTTTGCTCTTCAAGCAATTATTCAAAATTATGATCCATTATTAAAATACTTTGAAGAGAAGGATAATGATCCCATTGCAAAGTACTGTTATAAAAAGCTAAACAGTCATCAATTCCATATAACACTACAAATTTTGAATGATGTTTTATCTGAACTAGCTTCATTAACAATGGCATTTCAAAAATGTGGGCTAACACCACTGGAAGCATATCATCTTGCACAGGGTAAGCTGAACAAAAACCGAATGCAATACTTGGGTGAGACAGTAAAATGGAGTGATGTTAAAAATCTTCGACAAGATACCTGGAGACGTTTCAGTGGATACTGGTTCTACACTTATTTTCATTAATATGCTGTGTCTGCATTTAGGGGAAAGATTTCCTGAAAATGAAATTAAGGAATGGTCTGCTTTTGACTTGAAAGCAATAGCACAATGCGATTATGAATTTGGAACTGAAAACGTCCAAACACTCTGCTTAAAGCACAAACAATTTCTTATGGAGGAACATTGTTATTCAGCAGTAGAATGACTTCAAGTTCTTAGTCGCAGAAAAAAATCAAAAGCAAACTGATAAACAGTTTTCCAGATATGGTGACTTTGGCGTTTCAGAATGCTCACTTTGCAGATTTAGCGAAATTAATGGATATTGGTGGAACATTGTTGGCTTCTAGTGCAGATTGTGAGCGTGGTTTCAGCTTGATGAACAGTTTAAAAACCTAAATAAGGAATCGCTTACAGTTAGAACATTTGGAAATGCTGATGCGTGTTAAGAGTCATCTTCAAGATGGCGGATCGGTAGACCTTGATAAAATTTATTCACACTGGTTAAATTTGAAAGCTTGAAGAGAAAAATTTTGAGAATGAACTGTTAATAGTAAGCTCATTCTCTTCTTTCATACATAAATTATTTACATGAAACAATGACTTTCAATAAAAACTGAAATACTGCATTTGTGACTGTAATTACTAGAAATTTTCTGCTTCATTTAGTAATCGTCTATTTTCATTTAATTTGATTAAAATCAATGTGGTGTACATACTGTATTCTGACGTGTAGTCAAATTTTAAAGTATATAACTCCGAGTGTCGTTATGTGGCGCACAAAAATTTAACCTTCCTTCAAAAGCTGCACAGATGATTTTTATGCACACACGGCCTACAGAAAATTAGAGGGAACATTGCCGGGGAACCCTTGTCAGAGTGTACACGGTCCCAGCCAAGCACCACGGGGGCATTATGCGACTCTGAGGACCCCTGTGGGGCCTTGGAGTGTGGGGATACTGGGGTGGAGTCTGACCAATGCAAGATATCGCCCTGCTCCTACTGACTGCTCTGGATGGCCTTCGCGGACATCTTTTTACAGAGGACGCAGACCTCCAAGTCATTGTCGGCCCCTAGACACCAGAAGCAGCAATCATATGTATCGGTGAGAGATGTGTTTTTTGCACACCAATCATACTTATTGAACCTGCTGGCCACTGGCGGAAAATGTACCCTGGTGAGGTCGAAGACCCTCGAAGTGCCAGCAGATGGATAAAGGTGCAAATCGTGCTAGGGGAAAAATCCTAGAAACGGTTCCAAGTCGCGATGCCAGGGCAAGTGAGCTCGAAGGTGGAAAAGGGACTGGTCGCAACCAGGGAAAGAAAGGTTAAATTAGACTTTACCTGCTAATTGTAGTTCCTGGAGGAACTCCAGTTTAGTCCCAGAATCTCTGGGTTGTGATCCTCCTCCAGCAGCTTTGGAGACTGAGAAACTTCACTCTTGTGAGGTCACTGGTATAAGCGCACCGGAACCACCTCCTCACATCAGTACCCTATTGACAAAGCAGACTCACCGGAGCAACAATTAAGTAGTGAATTGCACCACCAAATTTAACCCCCTAACTGAACTTTTAAGGACCATAGGTCCAACTATGTACACAAATTCTGAAACGCTTCCTATGAACTGAGGTCCACTTTCCCCCTGTATGAAGCATGTCGCCCCGACAACCACCCCCACGTGATACCCTGCGCTACCGTGAACTATGCCCCAACACCACTAAAAGTGGTGCTTACCTGTACAGTCGCTCCTGATTCAGGCCACAGTCCATCAACGTATCAGGGCTGGATACGGGACTAGACTGGAGTTCCTCCAAGAACTACAATTAGCAGGTAAGTCTAATTTAACCTTCCTGATCGTCCCTCCAGTCTAGTCCCGCAATCTCTGGGGGTGAAATAGAGCAGTGAATATATTCAACGGGAGGGTCCTGCTAGACCAGCCTGAAGCACAGCCGATCCAAAACAGGTGTCCCTTTCCGCCTGAACATCTAGACGGTAATGCTTCACAAAAGAATGCAAAGACGACCAGGTCGCTGCTTTACGGATTTCCACCACCGGCACCAAACTGCACTCCGCTCAAGACGCCACTTGCGCCCTAGTGGAATGAGTTCTCAGTCCTTCCGGAACCACCTGGCCTTTTAAGAGATACGCGGATGCGATCGCCTCCTTCAACCACTGAGCAATCAACGCTTTAGAAGCCGCTTCTCCTTGTCTTGCATCCGCAAACAGCACAGTCTATCTGACTTACGGAAACTAGCCGTTCTAGTGATATACTTCTTTAACGCTTGCCAAATATCCAACCGATGGAGCTGTCCCGTGGCATGACCCTTTCTCTCTGTCGTGAAAACCAGCAAAGACACCACTTGATTCATATGAAAAGCCGATACCACCTTAGGCAAGAATGACAGCACTGGCTGCAAAACTACCTTAGAATCAAAGACAGACAGAAATGGCTTCCTACAGGACAGCGCTTGCAATTCGGAGACTCGCCTAGCCTAAGCAATGGCCACCAAGAACACCACCTTGAGATCTTTCAAAGACACTCTCGCCAATGGCTCAAAAGGTGCTTTTCCCCAACGCCTCCAAGACCAAAGGGAGATCCCATGTTGGAACTATTTGCTTACGCGGCGGCCACACTAGCGCTATCGCCCTCAAAAAACGTTTCACATCTGGATGTCCACCAAGCGCCTCGCCCTGCACCTTACCCCTATAACAGGACAGCGCCGCCAAGTGAACTGTCAACGAAGTGGCCGCCAAGTCCTTCTGAAACCCATCTTGTAAGAAAGACAGAACCTGCGGTACTGATATTCTTAAGGGAACAAACTCCCTACCCGCACACCATGCCTCAAAGATACGCCACACTCTAACATAAGTCAATGAAGTAGACTTCCACCTAGCTTTCAACAAGGTAGAAGTCACCTTCGCCGAATAACCCTGTGCTCTCATCCTAGCCCTCTCAATAGCCAGGCCGCAAACGAGAATCGATCCATCTGGGGCATGCAGAGGGGCCCCTGAGTTAGAAGGTCCTTGGAAAGTGGAAGCTTCCAGGGCTTCCCCACCAAGAGCCGCACCAAGTCCATGTATCATGGCCTCCTTGGACAATCCGGCGCTATTAGAATCACTCGTCCTTTGTGGAGCTCTATACGCTGCAACACTTGACCGATCAACACCCACAGGAGCTGCCGTTACGGCCAGGCCTGAATAAGCGCGCCCAGGCCTTCCGCCATTCTCTTTTCTTCTGCTGAAGAAGCAATTGACCTTTGCTGACTGGAAAGTTGCCATGAGATCCATCACCAGCGTCCCCCAGCGACGCACTAACATCGTGAACACTTCTGGATGCAGGACCCACTCCCCTGGGTCTACCTTCATGCGACTCAAGAAGTCGGCCTCCATATTGTCCACCCCTGCGACATGCGCTGCCAACAAGGCCACCAGATTCTCCTCTTCCCACTCAAACTCTCGGCTTCGGCCTCCAGCGCCACACTGCTGGTGCCTCCTTGACGGTTGATATAAGCCACCACAGTCGCTTTGTCGGAGAATACTCAAATGGCCTTTCCCTGGAGGTATGGCTGAAACTCCTGCAGAGCTAGTGTCACCGCCCTCAACTCCAATCTGCTGAATGACCAACCCTTCTCCAGGGCGGACCACTGCCTCTGCGCAAATAGTCCTTGATAATGGGCTCTCCAGCCCCCAAGACTGGCATCCATCGTCAGGGATATCCATGCAGGTGTCTCCAATGACATCCCTCTTTCCAGCCATCCCAGACGTAGCCACCACTGAAGTGCCTTGCAAGTCTGCAGCGGACAGGCCAACCTCTGGGACAGCGAATCCCTTTGATGTGACCACCTTCTCAACAGCGCTCTTTGCAACAGCTTCATGTGGGCCCACACCCACGGTACCAAATCCAGGGTCGCTGCCATGGTCCCTAACAACCAAAGATAATCCCAGGCCGTGGGACTCTGCTTGCTGAGAAGCTGGCAGACCAACTGTCTGAGTCCCAGCACCTGCTGATGAGGCAGAAAAACTCGTCCCACGCTCGTATTGAAGTGCGCACCCAGATACTCCAGTTGTTGAGATGGCTCCAATTTGCTCTTTGCTACGTTGACCACCCAACCGAGACTCTGCAGTAGAGACACCACTTTGGTCGTAGCTGACACACTCTCCGCTCGGGACTTTAATCTGATCAACCAATTGTCCAGATAAGGGTGTACCAACACTCCATCCTTTTGCATGGCCGCAGCCGCCACCACCATCACCTTGGTGAATGTCCGTGGCGCTGTTGCTAGGCCAAAAGGAAGCGCCTGAAACTGAAAATGCCCCATAGGCACCGCAAACCTAAGAAATTTCTGATGCTCCTGCCATATCAGAATGTGAAGATATGCCTCCGACAGGTCTAGGGATGTCAGAAACTCCCCCTTTCTTACCACTACGATAACAGACCTGAGGGCCTCCATCTGAAAATGAGATACCCGGAGACAGCGATTTACCCTTTTGAGATCTAAAATTGGTCGACACGTTCCTTCCTTCTTTGGAACCATGAAGTAAATGGACTATCGACCGCATCATAACTGGTCGGTAGGAACTGGGACGATGGCTTTAAAGGAGAGCAGTCTTTGCACCGTCTCCTCCTGCACCGCCTTGCGCTTGCCTTGCACGAAGACTGAACGAAAGAATCGGTCACCGGCCACTGAAACTTCAATGCATAACTTTCCCGAATAACCTCTAATACCCACTGATCGGAAGTGATTTGGACCCAGGCAGGGTAAAATTTCCGCAACCGACCCCCCTAAGGGAACTAGCCCCACGCGGCGTTTTTCTGCAACGATTTCAGTAGTATACGGAGTTTGCGAAATGGCAGTCATCGGAAACGTGGGCAGCATGATCTCAAAAGCCAAAGAGTGCAGTTCCCGGAGGAAACTTTTGATGTGAAACGCTGGGTGAGCCTGCAGGAACCTCGGAATACAGCGGGACAGATTAAGATCCAGTTACTCTCAGCTCAACGTAGTTGTCAAGCTAAGTGTCGATTTTCAGCCTAGTTTTTTTAAAATTATTGGATGGAATAACAAGCTGAACAAGACTTGCTGACTAAGGTTTTTGAGCGAGATGATCTACTTTGAAATTAATCATACTCCCGATGGTCTTGGCTATAGTTTATACACTACCCTTTATTCATTCCTTCTGCTCATAGGAGAATTTCCTGTGTGTTATTAAGATAAGTTTAAGAGCAGAGGAGTGCGATTCAAAGTTATGTTTTAAAATAACATGAGTATTGAAACAGGTCATTGATGTGATTTTCAGCACAGTTAATGGGTAGATACCCTTGCTGGAGTGCTATAAGATTTTACTGAGACCTGTAGTCCTTACTCAGTTATATAAGAACAGTTCCAAGTTGGTGGGTTTAGAAAATCAAACGGATTTTTCATTGAACTTTAATTAGTTATATCGTTTGAAAAGATTTGGCTACTTTCTCCGGTGTTTTCTTGTCCTTTGGCAATCTACCGCCCTTGGACTCTCCTAAATCCTTCACCAGTTTATCTAACTCTTCTCCAAATAGTAGCTTGCCTCGCCTTGGATGAGCCATCCGCTGCCCAATTGCACAGCCAAAGACTTTGCCTCCCCGCGACTACTGAAGCCATACTCTTCGCTAATCCCTGGATAAGGTCATAATGAATATCAGCCAGATATGCTGCTTTGGATTCCAGTCTGGGCGCTTCCTCGGTCTCCTCCACCGAGTGCTCCCCCTGAATCCGCTGCGCCCAACGCAAGCAGGCTCTCGCCACCCAGGCCACACAAATAGAAGCCTGTAAAGAGAGCGCATTCGCCTCAAAGACCTGCTTCAGCAAGGCCTCTAATTTACGGTCTTGCACATCCTTGAGCGCCGCGGAACTCTCTACCAGAATGGTAGTCTTTTTGGTAACCGCTGACACAGTTGCATCTACTCTCGGAGCCTTAAACAACTCCCGATCTTGGTCTAACAGAGGGTAAAGCCGCACCATAACTCTAGCTCCTTTAAGCGCGGCCTCGGGCATGTCTCATTCTTCCTGAATCATCTCAAACACTCTGTGTACCGGGAATGCCCTCTGAATCTTTTGAAAGGCCTGCAGCAATGCGTCTTCCAGAGTAGAATCCTCTGTAGGGCCTCCGGATGGCATATTAAGCGTCTTGAGGGACTCAGCAATGAGTGTCGGTAGTTCTTCCCTACGAAACACCCGCATCCCCCTTGCTTGATCCTCTTGTTGCTTAATCTCGCCTTCCTCTAGATCCTCCTCCAGGCCCCCGTCCGGGTCCGGTTCCTCTGAGCGTATGTCCTCCGAAAGGACTGACTGCTCCAGCCATTCCCTATCTCCCCTGGGCCTTTTCGCACTGATGCCAGACACTTCCACCGTCAAAGGCGACCTCGGTCTTTTCTCCCCGAGCGCAGCCTCTGAGGAACTGGCTGCCGGCCTATCCTGGGAGCTGCTCAAGGCCTTCCTGAGCAGAGCCACGAAATCCGAAGAAAAGATCGCCACCAAACTCCCCGGTAAAGGTGATTGCAAAACTGGGGGGTCCAGCGCCGACAATGTACTGGGCACCGGCTCTGGAGCAGGCAATGATGATATAATGGGCTCTAGAAGGGCCCCCGAGCCCTCTTGCCCCCCCCTGCCCCTGCTTCTGAGGCTGGCTCCATAGCCTGAGATTCTTGACTGCAGACCCTGCACACTCCTTCCTGCGACACGGAGCCCCTTCTGGCACCGCACAGCAAACAGTGCGGTCTAGAAGGCATACTGTCTTTCCGGAGCCCTGCAGTGTGCTTACCAGTCTGCCTAAACAGAGTCAAGCACCCCCCTCAGATTACTTACTTTTTTTTTTTTTTTTTTTACTGCTGAATCCGCAGAAACACTTTCCCAGCCAAATTCTGAGGAAAGCTTTCCAAATCGAGGCTCCCCGGCTGAATTAGAAGGTCTTGAAGTCTATTAAATGCAAACGGCAATTCCCGCGCGTTCAACACGCAGTCTGGCCTGCACCATAGTAAATGATGGCAGATAAAGACCAGTATGGTCCATCTAGTCTGCCCAGTAAAATGGCAAGCAAATCCAAAAGTTCCAGAATGGTATTCAAAAATTATAACAAGCAATAAGAGAATACCACAATTGCCCCCACTTCACACAAAATTTTTTGTCGGGCATAAACCGTAAGTGGGAGAGGAATAAATGCTCACCCACAAACACAGTACATGTCCCTTTTTTTCTTTTTCTTCGTATGTTCTCATACACTTCCTTTTCTTTATAATCCCAAAATCTTAAAACCACACTTATCTGATCAGTTGCACAGTTGCACGACGTGCACGTTTCGGGGCTAATACCCCTGTCTCAAGTGCTAACAAAGCACAGTTACTTACCTGTAACAGGTGATCTCTGGGAACAGCAGGAATTAGTCCTCACATATGGGTACGTCGGTACCGACGGAGCCCGTGCGGGAAAGCTCCCCAGCTTCTTAGAATAGAAGCTTTTGGGACCTCCCACTGCACATGCGCACTGCCTTCCCGCCTTCCTGAACAGCTCTCCTCAGTTTCGAGTTTATAGCTGAGTCAACAGAGAGAGGACAGGAAGATAGATAGACAAAAAAATACAACTCCTAGGGGAGGTGGGTGGGTTGTGAGGACTAATTCCTGCTGTTCCCAGAGATCACCTGTTACAGGTAAGTAACTGTGCTATCTCCAGGAACAAGCAGGAATAAGTCCTCACATATGGGGACTCCCTAGCTTAGATGCATGGGATCCCCTGTAAAGGTTCGCCATCTTCGTATGGATCTCAGGCATCCATTCTGGGAAGGTGGGCAGGAGTTGTTTAGGAATGGAACAGGTGCTTGAGGACAGCCTGGCCAAACAAGGCATCCCGGCGGGAGTCCTTGTCCAAACAGTAATGGGCTGTGAAGGTATGAACCGAGGCCCAGGTAGCGGCTCGACAGATCTGATCTATGGAAACAGAGTGCAGATGAGCCATAGAAGTTGCCATGGCCCTCACATTGTGAGCAGTGACATGGCCTTCCAGAGAAATGTTTTTGCTCTGGTAAGCAAAAGAAATACACTGAGCAATCCAATTGGAAAGTGTACGCTTGGAGACTGGAAGTCCCAAATGGGAAGGATCAAAGGCCACAAAAAGTTGAGAAGACTTTCGATGTGGCTGAGTCCTATTAAGGTAAAAAGCGAGAGCTCTTTTACAATCCAGAGTATGAAGGTTCCTCTCTGCATTGGATGCATGAGGAGCTGGAAAAAAGACAGGTAGATATACCTCTTGATTAAGATGAAAAGGCGAGACCACTTTAGGCATAAAGTGGGGATTCGTCCTAAGGACCACCTTATCATGATGAAATCTTGTGTAAGGTGGATTAGCCACTAAAGCCTGCAGCTCACTGATGCGGCGAGCCGAAGTGACTGCAATGAGGAAGATGACCTTCCAGGAAAGAAATTTCAAGGAGGTGGAAAACATTGGCTCAAAAGGTGGCTTCATAAGTTGACCGAGCACTAGATTCAAATCCCATGCGACCGGGGGTGGTCTGATGGGAGGTTTAGTGAGAGTCAGGCCTCTCATGAATCTTGCAACAAGAGGATGAGAGGAGATAGGTTGTCCATTTATATGTTTCAAGGATGCTGCAATAGCACTTAAATGGACTCTTACCGAATTCGTCTTGAGGCCTGCATTGGATAGATGCAGGAGATAATCAAGAAGAGAATTCAAAGGAAGTGCCAGAGGGTCAAGACCCTGCTGAGCACACCAAATGGAAAAACGTTTCCATTTGAAAGCATAGGAACGCCTGGTAGAGGGTTTCCTAGAGGCAGAAAGGATATCTTTCACTGGTTGGGAAAGATGAAAGTCTTGAAGGCTTAAGCCTTCAGTAACCAAGCACTGAGGTGAAGGGATTTGGGGTTTGGGTGCCACAAAGTCCCCTCCTCCTGAGACAGGAGGTCTGGCGCAGCTCCCAGATCCAAGTAGGATCCCTGGGAGAGCTGTAGAAGTAGAGGGAACCACACTTGGCGTGGCCAGCGTGGAGCTATGAGGATCATAGTTCCATGATCCCTCTGGAGTTTGAACAGAGTCTTGGGAATCAAAGGAATGGGTGGAAAGGCATATAGGAATGCCTGATTCCAATTCAGGAGAAAGGCGTCCGTAGCCTGAGCTCCCTGACACGGAGTTCTGGAACAGAACCGGGGAAGTTTGGCATTCCACGGACTTGCAAAGAGGTCTATGTCCGGGGTCCCCCATTCCTGAAAGATTCGGTTTATTTGGTCCAAATGTAGGGACCATTCGTGTGGCAGCAGAACTCGACTGAGCCTGTCTGCCCGAGAGTTTTGAACTCCTGGGAGATACACTGCTAGCAGGTGAATCTGATGCTCTCTGGCGAAGGCCCATAGTCTTAGAGCTTCGTTGCAAAGCGACAGAGAGCCCGTCCCTCCTTGTTTGTTTATGTAAAACATGGCCACCTGATTGTCCGTCTGAACTAGGACAGTGAGGTTGGCTAGGAGGGAGTGGAAGACCTTGAGGGCAAGGTAAATTGCTCGCAGTTCCAGAAGATTGATATGAAGGGTGGTCTCCTGTAGAGACCAAGTGCCCTGAGTGGAGAGAGTTTGCAGATGGGCTCCCCACCCTGTTTGGGAGGCATCTGTTGTGAGGGTTGCTTGGGGTAGCAATGGTTGAAATGGAGCCCCCAACAACAGATTCTTGGTGGAAGTCCACCAGTGGAGGGACCAAAACAGACGATCGGAGGTTTGTATTTGGTCTGAGAGCGCTCCTGACGCCTGAGTCCACTGAGTGGCCAGGGTCCATTGAGCTGCTCTCATATGAAGACGAGCATAGGGCACCACATGCACTGTGGAGGCCATATGACCCAGTAGGCGTAGCATTTCCCTGGCTGTCAAGTGAGTGCTGGACTGAGCTTGGGAGGCCAAACTCAGGAGGCGCTGGCCTCGAACATGTGGAAGGTAGGCCCTTGCAGTGATGGTGTCCAACTGGGCCCCTATGAATTCTAGAGATTGAGTAGGGATGAGTTGGGACTTGGGAAGGTTTACTACCAGTCCCAGATACTGCAAAAGGCTCCTTGTGTGGTCCAGGGAAATCTGGGCCTGTGACTGAGTTGGAGCTCGGATGAGCCAGTCGTCCAGATATGGGAAGACAAAGATTCCCATGCCTCTTAGAAATGCGGCTACGACTGCCATGCATTTTGTGAATACTCTTGGAGCAGAGGCTAGACCGAAGGGGAGTACTCTGTATTGGAAATGTTTTCCCTGAAACAGAAAGCGAAGATACTTTCTGTGGGATGGATGGATGAGTATATGTGTATACGCATCCTGTAGGTCTAGAGAACAAAGCCAGTCCTGACCCTGGAGGTAAGGAAGGAGAATGCCGAGAGACAGCATTTTGAATTTCTCCTTGAAGAGAAATTTGTTCAATTCTCTCAGATCTAGGATTGGTCTGAATCCCCCTGTCTTCTTTGGAATGAGAAAATAAGGGGAGTAGAAACCGGACCCTTGTTGAGGAAGAGGAACCTCTTCTATGGCCCCTTGGGCAAGAAGAGAGGAAACCTCTTGACCCAACAGGGTTAGGAGAGATGGGGGAGAATTGAATGGTCTCACCATATGATGGGGAGGAAGGCTGGAGAAATGAAGTTTGTAACCCTCTCGAATGATAGAGAGGGTCCATTGTTCTGTTGTGATTTGTTCCCATCTGGGAGCAAAGTGAACCAACCTTCCGGGTATGGTGAGAGGTTCTGGTTGTGTTAGAACCAGAAGTGGCAAGTTCCCTAGGAGCAAGTCAAAACCCCTGAGGGGTTGGAGCCTGCTGAGCTACAGTAGCTGCTGCAGGCTTAGCTCGTGCTTGTTTGGATTGCTGACGCTTAGCAGTATAGCGAGGTTGAGAAGACTGCTGGCCAGTATTTGAAGCAACTCTGGCCTTCTTATAGTAAGGCCTTTTAAAAGACTTTTTCTTAGTAGGAATTGAAGTGGACTTTGAAAGTCTTTCCAAGGTGGCATTTTCAGCATCCATCTGGGTGGCTTTGATTTGCCACTCTTCCCCAAATAAGTTCTCACCTGTACAGGGCAGATTCCGTAAGCCATCTAGAACCCAAGGTTCCAGATCAGAGGCCTGGAGCCAAGCAAGACGTCGGGCTGCAATAGCAATGCCCGAAGCCCTACTGGCTCCCTCAAAGGAATCATATGCTGCCCTATTAGAGAACTTAGAAACCTCTAAGAGTTGTTTCACTAGGGAAAGGAATCCCTGCTTTTTATCCTCAGGGATAAAGGGGGCAAAATGCCGCACCTTTTTGGCAAGTTCCTCCAGGAACATGCCCATATAGAGACTGTAGGAATTAATCCTGGCTATAAGCATACTAGCCTGGAAAATTTTCCTACCAAAAGAGTCCAAAGTCTTACATTCCCGTCCTGGAGGGGTGGAAGAGTGCCTTTTGGTACTCCTAATCTTCTTCATTGCAGACTTCACCACAATAGAGTGGTGGGGCAATTGAGTCTTTTGGAAACCAGGAGAAGGAGGGACCCTATACATGGTGTCCAACCTACGGGAATAAGGAGACAAAGTCAAAGGATTTTCCCAGAAATCCATCAGTTGTTCTTGAAGGATTTCATGGATAGGCAGGGTAACTGCCTCCTTAGGGGCCTTTGAGTATCCCAAAATATCCAGTTTTTTGGATCTGGGTTCCTTTTCAGAGGATGTGGTAATAGAAAGGGCTGTAGCCATATCTAAAACAAAGTCCTGGAAGGACAAATCCTCTGGAGGGGACATTCTCCTTTTAGGAGAAGAGGGCTCCTCAGGTAAGTTGAGTGAAAACTCAGCAGAATCATCAGAGGAGTGAAAATCCTCAGAGGAATCGGTGCTTTCCTCTAACGCACGATACGCGTACCGATCGGTATCGATATCGGGCGTATCGGGTATGGAACCGGTATGGAGCGAAAGCCCATACGGTACCGACTTGCGTTTAGAGGTGGACGGCCTCGATACCGGCATGGCGGACGATACCGGTATCGGGCCCGGAACCGCTGAAAGCGGAACCGATGGCGTTGCAGCTTTAATGAAAGCCATGACGGCCTGCTGCATGGACTGTACAGTATCGCCCATGGACGCCATAGCTGCCTGGATGTCGGTACCGGAGTGACCCGGTACCCCAGAGCAGGCTAACAGGTGATCTGTCGAGGCCGTAGCATCGATATCAACCTGAGACCCCTGAATTGGCGTTTTTGGAAGTTGGACTTCCCGCCGGGGTTGTGTGGCTGGGGCAGGGTCCTCAAGTTCTAAGCTAAGAGCCTCTCGATGCTTTGAAGGAGATTTGCTCTTTGAGGACTTGCCCACAGAAGGTTTGGTTACCTGAGATCCATCCGGAGAAGAAGAGGATGACTGTGATGCTGTATTCTCTGAAGCAAACAGCACATGGAATTTGTTGGCCCGGTTCTGCAGCCCACGTTTAGACATGTGGGAGCAAGATGGGCAGTCCGGTATGGAATGGTCAGGCCCCAAACATTTCAGACACCATTCATGGGTGTCTGTGACTGAAATAACAGCATTACATTTGGTACACTTCTTAAATCCAGGGGCTGGCTTCTCCATGAGGAGAAATTGAGTAGGCCGAGAGGCCTCTCTGAAGTGACCAAAAAGCTAAAAAATAAGAAAAAAGAATTATAATTTTTTAAAGAAAGAAAGAAAAGACCGGCGATACCGGTATCGGTATGGGGAAGGCAGGTACGCGGTCTAAAGAAACAAATAAAATAACAATTTCTTCAGCGGTGACAGGAACACGACCTGCTGGCTCCGCGGAAAAAGAGAAACTGAGGAGAGCTGTTCAGGAAGGCGGGAAGGCAGTGCGCATGTGCAGTGGGAGGTCCCAAAAGCTTCTATTCTAAGAAGCTGGGGAGCTTTCCCGCACGGGCTCCGTCGGTACCGACGTACCCATATGTGAGGACTTATTCCTGCTTGTTCCTGGAGATCCAACTTGAAATGTGTCCCGACCTTTTCTTAACCGTCAAAAAACGCCGAAGGGCTATTAGAGGTGGAGGGTTGCTTAGGATAGGCTGTCCATAAATACGTCAAGCAACAGAGAACTGCCAATCAGTAGAAGGGAATCCCCACTCATCCCGGGGTCCCCTGCCATGAAAGGCTCATATCTGAAATACTTTGTGTCAAGATCCCAACCAATCAATATCCTGATTCATACCAGTTTGGCAAACAGACCTTAGAGTGAATATCCAACGTTGCTCAAGATGACGCAATCTTGCCTGCCGATCACCGCCCCGAGGATCCGGCGGGACGTGATCAATCACAGTCCATTTTAAATGCTCAAAACTATGTTGTCGGTAAAATGGCAAGAGCAGGTGTACCTGCTGCTCTGTACAGGCCACCCCTTCCCATGTCTTTGTTTAGGAGTAAAAGCTCCGCTCCTCTGGCGTTTCCTGCTGCCGCTCCCACCTAAAACAGCCTCCTTACCTCGGCTGCCACTGGCGTTGTGTCTGGTGCCTCCTCTCCCGTGCTCCACCGCTTAGCGGGAGCAGACCTTATCGTGTTACACAGCCGGTGCCAAATGCTGCAGCAAGTAGCTGAAGATGCACCCAACGGCTCAAAGCGCTGGCCGGCAAATACCTCTGCACAGCTGAGCTCTGTACTCCGCCGGTTCCTCTCCTCACTTGATCGGATCGGTAACCAGCTGCAGTCCTCTCCCCTGCACGGCAGGCTCCAGGCTACCCCAAGGGAGGAAAGGGAAAGGAAGGGGTAGGGAAAGGAGGACCCCTGAGCAACAGGAGGTAAAGAGCACCTGAGCAATCAGACACCCAAAAAATGGAAATCCCTTTGACTTTTCTTTTTCTTTTTTTCAAATAGGAACGAACGCCCTCTAACAGCCTGCATCCTAAACTCTCCTTAATCATTCCTCTAGTGAGCCCTGAACCCCTGGGCTCACCACTCCTCCAGCTGCTTGGAGACTGATAAACTGGTGTGAGGAGGTGGTTCCTGTGTTTATATACCAGTGATGTCACAAGAGTGAAGTTTCTCAGTCTCCAAAGCTGCTGGAGGAGGATCATAACCCAGAGATTCCGGGACTAGACTGGAAGGACGATCAGGAAAATGTTTTTTTTAACACTAGACTAATCAACTTTTTTCCAGGGGAAATAAGACAGACGTCTCTTGGGCTCCACAGAAAAAAGGAGACTGAGCAAGATGGCATCCTTGGGCAGGAAGGGGAGCAGGCAAGTGTGGTGCATCTCTCAAAGGCTTTCTTTGAATGCTGGGGATATGCTTACGCAAGGGCTCCGCCTGTGTCGACTTCACCCATATGTGAGGGCTAACTTCCTGCTTGTTCCTGGAGAATACAGAAGAAAACAGACGTGAAAATGCTACAAACAGACAAAAGGAGAAAGATGGACTTCAGACAGGTGAGAGGTGTAGTAGATGTCAAACAGATTTATTGAAAAGTGATCCAGCATGGCCTGTGTTTTGGCAAACTGCCTGTCAGGATCCTACACATCAATACATATACCGATATATAATAAAACAAAATACATATGTTGCCATATATTAAAAAATGGAAAGAAAAAAACGTTTAATATTTCTAGCAGCTGGCTACCATGTTTCTATGTCCTTTTTCCTGTGCCCCCGATTATATTTTTTTTGATAAAATGGTTCTATCATTTTTTTAATATGTTATCTCTTCATTTTTTATATATATGCAATGTGCGTTTTGTTTTATATATTATGCATCAATATATGTATTTAACATTTCTCATATACCACCTTTCATGATATCAAGGCGGTTTACATTGAACAAACTGAAATCACATTGAACAGGGCATTATAACTTGGAGATAACTATTTTACAGGGAACATGGGCAATGGAGGAATAAGTGGCTTGCCCAAGACCACAAGGAGCACCTGTGGGACTAGAAACCCCAGTCCTTCCGGCCCAAGGTTGCTGTCCTCTAGTGGGATTTGAACCCCCAGCCTTCAGGCTTGAGGTAACTTGCCCCAACCACTAGGCCACTCTTCCCTCCTTTATGTTTAGGACCTCTGACACAAGCAGTTTGCTGAAACGTGGCCATGATGGATCATTTTCAATGAACATGTTTGATGTCTACTATACCAATTGAGTGATTTCTCCATATTCCACTTCTGTTCTTTCAGTCTATGGGTACAAAATACACTATTATTTATTTATTTATTTTATTTATTTATTTACATTCTCTTATATACCGCGCTATTCTGCATCAGTGCGGTTTACATTGAACAAACTGAAATTACATTGAACAGGGTATTATAACTTGGAGATAACTATTTTACAGGGAACATGGGCTATGGAGGGTTTAGTAGCTTGCCCAAGACCACAAGGAGCACCTGTGGGACTAGAAACCCCAGTCCTTCCGGCCCAAGGTTGCTGTCCTCTAGTGGGATTTGAACCACCGACCTTCCGGCCTGAAGTACCTTGCCCCAACCACTAGGCTACTCCTCCACTAGTCTTCAAGAACTACACAGAGGGATTGCCACAACTGGAAAGCACAGTTACTTACCTGTAACAGGTGATCTCTGGGAACAGCAGGAATTAGTCCTCACATATGGGTACGTCGGTACCGACGGAGCCCGTGCGGGAAAGCTCCCCAGCTTCTTAGAATAGAAGCTTTTGGGACCTCCCACTGCACATGCGCACTGCCTTCCCGCCTTCCTGAACAGCTCTCCTCAGTTTCGAGTTTATAGCTGAGTCAACAGAGAGAGGACAGGAAGATAGATAGATAAAAGATACAACTCCTAGGGGAGGTGGGTGGGTTGTGAGGACTAATTCCTGCTGTTCCCAGAGATCACCTGTTACAGGTAAGTAACTGTGCTATCTCCAGGAACAAGCAGGAATAAGTCCTCACATATGGGGACTCCCTAGCTTAGATGCATGGGATCCCCTGTAAAGGTTCGCCATCTTCGTATGGATCTCAGGCATCCATTCTGGGAAGGTGGGCAGGAGTTGTTTAGGAATGGAACAGGTGCTTGAGGACAGCCTGGCCAAACAAGGCATCCCGGCGGGAGTCCTTGTCCAAACAGTAATGGGCTGTGAAGGTATGAACCGAGGCCCAGGTAGCGGCTCGACAGATCTGATCTATGGAAACAGAGTGCAGATGAGCCATAGAAGTTGCCATGGCCCTCACATTGTGAGCAGTGACATGGCCTTCCAGAGAAATGTTTTTGCTCTGGTAAGCAAAAGAAATACACTGAGCAATCCAATTGGAAAGTGTACGCTTGGAGACTGGAAGTCCCAAATGGGAAGGATCAAAGGCCACAAAAAGTTGAGAAGACTTTCGATGTGGCTGAGTCCTATTAAGGTAAAAAGCGAGAGCTCTTTTACAATCCAGAGTATGAAGGTTCCTCTCTGCATTGGATGCATGAGGAGCTGGAAAAAAGACAGGTAGATATACCTCTTGATTAAGATGAAAAGGCGAGACCACTTTAGGCATAAAGTGGGGATTCGTCCTAAGGACCACCTTATCATGATGAAATCTTGTGTAAGGTGGATTAGCCACTAAAGCCTGCAGCTCACTGATGCGGCGAGCCGAAGTGACTGCAATGAGGAAGATGACCTTCCAGGAAAGAAATTTCAAGGAGGTGGAAAACATTGGCTCAAAAGGTGGCTTCATAAGTTGACCGAGCACTAGATTCAAATCCCATGCGACCGGGGGTGGTCTGATGGGAGGTTTAGTGAGAGTCAGGCCTCTCATGAATCTTGCAACAAGAGGATGAGAGGAGATAGGTTGTCCATTTATATGTTTCAAGGATGCTGCAATAGCACTTAAATGGACTCTTACCGAATTCGTCTTGAGGCCTGCATTGGATAGATGCAGGAGATAATCAAGAAGAGAATTCAAAGGAAGTGCCAGAAGGTCAAGACCCTGCTGAGCACACCAAATGGAAAAACGTTTCCATTTGAAAGCATAGGAACGCCTGGTAGAGGGTTTCCTAGAGGCAGAAAGGATATCTTTCACTGGTTGGGAAAGATGAAAGTCTTGAAGGCTTAAGCCTTCAGTAACCAAGCACTGAGGTGAAGGGATTTGGGGTTTGGGTGCCACAAAGTCCCCTCCTCCTGAGACAGGAGGTCTGGCGCAGCTCCCAGATCCAAGTAGGATCCCTGGGAGAGCTGTAGAAGTAGAGGGAACCACACTTGGCGTGGCCAGCGTGGAGCTATGAGGATCATAGTTCCATGATCCCTCTGGAGTTTGAACAGAGTCTTGGGAATCAAAGGAATGGGTGGAAAGGCATATAGGAATGCCTGATTCCAATTCAGGAGAAAGGCGTCCGTAGCCTGAGCTCCCTGACACGGAGTTCTGGAACAGAACCGGGGAAGTTTGGCATTCCACGGACTTGCAAAGAGGTCTATGTCCGGGGTCCCCCATTCCTGAAAGATTCGGTTTATTTGGTCCAAATGTAGGGACCATTCGTGTGGCAGCAGAACTCGACTGAGCCTGTCTGCCCGAGAGTTTTGAACTCCTGGGAGATACACTGCTAGCAGGTGAATCTGATGCTCTCTGGCGAAGGCCCATAGTCTTAGAGCTTCGTTGCAAAGCGACAGAGAGCCCGTCCCTCCTTGTTTGTTTATGTAAAACATGGCCACCTGATTGTCCGTCTGAACTAGGACAGTGAGGTTGGCTAGGAGGGAGTGGAAGACCTTGAGGGCAAGGTAAATTGCTCGCAGTTCCAGAAGATTGATATGAAGGGTGGTCTCCTGTAGAGACCAAGTGCCCTGAGTGGAGAGAGTTTGCAGATGGGCTCCCCACCCTGTTTGGGAGGCATCTGTTGTGAGGGTTGCTTGGGGTAGCAATGGTTGAAATGGAGCCCCCAACAACAGATTCTTGGTGGAAGTCCACCAGTGGAGGGACCAAAACAGACGATCGGAGGTTTGTATTTGGTCTGAGAGCGCTCCTGACGCCTGAGTCCACTGAGTGGCCAGGGTCCATTGAGCTGCTCTCATATGAAGACGAGCATAAGGCACCACATGCACTGTGGAGGCCATATGACCCAGTAGGCGTAGCATTTCCCTGGCTGTCAAGTGAGTGCTGGACTGAGCTTGGGAGGCCAAACTCAGGAGGCGCTGGCCTCGAACATGTGGAAGGTAGGCCCTTGCAGTGATGGTGTCCAACTGGGCCCCTATGAATTCTAGAGATTGAGTAGGGATGAGTTGGGACTTGGGAAGGTTTACTACCAGTCCCAGATACTGCAAAAGGCTCCTTGTGTGGTCCAGGGAAATCTGGGCCTGTGACTGAGTTGGAGCTCGGATGAGCCAGTCGTCCAGATATGGGAAGACAAAGATTCCCATGCCTCTTAGAAATGCGGCTACGACTGCCATGCATTTTGTGAATACTCTTGGAGCAGAGGCTAGACCGAAGGGGAGTACTCTGTATTGGAAATGTTTTCCCTGAAACAGAAAGCGAAGATACTTTCTGTGGGATGGATGGATGAGTATATGTGTATACGCATCCTGTAGGTCTAGAGAACAAAGCCAGTCCTGACCCTGGAGGTAAGGAAGGAGAATGCCGAGAGACAGCATTTTGAATTTCTCCTTGAAGAGAAATTTGTTCAATTCTCTCAGATCTAGGATTGGTCTGAATCCCCCTGTCTTCTTTGGAATGAGAAAATAAGGGGAGTAGAAACCGGACCCTTGTTGAGGAAGAGGAACCTCTTCTATGGCCCCTTGGGCAAGAAGAGAGGAAACCTCTTGACCCAACAGGGTTAGGAGAGATGGGGGAGAATTGAATGGTCTCACCATATGATGGGGAGGAAGGCTGGAGAAATGAAGTTTGTAACCCTCTCGAATGATAGAGAGGGTCCATTGTTCTGTTGTGATTTGTTCCCATCTGGGAGCAAAGTGAACCAACCTTCCGGGTATGGTGAGAGGTTCTGGTTGTGTTAGAACCAGAAGTGGCAAGTTCCCTAGGAGCAAGTCAAAACCCCTGAGGGGTTGGAGCCTGCTGAGCTACAGTAGCTGCTGCAGGCTTAGCGCGTGCTTGTTTGGATTGCTGACGCTTAGCAGTATAGCGAGGTTGAGAAGACTGCTGGCCAGTATTTGAAGCAACTCTGGCCTTCTTATAGTAAGGCCTTTTAAAAGACTTTTTCTTAGTAGGAATTGAAGTGGACTTTGAAAGTCTTTCCAAGGTGGCATTTTCAGCATCCATCTGGGTGGCTTTGATTTGCCACTCTTCCCCAAATAAGTTCTCACCTGTACAGGGCAGATTCCGTAAGCCATCTAGAACCCAAGGTTCCAGATCAGAGGCCTGGAGCCAAGCAAGACGTCGGGCTGCAATAGCAATGCCCGAAGCCCTACTGGCTCCCTCAAAGGAATCATATGCTGCCCTATTAGAGAACTTAGAAACCTCTAAGAGTTGTTTCACTAGGGAAAGGAATCCCTGCTTTTTATCCTCAGGGATAAAGGGGGCAAAATGCCGCACCTTTTTGGCAAGTTCCTCCAGGAACATGCCCATATAGAGACTGTAGGAATTAATCCTGGCTATAAGCATACTAGCCTGGAAAATTTTCCTACCAAAAGAGTCCAAAGTCTTACATTCCCGTCCTGGAGGGGTGGAAGAGTGCCTTTTGGTACTCCTAATCTTCTTCATTGCAGACTTCACCACAATAGAGTGGTGGGGCAATTGAGTCTTTTGGAAACCAGGAGAAGGAGGGACCCTATACATGGTGTCCAACCTACGGGAATAAGGAGACAAAGTCAAAGGATTTTCCCAGAAATCCATCAGTTGTTCTTGAAGGATTTCATGGATAGGCAGGGTAACTGCCTCCTTAGGGGCCTTTGAGTATCCCAAAATATCCAGTTTTTTGGATCTGGGTTCCTTTTCAGAGGATGTGGTAATAGAAAGGGCTGTAGCCATATCTAAAACAAAGTCCTGGAAGGACAAATCCTCTGGAGGGGACATTCTCCTTTTAGGAGAAGAGGGCTCCTCAGGTAAGTTGAGTGAAAACTCAGCAGAATCATCAGAGGAGTGAAAATCCTCAGAGGAATCGGTGCTTTCCTCTAACGCACGATACGCGTACCGATCGGTATCGATATCGGGCGTATCGGGTATGGAACCGGTATGGAGCGAAAGCCCATACGGTACCGACTTGCGTTTAGAGGTGGACGGCCTCGATACCGGCATGGCGGACGATACCGGTATCGGGCCCGGAACCGCTGAAAGCGGAACCGATGGCGTTGCAGCTTTAATGAAAGCCATGACGGCCTGCTGCATGGACTGTACAGTATCGCCCATGGACGCCATAGCTGCCTGGATGTCGGTACCGGAGTGACCCGGTACCCCAGAGCAGGCTAACAGGTGATCTGTCGAGGCCGTAGCATCGATATCAACCTGAGACCCCTGAATTGGCGTTTTTGGAAGTTGGACTTCCCGCCGGGGTTGTTTGGCTGGGGCAGGGTCCTCAAGTTCTAAGCTAAGAGCCTCTCGATGCTTTGAAGGAGATTTGCTCTTTGAGGACTTGCCCACAGAAGGTTTGGTTACCTGAGATCCATCCGGAGAAGAAGACCTGGATGACTGTGATGCTGTATTCTCTGAAGCAAACAGCACATGGAATTTGTTGGCCCGGTTCTGCAGCCCACGTTTAGACATGTGGGAGCAAGATGGGCAGTCCGGTATGGAATGGTCAGGCCCCAAACATTTCAGACACCAGTCATGGGTGTCTGTGACTGAAATAACAGCATTACATTTGGTACACTTCTTAAATCCAGGGGCTGGCTTCTCCATGAGGAGAAATTGAGTAGGCCGAGAGGCCTCTCTGAAGTGACCAAAAAGCTAAAAAATAAGAAAAAAGAATTATAATTTTTTAAAGAAAGAAAGAAAAGACCGGCGATACCGGTATCGGTATGGGGAAGGCAGGTACGCGGTCTAAAGAAACAAATAAAATAACAATTTCTTCAGCGGTGACAGGAACACGACCTGCTGGCTCCGCGGAAAAAGAGAAACTGAGGAGAGCTGTTCAGGAAGGCGGGAAGGCAGTGCGCATGTGCAGTGGGAGGTCCCAAAAGCTTCTATTCTAAGAAGCTGGGGAGCTTTCCCGCACGGGCTCCGTCGGTACCGACGTACCCATATGTGAGGACTTATTCCTGCTTGTTCCTGGAGATACAGATCTACACTTAAGTATTTATCTTCTGAATATCCTGTAAATCTTGGGAAAAAGGGTTACAATTTGGGGTTACAGATAAATAAATATTTTAGAATTCAGTGTGTTTGCCAAGTAAGTCAGGTCTTAGTACCACCAGTGAACTTTTCATTTAAATCAAATCCAAGTATAGCTTAGCATAGAAAGCAAAACAGAGTAAATAGTTACTGAAGTAACTGTTTCTAGAGAGCTTTTTTATTTAAATCAAATGGGAGTATAGCTTAGCATACAAGTAGAATAAATGGTCCAAGTACAAAGAACTAAACTTGTTTTTAGTGATCTTTACAAAGAGGCTTTCCAGTTAGGAGGCAAAAGATCTGTTAAGTTGTCTGAAACAGGTGTTAAAGGCAAATGACAGATCAAAGGGGCAATTTGAAAGGCTCCCTTATCAATCCAAGAGCTGTGTGAATCACCCAGGAAATTGGTAAGACTATCTTAAAATCACAGGTCAGGGCACTGTAGAGCAAGCTAGCTTGTAAGTCTTCTTTGCCTCCCTCCCATCCCAGGGATCATCTTAGCTTTATAGGCTCTTATACCTATTAAAGGTGCACATATTCACTTTCAGGTGCAGCTGGTTATTCTCATCAGGAACACATTTGTTAAGGACCTGAAATGAATTATTCTTAAGGTGAATAAAGTCCATATAACATAAAGTAGAGCTGTATTAGTATAGGCATCCCCAACAAACCTAACAAACAACTTTAATATCTGGACAAAAACGTAAAACTAAGATGCAGCCAGCAGTCCAGCAACGAGATGAAGGCTTTCCAGTCTCTTGCACTGAGTGCCACATGTATGATTTTCTCTCAATTGGTGAAGGGTCTTACATGTGCACTAGGTGCAAGGAGCTCTTTGCTCTCAGTGAACGAGTCCGATCTCTGGAGGCTAAAGTAGTAGACTTGGAGGACATAAGACAGGCATACAGACGAGACCTACAGAGACATAGCACGTCTCACTTCCAGTCTGGCTGCCTCTCTGTTGCCATGGAGGAGAGGTCATTTGAAAGGAGAGCATCACACCCTGGTGTGACAGGAAGTGATCCTGTAGCTAGGACCTGTCCTCAAGGTGATGTAAAACCCTCTCACACAGAGGTGGTTTCTCCAGGGCCATATGCTCATGGGGTGAGGGTTAGGACAGCTGTTATAGTTGGTGATTTGATTAGGTATATAGATGGCTGGGTGACATGAGACAAGAGGCTACATCACTCTGCTGTTATCTACCTGCTGCTTGCTATTGTATGTTGTCTACCGCCTGTGTCTCTTCTCTTCAGGTCTCCCGTTGCTCTCCTGCCACTCAGATTGAGATATCCCACCTCCCGGATGCGACGCAGATGTGTGCTACGCGTCCACATCAGTCTCCGGGTATCTCCCACCATTTAAGGATCCCAGGGGCAGCGTTCTGTGCCACAGCGGCATGCGCACGAGGACATGCTCCTTGGGCCGATGACGGGGGGGCAACCTGTGCCATCGGCCCACTCATTGTATCTCACGTCCTTGTTCTCACCTCCTATCGCATTCTTTGCAACACTGCTCCTTTTTCACAGCCCTTCATCTCTCTTGTCCGCGTCTCCCGCAGCTGACACAGGTCTTTCAGCTCTGCTCAGTATGAACGCTATCTCTGTTTTTTGGGGTCACCACCCATCTCTCCGTATCCCAACACCATCAGGTTTCACTACATGCAACCCGCACAACCTTATCCCTTATCATTCATACCAGTCTTTCCCAACCCTTCCCACTATATCGCCCTTGGCTGCTGCAATAGTAACTATCATTCGCACTCCTAAACTGTCGGTCCCTTCGCATAAAGGTTCATCTAGTTCACGACCTTCTGACTCGGCACGCCTTAGATGCACTGTTTATTACAGAATCTTGGCTCCGTGAGGGGGAAGATGTCCTCCTCCACCAAAGCCTTCCTCCAGGCTACTCTGCTTTCCACACACCCCGTCTCCATTGATCTGGCGGCAGTGTGGCACTGATCTACAGATCCTCCCCTCTCTTTTTCACTCATCTCGCCCCCCCCCCCCCCCCGCCTATCCTGAATCTCTCCTAGTTCGCTCAGACTCTCCCACCCCGATTTATTTTCTTCTCCTTTATGCCCCCCCTTCACTGCGCCCAGACCTCTGGGACTCCCCTTTTACTTTCTTTATCAGACTCCGTTCTTCTATCCCCACACTTGGTTATCCTGGGTGACTTCAATGTGCACCTGGACTCCCAAACAAGACTGCGTGATAGGGTTCTCATCTCACTTTTCTCCGATTTATGCCTCACTCAACATGTAGCCTGTCCAACTCACACTTCTGGCTGTACGCTGGATCTCATTCTTACTCCTGAGCTCTCTCTCCACCTCCCTTCCTGTATCCAGACTAGCCCCCTCCCCTGGTCTGATCACCGGTGTTTACTATTTTCCTTCCCCTTTCCATTTCCGTCTCCTAAAATAACTAGCCCACCCTCAGCTTCTTCCTCTCAGACTCTCAAATGTCACATCACCCCACACACTCTGCAATCTTTCCCCACGGCTAGCTCCCTTTTTCCTGCAGAGTTTTCCTCCCTCCGTGGACCAGCAGGTGGATTCCTGGTCCTCTGTTCTCTCTGCTACCCTTAACACCCTAGCCCCACTTCGTCCTATCTCCTCTCGCTCTCCTTCTCACCACCCTTGGTACCATCCCAGCCTATATCTACACCGTACTCATCTTCGCCACGCAGAACACCTGTGGCGAAAGAAACCCTCTGTTGCTTCCGACACTGCATTCTGTCAGGCACATCTCCTCTATCGTTCTATGATAACCTCAGCCAAGCAATCATACTACTCAACTTCTAGCCTCTTCCTCGAACTACTCTAGGCATCTCTATCAGATCCTCAAATCCCCCTCCTCTACTTCCACCTCTGCCTTTCCGTCTCCACCTCCCCTTTCTACTCCCAGCCCCATGACTCTTCCTTTTTTCGCAAAGTCCAATCCCTTCGTTCCTCTTTTCCCATTCGCCCTCTTCCTCTCTCCTCCTCCTGATCCACCTACTTCCCTTGCAGTCGCCTCCCCACCTCCTTCCCATACCTTTCCGCACATTTGGCACTCATTCTTGCCTATCACTTCCCCAGAACTTATCAAAGCTATCTCCTCCTCCCACCAGACTACCTTGTCCCCCTCCCTTCCTCCTGGCTGCTCAACCCTTCACTCACGCTCATCTCATATGCTCTATCATTAACTCCAGCCTCACCTCTGATCATTTCCCCACCAGTTAGAAGCATGCCATAGTACGCCCTCTATTAAAAAAACCTACTCTCGATCCAGCCATTCCTGCCAACTGGCAGCCAGTTGCTAACTTTACATTTCTCTCCAAGATCCTTGAGAAGCTTGTTTTTTCACAACTTGCCACCCACCTCGATTCTACCTTTTCACTTCACCCAACGTCAATCAGAACATAAGAACATAAGATATGCCATACTGGGTCAGACCAAGGTCCATCAAGCCCAGTATTCTGTTTCCAACAGTGGCCAATCTAGGTCATATTCCAAGCCAGCCACAGCACTGAAACTATCCTTGTAGCACTTCTTTTGGAACTTCACCGCGCTCACGACTGTGGTGATCTCTCTCTCGCTGTTTCCCTGGATCTCTCCTCTGCTTTCGATGTTGTTGATCACCACACTCTTCTTGCACGTCTGTCTGACCTAGGTATTTGCGGCAGTGTTTTACAGTGGTTTCGCTTTTCTCTCCTCTCGCTCTTTTGCTGTCCACTTAGGCTCTGATGCCTCACCCTCTTTCCCCCTACCCTGTGGTGTCCCTCAGGGCTCTATCCTTGCCCCCTTACTCTAACGTTTTTCTTGCTCCCCTTGCCTTGCTTATTCAACAAGCTGGAATTTCTGCCTATATCTACGCTGATGGCATTCTCCTGCTTCACCATACCTCCTCCTCTCCTGATCTCGCACCACTTAACACCTGTCTTGCCTCAGTTGCTTCCTGGTTTGACCAAAAATTTCTCCATGTCAACCCCGCTAAATCCTCTGCCATCTGGTTTTCCTTCAGTGTTCCCTCTCCTGATCTATCCCCTGTTATGTCCACTTGCCCTATCCCCCTGGTTTCCACTCTTCGGTATCACTCTAGATTCCTCCCTCTCTTTTCACCACCATATCTCCTCAGTGGTATGTACCTCTTTCTTTCACCTTCATTGGATTAGGGCTATTCGGTCATTTCTCCCTACCCCTTCTGTTACCACCCTCGTCCTGTCACTTGTGATCACTCGCTTGGACTACTGTAACACTATTTTCGCAGGTCTCCCCGGTTATCAGCTTAGACGTCTCCAGCTGGTTCAGAACACAGCTGCTCGCCTTATCACTCACTCTCCTGCTCAATCCCACGTCACTCCCTGCCTTCTCTCACTTCACTGGCTTCCAATCAAGGTTAGATTCATTTATAAACTTCTCATTCTTACACATAGGGCTCTGCACACCAGCACCCCACAGTACTTGGCTGACACTATTCACCTCCAACCAGCCCCGCGTCTCCTTCGTTCTGCACATGGTAACCGTCTCTTCCTCCCCTCCCCCTCTCAGGCCCACCTCAAACTCACCCGTCATTCTGCATTTTTCTTCCCAAGCCCCGCCCTTCGGAACTCACTCCCATACTCCCTTCGCACTGAATCATCTTTCCCCCGTTTTTAAGCTTTTCTCAAAACACATCTCTTCTACCAGGCCTACGATCTCCCTGTTCCCGCCGATGGCCTCGCCTCCCCTAGCTGTGCCCCCACCCTTCATAACGCAGTACCCCTACAACCAGGTCACCCCATTCCTTCCCCTACCTGTTTGGTTTTTTTTTTTTTTGCCTTTAGTTCAACCTCTGGCTCTGTCCCTGTCCTTTGTTTCACTCTGCCTTATCTATCCCTGTCCTATTTGCTGATGGCGTTCCTTTCTGACTTTATTTTTCAGTAGCCTATATACATTTTTTATTGTACACCGCCCTGACGCTCCGGCATGGGCAGTATATCAAGCCTCACAAATAAAGATAAAGACATGAGGATTGCCTGCTAACATACCTGCCTGTTGAGAAAGTAGTGGACCTCACACCCCACCTAGATAAGGTGTTAGACAGCACTGGGGAGGAGTCTGCTGTCTTGGTAGACGTTGGTACCAATGACAAAGAAAAGTGTGGTAGGGAGGTTCCGGAGGCCAAATTTCGGCTTTTAGGTAGGAAGCTGAAATCCAGAACTTCCAGGATAGCATTCTCAGAAATACTTCCTGTTCCACGCGCAGAACCCAAAAGGCAGGCAGCACTCCGGGGTCTCAGTGCGTGAATGAGACGATGGTGCAAAGGCAGCAGCACTGTGGTGCAACACACACCATTGGTGTGTGTGTGTGTGTGTGTGTGTGGAGGGTCACAGGTTCAGGTCCCTGCTGAGGTTTCTGCATGTAGGGAGGTGTAGCCTACTGGTTAGTGCAATGTCTTCAGATGCATGGCACAGGTGTTCAATTCCAACTTGGTCATTTTTTTCCCCTTTACAAAAAAATGAAAGTAAGGATATGGTTGAAAACTACAGGCAAGTTAGTCTAACTTCAGGGGTGAGTGAATTACTGGAAGCACTGCTGAAAGAGAAAATAGTGAGGTTTTCTGGAGTCCAGAGATTAAAGGACCTGAGGCAGCATGGATTCATCAGATACAGGTCTTGTCAGACAAATTTGATTGATTTCATTGACTGGGTGACAAGAGAGTTGGACTGAGGGAGAGCCCTAGATGCGGTATATTTAGATTTCAGTAAAGCCTTTGATACCGTTCCTCAAAGGCGACTTATAAACAAACTGAGCACCCTAGGGATGTACCCTAAAGTTACTGCTTAGGTTAGAAATTGGTTGAGTGGGAGGCAACAAAGAGTACAGGTAAATGGAGCTCACTCTGAGAAGGATGTTACCAGTGGTGTGTCCCAGGGATCTGCCTTGGTCCGATTTTTTAACATCTTTGTTAGTGATACAGCGGAAGGGCTGTCGGGTAAGATTTGCCTCTTTACTTTTGTTACCAAAATCTGCAATACAGTAGACACCCAGGAAGCTTGAAGAATGGTCTAGAATTTGGCAGCTGAAATTTAATGTTAAAAAATGCAAGGTCATGCATTTGGGCTGCAGTAATCCAAGGGAGCAATATAGTACAGGGGGTGAAGTAGTTTTGTCCACTAAAGAAGAGTGGGACCTAGGCATGATTGTCTGATGATCTTAAAGTAGCTGAACAGGTAGAAAAAGTGACAGCAAAAGCTAGAAGGATGCTTGGGTGCATAGGGAGAAGAATGGCCAGCAGAAGAAAGGAGGCGATAGTGCCTCTGTATAAGTCTTTGGTGAGACTTCATTTGGAGTATTGCGTGCAGTTCTGGAGACTGCACCTTCAAAAGGATATAAACAGGTTAGAGTCGATACAGAGGGTGGCTACTAAAATGGTTAGTGGTCTTCATTATAAAGCATATGAGGACAGACACAAGTATCTTAATATGTATACTTTAGAGGAAAGGCAGGATAGAGGTGATATGATTGAGATGTTTAAATACCCCCATGGCATAAATGCACAGGAGGAGAGCCTTTTTTAATTGAAAGCAAGCTCTGCTACGAGGGGACATAGGATGAGGGTGACTGGAGATAAGACTCAAGAGTAGTATGCGTAAATTGTTATTTTTTTTTTTTTACAAAGAGAGTGGTAGCTCCGTGGAACAGTCTCCCAGTGGAGGTGGTAGAGATGAGGTCAGTGTCTGAATTCAAAAAGGCATGGGACAAACACAGAGGATCTCTCTAAAGGAAAAAAGGGGACTGTTGTAGTGGTTGATATGGAAGGACAGACTAGATAGGCCATGTAGTCTTTTTCTGTCATCATGTCTCTATGTTTCTAAGAAGAGGGTTTTGGATTTGTTAGGAACTGGGGAACATTCTGGGGAAAAGAGGGGCTTTTCCGAAGGGATGGGCTTCGCCTTAACCAGGATGGAACCAGGCTGCTGGCATTAACCTTTAAAAAGGAGATAGAGCAGGGGCGCTAGTGAGCCTGCTACAGAATGGCCACATCTTAGTTTTGTTCCGTCCTGGGCTCTCCCATCTTTTCGCTAACAACTGCATTCCTCCAGAGAAATCCCCCAGGCTTACCCGATTCGGAGTACTGTGAACCGGGCGATTCACGCTGTGCCCTGCTGAGCTGCTCGGAGTTCTGTGGTGTGCTCTGTAGCCCGGAATCAGGTTTTCCCATGGTTGGCTTCTCTGCTCTGTACCCGGCTGCCGACGCTGCTCAGACTGGCCCTCCTCACCTGGAGATTCCTGTGCCCCTCTGATTGGAGCATCGCTACCGGGGGTGAGTGAGAGGGAGAGGATCGATTTTGGCTGCGCGGCTGGCGAATCTGCGGCTGGGAGCTAGAGAGGAGAGCGGGATCGGCGACCCGGTGTTGACGCAGCCTTGCTGGCTTGCATCTCCTATCTGTGATTGCGGTGTCTACATTCTGAGGTGGTGAGAGGGACCCAGAGCCTGGTGCGGTGGAGTTTTGTGGGTGCCCACGGCTGGGCTGATTACACAGGCAGCCATTACCGCGTGGTCCTGGAACGCATGGCCTTCTCTGCGTTCCAATCAATCTAGCCGGGAAACGATCACATGGGCGATCCTTAGCGAATCAGCTGCTGCCTTCATAAGCTGTTACATCTTTGGAGCTTGCTGCTACACTTGAGGATCACTCCTCTGCACAGTTTTTGTCCCCGGTCTGGTGAGCCATTTGTCCTGTAGCTTTGCTTTAGGGGCACTTACAGTGGATGCACTCTCTCCCCACATCTGCTGGTCTGGCTGCTGTTGTATTGATTACCTCGGGATCAGTTCCTCTCTATGCTTGTTGGACTTTGCAGCATCAACAGCTCCTGGAGCGCACTCTACTGCTCAGGAGTGGGACTTTCCTGCACTTTTATTTTTCTTTGTTTTTGGCCACCTGACTACTAGCTATCACCTGCCTTCCTGTTGCTGGTCCCTGCACATCTTACGACTGCAAGAGTGTTAAGTCTCCGCATGGCCGCTAAGACTAGAGGTCTCGAAGCTCGGGAGGGAATGCGTCTTCCCAGCGATTGCAGGGCAAGAGTGGCGCCCAGGTCAGCCCAACAAGTAGACAACCCTCGGAGGGTTCTGATGAGACTGAGTGAAAATTACTTGGGCCCTGGCGCGCTGTCCTCGCATGCCCTTCTTCAGTGAGAGCTTCGAAGGGGTTTTGAGGATTTGGCTGGTGAATTCCGCTCCATGCGCGAGGAAGTGATGAGCACCATCGCGGAACTCAGGAGTGACATAAAAGACCTGGGTACGCGAGTGGAAGAGGTCGAGACAAAAGTTGAAGATCATGACGGCACCTTGGTGGATTTACAATGTGCTATCGATAGACAACGTGCGCAAGCTATGGAGCGGACCTATAAAATTGATGACATTGAAAACCGCTCCCGACGCAACAATGTGCGATTTCGGGGAATCCCGAAGGCTGTGGGGGGTGGTAAAGACCTGCCGATGGTACTCAAAAATTTGATAGGTGAATTACTCACAGCGGAGGAGCTGGCTGCTCGTGGGACTGGAATGGAGATTGAGCGAGTGCATCGTGCCCTTGGAAAGCCCCCTAATAATCAGCCCCGGGGATGTTATTGCCAGATTCTTGCGATATACTGATGCAGAGCTTCTCATACGACGGGGCCGGGAGAAAAAAGCGATCCGGTATCAAGAAGCAGCGGTAACCGTATATCAGGAGCTCTCGGCGTTTACACTGGCTCGTCGGAGGGAGATGAAACCCGTCACGGTGGTCCTGAATCATAAAGGGATTCGCTATTCCTGGCTCTTTCCGTTTCGGATGAACTTCCTCCTGGGTACTAAAAAGATCTCAGCGAAAGACCATACCGAGGCTTGGAGAGCTCTGCACCAGGCGGGTCTTGTTGAAGACAATGCGTTGCCAATACCCCCGACCCCTAAGCCTCAACATTCAAAGTGGACTCGGGTGGGAAAGCCTGCTTGAATTTCCTTGGAACTTGAGTGTTTGCTTTTCTGTCCTGGGTGTAATGCTCAGGGATTTTCTGACTCTGGGTTTAAGCCTGTTTGACCAGTTTTGTTAACCTTACTCTTCTCCACCTTTGTTCTTGTTGTGCTATCGATTCTTGGATTGGAGGGGATTTGGGTATTTGCTTATTGCTAGATGGGGGCGGTGGGGGAGTGGTGGTGACCGGGAGCGGGGCATAATTGGAGTGTTGTTTCACTGGTGTGTTGAACAACGGGGAAGTGATATTGCATTTCTTGCTCATATTCTTGCTATAAGGGGGCCCGGACGGAGCTAAGTCTGGGGTCAGTCTGACCGTGTCCTGTTCTTTTTTTTAACAGGCGGGTGGTACTGACGGGTTGGGGGGTGGGATTGGGTGGGGAGCTAGTACAGCTAGGGGCGGGTAGGGGTTTGGGGGTGGGGGTTTTAGGATTCCTTTATGGAATAGGGAGCAGGGGGTGGGGGGGGGCGAACCTCCACAGACAACTCGGCGAATTATGGGTGTTGGGATTCCCTCATTGTTAAAAGTAAGTGACTTGCCTGTATTGAGGGGGTTTAATTTTCCGGGCCAGAGGGGAGGAGGGGCGGTGGGGGTATGGTGGTTGATTATCAATGTTGCGAATGATTTCTTTGAATGTAAAGGGTCTTAATTCCCCTAGAAAGCGTTCTTTGCTGTTTTCGGAATTGAGATCCTTGAAAGGGGATATTGTGTTTTTACAGGAGACACATCTCCACCCTAGCAATCAGGAGTGGTTAAAGCGTAATCCTTACAATGAGGTGTGGGTAGCATCGGACATGAATGGACGGAAGAAATGTGGTGTGGCCTTGTTATTCCATCAATGTCTATCTCTCCGGGTGGAGGAGGTTAAAAAAGATATCCTGGGAAGGTGGCTTTTTGTGAATGTGCGCTTGGAGGGTCATCTATTAACTCTAGCTAACATTTACGCCCCTAATGAAGGACAGGGGCCCTTCTTTACACGGCTGAAGGCCTTGTTAGCTGACTTCGCGAAAGGCCCCATTATACTCGGCGGGGATTGTAATGCTCATATGGTACCCCACTTGGATTCAACGGGTAGTACTGGGAGGGTGGCGGGCGGGCCCGGGAAGGCATTGCAGAAATTTGTGTTGGATTTAGGCTTGCGTGATGTTTGGAGAGAGACTCATGAAGGGGAGAGAGGTTACACATATTACTCGCCCGTTCACCAGGTGCATACCCGCATAATTATTTTCTGTTGGATCAGCGCCTGATGGATGAGAGAGTGGAGGCTGGTCATGGGGCAATGACCTGGTCGGATCATGCCCCATGTTGGATCACCCTTCCGGCGGACTTGTGCAGTGTGCTCCACTGGCTTTGGCGACTTGATACTCGATTCCTTCGGCAGCAGTGCACTGTACAGGAGCATGGCCGTTTTATAACTGATTTTTTTGAGTTAAATGATTCTGGGGAGGTCTCTCTCCCCATGGTCTGGGACGCCTTCAAGGCCACGGCTCGGGGTTGAATAATAGCGGAAGCGGCTCGCACGCGGAGGGCTTGGAGACGGGAATATTGCCAATTGGTGGGGGACTCTTCCCGGCTACGCTTGGAGCATGCCCGGACTGGCTCTCAGGACCCACGGCGGAAAAACGTACAGTAGCTGCTCCTCTGGCCAGTTCTGAATGAGGGCGTTGAGACCCTCTGACATTCTCTCTCTCCTCCTGCTGTAAAACCGACTGACCTTTGCCGACTGAAACGTTGCCATGAGGTCCATGACCGGCACGCCCCACCGACGTACTTACAGGTGGAACACCTCCAGATGAAGGACCCACTCTCCGGGATCCACCTTCACCCGACTGAGAAAGTCGGCCTCTACGTTGTCCACTCCTCCGACATGTGCTGCCGACAAGTCCAAGAGATTCTCCTCGGCCCACGTGCACAAGTCCTCGGCCTCATATTCCAGCGCTACACTGTTGGTTCCCCCTTGTCGACTGACATAAGCCACCGAGGTCGCGTTGTCGGAGAACACCCGAACCGCTGCTCCTCAGATAGGCCTGAAAACTCCAGAGCCAACGACACCGCTCGCAACTCTAACCTGTTGATCGACCAAGACTTCTCTCGAGGGCTCCACTGCCCCTGGGCAAGCCTGCCCTGGAAGTGCGCCCCCCAGCCAAAGAGACTGGCGTCCGACGTTAAGGGTAACCAGACTGGAGCCTCCAACGGCTTTTCCCTCAGCAGAGACTCGGTGAGTAACCACCAATGCAGGGCCACCTGCGTTTCCACCGGACAAGGTAGCCTCCGCGAGAGCGGGTCCCGTTGATGCGACCAGCGCCGGAGCAACGCCCTCTGTAACGGCCTCATGTGCGCTCTTGCCCAGGGCACCAACTCTATCGTTGATGCCATTGTGCCCAACAATTGTAGGTATTGCCATGCTGTGGGGGCCGCCCTGCTTAAGAACCTCCGGACAAGCTTCGGCAAACCCTGCGCTCTTAGCTGAGGCAGAAACACTTGCCCCCTCTTCGTGTCAAACCAAGCTCCTAAATACTCCAGGCATTGCGAGGGAACCAACTGGCTCTGACATATTGACCACCCAACCCAGGCTCTCTAGGAAAGTGACTACCCGGGCCATCGTCGTTTCGCTCTCCGTTCTCGATTTTGCCCGGATCAACCAATCGTCTAGGTAAGGGTGCACCAGAATCCCTTCCCTTCGCAAGGCCGCCGTGACCATGACCATGATCTTGGTGAACGTGCGTGGAGCTGTCGCCAGGCCAAACGGCAAAGCCGGGAACTGAAATTGTCTGAAGGGAACTGCAAAACGGAGATACCATTGATGATCCGGGCGTATGGGAATGTGAAGATACGCCTCTGACAGATCCAGGGAGGTAAGAAACTCTCCTGCTCGGACCGCTACTATGACTGAATGCAGAGTCTCCATGTGGAAATGCGAAACCCGAAGACAACGATTCATTCCCTTGAGATCCAAAATTGGACGAACCCCTCTGTCCTTCTTTGGAACCACGAAGTAAATGGAGAATCGACCGCAGCCGCTTTGGTCTGAAAATACCGGAACGATCACCCTGAAATCCAGGAGCCTTTGTACGGTTCCCCTCACCGCCTCGCACTTGCTCGACTTGCAGGGGGACCTCACAAAGGCCTCCCGCACCGGACACCACAGCTCCAGTGCGTAGCCTTCCCAAATGACCTCCAGCACCCACCGATCTGACGTGACACGGACCCAGGCGTCGTAGAACACTTGCAACCACCCCCCTACGGGGACTAGGGGCGCCTGAGCCCCCCTGACTTCATTGCGATTTCCTAACACTAGAGGCAGAGGAGGCGGCGGCTGCCCCAAAACCTATTCCTGCCCCACGAAATCCTCGAAACCCCTGATTTCTACTGGGGAATCTGCCTCTCTGGTTGGGATTAAACGTTTGGAAACGAAACAGACAAAAATCTCGCTGCTGCCCTTTGCCGACGGGAGCCGTCCGCCCCTGCTTGGGCTTGTCCTCCGGTAATCTGCCCCCTTTAGATTCACCGAGATCCTTGACCAATTTCTCCAAATCCTTACCAAACAAGAGCCTCCCTTTAAAGGGAAGCTTACTTAGCCTTGACTTAGAGGAGTTATCCGCCACCCAATTACGAAGCCACAAATAACGCCTCGCCGCTACCGCGGACGCCATGCTCTTCGACAGTGCTCGCATTAAATCATAATGAATATCCGCCAGGTAGGCCGCCTTGGACTCCAGCCTGGCCACTTCCCCGGACCTGTCGCTCTCCTGACCTCCCTGGGCCCTCTGTGACCACCGCAGACAGGCCCTGGCCACCCAAGCTCCGCAGATGGCCGCCTGGAGCGACACGGCATTCACATTAAAAATTTGCCTCAGGAGAACATCCAACTTTCTGTCCTGGGCATCCTTAAGAGCCGCACTGCCCTCAACCGGGATTGTGGTCTTCTTTGTGACAGCCACTACTGCCGCATCCACCTTGGGAGCCTTAAACACCTCCCTATCCTGCTCCACGAGAGGGTAAAGTCGGTTCATTACTCTAGAGCCCTTCAGGGGCGCCTCCGGCACATTCCACTCTTCCTGAATCATCTCCTGAAAAACCCTATGCACCGGAAACGCCCTTTGATTCTTCCTAAAAACCTGTAATAACGGATCCTCTAGGGTCTCATCTGCCCCCGATCCCGGGACCGGCATATTTAGCGCCTTTAGTGATTCCCCAATGAGCGCAGACAGCTCCTCCCTACAGAAGACTCACACTACTCTCGCTTGGTCCTCCTTATCAGTGAGCTCACCTTCTTCAAATTCCTCTTCCATGAGACTACGGCCTTCCTCATCAGACAGATGAGCCTCTGAATCCAATGAGGGGTCCCGTAAGGCCCTCATCCAGCCGCGACCTCTTAGCCACGCTCTGGCACGCGTCATCCATCAGAGAGGTCGCCGACCTCTTCACCTCGTGGCCCTGGAGATTCTCCTTAGCCTGTCCCTGCGAGACGCTTCCAACTGCCTGCTGCAGGAGCGCTACGAAGTCCTTAGAAAAAATAGATTCCAGCCCTTTGGGCCAGGATGCCACGGAGGGCGAGATATCCAGGGTGGAGGACAGATCCACCACCGGCTCCCCAAGGGGCAAACTGGCTGCTTGAGCGACTGAACACCCTGCTTCTGTTTCTAGGCGTTCCTCCTTGCCTTCTTCAACGTTGTCCATGGCAGAGGCCTCCTTCAAGCAATCTTTGCACACCCCCGAATCTGCTGCCGTGCTCCTTCTAGCCCCACAGACAAAGCATTGGGACCTAGAGGGCATCCCGGCACAGCACAGACCCCGCTAGCTGCCCCGAGGAAACCCAAGGCCCCGGGGGAATCAGAACCGGCGAACGAAGAGAAAAACCAAAACAAAACACAGCAGCACAAGGAACTAACGTAACTAGTAAGTCCCGACGAGGATTGAATGTCTGAGGTCTCCCAAAGCAAGGATGAACACCTAGCGCGATACCGAGGCTCTCCCCGTTCACCCGCAAGCACGCTGTGCTAGGCCCGACTCTGCACCGAGTCTTCCTGTGCTGCCACCATGCGGCCGGGCCTGCTGCCCATTTCACGCTCAAATGCGCTGACGGGTAAATTAATGCAATCGGGTCCCTTACCTTTCGCTGGTCTCCTGTGCCCCAGCCACAGCTCTGACTGCAATTTCTGCCCCTGCCCCGACCAGCCCTTTGCTTGGAACTGCACGGGGAGGGGGGGGGGGAGCCGAACACCCCCACACGTCTACTATCTGATACTCTACGCGCTCAGCCACAGTGTACTCACAGGCAGGACTTCTGTGTAACGCCGGCTGTGCCCCACTGCAGCTTTTCCATTAAAGCGTGTCTCCGGGCCACATTTACCGGAGGCTACTTCCGCTCCGTTAAGGATATCCCCATAAACCACCGCATGCAGGAAACCCTTCAGGAGGGGGGGAGAGCCTTACACCACAGTTTAAAGGTATAGCGTCCGACAGCCAGATGGCTTCCTTTCTTTAAAGTATTTGATTTTTTTTTAAATCTAATTCCTTCAAACTACACCTAAAACTAATCTCACTCGTTCCTCCAGTGAGCCCGGACCTCCCAGGCTCACCGTCCCTTCAGCTGCTTGGAGACTGAGGTAACTGGCAAATGGAGGTGGCTCCCGGGGAATATACTGGTGACATCATAAAAGGCGGCGGTTCCTCAGTCTCCAAGCTGCTGAATAAGGTGGACAACCCAGAGGTCCGGGATTACACTGGAGATACAATCAGGAACTTAAAGATTTCATATTACCCCTGCCTACCGGTAACCGGATTAATATGAATAAAATACAGCCTCTAAAATGCTTGTATGCAAATGCTAGAAATTCAAAAAGTAAGATTGGAGAGTTAGAATATAACACTGAGAAATTAGATATGATTGGTCTCTCAGAGACATAGTGGAAAGAGGACAACCAGTGGGACACAAACCTGGGTACAAATTATATCGCAATGAAAGAGTAGATCAAATTGGTGGAGGGGTTGCGCTCTAGGTTAGAGAAGGCATTGAGACACAGTAATAAAGTGTTGCAGGAAACTAAATACACTGTAGAATCTCTATGGATTGAAATTCTATCTAAAAAGGGAAAGGCGACTGCAATGGGGGTGTATTACAGACTGTCTGGCCAAAATGAACAAATGGATGATGAAATGCTCAAAGAAATCAGGGAAGCTAACCAAACTTACAATGCAATAATAATGAGTTATTTCTTTTACCTTGGTATCGACTGGGTCAGTGTCACTGCAGGACATGCTAGGGAGATAAAATTCTAGACAAAATAAATAACTGCTTCTTAGAGCGGTTGTCTTTTTGGAAAACTGCTAGGTACTTGCGACCTGGATTAGCTACTGTTGAAAAAGGATACTAGGCTTGATGGACCTTGATCTGACCCAGTATGGCATTTCTTATGCTCTTATGTCAAGGGAGGAGTGGCCTAGTGGTTGGGGCAAGTTATCTCAGGCCGGGGGTTCAAATTCCACTAGAGGACAGCAACCTTGGGCCAGAAGGACTGGACTTTCTAGTCCAACAGGTGCTCCTTGTGGTCTTGGGCAAGCCACTTAACCCTCCATTGCCCATGTTCCTTGTAAGTATTCGTGTATGTGTCATATCCCCTCCTGTTAAATGTATCCCCCAATTGTGTTGTGACCACTTTGATTGAAGGATAAGGTGGTATACAAAACGGTCTAAATAAAGATAAACCATAAAATGGCAGATGTTATTCTGAAAACTAGAATCAGCCATATGGCTTAATGAGGAAGAAATGCCTTACCAATCAATTAGATTATTCTGAAAGCGTTAGCAAACATGTGGATAATGGTGACCCAGCTGAAAATATACCTGGATTTTAAAAAAAGACACTTTACAAAGACCCTCAAGGACTCTAAGAAAAAATGTCCTATTGTGTATTAAGTGATTAAAAGATAGGAAACAGTAGGACAAAATGGTAAATTTTCCCAATGATTTTGAAAATGCAGTAAACAAAGTAAATTTTCACATACAGTAACAAAGGCATTTAAACTTATTAAATCATAAGCAGATTGAGGAGTTCCAGGTGTTCTTGTTAGAATGGACAACTAAACTTGAAATGAGTGGGAAGTGATACATACATATACATACACACACACACATACACCCCGTGTTTCCCCGAAAATAAGATCGGGTCATTTATTTTTGCTCCAAAAGATGCACAAGGGCTTATTTTCAGGGGATGCCTTTTTTTCATATACAACAATCCACATTTAAGTACAGCAATCTACATTTACTCATGTACAGCAATCTATATTTATTCAAATACAATCATGATCTTGTTCCGGAACATCGTCAAAACTCTCCAAACCCCAAATTCCAGCCTGATTTTCTTGTGACTTCATTCCCTGTAGAACCATTGGCCCCATTCTCTCATGTCTAGCAATAGAGCTCTCCTTAAATGAGCACTTCTTGTCTAAGCACTCAATGTACTGTTCTATACCTCTCAATCAGTACTGATAGCACTTGAAGCTGATTGGCTGCCACCTCATGACAGGCAGCCAATCAGTGAAGTGTTAGTAGGCTGTTGCTGCTGCTGCAGGTGGCGTGCACAGGGAAGCAGGGGATGTAGGCAACATGACAGCACAGAATGTGATCACACTGGGAATGAGTGGCGCTGCAGCGCCCACCTGCACATATCAGCACCCACCCACTCGCCATGAACAGTCAGAAATAAAATATTCGTGCAGCCAGCGCAAACCCCCCGCCCCCCACTCAGTTGATGTACACAGGGCTTCCCCTAGTCAGTGGTGTGTCCCTGGAGTTTCATTGGTGGCTTGATGTGATTGACAGCAAAGAATAGCCATTCTTAGAAGCTTTTGACCCTTTTGAGGAAGCAGCTGATTTCAGCGTTTGATGGCGGTTGATTTGAAGTATGTGGTGATGGCAGCACTTGAAACAGGGCTACAGACCTGAAACGTGCACGTCGTGCCTGAGCAGTCTGAATTTCGTCTTTCACAATCCAGCTAAGTAGCGGAGTTTTTTGTTTTTCACAAATATTGATTAAAATGGATGTAACTGAGTGGTGGACATAGCATCATTATATGTTCCTTTCCTGTAACATCCGACAAAAATATTTATTTTGAATATTTTCACGGGGGTTATTTTGGAGATTTTTGTTGAGTTATTGAAAGTTATCACTGAATTGGGGGTTGTTTTTGAATATCTTTTGGCAAAATGGCATAACCTGCCTGGAATGGTTAAGGGTTCTGGTCCTTTCAGGGGCAGAATGAATAAGTTCTCTAGGTAAGAGTCAAAGCCCCTGAGGAGGCTGAGTGCTTGGCCGGTTGAGCTCTGAGCTTGCAGCTTTCTTTGTCGTCTGTTCTGTTGTCCCTTTTGGGCAACATGAACTGGACAGTGGCCCAAATGGGGGTATGATTGGTAAAACCTCTTTTTTTGTTGAAAAAAGGTTTCTTGAATGACTTTTTCTTTGCTGGGTTGGCTGTAAACTTTGATAGTCTGTTCAAGGTAGTATTTTCAGATTCAAGCTGATTAGCCTTGTCCTGCCAGTCCTTGCCAAAGAGGTTTTCTCCTGAACAAGGAATGTTTCCCAGCTTGTCTTGCACCCATTGCTCCAAGTCTGATGCCTGAAGCCAGGCAATATGACGTGCACCTATGGAGATAGCAGAGGTTTTGCTTATGCATTCAAAGCAATCAAAGGTTGCACGGTTTATGAATTTAGAGACATTCTGGGCGTGCTTGAACAGGGTAAGGAAAACTTCCCTTTTGTCCTCATACATATTAGGGTTCATGAGCTCTAAGTCATGTGCGACTTCTTCCAGGAACATACCCATATAAAGAATGTAGGAACTGATCTTGATCTTGGCTGATTTCTGTATTTATTTATTTATTTATTACAATCTCTTATATACCACACTTTTCAACATCAGCGTGGTTTACATAAAACAAAAAGACCAGAATAAGCTGTTCTGTTTTTACAGAGAACAGGTGTACAAACTTGGATAACATAGAGGAACTATTCACATGTACTATCTACATACAGGCGTCATGGCAAAGCTCAATGATCTCGGATATCGCACCGAGAACGTTGATGAGGCTGTCTAGTAAGGATGGTGTAGCTACTTTAATTGGTGGTGTTAATTAGGCGTATTGCTGACTGAGTAGTACTTGAGGAACAGGTGATATTTGAGTGCTTTCCTGAACTGAGCTAGGTCAGTGATAGCGCGAACGTTATATGGCAGAGCATTCCAGCATCTTGGGGCGCAAAATCTGAATGCCCTGTTAGCCGTTGTCAGGGTGCATTTTGTTAAAGCCTTCGGAATTGTTAGTGTGTTTATTGCTGTAGGTCTTCTGGATCTGTTAGGTGGAACGGCATAAATGAGCTCTGATAGTGAAGAGGATGCAAGACCATTGATGGCCTTGAAAGTCAGTAGTAAGGTCTTGAAAACAAGCCTTCCATGTATGGGGAGCCACTGGAACTGCTTAAGGATAGGCGTTACATGGTCGTTCCTAGAAGCTCCATGAAGGACCCTCGTTGCGGCATTCATGGCGAGTTGCAGGGGGTTCAGGGTAGATTGTGGAAGGCTTTGTAAGATGGATAACGGAGGATTGGCAGCATCAACGCCCAAAGGCATCAAGTGTCCTCGATTCCCGGCCTGGAGCATTAGAAGAATGCATTTAGCACTCTTAATTCTACGCATGGCCAATTCCACTACCATTGAATGGTGTGGTAACAGTCTTCTGAAAGCCAGAAAAGCTTGGCACTCGGTACATGGTATCGAGGCGTCGGGAATGTGGAGACACCGTTAAAGAAGTTTCCTACATCCTTAACATAAGATCATGTAAGATCTTGTGAATGGGAAGCGTAGCTGCTTCCTTAGGAGCCATAGGATATTGTAGAATTCTTAATTCTTCTGCCCTAGGATCCTTTTCTGGAATCGCCGTGATTGAAAGACCTTTGGCTAAATCATGTATGAAATCCTGGAAGGACATGTCTTCTGGAGGAGACATTCTGCTTGAGAAAAAGTTGGATTCTCTGTTAGGATGGCTCTAGTACTGGCAGAGTCATTAGAATCATCGGAATCGGAAGATTTGAAGTATCTCGGTGACCGGTAGTCGTGCAACACTTGGTACCGGTAACGCTCGAAGTCGGTATCGAGGTGTCTCGGTACCAGCCCTTCGATGCCTGAGATAGACTCGAGGCTCGGCATGGGCGGAAGCATACCTGCCGAGGCAGGTGCACTCAGTACCGGCACCGATGTCGGTACCAATACCTGTGGAACCCTCTGTAGCGGTCTTAGTGGTACCAAAGCTGCTAAGAGGGTCACCAGACTGTGTTCGATAGCTAGGATTCTCTTATCCATCGCTCCTGCCGATGCCTGGGTGTCGGTACCGGTGGAAGCGGCCACGACCCCAAAACCTGGCACCAGTAGCTCTGCAGAGGTGGAAGCCACTGGAACATCCTGGAGCCCCGTTAATGCTTTGGAGACCGAAGACTCCCGCCGGAGCTGTTTTGCCAGTGAACTTTCGAGGGCAACGCCAGTGGCATCTCAATGTTTAGGAGATCTACCCTTTGAGGCCCAGCTAGTCTTGGAAGACTTTTTAATTACCTGAGATCCATGGGAGAAAGATGAAGCTCCGAAAGACGTCAATGCAACAGACATTGTATCCGTGGCAAAAAGGGGTACCGAGTTTTGCAGCTCTATTCTGCAGGCCCCTTTTGGTCATCTTTCTGCAGAGGACACTCCAATGGACAATTTTCAGGACCTAAACATTTAAGACACCAATCATGGGTGTCGGTGATGGATATAGTACCGCCAGTTAAAACATTTCTTGAAACCACTAGCTGGTTTCTCCATGTTTGAAGAAAAGTGAGCCTAGTGCCCAAAATGGTGCCTAGCATTGAAAGGGGAGAGGCCCCTGAAAGAAAAAATCTTTTAGAAAGCTAGTTTATTTGTTTGAAAAAGAAAAGAGAACCGACAGTACCGATAGGCGTCGAATGAAGGCAAACGCGACCACAAAAAAACAAAAGAATAAGAATAAATTTTCTGCGGTGACAGGGTACACGTCCTGTCGGCTCCACGGAAAACGAAGAACTGAAGTGAGAGAGGTAGGAAGGTGGGAAGGCAGCACGCAGGCGCTGTGGGATGCTCCCAAAAGCTTTCCTATTGGATGCTGGGGAGCGTTCCCGCACAGGCTCTGTCGGTACCGACGATACCCATATGTGAAGACTACATTCCTGCTTCTTCCTGGAGATAAGCTACAAGCTGAGTGGGATCAAAAAAAATAAGAGTGTTACCCTGGTATGGGACAAGGCATTTGTAGGAGGATCATAAATAAAGATACGTGCTGCTCCCCCCCCCCCTCCCTGCAAGCACCTTAGATTTTTAACATGAGGAAACCTTTCCTCCTGGCCTGCGTTGCCCTCTGTACCCTTTGCCAACAAAAACAAACATCTCTCCATTGGAAATATGAACTGAATAATTTAAATTTATCAGAATCTGACCACAACACTACTACAAGAGTGGCCTGTGTAGAGATATTGTCCATTGAGGACTCCAGGAAGGCCAACAGATCCAAACTATCCACTGAGTAGCCTAATGCTTAGAGCATTGGTTTGGGAACCAAGAGACCAGTGTTCAATTCCACTAGCACTCCTTGTGGCCTTGGGCAAGTCACTTAACTTGGATTTTCTGAGGCAGTGGAGGGTTATCAATGTCCCTGTTTAATGTACATCACCAATTTTAAGTTACAATGTAAACTGCTTTGACTGAAATGCTAAAGCAGTATAAAAAAAACTTGTTACATAATAAAATAAACCACCACCCTCCTCCTTGGACTTAACCTTCTTTCTGGACAGCAGATAAAATAGCTGGTTGAACTGTATCTCCTCTGGTTTTTTTTAAATCTTTAATTCATCCCTTAAAAACATTTGCCATAACTCCACTTATACATAGGCAAGACCAGCCGACCCTTTAAACGCAGGATTCAGGAACACAAGAGTCGATTACAAAACAAGGTAATGACAGCACCGATAGTCCAACATTGCATAGATATGGGGCATGATTATTCCCAATTGCGGTGTTTTTGCATCGATCGAATAACAAAACCGAGAAGGGGCAGGACCCTAGACGAAACGTTGGTGTTCCATGAACAACGGTGGATCTTCCAGGTTAATACAGTGCAACCAGCAGGTTTAAATGCCTCCGTTGAGTGGCAATCGTGCAGATAAGTAGTAGGATGGCTCAACTAATTGTCGACAAGTATAAAAGAGCGCATGAGCTAACAGTTCGCATGCGCGGCGTTTCTTGGACTGACAGAAATCAGAGAATACTTTAGAAAGACGTGGGCAGCATCTACTAGTGAGTAATAATATACTCGTGAGAGTGTTTTTTTAATTGAACATTTTTAAGTTTTATGGTGGGCAAAACAGTTTAATTTAGATAGCGATATTTGTTTTTAGATTCTCCATGAGAAGACTCCTGGTGAGGAGTGTAACGCGAGGACGTCAAAAGTGTGAGGCGTGAGGAGAATTATCTAGGAGAGCCAAGCATTCAGAAGAACAAACATTTACAGAAGCGAAGATAAGTTTGTTCACTAAAGAATTTCAGTATTTACTGTTCTCTATGGAAATTTTGAACCACAGTTATTTAGTTAAATTATAAAGGAGTGAACACAGGTGAAAAAGCAACAAAAAACTATAAAAAAAGTACTGAACATCAGACATACAACTAGGGGAAACCCGGTAGTCATTGATGTCATCAAGCGCGATTAAGGTGTTTGCCATAAGGTGCACGAGAGCGCAGCTTTGATCTGAGACTACACACGGGTGAGATTAATAGTTTTAAGCTAATATATACACCAACAGCTCTTTAATGTATAGCCGGTAGTTAAGAATGGAGTAATCGTTTTGGATTTTCACATAAGTTACAATACTCCGGAAAGACCAACAATAGTTCTTATAACTCCACGGAAGACAACAGTCTAACTTTAGGGAAGTTCAACAGCCGTATATTCTTAGATCAATTAGCATTCTCCACCATCTCCATCTTATAATGCAGTGACAAACAGTCTTTCACAAAACTTCCCACCGCTGACTGAATAGATGACATTTGAGCCTCCACTTTTCTATGCATAGAGCCAATGCCTTCTTCATACTCTTCACACCCTGGCCACAACATTAATTAAATTTACTTAGTATTTATATATCGCTGCTTCCAAAGATCAGTGGTGGTTTACAGAGAACAAAATAGGAACTTTACATTATAACATCGGAAAAAACTTATTTACAAGGCAAATGTGATAAACAATTAACATAACTATGTACAAGAAGCAGATGTTATATTGAATACGTATTGGTGAGTGGGAAGATGAGGGGGTAGAGATTGTTAAGGGGCATGGGGTGCTTGAGGTTGATAGTTGCTGGTGGAGGAGCCATAGTATTCCACAAATAGGTGTGTTTTGAGCTCTTTCCGGAATGGAGGTCTTTGATGGCTCTTAAGTTGTCTGGTAATGCATTCCAAATGGATGGGGCAGTGTAGGTAAAGGCTCTATTGCTGCTGATTTTATTGGCATTGCAGATGTGGGTTGGGATTGTTAATGTGTTTTGGGAGCAGGCCCTCCTGTTTGAGATGTTGGGTGAGCTGAGGAATGAGGGGGCAATTTTATTGTATAATCTGAAGGTTATTAGAAGGTATTTGTATTTGGCTCTTGTTGCAATGGGCAGCCAGTGGAGGAGCGGTATGATGTGGTCTGAGTAGTGAGCATGCGGGCAGCTAGATTTTGTGCTAGTTGGAGTTGATAGATGGCTTTTTTGGATAGGTCATAGAGAATGCTATTGCAGCAGTCAAGGTGGGGTGTTATTAGCGCTTGCAGGACTGATCTAAAGTCTTGGCTTTCCAGTAAGGGTTGGAGCAGCTGAAGCATTCTTAGTTTGAGGTATATGATCTGTGTGACAGCTTTAATATAGGGGACCATGGAAAGGTATTGATCTAGAATAACTTCAAAATATTTGATTTATTTTTTGACATCCAGCTCGGAGTTACACAAGTAGAATTTTGAAGGGGGGTTGACGTTTTGATTCGGGTTCATGTTGATTTTTAAATTGTGTGCGCTAAGCCAGCCGTATAAATCATTGAGGCAGCTTTGGATTTGAAGACAGGTGGGGTTATTGACGTCTACTGGATGATATAACAATGTCGTCCGCATAGATGCGACAGTGTACGTTGTGTTTCCTGAAAATGTGACATATTGGTTGCATGTATAGATTAAATAGCAGAGAGGATAGGAAGGAGTCTTGGGGAACTCCTTGGACCTGTTTGAAAGTTAAGGAGGATGCTGTGCCTCTTTGGACTTGTAGGGTATGGTCTGTGAGATATGACCTTGCAGGAAAAAGTCAGAAACAAGCAATATTGGTACTCACAGAGGCATCGATCTCACGTAGCACTCACCAAATATCGTCAAGTCCAATTTTCTTGGGCTGCAAATCCCCTCCACTGGCTCCAACCATGCTGGGCAATGGCTTGGGAAACAGAATCAAAGCTTTCCAGGAAACACTCAACACCTGGGCCCACTGGGCTTAGGCTACCATAAAGCATAGCGAGGCGAACTACCTCCAGAACACTTGTCGCACATCCATCCCTCCTGTCTTGAACCAACGAAGGCTGGATAACAGGCTTCGCAACCCCACTTGACTGCAGGGATTCCAAAGCTTCAGGAGACTGAGCTGGCCCTAGACCAGGCTGCGGCAGGGGAGACAGCCTGCCCAAACTGAAATTCCTAGCTCCTTCAGAGGATGCTCAAGCTCTGGGCCTGCGGAAAGCTGTAAGGATGCTGCAGGGACAACATGCATGTACAGGGCCCACTAGAGACCAGCTGATGCTGATTGTGTACGTTCTGGCCTTGTTTCGCTTTCCTCTTAGGAGGTATGAAGAAAATCGCCAAAGAAACAAATCCAGGTAGGGAGAGAGTTAGCTCACATCCGATTCGGTTGCCATCTTGGATTTCCGCCAAATTCCCAGTGCTACTTTTTATAACATTGGTAAGTCCTCCACAACTTAGACTGTCAGTCCATTTGGCTAAGGAAATACCATATACCTGAATAGAAAGCGTAGTTACTCACCCGTAACAGGTGATCTCCGGGAACAGCAGGAATTTAGTCTTCACATATGGGTATCGTCGGTACCGACAGAGCCTGCACGGGAACGCTCCCCAGCGTCCAATAGGAACGCTTTTGGGAGCATCCCTCAGCACATGTGCGCTGCCTTCCCGCCTTTCCAACTGTCCCTCTTCAGTTAAGTTTGTAGCTGAGTGAAAGGATAGAGGGAGAGAGGAAAGAGAGATAGAGAGACAACTCCTAGGGGAGATGGGTGGGTTGTGAAGACTAAATTCCTGCTGTTCCCGGAGATCACCTATTACAGGTGAGTAACTACGCTAGCTCCAGGAACAAGCAGGAATGTAGTCTTCACATATGGGGACTCCCTAGCTGAAGATGCCAGGGAGATAGCCCCAGGAAGCTGCCACCTATAGTAAGGTAGGCCATGCTTCCTCCCATGGATCTCTGGCATCCCACCAGGGTTGGTGGGTAGGAGCTGAATTAAGTCTTAATGAGATTTTGAAGAACAGCTTGGCCAAAGTAGGCATCCCGACGGGAGGCTTTATCTAGGCAGTAGTGGGCTGTAAAGGTGTGTACCGAAGCCCAGGTGACTGCTCGACAAATGTTATCAAAAGACACAGAGTGAAGGTTAGCCATAGAAGCTGCCATGGCTCTCATATTATGAGCTGTGATATGGCCTTGAAGAGGAAGACTCTTACTCTCATAAGCAAAGGATATGCATTGTGCAATCCATTTGGATAGAGTTCTTTTGGAGAATGGAAGTCCCAAATGACTAGAATCAAAGGCAATAAAAAGTTAAGACCTATGTTGCTGTGTTTTTTGTAGGTAAAAAGCCAAAGCTCTTTTACAATACAAAGTATGAAGATTCCTTTTTGCATTAGAGGCAGGCCTCGGAAAGAATAATGTTGTTAAATGCCGTCGAGTTGGAGTCGACTCATGGCGACCCTCTGGATAGCTATCTTAAATTGTGTTCGGTCTTCAGTCAAGCGGCTCATTGTTGACAGACTGGTACCCGTAGCTGCTGTTATTGTATCGATCCATCTCATGGCTGGCCTTCCTCTTTTGCATTCACCTTCTATCTTGCCAAGCATGATGTCTTTCTCTAATGATCTCTCTCTTCGCATAATGTGTCCAAAGTATGAAAGTCGAAGTCTTGTCATCTGAGCTTCTAAAGAAAGCTTAGGTTTGATCTCCCCTAGTACCGACTGGTTTGTTCTTCGGGCAGTCCATGGTATACACAGTATTCGCCGCCAGCAAAATAATTCAAAGGCATTAATTTTCTTCCTGTATTTTTTTCACTGTCCAGCTTTCACATCCATATGATGTTATTGAAAATACCATGGCTTGAACAAGTCGAATCTTTGTATGGAGACATCTCTGCTCTTGAGAATCTTATCTAGGTCTTTCATAGACATTCTGCCAAGAGCAATGCGTCATCTGGTTTCTTGACTGCTTTTTGCTTCTTTATTGATAGTTGATCCAAGTAGGTTGAAGTTGTTCACAATTTAAATTTCTTCTCCTTCAACAATGAACCTGTTGATTATGTCAGTTGTCATGATCTTTGTCTTCTTTACATTAAGGTGCAGGCCCATTTTGAGACTATGTTCTTTGATTGTGAGAAGCAAATGTTTCAGATCTTCACCTTCAGCCAGTAACGTGGTATCATCAGCATAGCGAAGGTTGTTGATGAGTCTTCCACCAATCTTCACACCCCTGTTGTCTTCATACAATCCTGCTTCTCTGATGATTTGTTCTGCATATAAATTAAACAGGTAGGGGGAAGTATACAGCCTTGTCTTAAAACCTTTGCTTATTTTAAACCATTCTGTTTCTCCTTGTTCCGTTCGAACTGTTGCTTCTTCATCAATGTACAGATTGCGCAAGAGAACGATGAGGTGTTCTGATATACCCATACTTCTTATTTATTTATTTTATTTAACAGTATTTCTAAACCGCCTTATCTTAATAATCAAGGTGGTATCACAGCAAGCAATCAGGTAAAGTGTGTTGTACATGCAGTGAGGATAAAACTTAGTTGTGTGAGGGATGTGTTGGGTGCTTGATTTGTTTGAGCTATATACAGGGTGGGCTATTTACAGTGGTGCTAGAATCATATTTTATATATATTCAGTTGTTTGGGAGGATTGGAGTGCTGTTATCCATTCTCTTAGGTTATGTGATGTGACCATAGTGCTCTATGAACAGCATGGTTTTCAGTTGTTTTCAGTTGTTTTCTTGTTTCAGTTGTTTTCTTGTTTCAGTTGTTTTTTTAATGTGGCCCAGAGTTTCTCATGGTTTACACAGTCAAAAGCCTTGCTATAGTCGATAAAGCACAAATAGATAGCCTTTTGGTATTCTTTAGTCTTTTCAAGGATCCATCTCACATCCGCAATGTCGTCTCTCGTTCCTCGCCCTTTCCTGAACCCTGCTTGCACTTCAGGTAGTTCTTGTTCCAGGTATGGTTCTAGTCTCTTTTGAATAATCTTCAGTAGAATCTTGCTGGCATGTGGGATCAGAGCGATTCTGCGATAATTTCCACAGTCAATTGGATCACCTTTCTTTAGTATTGGTATAAACACAGATCTTTTCCAGTCAGTTGTCCATGATGTTGTCTGACATATTTCTTGGCAGAGCCTTGTAAGTACGGTAACAGCTGCATCAGATTGCTGTAATACTTCTATGGGAATGGCATCAATGCCTGGTGCTTTGTTTTTTGATAAGGCTTTCAATGCTGCTTTAACTTCTTCTTTCAACACCAATGGTTCCCAATCATAAGGTACAGGATGAAACGGCTGTTGGTCCACTTGATCTTTATCATATGAAAACTCTGTATATTCCTTCCACCTTTTCTTGATCTTCTCAGCATCATTCAACATAGAACCATGAGCATCTTGTAACATTCCAATTCGAGGCTGGAATTTTTTCTTTAACTCTCGTAGCTTTAGGAAAGCCGATCTTGTTTTTGCTCTAATAGTTTCTGCTTCTATTTCCTTGCATGCATCGTCGTAGTACTTTTCCTTGTCCTGTCTTGCTGCACGTTGGAAATCTCTGTTGAGTTCTGCGATTGTCTCTCTCCTCTGTCTTTAGCTTCTCTGCGTTTCTGGGCAATTTTCAGTTTTTCTTCCGTCATCCATTTTGGCCATTTTTGCTTTTTCACCTTTTGTAGAGACTTCTCGCTTTCTTCCAACACAACCTTCTTGATGTCATTCCATAACTCTTCTGGAGCTCTGTCATTTGTATCTAAAGCAGCAAATCGATTTTGCATGCAGTCTTTAAATTCCAGTGGTATATTCTCAAGGTCATATTTTGCTGCATTCATGAGTGGTTTGCTCTTTTTCAACTTTAGCTTGAGTTTGCATACTAGTAGTTGATGATCTGTACCACAGTCAGCTCTAGGTTTTGTCTTTGTTGATGTTATAGAACTTTTCCATCGTTGACTTCCACAGATGTAGTCAATTAGATTTTTATACAATCCATTGGGTGTCCATGTGTAGAGTCGCCGCTTGTGTTGATGGAAGAAGGTGTTTGAGATGAATAGACCATTGGTCTTGCAGAATTCTATTAGTCTTTCTCCAGCTTCATTTCTGTTGCCAAGTCCATATTTTCCAATTACTTTGCCTTCTTCTTTGTTGCCAACTTTTGTGTTCCAGTCACCTATGACTATCAGGATATCCTGTTTGCATGTTCTGTCAATTTCAGCTTGTACTTGTTCATAGAACTCAATTTCACTCTCTTCTGCAGCTGTTGTTGGGGCATATACTTGAATTATAGTTGTGTTGATAGGCATTCCTTGTAGACGAATAGAGATTAAGCGTTAGCTGACTGCATTGTATTTCATTACAGTTCTTGCAAGTTTCTTCTTTTTTATAAATGCAACACCATTTCTTCTTTGTCTTTCATTTCCAGCATAGTAGACCATGTGATCTGAAGCAAAGTGCCCGATGCCAGTCCATTTCAGTTCACCGACACCCAACAGATCAAGTTGTACACGTTCCATTTCATTCTTGACCACCTCCAACTTCCCTTGGTTCATGCTTCGTACTTTCCATGTTCCAATGCGTAAGACATCTTTACAGCTTCTGACTCTCATTTCATGCGCAGCTATATCAGCAGTCAGACGTCCCAGGGCTTTGATCCAACCACATAATAAATGCTGACTTTACTCTGAAAAGACTTCAGCTCTTCCCCAGTAGCTAATTGAGTGCCTTTCGACCTGGGGGTTTCATCTTCCAGCACTATAGCACAATTTGTTTTGTTGTAACTATCCACTGGGTTTTCATGGCAAGATACAGAAGTAGATTGCCGGGCCTTTCTTCCGTGCAGTTTAAGTTTGGTGGTGTTGCCGTTGTCACAGAAATCTGATCCTCCGCTGTCAACCCTATCCCATTCTGCTGCTGCCCAGATGGGTGGTTTGTCTTGGTCTGGCACCTCAGCTGAGATCTGTCCATTTTGGGAGACCCTGCCAGTAGTTAAACTACCGATAGGTTAGCTCTCAGCATCACTGATGCACACAAGCCCTCACAGTATGACAAGCTGCAAGTCAAGTGAGGGAAAGAATACAGGAAGATAAATCGATTGATTTAAATGAAAAGGCGAATCCACCTTTGGCATAAAGTGTGGATGAGTTCCAAGAACAACCTTATTCATGGTGAAACCTAGTATAAGGAGGATAGGCCACTAAAGCTTGCAATTCTCTAATGCGACATGCAGAGGTGATTGCAATTAGGAAGATGACCTTCCAAGACAAAAGCTTTAGGGTTGGAGTGGCTAAAGGTTCAAAGGGCGATTTCATGAGCTGCCTGAGAACTAGGTTTAAATCCCATGCCACCGGTGGTGGCCTGATGGGAGGCTTTGTTAATAGAAGACCTCTCATAAATCTTGATATGAGTGGATGAGAGGAAATTGGTTGTCCAATTAGAGGTTTATAGGAAGCTACAATTGCACTAAGATGGACTCTTAATTAATTGGTCTTTAGACCAGAAAGCGTAGTTACTCACCTGTAACAGGTGATCTCTGGGAACAGCAGGAATTTAGTCCTCACATATGGGTATCGTTGGTACCGACAGAGCCTGCGCGGGAACGCTCCCCAGCGTCCAATAGGAACGCTTTTGGGAGCATCCTTCAGCACATGCGCGCTGCCTTCCCGCCTTTCCAACTGCCCCTCTTCAGTGAAGTTTGTAGCTGAGTGAAAGGAGAGAGAGAGAGACAGACAGACAACTCCTAGGGAAGGTGGGGGGTTGTGAGGACTAAATTCCTGCTGTTCCCGGAGATCACCTGTTACAGGTGAGTAACTACGCTATCTCCAGGAATAAGCAGAAATGTAGTCCTCACATATGGGGACTCTCTAGCTGAAGATGCCAGGGATATAAGCCCCCAGGAAGGTGCCACTGTCGAAGGTGAGAATCCTTCCTCCCATGGATCTCTGGCATCCCACCAGGGTTGGTGGGTAGGAGTTGGTTTAGGTTTTTAAGAGATTTTGAAGAACAGCTTGGCCAAAGAAGGCATCCCGACGGGAGGCTTTATCTAGGCAGTAGTGGGCTGTGAAGGTGTGTACTGAAGCCCAGGTGGCTACTCGACAAATGTCATCGATAGACACAGAGTGGAGATTAGCCATAGAAGCTGCCATGGCTCTCACATTATGAGCTGTGACATGGTCCTGAAGAGGAAGACCCTTACTCTCATAAGCTAAGGATATACATTGGGCAATCCATTTAGATAAAGTTCTTTTGGAGACTGGAAGTCCCAAATGACTAGGGTCAAAAGCTATAAAAGGTTGTGAGGACTTTCTATGTTGCTGTGTTCTTTGTATATAAAAGGCCAAGGCCCTTTTACAATCAAGAGTATGACAGTTTCTTTCTGCATTAGAGGCGTGAGGCCTTGGAAAAATACAGGAAGGTAAATTCACTGACATAAATGAAAAGGCGAAACCAACTTTGGTATAAAATGTGGATGAGTTCAAAGAACAACCTTATGATGAAACCTAGTATAAGGAGGATCAGCCACTAAAGCTTGCAATTCACTAATGAGACGGGCAGAGGTGATTGCAATTAGGAAGATGACCTTCCAGGTCAAAAACCTAAGGGCTGCAGTGGCTAAAGGCTCAAAAGGCGGTTTCATCAGCTGCCCAAGAACTAGATTTAGATCCCATGCCACCGGTGGTGGCTTGATGGGAGGTTTAGTTAATAAAAGGCCTCTCATAAATCTTGATAGGAGTGGATGAGAGGGAATTGGTTGTCCATTTAGAGGCTTATAAGAAGCTGCAATTGCACTCAGATGGACTCTTACCGAATTGGTCTTTAACACAAAATTCGATAAGTGAAGGAGATACTCTAGTATCGATTCTAAGGGCATGACCAGGGGGTTTAATCCCATCTTGGAGCACCATATAGGAAAATGTTTCCACTTGAAAGCATAAGATCTTCTTGTGGAAAGTTTCCTAGAAGCCTGAAGGATATCTTTTACCTGCTGGGACAGGTTGAAATCCTGGAGGTCTAAGCCTTCAGCAACCAGGCCATGAGGTGCAGGGACTGGGGATTCGGGTGCCATAGCGTCCCGTTCTCCTGGGAAAGGAGATCAGGAGCATGCCCTAATTCCAGAGGTGCCGCTTGAGAGAAATGCAGAAGCAGGGAATACCACGTTTGGCATGCCCATCGTGGTGCTACGAGAATCATGCGACCCCTGTATCTCTGAAGCTTAAAGAGTGTTTTGGGGATGAGGGGAATGGGTGGGAAGGCATAAAGGAAGTCCTGACCCCAGTGAAGGAGGAAGGCATCCCTTGCCTGACAGTTGTGCGCCGGAATCCTGGAACAGAACCTGGGAAGTTTAGCATTCAGTGGACTTGCAAAGAGGTCTATTTCTGGAGTGCCCCAGAGATGAAATATCTTTGCCACCAGGTCTAGGTAGAGTGACCACTCGTGAGGTAGCAGTACTCAACCAAGTTTGTTTGCCCAAAGGTTTTGAAAGCCTGGAAGATATATCACTAGAAGGTGAATTTGATGCTCTCTGGCGAGGGCCCACAGCCATAAAGCTTCGTTGCATAACGACAGAGAGCCTGTCCCGCCCTGCTTGTTCACATAGAACATGGCTACCTGATTGTCCGTCTGGACTAGGACTGTCTTGTAACTGAGCTGGGCGTGGAACTCTCGAAGAGCGAAATAAATTTCTCTTAATTCCAGGAGGTTTATGTGTAAACCAACCTCCTGTGGAGTCCAGGTACGCCGAGTAGAGAAATGATTCAGGTGTGCTCCCCAACCCACCTGTGATGCATCTGTTAGGGTGGCCTGAAAGAGGGGTTGATGGAATGGAGACCCCACTGTCAGATTTTCTAGTGATTGCCACCATTGGAGGGACAAAACTAGTCATTGAGAGATTGTTATTTTGTCCGACAACTGACCTGTGGCCTGTGTCCACTGTGTGGAGAGGGTCCACTGAGCTGCTCGCATGTGGAGGCAAGCATATGGGACTACATGAACTGTGGATGCCATGTGTCCCAGTAACTGCAGTAGCTCCCGAGCAGTGAGGGAGGATTTGCCTGCTGCTTGGGAAGCTAGCTGCATTATGCGAAGACACCGGGCTTATGGAAGGAAAGCCCTTTGCCTGTCTGGTATCTATAGACAGGCTCCTATAAATTCTAGGCATTGGGAAGGAACTGGTTGAGATTTCGGGAAGTTTATTACCAATCCCAAGTATTGGAGGATTCACATTGTACAGGACAGTGCAGTGCTGGCCTCTGCAACTGTGGAGGCTCGAATGAGCCAGTCGTCTAAGTAAGGGAAGACGAAAACCCCAGGGTTCGTAGAAATGCAGCTACTACTGCCATGCATTTCGTGAATACCCTCGGTGCTGAAGCCAGACCAAAAGGAAGAACCCTGTACTGGAAATGTCTTCCCTTGAAAAGGAAATGTAAAAATTTCCTGTGATCTGGACGGATGAGAATGTGAATGTATGTATCCTTTAAGTCTAGAGAGCAAAGCCAGTCCTGGCTTTGAAGGTATGGCAAAAGAGTTCCTAGAGAAATCATTTTGAATTTCTCTCGAAACAGATAGAGTTGTTACTCACCTGTAACAGGTGTTCTCCAGGAGCAGCAGGAATCAGTCCTCACATATGGGTGACACTGACGTTGATGAAGCCCTTGCGGAGCATTTCCCCAGCTTTCCAAGAAAGCCTTTGGGAATGCAGGCACGCATGCGCGGTTCCCTTCCCGCCTAAAGGTGCCATCTTGCTCAGTCAAATGACAATTTATTTTTACATTTTTGTGTGCTGTTTTTAGCTATGTACAAGTGCAACTCCCAGAGGAGGGAGGGTTGTGAGGACTGATTCCTGCTGCTCCTGGAGAACACCTGTTACAGGTGAGGAACTACTCTTTCTCCAGGACCAAGCAGGAAGTCAGTCCTCACAGATGGGTGACTCCCTAGCTCTGGGCTACCAAGGAACCCAGGCTGAACAAGAGAACTCCCTCTAGTCCCAGCATCAAAGAAAGGCTTTTCATTGACAGAACCTCCACCGGTAGCCCAACAGAGGGCAGGAGTTGCCTAAACCTCAAAGAGATTCCGGAGTACTGCCTGGCCAAAAGCACTGTCCCTACGGGACTCCCTCTCCAGACAGTAATGGGCCGCAAAAGTCTGGCTTGAGGACCAAGTTTCAGCCCTGTAGATGTCCACCAACGGTACAGAGCGGAGGTGAGCCACTGAGGCAGCCATTGCCCTGACACGATGGGCCATGACCCGACCCTGCAAAGGAGGGTCAGCCGCCCTGTAAGCCCAGGTGATACAGTCAGCCACCCAGGTGGACAAGGTACGCTTGGACAACGCTAACCCCAAATTATTAGGGTCAAAAGATATGAAGAGCTGAGTAGCCCTTCTATGCCCCTGCGTACGGTCCAGGTAGAAGGATAAGGCCCTCCTACAGTCCAGGGTATGCAGAACTGCTTCAGCCTGGCTTGCATGAGGCCTAGGGAAGAATGTTGGAAGAACCACCTCTTGGTTAAGGTGGAAGGAGGAGACAACTTTAGGGAGGAACTCTGGATGAGTCCTAAGGACTACCCTGTTCCTATAGAAGCTGGTGTAAGGCCTGTCACAGACTAGGGCCTGAAGCTCACTCACTCGCCTGGCCGAGGTTAGGGCTATCAAGAAGAGTGTCTTCCAGGACAGGAAGCATAGAGGGCAAGTAGCCATCGGCTCAAAAGGTGGGCGAGTCAGTTGCTGCAAGAACACATTCAACTCCCACTCAGGAGCAGGACGACGGATGGGAGGCTTGAGCAAGAGCAAGCCTCTGAGAAACCGGGACACCAAAGGGTGAACCGACAGAGAATGTCCTTCCACCAGTGAGTGGTGAGCTGCTAGAGCTGAGAGGTGGACCCGAACAGAATTGGACTTACGTCCCTGATTTGATAAGTGCAGTAACTACTGAAGCACCACTGGTACAGTACAGGAGAAAGGATCCTCTGTACATAGTTGACACCACACAGAAAACCTTTTCCATTTGAGAGCATAGGTTTTCCTAGAAGACTGTTTCCTAGAGGCTAGGACAACCTCTTCAACTTCCTGAGGTAGGCCCCAGGGAGCCAAAACTACCCTTGCAGCCTCCAGGTCATCAAATTGAGAGCTCTAAGATTGGGGTGCAGAAGGGAACCCTGATCCTCAGAGAGGAGGTCGGGTTGCAACCCCAGAGGCAGTGGGGGATCCACTGCCAGCTGAAGCAGAAGTGGAAACCAAGGCTGTCTCAGCCACCTGGGAGCCACCAGAAGGACCGAGGCCTTGTCCTGAAGAATCTTGAACAGGGTTCGGGCCACCAAGGGTGTGGGAGGAAACGCATACAGGAGGCCCTGAGACCATGGGATCAGAAAAGCATCTGCTGCTATCCGTAGAGGATGCGGTTGTCTGGAGCAGAACTTTGGCAGCTATTTGTTCAGTGGACTAGCAAACAGATCTATGGATGGAAGTCCCCATTTCAGGAAAATCCTCTGAACCACCAAAGGATGGAGCTGCCACTCATGGGGCTGCAGAATCCTGCTCCACCTATCGGCCAGGTAGTTTTCCTGGCCAGGGAGGTACACAGCCTTGAGAAGCATGTTGTGCTTGAGGGCAAACAAGCAGAGGTGCTGTGCTTCCTGACAAAGGAACCTGGATCCAGTTCTGCCCTGCTTGTTCACATAAAACATGGCTACCTGGTTGTCTGTTTGAACTAGGACAGATTGATGAGCCAGAGTAGGAAAGAAAGTTTTGAGGGCTAGCCGAATAGCCCTGAGTTCAGGTAGATTGATTTGCTGTGCGGCTTCCCAGGGAGACCACAGGCCCTGGGTGCACTTGCCTAGACAATGAGCTCCCCAGCCCTGCAGGGATGCATCGGTGGTCAACACCACTGTGAACCCAGGAACCTGAAAGGGTACCCCTTGCAGCAGATTGGGTGGGTGTAGCCACCAGCTGAGGGAGTTCAGAAGTTGTCTGGACACCCTTATCCTGTCTCTGAGGCTGCCTGTGGCCTGTGACCACTGAGTCCCCAGGCACCATTGTGCAGGTCTCATATGGAGCCTGGCATTGGGGGTCACATGTACTGTCAAAGCCATGTGGCCAAGAAGGCATAGTCTGGCGGAGACCAGTGACCTGCTGAGAAACTGGTTTGCTAAGTTTATCAGTCTTTGGGCTCTGTCTTCTGGCAAGAATGCCTTTGCCAGGAGAGAGTCCAGCCTTGCCCCTATGAACTCCAAGTTCTGGGAGGGCAGCAAAGTGGACTTTGCGAAGTTTATCACAAACCCCAAGCTTTGAAGAAGAGCAATAGTTCTGAGGGTGGCTTGTCGAGCCTCCTGGCACGTCTGACCTCTTATGAGCCAGTCGTCCAGATAGGGGAAGACAAAGATTTCCTGATTTCTCAGGTAGGCCGCCACCACTGCCAGGCATTTGGTAAAGACCCTGGGAGCGGAGGTGAGGCCAAAAGGCAGTACCCTGTACTGATAATGGTTTCCTCCCACAATGAACCTGAGGTACTTTCTGTGGTCTGGATGAATATGGATGTGAGTATACGCATCCTTTAGATCTAATGAACATAGCAAATCTCCCTGCTGGAGATAGGGCAGAAGTGTTCCAAGAGTAAGCATCTTGAACTTTTCCTTCTCTAGGAACTTGTTGAGATTTCAGAGGTCTAGAATAGGTCGAAGGACACCGGTTCTTTTGGGTACCAAGAAATACCTGGAGTAGAACCCTTGACCCTGTAAGTGGGGAGGCACAGGCTCCACCGCCCTGTTCACCAACAGACCTTGGAGCTCCTGAAGGGGAAGATCTGTGTGCAGGGGAGGCCTTGGAGGCTCCCCTGGAAAGTATGGAGGAGGCAGTTGTTGGAAGTGTAGCAAATAGCCCTTGTGGACTATGCTTAACACCCAACTGTCTGCAATGATGAGTGGCCACTGGTGGGCAAACAGAGCGAGGCGACCTCCTGTGCAGGACTGGGAGAGCAGGGACAGAGAGGCTATGCCTAAGGAGTCAAAACACCCCACCCTGCTGAGTGGGAGCAGGGGCCGGAGGCTTGGGAGTCCTCTACCTACGGGGCCCATTACCCTGCCCCTTGGCTTGCTGACCCTGAGGGGCAGCTTGGATGGCCTGGTACTGTGGGTACTGTTTGTAGGCAGCGCCCTTCCTCGGGTAAAAGGGCTTTTTACCCGAGCCCTTCTTTTTGTGAGAAGGGGCAGAAGTCTTCCTAGACAGCCTTGTCCTTGTGAGGTGCTTGGTTTCGAGCTCTGCGGCCTTCTCGGTCATGGGCTTGCCAAAAAGGTTCTCACCTCGGCAAGGGACATCGACCAACTTGTCCTGAACCCATGGCTCGAGGTTCGATGACTGCAGCTATGCCTGGCGTCGAGCCGCGATGCCAGCTGCCGCAACACGGGCCGAAGCCTCGAAGCCATCGTAGGCAGCGCGGGACATAAACTTGGAGCATTCCCGGATCCCCTAGGACAAGGACTTGAATCTCTGCAAGGATTCCCCGGAGAGACCAGCAGAGAACCCGGCCAACTCCTTGGCCAGGTCTCGAAAGTACATGCCCATGTACAGCTGGTAAGACTGGACACGGCAAGCAAGCATGGAGCCCTGGAAGCACTTTCTACCAAAACCATCGAGGTTCCGGGCCTCCCTGCCAGGGGGCACCGCGGAGTGCATCTTCTGACTTTTCAGGCGATGCATGGTTGATTCCACCACCATGGAATGGTGTGGTAGCTGCGCCTTCTGAAAGCCAGGGCTCTTCCAGAGTCGATAGATAGAATCGACCCGCTTGCTTAGAACCGGCGCCGAGGCCGGTGCCTCCCACATCCGGAAGAGGAGCCGTTCCAGCATCGGAGGAACCGGAACAGTAAAGGCCTCCTTCGGAGGAGAGTCGTACTGTAGGGCCTCGAGTTCCTCGGCTCGAGGCTCCTCCTCGGGGTCCGCAGGGATTGCCAACGCGGTGGCCATATCCCGGACGAACTCCGAGAACCGGGTATCCTCCGGGGGGGGGGGGGGGGGGGGGAGCAACCCCGGGGCTCAGACTGCGATGAGTCCGATAGGACGCACCGAGTCCGGAAAGTGTCAGAGGACTCCTCGTCCTCTGTCTCCCAGGCAGACTCGTCCGATGAGGAGTCGGGGTCCGACCGCACGGGGCCTGTGAGCAGCCGCCCCGACACCGAAGGCACCGGCGTCGATGCCCTCGGTCCTGAAAGGGAGGTCAAGGGAGACAGCGACCGAGGTCGACCTCGAGCCTTCATGGTCTCGAGTATCAGCTCGGTCTCCGGGGTCGACTTCGATGTCGATGTCCCAGTGGTCGGGGCAGATGCACCAGACAGGCTGGCCATCAGTGCCCGCTGCTGTTCCATGAAGGCAGACACAGTCTGCTCTCCAAGGCTGTCAACCTGAGACCCAGCTCAGGAGACTCAGCCGGGCCGACGTCGGCTCTCTGGGAGGAGAGTCCATGAGGACTACAGGACTTGTGTCCAGCAGACTCCGGCTCCACTCGAGGTACTTTGGGAGGCTTCTCCTGTTCCACGGGCCCTGGTGACGGTCGGGGGTCTGAGAACTAGCTCTCGAGGAGCCAGGGACCTCTTCCGACGACGCCCTCGCGAGCCGCTTCTGCCTCTTTCATTCCCGGTCGGGGGACCCCCTGTCCGAGGAGCCCCGACGGTGCTCGGGATACGATTCCCGAGATGTCGAGGCCTCAGACGAGTTCCGGGCATGGCCAGAGGCCGAGTCGGAGAAAAGCCTTTCCTTTGGGTGCTGACGACTTTGAAGCGCCTTGGAAGACATTTTTCCACATGGTCCACACGTCTTAGGATCGTGGTCAGGACCGAGGCACCGAAGGCAGCAGTCGTGTGTGTTGGTGAGAGACATTAGCTTCTTGCACCGATCACACTTTTTGAACCCACTGGAAGCCATCGGAGAAAGAAAAAAAAAAAAAAAAAAAAAAAGAGTCCCCGCGAGGTCAAAAGACCGGTCTTCCAGGGAAAAAGAAAAAAGGGCGCGAACGCCAGCCACGAAGGGCAAAAAAACGAAAAAAGAAGATCGGGCTCGATACCGGTGTACCAAACCCGGTGGGTGGGGAACCGGTGTCGAACCGGAGAAAAAATAGCGAAAGAATCGCGAAAAAAATCTAACTATTTTCCGGGAGGACTAGGACACACGTCCGGTGTGCTTCACAGAAAAAGAGAGACTGAGCAAGATGGCACCTTTAGGCTGGAAGGGAACTGTGCATGCGTGCCTGCATTCCCAAAGGCTTTCTTGGAAAGCTGGGGAAATGCTCCGCAAGGGCTTCATCGACGTTGATGTCACCCATATGTGAGGACTGACTTCCTGCTTGGTCCTGGAGAATTGTTCAATTCTGAGGTCTAGAATTGGTCTGGGTCCTCCTGTTTTCTTTGGAATAAGAAAATAGGGGGGGGGGAGTAGAACCCTTCACCCTGTTGAAGAATGGGTACTTCCTCTATTGCCCCTTGGGCAAGAAGTGTGGAGACAGATCTAGCAGATTGTCTGCAGAGGTTTGTGAATTGAATTGCTTTAGAATTGTAGGAGGGGGTATGTTGTGAAAATGAAGTTTGTACCCCTCTCCTACAATGGACAAAGTCCAATCACCTGCTGTTATCTGATGCCATCTGTTGACAAAGTGGCATAACCTGCCCAGAATATTGGGGGGTTGAGGACCCCTCAGAGGCAGGAAGGCAAAGCTCTCTAGGGAGGAGTCAAAGCCCTTGAGGGGGCTGAACCTGGAGAGCTGGTTGGGCTCTCGGGTCTTTTGGTTTCTTTTGTCGTCTAGTTTGTCCCTTTTGGGCAACCTGACCTGGAGTATGACTCTGCTGGGTATAGGAAGGATAAAACTTCCTCTTTTTGTTAAAAGAGGGTTTTTTATAAGGTTTCCTTTTGGCTGGAGTGGCTGTAGACTTTGACAATCTATCTAAGGTAGAATTGTCAGCATCTAACCCGTTAGCCTTTTCCTGCCAGTTCTTGCCGAAGAGATTCTCCCCCATGCAAAGAATGTTGCCTAACTTGTCCTGTACCCAAGTCTCCAAGTCTGATGCCTGTAGCCAGGCAATCCGTCGTGCGCCAATGGCAATAGCAGAAGTTCTGCTGATGCATTCGAAGCAGTCAAAGGCTGCACTATTGACAAACTTGGAGACATCCTGAGCATGCTTAACTAGAGCAAGAAAATCTTGTCTCTTATCTGGGAGAAATGGGCTCATATGTCCAAGTCTCCTGTGACTTCTTTGAGGAACATTCCCTTATATAGGATATATGAACTGATCCTAGCTGAAAGCATGGAAGCTTGAAACGTTCTGCACCCAAAAGCATCCAGAGTCCTGCATTCACGAACTGGAGGATTGGATGCATGTCTCTTTGCACTTTTCATCCTATACATGGCTGATTTCACTACCATTGAATGGTATGGCAGCTGAGTTTTCTGAAACCCAGGACATGGCGGAACTCGATACATAGTATCAAGTCTCCTAGAGTGAGGAGAAGTAGTTAGAGGTGTCTCCCACATTGAGCACCAAGCTATGCAGAATTTCATGGATAGGCAGAGTGGCTGCCTCCTTAGGAGCTTTAGGATACTGGAGAATTTCCAATTCCTTTGCTCTGGGTTCCTCTTCAGGAGCTACTGTGATTGAAAGACCTTTGGCCATATCACGGATGAAATCCTGAAATGACATGTCCTCTGGAGGTGACATTCTGCGTTGGGGAGAAGAGGGATCTTCTAGGAGAAACCCTCTAGTGCCAGCAGAATTGTCAGAGTCTTCGGAATCTGAGGAATCAAAGTATTCCTGACCTCAATGCTCTTGCAAAGCACGATCTCGGTACCTATCGAAGTTGGTACCGAGGTGACCCGGTACCGCTTTGTCAAGTCCAGCCAGAGATGGCATGGGAAGAGTTCCCACCAGGGCCGGTACCGGCATCATCGGTGTCAGTACCGGTGTTGGTACTGGCATTGGTGTCGATGCTGGTACCGGTGCCCTTGGGACCACCGGTACCGCAGCTGAAAGAAGAGCTGCGATACTGCGTTCGATAGCAAGAAACCTCTGGTCTATCGATGCTGCCGATGCCTGGGTGTCGGTACCGGTAAGAACGGCCGGAACCCCGAGCATGTCACAGGTAGTTCTTGCGAGGTTGAGGCCTTGAGAACATCCTGAAGCCCCATCGATGCTTTGGAAGCCGAAGCCTCCCGGCGGGGCTGTTTTGCCGGTGTGGTTCCCTCAAGGGCAATGCCAATGGCCTCTCGATGCTTAGCAGGAGAGCTACCCTTTGAGGATGGGCTTTTATGTTTAGTTACCTGAGGAAGAAGAGGCCCTTGACGATGTCGATGTAATGGATCTGGCATCTGAAGAAGAAAGGGTACCGAGATTTGCGACCCGATTCTGTCTTCCTCTTTTGGTCATCCCCATGCAGGAGAGACATTCAGTTGGAGAATGATCAGGTCCTAAACATTTTAGACACCAATCATGGGTGTCAGTGACGGAAATGGTACCACCACACTTAGTACATTTTTTAAAACCACTAGTTGGCTTTTCCATGATTTAGGAAAATGGGGCCTAATGCCCAAAATGGTGCCTAGCACCAAAGAGGAAAGTTTCTGAAAAGAAACAGTCTAAGTTGAAGTTTGTTTTTTTTTTAATGAAAAGAAAAGAACCGGCGGTAACGGTAGGCGTCGTGTGGTAGGCAAACGCAACCACAAGAAAGTAATTTAAAGACTGAATTTTCTGCGGTGACAGGGAATAGATCCTGTCGGCTCTGCAGAAAACGAAGAACTGAAGAGGGACAGTTGGAAAGGCCGGAAGGCAGCGTGCATGTGCTGAGGGATGCTCCCAAAAGCATTCCTATTGGACGCTGGGGAGCATTTCCTAGCAGGCTCCGTCGGTACCGATGATACCCATATGTGAGTACTACATTCCTGCTTGTTCCTGGAGATTTTGATAAATGAAGTAGATACTCTAGTATCGATTCCAAAAGTATCATAAGGGGGTTTAACCCCTTCTGTGAACACCATATAGTAAAACGTTTCCACTTGAAGGCGGAAGAGCGTCTTGTGGAAGATTTTCTAGAAGCCTGAAGGATCTCTTTTACCTGTTGGGAAAGGTTGAGATCCTGAAGGTCTAAGCTTTCAGCAACCAGGCCCTGAGATGCAGGGAGTGGGGATTCGGGTGCCTTAGCATCCAGTTCTCTTGGGAGAGAAGATCTGGAGCAGACCCTAACTCCAGAGGTGCAGCTTGAGAGAGATGTAGAAGTAGGGGATACCACGTTTGGCGTGGCCACCGTGGTGCTATGAGGATCATACGACCCCTGTCTCTCTGAAGCTTAAAGAGTGTTTTGGGGATGAGGGGAATGGGTGGTAAGGCATAGAGGAAGTCGTGACCCCAGTGAAGAAGGAAGGCGTCCCTTGCCTGGCAATTTTGAGCCGGAATTCTAGAACAGAATCGGGGAAGTTTGGCATTCAGTGGACTTGCAAATAGGTTTATATCTGGGGTTCCCCAGATCTGAAATATCTTGGCCACCTGGTCAAGGTGGAGAGACCATTTGTGAGGCAGCAGTACTCGGCTGAGTTTGTCTGCCCAAAGGTTTTGAATGCTTGGAAGATATACCATGAGAAGGTGAATTTGATGCTTTCTGGTGAGGGCCCATAGTCGTAAAGCTTCGTTGCATAACGACAGAGAGCCTGTTCCACCCTGCTTGTTCACGTAGAACATGGCTACTTCATTGTCCGTTTGGAGTAGGACTGTCTTGTAGCTGAGCTGGGCATGGAATACTCAAAGAGCTAGATAGATTGCTCTGAGTTCCAGGAGGTTTATGTGAAGACAAGCCTCCTGTGGAGTCCAGGTACCCTGGGTAGAGAGATGATGCAGGTGTACTCCCCATCCCACCTGTGATGCATCTGTTAGGGTGGCCTGGAATAGGGGTTGCTGGAAAGGAGTTCCCACTAGAAGATTTTCCAGTGATTGCCACCATTAGAGGGAAAAAATCAGTCATCGTGAGTTTTCTATCTTGTCCGACAGATGTCCTGTGGCCTGTGTCCACTGTGTGGATAGGGTCCACTGGGCTGCTTGCATATGAAGGCGAGCATAGGGAACCACGTGAACCGTGGATGCCATATGTCCCAATAGTTGTAGTAGTTTGAGCAGGTTAGGGAGGACTTCACCTCTGCTTGAGAAGCTAGCTGCACTATGCGAAGACAGCGGGATTGTGGGAGAAAAGCCCTTGACTGTCTGGTATCTAAACGAGCTCCTATAAAGTCTAGGGACTGAGAGCAAGTTGGGATTTTAGGAGGTTTGTGACCAATCCCAAGTATTGAAGGATTCACATTGTGCGAGACAGTGCAGAGCTGGCCTCTGGACCCGTGGGGGCTCGAATGAGCCAGTTGTCTAAGTAAGGGAAGACGAATATCCCTAGGGTTCGCAGAAATATAGCTACTACTGCCATGCATTTCGTGAATACTCTTGGTGCCGAAGCCAGACCAAAGGGAAGAACCCTGTATTGGAAATGTTTTCCCCTGAAAAGGAATAGTAAGAATTTCCTGTGATCTGGATGGATCAGAATGAGAGTATATGCATCCTTTAGATCTAGAGAACAAAGCCAATCCTGACTTTGAAGGCATGGCAGAAGAGTTCCCAGCGATATCATTTTGAACTTTTCTCGGAACAGATATTTGTTCAATTCTCTGAGGTCTAGAATGGGTCTGTGTCCTCCTGTTTTCTTTGGAATAAGAAAATAGTGGGAGTAGAACTCTGTAACCTGTTGAACCTAACACTGTAAACCACCAGTCTCCTTTTTCTTGCAACACTCTTCATGTAAATAGTTTCCCCTGTTATCCAGGTTCTACTTCCTGTTAATTGTAAGACCAGACGTATGTAATTTTGTCGGATGTTTCTGTTCCATGTAAACTGCGCTGATGTCAAATAGTGCGGTATATAAGAAATGTTAATAAATAAATAAGAAATAAGAATGGGCACCTCCTCTATTGCTCCTTGAGCAAGGAGTGTTGAGACGTCTCGATCCAGCAGATTGTCTGTAGAGGTTTGGGAATTGAACTGTCTTACGATTGTAGGAGGGGGTATACTGTGAAAATGAAGCTTGTACCCCTCTCCCACAATGGACAGAGTCCAATTTCTGCTGTTATTTGGTGCCATCTGTTGGCAAAATGACACAACCCTCCTGAAATGTTTAGGGGTTCTGGACCTTTCAGAAGCAGGAAGGCTAAATTCTCTATGAAAGAGTCAAAGCCCTTGAGGTGGCTGGGCCTGTGGAGCTGGTTGAGCTCTAAGGCCTTTTGGCTTTTGTTGTCTGGATTGTTGTTGACCTTTCTGGGCAACTTGACCCTGAGCTTGCCCTTGCTGGGTATAGGATGGATAAAACTTCCTCTTTTTGCTGAAAAAGGGTTTTTTTGGCTGGAGTGGCTGTAGAAAGTGATAATGTCATCTCTCTTATTAGCCTTTTCCTGCCAATTCTTGCCAAAGAGGTTTTCTCCTGTGTAAGGGATGTTTCCTAATTTATCCTGTACCCAAATCTCCAAGCCTGAAACCAGGCAATCTGACGTGCACCAATGGCAATAGCAGAGGTTCTGCTGATGCATTCAAAGCAGTCAAAGGCTGCATGATTTACAAACTTGGAGACGTCTTGAGCATGCTTGACAAGAGTAAGGAAGTCTTGTCGTTTGTCATCAGGGAGAAGGGGGCTCATAAGCTCCAAATCTCCTGTGACCTCTTTGAGGAACATTCCCATATATAAAATATATGAGCTGATCCTAGCTGAAAGCATGGAAGCCTGAAATGTTCGACGCCCGAAAGCGTCAAGAGCCCTGCATTCACGACCTGGAGGACTGGATGCATGTGTCTGCACTTTTTATCCTACACATGGCTGACTCCACTACCACTGAATGGTGTGGCAGCTGAGTTTTTCGAAAACCAGGACATGGTGGAACTCGATACATGGTATCGAGTCTCCTAGAATGAGTAGATGTGGCCAGATGTGTCTCCCACATTCTGAGCATCAAATCATGAAGAATTTCATGAATGGGCAAAGTGGCTGCCTCCTTGGGAGCCTTAGGGTATTGGAGAATTTCCAATTCCTTTGCTCTAGGTTCTTTTTCAGGACCTACCGTGACTGAAAGGCCTCAGGCCACATCACGAATAAAATCCTGAAAAGACATGTCTTCTGGAGGAGACATTCTGCGTTGGGGAGAAGAGTCGTCTTCTGGAAGAAACACTCTGGTACCGGCAGAATTATCAGTCATCAGAATCGGAGGATTCAAAGTATCTCTCATCCCGATGTTCATGCAAAGCACTGTCTCTGTATCGATCAAAGTCGGTACTGAGTTGGTCCGGTACCGATCTGTTGATGCCAGAAAAAGTCAGCATGGGACGAATTCCCACTGGTGCTGGTACCGTCATTGCTGGTACCGGTATCTGTACCGGTGCTGGTACCAGCATCGGTACCGGTGCCCATTGAACCCCTGGTGTCAACGGTACCGCAGCTGTAAGGCGAGCTGGAAGACTGCGCTAGATAGCGAGGAATCTCTGGTCTATCGACGCTGCCAATGCCTGGGTATCGGTACCGGGAAAAGTGGCCGGAACCCCTGAGCATGGCACCAGTAGTTCTGCCAAGGTCGAGGAACCCCGCTGATGCTTTGGAAGCCTCCCGCCGGGGCTTTTTTGCCGGTGTAGTTTCCTCAAGAGCAATGCCAATGGCCTCTCGATGCTTTGAAGGAGAGCTACCCTTTGAGGACCGGCTCTTATGTTTAGTTACCTGAGATCCATGGGAGGAAGATGAGGCTCTTGAAGACGTCGATGCAATGGACCTGGCATCCGAAGAAGAGGGTACCGAGCTTTGCAGCCTGGTTCTGTCTTCCTCTTTTAGTCATCCCCATACAAGAGAGACACTCAGATGGAGAATGGTCAGGGCCTAAACATTTGAGACACTAGTCATGGGTGTCGGTGACGGAAATGGTACCACCACCCTTAGTACATTTTTGAAAATCACTAGCTGGTTTTTCCGTATTCTAGGAAAAATGGGGCCTAATGCCCAAAATGGTGCCTAGCACCAAAAAGAAAAGGTTTCTGAAGAGAAACGTTTCAGAAAGTATATTATGTGTGTGTGTGTGTGTATATATATATATATTTTTTTTTTTTAGAAAAGAAAAAAGAACCGGCAGTACCGGTAGGTGTCGTGCGGAGGCGGATGCTACCACAAGAAAGCAAGTTTAAAGAAGAAATTTTCTGCGGTGACAGGGTATGTGTCCTATTGGCTCCACAGAAAATGAAGAACTGAAAAGGGACAGTTGGAAAGGCGGGAAGGCAGCACGCATGTGCTGAGGCATGCTCCCAAAAGCGTTCCTATTGGACGCTGGGGAGTGTTTCCACACCGGCTCCCGTCTGTACCGACGATACCCGTATGTGAAGACTACATTCCTGCTTGTTCCTGGAGATTTCACTTTCAACTTTGATTTTGGAGAGGCGAGCAATAAAATTTAAAATGGGCTTGATGGACCTTGGTCTGACCCAGTATGGTACCTCTTATGTTCTTATGTTGTTAAATTCAAATTCACTGTGGATAATACATTCAAATTTTTAGTTCAGTGGGCAGAAGCAGTCTAAGGAGCAAATCAAATGTTAGGAATAATTCAGAAAATTGCACTTGGAATACTGTGTGCACTTTTGGTTGTTCCATCTTTAAAAACGATATAGTGGGATGTGAAAGGATCAGAGATGGGAAACCAAAATGATAGAAGATAGGGAGGCGAAACAGATTATGGCATTTCAGCTTGGAGAAGAGATATGATACAAGTCTATTAAATCATGAGTGATGTAGAAGAAGCAATTACAGCATGGCGGTTTACCTTTTCAAACAGTACTAAAATTATGAGATGCTCCATGAAAACTAACAGGAAGCAAATTGAAAACAATTGGAGAATTCTTTTTCACTTGATCAAACAGTGGAATTTGTTGCCAAAAGATAGCAACACAGCATACATGGGTTTTTTTTTTTAAGGGTTTTGGCAAGTTCCTGGAAGAAGAATCCACAAACCATTAGCAGCAATGTAGAATTGGGAAAATAACTGCTTCTCTGGAAGCCATGAAGAATGAGTATAATCTTTAGTCCTCCAAGGCATCTGCAGCTCATATGTCAGAGCTTGTAAACTCTTGGGGGAAACACTAATAAGCCTCACAGAATACAAGACATGCATGTCTCAACCAAATATTAGTGAGAAAACGCTAATTCTTTTTAAAAAAAGCACAGTTACTCACCTGTAACAGCAGGAATCAGTCCTCACATATGGGCAATGTCAGCGCTGATTGAGCCATGCGGAGCATTTCCCCAGCTTTCAAAGAAAGCCTTTGGTACATGCTACCATGCATGCATGGTCCCCTTCCCGCCCTGGGGTGCCATCTTGCTCAGTCAGATGACAGCTAGGACGGCAGTAAAAAAAAATTAAAGTAGGGAGGAAACTCCCAGGGGAGGAGGGAGGGTTGTGAGGACTGATTCCTGTTGTTCCTGGAGAAAGAGTAGTTACTCACCTGTAACAGGTGTTCTCCAGGAGCAGCAGGAATCAGTCCTAACATATGGGTGACGTCGGCGCCGACGGAGCCCCCGTGCGGAGCATTTCCCCAGCTTTCAAAGAAAGCTTTTGGAAATTGCAGCGCGCATGCGTGGCCCCCTTCCCGCCCAAGGGTGCCATCTTGCTCAGTCTGATGACATAGCTAAAAGACAGCAAAAAAATTAGCAAAATAAATCATATGACTGCAACTCCAAGGGGAGGAGGGAGGGTTGTGAGGACTGATTCCTGCTGCTCCCGGAGAACACCTGTTACAGGTGAGTAACTACTCTTTCTCCAGGACCAAGCAGGAAGTCAGTCCTCACATATGGGACTCCCCAGCTTAAGGCTACCGGAGGACCCAAGCCGAAAAAATGAGCTCCCTCTAGAGCATCAGAATGGAAGGAAGGAATCTTCTCTGAGAACGCCCCCGACCGGTAGCCCAACAGCAGGGCCGGACAGCAGGAGTTGCTTAGACCCCAAAGAGATTATGGAGTACTGCCTGTCCGAAAGCACTGTCCCTGCGGGACTCCCTCTCAAGGCAGTAATGGGCCGCAAAAGTCTGGCTTGAAGACCAAGTAGCGGCCCGGCAGATGTCTGCCAACGGAACAGAGCAGAGATGAGCCACTGACGCAGCCTTCGCCCTGACACGATGAGTCGTGACTCGAACCTCCAACGAGAGGCCGGCTGCCCCATAAGCCCAGGCGATACAGTCAGCGACCCATAGGGACAAAGTATGCTTGGAGACAGGTAACCCCAACTTATTGGGGTCAAAAGAAATGAAGAGCTGAACAGCCCTCCAATGTTCCCGCGTACAGTCAAGATAGAAGGATAACGCCCTCCTACAGTCCAGGGTATGCAGGACCATCTCAGCCCGGTTGGCATGCGGCCTGGGAAAGAAGGTCGGAAGAACCACCTCCTGATTGAGGTGGAAAGAGGAGACAACCTTAGGGAGAAACTTAGGGTGAGTCCGTAAGACTACTCTATTCCTGTAGAACCTAGTGTAAGGGGGATCAGACACCAGCGCCTGAAGCTCACTTACCTGCCTAGCAGAGGTAAGAGCTACCAGAAACAAGTTTTTCCAGGAGAGAAAACGGAGAGGGCAGGTAGCCATAGGTTCAAATGGCGGACAAGTAATCCGCTGCAAGACCACATTCAAATCCCACTTAGGGGCTCGTGGACGTAAAGGAGGCTTAAGCAGGAGGCGGCCTCTGAGGAAACGAGCCACCAAAGGGTGGTTGGAAAGAGGCCTCCCGTCCACCGGCGAGTGGTGTGCTGAGAGAGCACTAGGTGAACCCTGACAGAATTGGACTCAAGGCCGAGATTGGAGAGGTAAAGCACAGTTACTTACCTATAACAGGTGATCTCTGGGAACAGCAGGAATAAGTCTTCACATATGGGTACGTCGGTACCGACGGAGTCTGCGCGGGAATGCTTCCCAGCGCCCAATCAAAAAGCTTTTGGAAGCATCCCACCACGCCTGCGTGCTGCCTTCCCGCCTTTCCCAACTGCCTCTCCTCAGTTAAGTTTTAAAGCTGAGACAAAGAGAGAGAGAGAGAAGGGAAAGATAGAGATAGAGAATACAACTCCTAGGGGAGGTGGGTGGGTTGTGAAGACTTATTCCTGCTGTTCCCAGAGATCACCTGTTACAGGTAAGTAACTGTGCTATCTCCAGGAACAAGCAGGAATGAGTCCACATATGGGGACTCCCAAGCTAAGATGCCTGGAGTCCCAGCATATTATAGATTGGAACATGCTACACCTCATATCGCCAGGCATCCTCAGGATGGAGGGTAGGAGTTGAAACAGAAAGGTGCTGTAAAAGACAGCTAACCTAGCATAGGACTGCAGGCAAGAAGTCCTTGTGTGGATGACAATTATCATCAAATATATTGAAAATGAAATATTGCAGTATGGACCTCCCCTAACAGGATTGCAGAAAAGTAAGGAGGTTCATGAGATCTACTGGGGATCCAGTAGAGGAACCTCAAGGAGGACCTCACTGTGGAGGTAATAAACCTGTTGGAAAAAAACAGGGGAGGTCAGAATCCTGAAAGGTGAGAGGTAGAGATCAACTGGGGTAGAACAAAAACGGTAGGCTTTCGACGGAAGGCTTTATGGAAAAAGCCCAAACTCTTTTGGCTGCAGAGTGGCTCACTCTTAGGAGCAAAAAGAGGAAAGGCTGACCGATTTGGACAAACCGGCCTAGTCCTTGTGGGAAGAAGGGGTATGGAAAAACCTTGTATCCCAAAAAGAAAGGACAGGTGTCTGAGGCATTAGAGCCTCAGATTAACTGAAGATCCGCAATGTCTTTCCTAACTGGTGGTAGCTAGGAAAGATACTGGAACATGGACAGCTTCAGGGGTACCTAAACCTTAAGGTTATGGTAGAAAAGTTGTTAACTACCACGGGAGTGGTTGTGTGTGTAGCACCCCAACATGCTGGAACAGCATGGGTATGGGTAGAGCCCAACTGTCAGAATCATATAGAGACATATATATCTATATGAGCATAGACAGTCAGATAGATAAGTATGCAAATACATATCTACCTATAATAAATATCTCGACAGATACACATATATACGTATATACATGTAGATATATACATACATACATATATACATGTAGATATATAGATAGACATATAAGAATATATATCTATAGCGAGATATAGAAGGGCATAACATATACACACACAAATGACAGACATAGAGATGCATATATATATATATATATATATATATATATGAATATATAGGCCTATATATATAGGTGTCTGCAATTAAGCAGACAGAGATATGCCTATAGAAAGTATATTCACATAGGAGATGTGAAGAGGAAAGATTCATCTAACAAGAAGGTGGAACCTACTTGAGAGGATATATAGAGAATCTATTCCCCCTGGTTATGATGGAGGGAGTCAGGGGAAAAATCTCCCTGACAAGGAACAGACTAGATTGCTGCAAGAATGCTAGCCAGTGAAATAACCAGGATGGTTACGTGAAAAGCAGAGGATAATATCAGTCTGCAGGCAGCAAGTCCCGAGTCCTCCAGAACTCTAGCATGGTAAATGGACAGAAGACGCATAGGAATGAGATACCATGTTGACCTACTTGAGGGGCAAAAAGGGTATCATGCGTTCTTTAGCTAAATATGCGCTGTCCATGAAGGATTAGGATACCATGAGGACGAGCTGCAAGGAAAGAAAGAGCATATTCCCGGTGGGAAACCTGAGGACCAAACCAGGGAATTGAACAACTCTTTAAGCTTTCACGTAAGAGAAGGCCCATGTCCTTTGTTTTAAAGAGGAGAATAGGGTAGGAAGAACCTTTCCAGTCTGAGAGGCATGACTGAGGGAGCCTTTTCCAACCATCCAGGACAGCTGTTTGAGAAAATCCTAATGCTCTCTAGCAAGGGCCCATGGTGGAAAGCTTCTCTGTAGAATTGCATAGAGCATAATGCAGGAGAATTAGGAGAGAGAACTGGCTGCTGGAAAAGCCAGTACCTACGTCAACTATGCTGCCAAACCCAAGGGAATTGGAGATGGCAAGAATAGAAGACAATCCGAGAAGCCTGTAGTGATAAGATTTCCCAAGAAAGATGAATCCACTGTCTTGGAGTCACTACTAAGGCCAGAAAGAATGTAGTGGAGGACAACTCTGGATGCTTGTGGAGAAGAACCAGTGGTCCAATCACTAGGGCTCCTGAATGGGCAGCTGCTAGTAAGACAGCAGAAAGAGTCTTTCTGTTTAAAAACAGAAAAAAACAGACAGGAGTAAGGAAACTCTGGACCTGTCTGATAAGCTGCCCCAAAGCAAAAATGAAGGGGGGCGTTAACTCAGAGAGGAAAACTCCACACTGGAATAGTGACAAAACTAGAGGGGCTGAAGAAGCAGCCCTCCAGTGTAATAGTATCACTCTTACAGAAGAAATGCTTGGTAAGAGGGTAGAGAAGATGGAGCTGAATGGAGACTTACAATGTGGTAAGTCTGTAGAAAGGAAAAATTCATGCTGGTACAGAAAACTATCGTCTGATAGTTGTTAAACCTCTTTCCCTAGCAGGAAGAGGAGGAGAAACCTGTGACCTATAGGCATGAACATCCTAAGAGCTTGTATAACAGAGAAAAATGGATGTCTTGTGAAAAGAGATCCATGGCTAGAGTTTAGAATGAAAGCAGTGGAAGGCTTCTACTGAGAAGAAGCCAACTGCAGGTTCTAACCCCAAGAGGCACAAAAAATATGATGATGATTAATCAGAAACCCTGCGGTTGCTGGGTTTGCTGAGCCTGGTGAGAGTTTGAACTCTAAAGACCAGGGCGATGTTTCCCCTGTTTGGGAACATCTGTATGATGGGCAGAAGATGAATAAAACCTTCTCCCCCTAGGGGAAGAAAGTTTGGTAGGACATTTCCTACCTACTGGGAAAGAAGAAGGCGTAGAACAGCCCTTTGAAACAGGTAAGTCAGTGGACCACTGAGTAACCTGATGTAAAGACTCCTTATTGAAGAGATTTTCTCCAGTGCAAGAAGTATTACCCAGTCTTTGTTGTACCCATTTGTCTAAGTCTGAAGCTTGGAGCCAGGCTCTACGTCGTGCCCCCATAGCTATAGCAGAAGTCCTGCTAACAGACTCAAATGAGTCTAGGGAAGCACGAGTAAGAAACCAAGAGATATTTTAAATATGACTAAGCAGTGAGGAATAGTCTGCACTCTTGGGCTCTGAAAGAAAAGGAGTCAAAAGATGTAATTTCTTTGTGACCTCCTCAAGAGATAGACTCATAAAAAATATATGAGAAAATTCTTGCTGAAAGCATGGATGTCTGGAAGGTTTGATGTCCAAAGGCATCTAGTGTCTTAGACTCACGACCTGACGGATAAGAAGAGTGCTTTTTCTTACTCTTCACCCGCCTCATTGCTGATTCCACTACAATGGAATGATGAGAAAGTTGAGTCTTTTGAAACCCTGGAGAGGGGGGCACCTGATATAGGAGATCAGTTGCTCTGGAAGGTGGGGGTACCCTTAAAGGTGCTTCCCACATTCCTAGAAGAAGATCCTGCAAGGAATGATGCAAAGGAAGCATTATGTTCTCCTTTGCTTCGGCAGAAACAGAGCCTTGTGTAGGATCATGTCCAGGGATAGGAATGGCAAGTGATCTTGCCATATCCAGGAGGAAACTCTGAAAAGAAGGATCTCGAAAGAGAACCTCCTTTGGACAGGTTAGATCTGAAGAACTAGCCTGGGCACCGAAGGATCTATTTGAGAATATAGGAATATAAGATCCTGCACAGTGCAGTATGGGATCCTTAACGGATGGACGCTGGTCCTGGAGGTCAGGACCAGCGACAGTCCGTACGACATCGTCCATGCCAGGTATCGACTCCAAACTTGGTATAGAAGGGAGCGATCCTGTTGAAAGAAGCATAGAAGGAGCTGGCCACAATGCTACTGTAGATACCGATACCGCTGTCGGAACTGAACCCGACACCAACATTGGAGCAGTAATCGGTGACAGACCAATCAGTACCGAGGTAACCGAAAGCCTTCGGCAGTCACCCTCGATACCGAGCGTCCGGTACCGATAGTTGTCGGTACCAAGACGTGTCGGTGCCCAGTCTTCCAGACTAGAGATCGATTCCAGACTCGGCATCGAAGGAAGCGAGTCTATCGATGCACGTCTGGAGGGTACCGACGTCGGTAGTAGTATCGGTGCCGGTACCGATACTGGAAAGTCAGTCTGGAACGTATCCACCAGTTCCGTAGGTACTGAGGACGCCAGACGACGATCCCTGGTGAGGAGTGTTTCATCCAACACCAGTGCCGATGCCGGGGTATCGGTACCGCTCGAAGCGGATGCCACCACCGGGCATGGCTCAGGTATGTTCCGTGAGGGGTGAGCCCCAGGAACAACCTGAAACCCCACATAGGCTTTGGAGGCCGAAGACTCCCGCCGGGGTTTTGAAGCCAATGGGCCCTCGAGGGCAAGGCTGGAGCCGTCTACATGCTGTGCATGAGACCTACCACTCGAGGGTTGGCTAGTCTTAACAGACTGTTTGTGGGTTACCTGATCCTGTGTAGAAGAAGAAATGGTCGGTGCCCTGAAGTTGGAAGGGAACCTCATCTCGAGGGAAACTCGATGTTGAAAAAACGGAGTTACTTACCTGTAACTGGAGTTCTCTGGGGACAGCAGGATAAGTCAGCCACACTTGGTGTCGTCATCCGACGGCGCCGAGACGGAAGTACTCTCCATAGCTCAGAAGGGCTTTCGCCCTTCTGAGCATGGGCCAACTGGCCCCACCCCCTGCCCGCCCCTAGCTAGCCAGTACGTCACTAGCTGAGCCTTTTGCCGCTAGGAGGCGGGCACCAGGACGGAGGTCGACCCCTTCCCAGGGGAGGTGGGTGGGTATGTGTGACTGACTTATCCTGCTGTCCCCGGAGAACTCCAGTTACAGGTAAGTAACTCTGTTTTCTCCTAGGACAAGCAGGATGAGTCAGCCACACTTGGTGCCTCCCAAGCTGACGTGCGCTGAGGTGGAAGGGGAAGGCCGATATGCTTCCTGAGGTTAGCATGCGACAGCCTGCGCCCTCATGTTACAACAAGAACATGTTAAGGTAAGAGCATGTAAGGTTGTAGTGATGATGCACGCATGTGCATTAACGTTGTAGTTGCAAGGCACACCTACAGCAGGCACACATCTGTGCGGTACAGGGAAGCATTGTAGTTGCGAGGTACACCTGCTATAGGGGACACCTGTGTAGTAAAGGGATGTAGGTCTATCGAGCAGTGAGGAACTCACCGCAATGAAGGAGTGGAGTGATTGGAGCATTAATATATGGCTGATAGGGGAGGCTTCTCCTTTTTGTGTTTCTTTTTTTTTTTTTTTTCTTTAACGTGTAGTCACCTAGGAACTTGTTACCTGCGGTTGTTGTCCAAACCCGTTAGTTACTCTGGAACTAGTTACCAGCAGTTGCTGTAAACCGTAGGTCACTCTGAAGTGGCTCTGGAGCTTATTACCCGTGTCACTCTGAAGTGGCTCTGGAGCTTATTACCCATGGCTGTTGTAGCCACTCTGGGACTTGTTACTGATGGTTGTTGCAAAAATCTCTAGTCACTCTGGAGTGACTCTGGATGTTGTAGTCACTCTGGATCTTGTTACCTGCGATTGTTGTTAAACCCGCTAGATACTCTAGACTTAGTTACCGGCGGCTGTTGACGAACCGTTAGTCACTCAGAAGTGAACCGTTAGTCACTCAGAAGTGACTATGGAACTTGTCGCCATGGCTGTAGTAGCCACTGTGGAGCTTGTTACCTGCGATTGTTGTCAAACCCGCTAGTCACTCTGGAAGTTATTACCGGCGGCTGTTGAAAACCATTAGTCTCTGGGGTTTGTTGCCGTGATGTTACAGTCATTTTGGGACTGTTACTGGTGGTTGTCGTAAACTGCTAGCCAGTCTGGAGTGACTCTGGCACGTGTTACCAGCGGTCATTCAGGGACTTGTTACCGGAGGTTTGTAAGAATCAAACCGCTAGTCGCTCTGGACTTGTCACTGGTGGTTGTTGTAACAATCGCCAGTCACTGGAATTTGTTACCGGCAGCTTTGTAACATAGCATAGCAGGTTGACCAGAGGCCGCAATAAGGATTTGTGCCTGTGCCCTTGGTGGAGACACCATAAGAACATTGGGCCTGTGTCTCTGGTGATGGCGCAACACAAGCACAAGGGCCTGTGGAGACATGACCAAGATTTGTAAACCATTCGCATAGCAGGTTGACCAGAAGCTGCAATACAAAACTGGTGACTGTGCCCTTGTGGAGACGCAATATAACATTGGGGCCTGTGCCTTAGGAAACTATGGTCTTACAGGCACTGTCTGTGTCCGTTGCACCACCCTGTGGCCACAGAAGGCGCAACACAAGCACTAGGGCCTGCGGAGACATGACCGAGATTGCGCACCATTGGTGTTGCAAGAACTTGTGACCTTGCAGATGAGTGTTGCATGAGGGAGGACCTTTGGGGATGCGTGCATCATGTGTGCGCCCCTGGCATGGCTTGCATCCTCGCTCGCCTCCGGCAGATGGGGGCGCAGGCGGAGTCCCTATGGTGTAGTCCTCTGGGGCTGGGTGGTCGGGTTTGCGCACTGTTCAGTGTAGGTCCTGGGCGCACAGTGGTGCAGTGCTGTGAAGCTTACCAGAGCATCTGCAGATCTATTTCAGATTCCTACGTCATGGCATGGCGGCGGGCTGCCAAGGTTTGGGTACAGCTGCCGCTCAGTCGCTGGTGCATAGGTAGGTAGGGGGTCAGAATCAGTCAACCGCTGGATCAGGCCCCTAGGGGGAGAGCGCACTGGCACCGGACAGTGAGTATCTATTTTAATAGTCATATTTCATGTTATGCACGCGGTGAGCAGAGCCCTTCGCAGTCAGCCCCCACTGATCCAGGCCGCGGAGTGCGGAGCCGCCAGTATTGCTGCACCGAGGTGATGCGTTGGAGCATCCATCACCTCATCATCCCGGTCCCAGGTGTGAGGCCTAGGCATTGCTGCACCATGGTGATACGTTGTAATCCCAGATAGGTCCTCAGGCGGGCCCATAAACCTGTGACCCACTGGCTGGTATACCTGCAACAGGGTCAGTGCAGGGTCAGTCAGGTGCAGGGTCAGTGGGCTGTTCCGGAGATGACCATGAGGAAGTTCATGGTTGGAGATCCCAGGCTGGCATCAGGTCTAGTGCCACAGTGACCGGGGCAGGGTGCTCTCTGCAGGCTCTGGAGGCAGTGGTGCGCAGAGGCGGCTCGCTTACAAGGTGTGAGAAGGCCACGGTCATACCCACAGGGGGGGTGGGGGGGAGGCTGCGGCCACCTGGCTTGAGGGAACAGTGTGAGGGCCATCGGCCTGCCGGAGTCCGTGGGCTCTCCCTTGATGGTTATTCAGTAGATATGATGGGAGGGTATGTGGTGCGTGGCCCCAGCCGGTGTGAGAACAGGATGTTTCATTGTCAGGAGGGAGCGCGCAGAGACCTTTGCATGATCCATGGCCCTTGCTCATGGATAGACCATTATGGGGGCACCTAGGCGTAGGAGCTACGGCGTTTGTCAAGCGGGTCAAGTAGGTGATGTGTTCTCCCTCTAGAGTTCCTGTGGGGACAGAGGTCATTGGGGACCCCCATCGTGAATGTATTCTTTACACTCCCAGAAAAGCAGCGGGCACTTGTGGGATTCAAACCCACCACCTCTTGCACCCAAAGCGAGTGTCTTTGCTCTAGGCCAAGGAGCCAGTGTAGGTGGTGGATGCCAAGGCTACCATTGGGTGGCTGGAAAACTATGGGGACTGGGTTGGCAGGCGTCCCAGCTGGGATTTGAACCTGTGACCCTCTGGTCATACGGGTACTGGCTGTGTTCGCTGCACCACACTGTGGCCACTGCAGTCCACCTAAGTGTAGGGGGAGAATCCTTTGTCTTTCGGTGAGGAGAGGGTCTTTTAGTCATTGGACTAGTCTTCGGGCAGACACCAAGTGTTACTTTGGACAGAGTAACCTGTGTCTTCCTGTTACCGACGTGCACCCTCCCGTCCTTTCCGGGTTTCCCACGCAGGCTTAGAAGTAAAGCCTCAGCCAGCCGTCTTCATTGGGCACTGTGGGGAAATGAACCCCTGATCCCTGCACCATTGGACAGTGTCTTTACCATTGTGCTGTGGCTCTGCTGCATATCACCCATACGAGGCATGACCTGGGTTACTTTAGCCTTTCGAGGCCGTGGTCCACCGTGACCAGACGAAGAGCACTTGAGCCTTTCTTGGGGGCAAGTGGGGGTTGTCTGGTGAGTGTGTCGCCGAGGGAGAGCTGGAGAACTACTGTAGTGCTGTAGCTTCGGCTGCTCCTGAATCCCACTGTCGTTTCTCATAGTCAAAGTTGGTGGACAAGCACGCCATGACCTCATGGGGGGCCACCAAGGAATACCAGGGGAGCCTGGATCCTGCCTTCCCCGGTATTAGCTCGCTGCTTGAGCAGAGCTCTTAGGGGCCTTAATGGGCCCCCGGGTAGCTATCGCCTGACTGGCACCGCGCTATGTTCCTTGGCGTGGGCTGTAAGGGGGAATGGCTCAGACAGCCTTATTCAAGAAGGCTAATGGGGAATCCAAACTCATGACCCTTGTATCATCATTCAGTGTAATAGCCATTGGGCTACACCTCTGCTGCTTTACAGACCTTAAGGGACCCAAGCAGCCTTTTTGGTTGCTTGTGTGTTCAAGGGCCCCCTTCACGAAGCTGCATTGATGGGGCAGCATCTGAGGAGTTGACCTTGACGGCTGCTTGGACCGTATGGGCCCGTGACCATCAACACATACGCATTCTGAATGAGAGTGATGCAGCTCCGTTCATTGTAGAAAAACTTCAAGATTGGCTCCATGCCTGTTTTACCTGGCCCAGCCTTGTGCTGTAACGAGGCAGGATTGTAGTGGCTCGCGGAGCACATGCAGTCTCTGTGCCGGGATAGGCTAGAGAGGCTACGCTAGACACGCGCCCCTTTTCCCACAAAGCGGTCTGCGAGGCAGCTGCAGGAAGTGGCTCGAGATCGCAGCATGCAGGAGGTGTTTGACTGCAGGATGTAGCTCACGGCATGAAGGAGGCGTCTCAGGCCGACAGGCTGAACCTGAGTGATGAACAGTTCAGCTGTGAGTACCAGCCGAGCGGTGACTCATTCAGGGCGTAGCGTTTAATCTATATTCAGTCTCACAGAGCGAATCTCACAGAGTGTTGAATATATAGCGCTGAATATATATTCGGCGTTGAGGCAGGCAGGAGACGCGGTACAGGTGGTCAGCCTGGAGCTGGAGGCAGGTCTCATACCCCGCCGAGGCCCGATTGGTGATAAGGGGCGTCCCGGCGCCGAGGCTAGGAGCGACGTCGCATCCGGGCAGCTGTGACCTCATTGGCGCTTCTAAGTCGAATGGGGCCGTCGGCGATGTCTTTTGCGAGTGGTTCCTCCTAGGCAGGATGCTGCAGCTGCTGTGACCTCTGCGCCGGTCGGCGTGGTCCTTGGAAATGCCTCAGCGCCGAGCAGGACCGGTGGTGGGAGTGTCCTGTGTAGGCGTCACCTCCTTCCCTGACGCTGTATCGGCGCTGACCAATGGCGCCGCAGGGGGAGGAGCAGGAGCGGTGATGCCTTCAGCCAAGATGGCCGCCGCCATAGAAGCCTCGTGGTAGGATGCAGAGCAAGCAACCCGCGGGAGCTGGAATTGCATAATATGGCACATACCATGCCGCTGCCATAAGAAGACCCTGTCTCGATGTGGGGCTCCATCCTCGCAGAGAAACAACGGCGTCGCCTAGATCAACAGCCGATGGAGTTCAGCCTCAGCAGAGGGGCGGAGACTTGCAGGGGCGCATGGTCCGAGCAAGATGGCCGCCTCCATGGTTCCCACGTGAGACGGGCCGGGTAGGCGAAGGCATGGCGAGCTTCAGCTGGCCGGGGACGGAGGCCCGTAGGCACGTCCTGGGCTGCCGAGCCTCTCGGAATGGGCCAGTCCTGAGCGCTGGACCTCTGTGTAGCGGCTCCCCAATCTGGGGCTCAGCCTCGATATGCAGCAACTGCCTGTTCAATGGAGTCTGCGGCCGAGGAGGCCCGAACCTTCAGGAGTCCTGAATCGCGCGCGCTTCACCGGGCCTGCGGCTGAGGATGGAGGCCCGGAGGCACATCCGGAGCGACGAACCGCTGCTGTAGTCTGGAGTTCACAATAGAGCAGCTGCTGATCTGATCTCCTGTTCGCAGCTCTACGAGGGACAGCTCTTTGAGATCCTAAAGAAAATGAGATTGCTGGAACCGATCCAGAAACAAGCATTACTGCAGTGTGTATACATACCTAAAGCAAGGTGAGAGTTATTATTCTTGTTGTTATAATAGCTTCTAAAGTGCAAATTTTCAGTAGGAGAGTAGAGAACCGTATTGCAGGCAAGGCGGAAGAACTGAAAAACTGGCTAGCTAGGGGCGGGCAGGGGGTGGGGCCAGTTAGCCCATGCTCAGAAGGGCGAAAGCCCTTCTGAGCTATGCAGAGTACTTCGGTCTCGGCGCTGTCGGATGACGACACCAAGTGTGGCTGACTCATCCTGCTTGTCCTAGGAGAACCTCTTCTCACAATACTGTTGCCCGAGGTCTCCGGAGGAAAAAGGTCAGGACCCAAACAGGTTAGACACCAATTTTGGGAGTCTAAAAATAAAGTTATACCGCCACAGTTTGAACATTTCTTGGAGAAAGTGGCTGGCGGTTCCATGAAGGACATGGAGAGGCCTAGAAGGCCTGAAAAACTGTAAACAGTACAAGAGACGTAGCCAGGTATAAGTTCTCACCAAAGCTTTATTGTTCCATATATGAAAAAAGGAGAGACCTGACCCGACACAGGCCGTGTTTTGATAAAATCTTCCTCAGGGGTTGGCTCACCTTATACTAAAAACACATTATGAATAAAATAAGATAAAACAAAAATCAAATAAACACTTAAAACCAAATAAAACTAATTACACTACATATAACATCATGAGGAACGCGATAAAAAAGTAATAAATAATTAAATCATTAAATGATAAAACATGCAAATAATTCTGAAACTGATAAATATAAATCAAAAATTAAAAACACTCAATTACATTAAAAACCATGAATGGAAACTCAAACATCTATATATATGGTTAAAAAGCTCCCTCTAAAAAGTGAATTGTACATGATGCGTGTGAAATCTTGGTGATAAACAAGAAACCAATGTATATTAATCATAATGTAAAACAAGACAAATAAATGAAATCTATAAAAACATTAAAAAAAAACATTTATTAAAAAAAAAATTTTAAAAAGAGAGAAGAAGGCAGTCCAAAGGGGTTATGTGTCTTCAAACCATTAAAACTAAATTGTGCTTCAAAAATGCCATCATCTCCTAGTGTAATCGTGATTTATAAACTAGGTACAGTCAAACCTCGGTTTTCGTGTGCCCCGGTTTTCGTTCGTTTCGGTTTTCGACGTCTTTTCTGACTGAGATCTTGTCTCGGTTATCGTATATCGCCTCGGTTTTCGTCAAGAATGGTGAGCCAGTGCTGCCAGATCTGAAAACCTATACTGTATACTGTACTGCAATACATACACCCTCGCGCTGGTCTGCCTGCCCAGTCCCGGCAGCACGACCCCCCCGGACTCACCGATCGCGGGGTGAGAAGCCAAAGTCAGCTGAGCAACATCCTCGAGCCAGAGATGCAAGGATTGCACAGAGAGGAAGGCCCCAATCTCTCCACTGCCTGCCTGTTCTCTGGAGCGCCCCCTCAGGCTCGGAGGTAGCAGGGTAGCTGTCAATGTAAGCAGGAGATGTTGCATGAATGTGGGAGGCAGTTCTTTCTCTTGCAGGGTACGCTTGCAAATTGCTGTTGAGACGGAGTCAGCGATCAGATTACAGTGCCGTACAGTACAATATCTGTGTGTTTGCTGTCCTGTGGACGATCGGGCAGGTGAGAGAAGTGACAGGAGCTGGGTGTCTGGAACGGATTAATTGAATTTACATTATTTCCTATGGGAAATATTGCTTCGGTTTTCGTACGTTTCGGTTTTAGTCAGACTTCTTAGAACGGATTAATCATTAAAACCGAGGTTTGACTGTACTCTTGTAAAGAGGTATACAACCGATAAGGCACCATAAACCATAATTAGATTTATAAACCGTCATGATCTGTATAAACTAAAGGAGTTTCAAAGAAATGTCCATAATCAAAAAAACTTTGCTCATATAGAACCGTCGGAAAACTCGTGCAGGAGCATTTAAATCGTACGTATATCTTGTACGGAAAACCTCACAAACAAATAATAGCCAAAGTGTCAGCGTACATACTGTTCTAAGAATGACCAAACTAATAATATGGCACATGTTTCTATAATGTGAATCCACGTATACAGGATCTTCACTAAAAATCTCTCAAATCATGGACCAAGCCTTTCGCGGACACAAAACCTATTACTCAAAAAACCGGCGGAAACCACCCATGCTAAAGTAATATGTGACTATGGTATAAAGAAAACCTTTTAATGTACCTTAAAAATGCAAAACTCACAAATAGTGATATCCACTTACATCCTGAAAAATGCTGCTGATTCGAGAGCTTTAAAACCGGCATCAATAGCTCGGCGGCACCATGCTTAGCCAAAAAACGCTAGCGCATGCGTGTAGACTTAAAACCACGAACTAAGCGCACTAATTAAATATGTAAATGAAACAAACGTGAAAGAACTTCAACCAAGAAAAAGGGGAGACCATCTAATATCTTTGAAACACTAAATACAAAATTGTGAAACAGCATCGGCGCTGCGGCTCCGTATTAAGTAAAAAATTGTTCCGTGTGAACAAGAGAAGATCCTAAGTAAATGCATCTTTTTACGACTAAAAAAAAAGATAGTGAAACCACTATATAATGACGTAATATGTAAAAATTAAAAAACTCTAATGTGCACATGTCAAACCACCAGCCAACAGGAAATAACAGGGCAAAAAAACGAGTGAAAACAATCCCCAGGGGGCCATCCAGGGGGCTGTATACGTGAACAAGAGGAACAGAACTAAAAAGACACCATGAGGACAATCAATCCTATGCAATCTATTAAAAATTACACCAAATGAGACCACAACAATTGCACCTAAGCATGCACCTACAATAGACAAAAAATATGTAATTAATAAATAAAACAATTAAAATGAATAGATAAATAAATAACCGAATAAATACATGAATTGAATACAAACATGGACCCAATAAATATATATTAAATAAAACATAAATTAAGATAAAAAAAGTAAAAATTATATATAAAAAAATATCAAAAGCTCAAATTAATGACATACTACGAATAAAACTGGACTAGAAAGCAACCCATTTGTAAAAAACTATTCACCTAAAAGGAAATCTCTATAAAAAAACAGAGAAATCACGTTCTGCATTCAAACCATGTGGTGTGAGGGTATTAAGGAGAAAAATGTACTTTTGTTCTATCTGAAGCATGGTTCTCTCTATATTTCCCCCTCTCCAGTTTAATCTCACTTTTTTGATAACAAAAAACTTTAGATCCAACACTTTATGTGCTTTATCTACCCAATGCTGTACCAACGGTTTATCCATTAACTGTCTTTTAATACAGCTCTTATGTTCGACTATTCGTACGCGGATGCTTCTTTTAGTTTTACCTACATATAGGAGATTACATGGGCATTGTATAATATAAATGACATGTGTGGTGTCACAATTGGAAAAATCAGCAATATGAATAGACTGCTGTGTTACTGGATGTACAAAAACCTTCCTTACAGGTAAAACATTTAAACACACGGAACAATGACCGCATTGGTATTGTCCCTTGTGGACTGAAAGAGGTTTTTTTTTCAGTAAAGGCGGAGGGAACCAACACATTGCGAAGGTTAGGGTTACGTTTATGTGCTACCATGATCTGAGTGTGCTAAAACCCTGATACCGCTTGAATCAGATGCCATTCTTTTCTAAGAATGTTAACAATCCATTGGGATTGTAATGAATATAGTAGTGGACAAACTATTTTGCTGTCCTTGTTGTTCTTATTCTCTTCTGATTCTTTTGCCTTATCACGATTATAATTACATGCTCTAAAGTAGGCCTTATTGATGTATTGTCGAGGATACTGACGTGCCTCAAACCGTTCTTTAAGGTCTCTAGCCTGTATTTCAAACTCGCCATCTGTGGTACAATTCCTCCTGACTCTAAGAAATTGTCCGACAGGTAAATTATTCTTTAAAGCAGGGTTATGAAAGCTTTGGTAATGAAGCAACTGGTTTCTGTCAGTCGGCTTTCTATACAATTTAGTAATAAAACCCTTACCTTCTCTCTGAATGACTAAATCTAAATATGGAATTTGCATCGGGTCGTATGTAATTTGAAAACGTAAATTATGATCTAAATCATTAATCCATAAATTAAAAGCTGACAATGCTTCCATAGACCCGTCCCATATAATAAAAATGTCATCAATGTACCTGATCCACAGTTTTATCTCAGACTCAAAGGGGTGAGTTTTAAGGAAGGTATTTTCAAATCTGTACATATATAAATTGGCAACATCTGGTGCCATGGATGACCCCATTGCCACCCCCTTAATTTGTTGATAGTATATATATCTCGAAAACAAAAGAAATTCTTACGTAACGCTATTTCTGCCAAAATCAAAAGGAAGGAGGTATAAATGCGTGTATATCGGTCCTATTTATAAGGTACTCCTCAATAATGTTTAATGCCTCAGACTGCGGAATATTGGTGTACAATGCTTCAACATCTAAAGTGACTAATAAAACTTCTGGGCTCAATTCTTTAAATGTTGAAAGGATATCGATAACATGTGAAGAATCACGGACATAGGACCACATACGCAACACATGGGGTCTTAGGAGAACATGGATGGCCCCCTGGGGATTGTTTTCACTCGGTTTTTTTGCCCTGTTATTTCCAGTTGGCTGGTGGTTTGACATGTGCACATTAGGTTTTTTTAATTTTTACATATTACGTCATTATATAGTGGTTTCACTATACTTTCTCTTTTTATAGTCGTAAAAAGATGCATTTACTTAGGATCTTCTCTTGTTCACACGGAACAAGTTTTTACTTAATACGGAGCCGCAGCGCCGATGCTGTTTCACAATTTTGTATTATTAGTGTTTCAAAGATGTTAGATGGTCTCCCCTTTTTCTTGGTTGAAGTTCTTTCACGTTTGTTTCATTTACATATTTAATTAGTGTGCTTAGTTCGTGGTTTTAAGTCTACACGCATGCGCTAGCGTTTTTTGGCTAAGCATGGTGCTGCCGAGCTATTGATGCCGGTTTTAAAGCTCTCGAATCAGCAGCATTTTTCAGGATGTAAGTGGATATCACTATTTGTGAGTTTTGCATTTTTAAGGTACATTAAAAGGTTTTCTTTATACCATAGTCACATATTACTTTAGCATGGGTGGTTTCCGCCGGTTTTTTGAGTAATAGGTTTTGTGTCCGCGAAAGGCTTGGGCCATGATTTGAGAGATTTTTAGTGAAGATCCTGTATACGTGGATTCACATTATAGAAACATGTGCCATAGTATTAGTTTGGTCATTCTTAGAACAGTATGTGCGCTGACACTTTGGCTATTATTTGTTTGTGAGGTTTTCCGTACAAGATATACGTATGATTTAAATGCTCCTGCACGAGTTTTCCGACGGTTCTATATGAGCAAAGTTTTTTTGATTATGGACATTTCTTTGAAACTCCTTTAGTTTATACAGATCATGACGGTTTATAAATCTAATTATGGTTTATGGTGCCTTATCGGTTGTATACCTCTTTACAAGAGTACCTAGTTTATAAATCACGATTACACTAGGAGATGATGGCATTTTTGAAGCACAATTTAGTTTTAATGGTTTGAAGACACATAACCCCTTTGGACTGCCTTCTTCTCTCTTTTTTTAAATTTTTTTTTAATAAATGTTTTTTTAAAATGGTTTTTTATTGTCCTTTTTACAGTTTACAAGTGTGGTTTCAATCCTAGTGCATACAATATATGCAATGGTATACCCCTCATATAGGGGATCAGGTAAATTCATTTCACTCCTGCTCCTTTACCATCCTCCCCCTCCTTGAGTTTCTCCTGATCGTTCTCATTTTTCCATTTGTTAGTTATTGTTTTATTATTATTGTTTATTATATAATATTTTTGGTTTATAATGATGATTTTAAATGTTTTTATAGATTTCATTTATTTGTCTTGTTTTACATTATGATTAATATTCATTGGTTTCTTGTTTATCACCAAGACTTCACACGCATCATGTACAATTCACTTTTTAGAGGGAGCTTTTTAACCATATATATAGATGTTTGAGTTTCCATTCATGGTTTTTAATGTAATTGAGTGTGTTTTTAATTTTTGATTTATATTTATCAGTTTCAGAATTATTTGCATGTTTTATCATTTAATGATTTAATTATTTATTACTTTTTTATCGCGTTCCTCATGATGTTATATGTAGTGTAATTAGTTTTATTTGGTTTTAAGTGTTTATTTGATTTTTGTTTTATCTTATTTTATTCATAATGTGTTTTTAGTATAAGGTGAGCCAACCCCTGAGGAAGATTTTATCAAAACACGGCCTGTGTCGGGTCAGGTCTCTCCTTTTTTCATATATGGAACAATAAAGTTTTGGTGAGAACTTATACCTGGCTACGTCTCTTGTACTGTTTGCTGTTGTCTGCGTAGCAGCGTGCTTTTTGTTGGTATCCTGAAAAACTGTAAGACACTCAGAAGAAAAAATATTCCCTTAAAGGAAAAATTTTACAAGGGAAGAAATAAGAAACACTGGCGGTACCAGTGGCGTCGGGGAAGATAGCCGCGACCTCAAGAAAACTAAAGAATTAAAAGAAAAATTTTCTGCGGTGACAGGAGGATGTCCTGCCGGCTCTGCGGAAAAACGAAAACTGAGGAGAGGCAGTTGGGAAAGGCGGGAAGGCAGCACGCAGGCATGGTGGGATGCTTCCAAAAGCATTTTGATTGGATGCTGGGAAGCATTCCCGCGCAGACTCCGTCTGTACCGATGTACCCATATGTGAAGACTCATTCCTGCTTGTTCCTGGAGATAACAAATATTGCAATACTACCGCCACCAAGCATGAGAAGGGATTCTCGCTGAGCTGAGCACACCATGCGGAGAATCTACGCCACTTAACAGCATAGGATTTCCTGGTGGATTGCCGTCTAGAGGCTAAGACTACGTCCTCCACCTCTCTAGGCAGTAATAGGGGAGCCAGAACTACCCTTTCAGCAGCCAGGCCATCAGATGAAGGGACTGGAGGTTGGGGTGCAAGAGAGATCCCTGTTCCTGAGACAGGAGATCGTGTTGAACCCCCAGAGGAATAGGAGTGTCCACCACCAGTTGCAGCAGAAGTGGGAACCACGGTTGCCTCGGCCACCTGGGGGCTATCAGAATCATGGAGGCCCCGTCCTGGAGGACTTTGAACAGTGTTCTGGACACTAGTGGTGTGGGAGGAAACGCATACAGTAGGCCTTGGGACCACGGGATCAGAAACGCATCTGCTGCTACTCTGAGAGGATGCGGTTGTCTGGAACAGAATCTCGGGAGTTGCCGGTTCAGAGGACTGGCGAAAAGATCCATGGTGGGGAGGCCCCACCTGAGAAAGATCTGCTGAACCACCAACGGATTCAATCTCCATTCGTGTGGTTGAAGGATCCTGCTCAGTCTGTCCGCCAGGTAATTTTCTTGACCTGGGAGGTAGACTGCCTTGAGAAAGATGCCCTGATTGACGGCCCAGGAGCACAGCCGCTGTGCTTCCTGACAGAGAAGGAAGGAGGCTGTGCCTCCTTGCTTGTTCACGTAAAACATGGCAACTTGATTGTCCGTCTGGACCAGTACAGACTGGTGAGAAGTGAGGTGGGAGAAGGCCCTCAGAGCTAGGCGTATCGCCTGTAGCTCCAGGAAGTTTATCTGCTGAGCAGCCTCCCAAGGGGTCCAGAGACCTTGAGTACATGCCCCTTGGCAATGCGCTCCCCAACCTTGAAGAGAAGCATCTGTTGTCAGCTCTTGAGAATGCGGAGGGGATTGAAAAACCACTCCGAGCACCAGATTCGGAAGATGAAGCCACCATTTTAGAGAGGAGACAAGCAGTGTGGATATTCTTACTGAGTCTGCAAGGCTCCCTGTGGCCTGATGCCACTGAGTTCGAAGGCTCCACTGAGCAGGCCGCATATGCAGGCGGGCATTGGGGGTTACATGAACCGTGGAAGCCATATGGCCGAGAAGCCTCAGGAATTGCCTGGTGGAGACCAGGGAATTGCCGTGAAACTGCCTGGCTAGATCCATCAATCTGTGGGCTCTGTCCACGGGCAGAAAAGCCTTCACCTGAAGAGTGTCCAGTCTTGCTCCTATGAATTCCAAGTTCTGGGACGGCAGCAAAGTGGACTTTGCGAAGTTTATGACAAACCCCAAGTGCTGAAGCAGAGCCACAGTGCGAAGGGTGGCTTGACTGGCCTCCTGGGAAGACTGGCCCCTTATGAGCCAGTCGTCCAGGTATGGAAACACAAAAAGATCTTGAAGCCTCAGGTAGGCCGCCACCACCGCCAGGCATTTGGTGAATACCCTGGGGGCGGAGGTTAGGCGAAAGGATAGTACTCTGTACTGGTAGTGGTTTCCTCCCACAACAAATCTGAGATATTGTCTGTGTTCTGGATGAATAAGGATGTGAGTATAAGCATCCTTTAGATCCAAGGAGCATAGCCAATCTCCCTGCTGGAAGTAGGGCAGCAGGATTCCAAGGGTAAGCATCGAACTTTTCCCTCTCCAGGAACTTGTTGAGGTTGCGCAAGTCTAGGATGGGTCTGAGGCCTCCTGTTCTTTTTGGTACCAGAAAGTACCTGGAATAAAAGCCGTGACCTCTCAGGTGGTGGGGCACCGGTTCCACAGCCTGATCCTTTAGCAGACTTGTTAACTCCTGAAGGAGTAGGTCCCTGTGCAGAGGGAGTCTTGGAGGCTCCCCTGGAAAATAGTAGGGAGGTACCTGGTGAAAATGGAGAAGATAGCCCTTTTGGACTATATGGAGCACCCAGGTATCTGATGTGACGGCTGACCACCTGTGGGCAAAATGGGCCAGCCTGCCTCCTGTGCTGATATGAGCCAGCTGAGAAGAGGCTATGCTTTCTGAGTCAAAAACCCCCACCCTGCTGAGCAGGGGCCGGTGTTGGTGGCTTGGGGGCCTTCTGCCTACGGGGCCCATGACCCTGCCCCCTTGGCCTGCTGACCCTGTTGGGGAGCTGCAGAGGCCTGATAATGAGGGTATTGTTTATAGGCAGATGACTTCCTCGGGTAGAAGGTCTTTTTCCCCAAGCCCTTCTTCTGAGAAGGGGCAGAGGTTTTCCTGGACAGCCTAGTCCTGGTGAGAGTCTCTGTCTCGGGTTCAGCAGCCTTTTCAGCCATGGGTTTGCCGAAAAGGTTTTCACCTCGGCAGGGGACATCGACCAACTTGTCCTGTACCCATGGCTCGAGGTCGGATGACTGTAGCCAAGCCTGTCGGCGGGCACCGATGCTGGCCCCGGCTACTCGGGCCGAAGCCTCGAAGCCATCGTAGGTTGCTCGAGAGATAAACTTCGAGCACTCTCGAAAACCAGTGGACAAGGTCTGGAACCTCTGCAAAGGTTCCTCGGAGAGACCAGCAGAGAACCCGGCAATCTCCTTTGCCAGGTCCCGGAGGTACATGCCCATGTAGAGCTGGTATGTCTGGACACGGCAAGCAAGCATAGAGCCCTGGAAGCACTTCTTATCAAGGGCATCCAGGTTCCGGGCCTCCCGGCCAGGAGGCACCGAGGAGTGCATCTTCTGACTTTTTAGTCGATGCATGGCCGATTCCACAACCATGGAGTGGTGCGGTAATTGTGCCTTTTGGAACCCGGGGCTCTTGCGGACTTGATAGATAGAATCAACCCGCTTGATTAACACCGGCTTTGAGGCCGGAGTCTCCCACATGCGGAAGAGCAGCCGCTCCAGCATCGGAGGAACCGGAACAGTAAAGGCCTCCTTCGGGGGCGCGTCATACTGGAGGGCCTCGAGCTCCTCGGCTCGAGGCTCCTCCTCGGGATCTGCGGGGAAGGCCAAGGCCTTGGCCATATCCCGCACGAAGTCCGAGAACCGTGTATCCTCCGGTGGGGATCGTCTTCGAGGTTCGGACTCCGGTGAGTCCGATGGGACACACCGAGTCCGATAAGTGTCAGGTGACTCTTCATCCTCCGTCTCCCAGCCTGACTCCTCGGAGGAGGAATCGAGCGGCTCCGGTCGGGCAGGCACCGATGCCCTCTGCCCCGACGCCGAGGGTACCGGCGTCGACGACCTCGGTCCCGAACGGGAGGCCGAGGGAGACCGTGGCCAAGGATGGACTCGAGGATCGGCTCGGCCTCCGGGGTCGACTTGGACGTCGATGTCCCGGTGGTCGGGGAAGATGCACCGGTGAGACCGGCGATCAATGCCCCCTGCTGTTCCATGAAGGCAGCGAAACTGCTCTCCAAGGCCGTCAACCTGAGTCCGAGCTCAGGAGACCCAGCAGCCCCCGACTCGGGCCCCGACGGCGTCGGGCCCGACATCGGCTCCCCTGGAGGAGAGTCCACAAGGACTACAGTACTCACGTGCCCAGGATACTCCATCTCGAGACGAGGTTGTTTGGCAGGCCTCTCCGTCTCTGAAGACCCGGTACGGCTATCGGGGCTATGCGACCTGGCCCTCGAGGAACCAGGAGCATGCACCGACGCCGCCCTCGCGGGTGTTTTCTTCCTGCGCTGCTCCAGTGAAGGAGACCCCCGCTCAGAGGAACCCCGACGCTGCTCAGGGCTGGAGTCCCGAGACGTCGAGGCCTCTGACAAGGTCCGGGCCCATCCGGACGCGGAGTCAGAGAAGATTCTATCCTTTTGGTGCTGCCGACTCAACGCCTTCGAGGACATTTTGCCACACGGACCACAGATCATCGGGTCATGATCAGGTCTGAGGCAGCGGAGGCAGCAGTCATGTGTGTCGGTAAGAGACATAAGTTTCTTACACCGATCACACTTTTTAAACCCGCTGGCAGCCATCGGGGGAAAAAGGGCCCCTGCGAGGTCAAAAGACAGGGCTGCCAGTGAAAAGAGAAAAATGGCGCGAACGCTAGTCTGTCATACTCCCATTATATCATCAAGCCTAGGCCCAGCCCAGAGCCTTGCTTGGCCCTCTGGGATATGTAGTATTATTATGGATTAGTTCAAAGAATCAGTTGTGGCACCGAGGTAGGGCTCAAAAGGTTTTATTCCCCTTCCAAGAGGTTTCTTTCGGGTGAGCAAAACAAAAGCATATACAGCCCCACTTGGGCAAAAACAAAGTAAAAATGAGAACAGAAATTGCTTATTTTCAGCTTTAAACAGGTAAAGGAAAAAGTATTCAAAACAGTTCTTTCCAGCATACAAAGATCAAGCTTTCAAGCTTGGCAATTCAACTTGTTTATCTCAGAGACAATATATTATCAGAGACAGTGAGCGTGCAGTCCATGTAATCACTACTTACATTATCTCCCTGCACCTCACATTGCATCTGTTCAGGCTCTTCCGTTAAGGACTCATCCCTTGCAGCATATGGTACGTTACTGAACAGTCTCCCCCTACTATTCAGGAAGTCTCTTTCCTTCTGGGTGAGAATGCTGGCTAAGCTGCTACCGTATTCCTTGGAGTGTTTACCCTGGGAACCTCTCAAATGCGGTGGGAGATAGAGGAAATTATTAGTTTCACTTTTCCCTCTACTAGAAACAGTTGGGCTGGCTTTAAACAGTCTGACTCAGGCTGTGCTCAGCTGCTACAGACGCCGGAGTAAAATCCAGTAAAAACTTCTCCTGGCTCCTGTCTTTGAACCTTCTTCTAGACACAGGCTTATGCTCAGGTATAATAGCTTTACTCTTTTTATGCCAATTGTTTGTATAAAAACTTTCTTCAGGCTTCCTCCAGCTAACTTCACAATTATATGTTTGGTTACCTTTCTGATAGCTTCTGCTGGGCTTTGACGCTTTCAGAGCTCTGCCCTCAGCTCCCTTCCAATTAGAGTTTCTCCCCTTATGTCTTTGGCTTTCAGCCTCACAGCTGCTTGCTCCCGTGCTCCAACCGGGTTCTATTCCATTCCTGCTGTGTCCTACGTGTGTCTTCTCTCTCTCACCTTCACTCTCACTCTCACTCCTGCTCCCACGCTCACTCCATCTCTTGCTTGGATTCTCAAGCTGGCTCTGTCTCTCAAACAGGCTCTGCTTCTCACACGGGCTCTCTTGCCCACGCTGGCTCTCTTGCACACGCTGTCTCTCCTCCTCACACTGGCTCTGTCTAACTCCATGTGCACTTAGCTTTTCTATGTGCGTGTCAGCTCCACCCACTCCCAGCTGGCTTCCATTAGTCCCTAATTTCCTGGCCTTTCTGCTGCTTGGGCGTGTTTCCCTTGCACGTGAGCTGTTTTGTTTGGGTTGCCTATGGCAACATCCTACCCTGTGTTCCTCTGAACTGTCATAATCTGTCTCACTGCCTGCATTTTCGCTTGTTTCCATGGGCTCTGCTACATCTACCCTGTGACATCTCGAAGGACAAAAACCGAAAAATAGAGAGTGGGCTCGATACCGGCATATCGTGCCCAGGCGGGAAAAGGATCCGGCGTCGAACCGAAGAAGAACAACAAAAAACAGGGAAATCAACTTTTTCCTCGGCGAAAAACGAACTACGTCTGTGGAAAAAAGACGACTGAGCAAGATGGCACCCTTGGGCGGGAAGGGGACCGCGCATGCGCGCTGCAATTCCCAAAGGCTTTCTTTGAAAGCTGGGGAAATGCTCCACACGGGGGCTCCGTCGGCACCCATATGTGAGGACTGATTCCTGCTTGGTCCTGGAGAACACCTATTACACATGAGTAAAGTGAAATTAGACTTACCTGCTAATTGTTGTTCCTTGAGAAACTCCAGTCCAGTCCCAAACCTCTGGATAGTGCACCTCCTCCAGCAGCTTAGAGACTGAGCATGTCCAAAACTGAAGACACCAATACAAATATCGCTGGCACCGCCTACCAGCTCCCAGTACCTACTGACAGAGCAGACTCAATGGAGCAACAAAATAAGTAGAAATAACACATTAAACTACATATTAAAACAGAACTGCCCGGAACGTCCTCCCCCCAAATGCAGGGGACTCCTCCTAGCCCTCTCCCAGAGGAGAGAGACATAGCGAGACTAAGCTCAAAGAACTCTTAAAACTGCCATCCGGACAGGAAACAAGAACAAATCTCAGCTGTGCTCCAGAGCCGGAGCACAGCCCCGAAACCCCAGACTAAACGGGTGGGATACGGGACTGGACTGGAGCTCCTCAAGGAACAACAATTAGCAGGTAAGTCTAATTTTGCTTTCCTTATTGTCCCTCCAGTCCAGTCCCGAATCTCTGGGATTTTAACAGAGCAGTATATGTACTAATGGGAGGGACCCACCAGACCAGCACGCAGAACTGCCACCCCAAAACCAGCCTTCCTCACCGCCTGGACATCCAAGCGATAATGTTTAGCAAAGGTATGCAGAGAAAACCAAGCTGCCACCTTGCAAATGTCCACAGGCGGCACCAGACTAAATTCAACCCAGGACGCAGCCTGCGCCCTGGTGGAGTGGGCACATAACCCCAGAGGAACCGTTAAGGAGTTACACAGAAGCAATGGTCTCCCGAATCCATCTAGAGATGGAAGCTTTAGCCGCCGCTTCTCCCTTACATGGCCCCCCAAAAAGTACAAATGCTCCGACTTACGAAACGCCGCAGTCTCTACCAAATAACACTTGAGCATCCGGCAAACATCAAGCTTACGGAGATTGTGGTTGACCTTGCCGCTTCCAGACCTGCCCAACATCGGCAAGAAGGGCTGATTCACATAAAAAACCGAGACAACCTTGGGAAGAAAGCAACAGGCCGCAAGCCTACCACCTTCTCCCGAGAAAAAGAGAGGAAAGGCTCCCGGCACAATAGAGCCTGCAGCTCAGAAATCCTACGCGCGGAATATATGGCTACCAGAAAAACCGTCTTTACCGTTAAATCCTTCAGCAAAGCCCAGTTCAAAGGGCTCCTTTGCCAATGCCCACAGAACCAGATTGAGATCCCATGACGGAACCACCACCCTGAGAAATCGCAAGACATCCGGATGGGACCCCAGTGGAACTTTGCAGACCTTATCCCTATAGCAGGCAATCACTGCCAGCTGTACGCACGAAGAACTAGCTGCCAGGCCCTTTTGCCCTTTCAATAGCCAGGCCGTAAGCGAGAACTGATCCACCTAAGGCATGCCCACTGGTCCCTGCATTATCAAGTCTTTGTGACCTGGAAGGAGCCATGGCCGATCCTCCAAAAGCTGCATCAAGTCAGCATACCAGGGATGCCAAGACTAATCCGGAGCAATCAGAATGACACGCCCCCGGTACGCCTCTATCCGTTACACCTGGCCTATGAGCGCCCAAGGGGGAAGACAAAGGTGGCTTTCCGAGGGCCAAGGTTGTAGTAAACCATCTAGCCCCTCAGACATCCGTTCTCATCATCTGCTGAATAAACGACTCACCTTGGCGATTTTGAGCATCGCAATCAAATCCATGCTTGGAGTCCCCCACCGACACACCACCTGTGCAAAGACCTCGGGAGTGAAGCTCCCACTCCCCAGGGTCCATCTGCACTCGAATGAGATAATCCGCCATTACGTTGTCGACTCCTGCCACGTGAGCCGCTGACAGGGCCTGGAGCCGAGGTTCTACCCAAGCGGACAACTGCTCCGCTTCTTCCTCTGAGATGGCCCTTGTGAGGCGGAGGCATTGCGGCTCTGCTTCAGTTTGTCCTCAGGGGGGCGTCCTCCCTTTGAATCCCCCCAAATCCTTGTCCAACTTGTCCAGATCTTCAAACAGCAGTTTCCCTTTGAAGGAAAGCTTGCTAAGCCTCGCCTTCGAAGAGCTACTGATGTCATACTGTTCGCGAGCCCGCGAATGAGGTCATAGTGGATGTCAGAGATACGCTGCACCAGACTCCATCTTAGCAATCTCCGCCAGCTGGTCAGGCAATGAGACCTCCGACTGCTGCAGTCGTGACCACCGCACCCATAAGGAGAAGAAAAAAGGGAGGAGGGGGGACGGGCAGAGGGGAGGGGAGAGGAAGAGGGGGCGGAGTTTAACCATACCGAGACCAATGAAAACTATCTATACAACATGTTGAGCACATATGTCCTCCCTTCTTTCCTCTCCCCTTATGTGCGCATGAGCCAGCGCCTTTTTTTTTTTTTTTTTTTTATTGAAAGACTTCCAAAGAATACAGAGATACAAGAACCACAAAGATCTTCAGAAAGAATGCAACAGTAACAACATAACGCCAGGTCACAATAGTATTCTACAATATGTCTTCATTTTTGCAGTTTTAAGATAAGGAAACAGGAAACAACCACCCCCCCCCAACTCTCCCTAGTCCAGGGCCCCCCCCCACCTCCCAGCCCCCCCAACTATGGCTTGCTAATCCTTAAGCGCGGGATAATGGTGAGCAAAAAGACACACACAAAGAACAAGCTCCCTTGGAGGTTGGTGTATTCCCCCCCGTTTGTCCAAAGCAATCACGCGCCATAACGAGAGACAAAGGGCGCCCACACCAACTCAAAGCGCGCCAAACGCATCCTGCTAACAGCTACCCCCCGCTCCATGGAATACATATCCCACATTCGTTCCAACCAAACCTGGAAGGAGGGGGCCAAAGCACGCTTCCAAGCTGCCGCAAGGGATAAGCGGGCTGCATTCAGGCCGTGACGGAGTAAAGCAAGCTGCAGAGCCCAGGCCCCCGGCACTGAGGCCCCAAAAAGAAAATTCCCCGGGTCCCAAGGGATACTCAGTCCCAAAAGCAGCTGCAGCCGGAATTGTACACCCCTCCAGAAGGCACGAATGCGGGGACATGCCCACCAAATATGCCCCAGGGTGCCCCGTTGCCCACAGTTACGCCAACATAGGTCCCCAGCCCCGAGGTACATACGAGCGATCCGTGCCGGAGTCATATACCAACGGTACAGCAATTTATAGTTCGTTTCACGGGCCGTAATCGCTACCGAGCTCTTCCACAGGCGCGTTTCCACCGTCTCCCACTGTTGATCGGTATAGGAAAGATTCAAGTCAGAGTTCCAGAGCACCCTGTGTCTTGTAGAGCATGCTTGGGACCCCTGCAAGTGGGCATATAAGGTCGCCACGAGACCCTTTGTGGTAGTGCACCCCTCGCAGTAGCGTTCCAGATCCGTCAGGTCTCGAGCAACCTGGGGCCGAACAAGTCTAGAGCTGACCCAATGCGTCACTTGCGTATAGTGATAGAGATGCCTAACCGGAAGGTCAAATTCATCTTGTAATGCATGAAAGGATTGTAGCCGACCGTCATCAAAAAGTTGTCCGACCCGGCTAAGGCCAAGATGCCCCCACTGCCGAAAGACTACATCACTTAATCCCGGTGGGAAAGAAGCGTTATCAACTATAGGGGCCAAAGGGGATAGATCCATACCACGGGGTCGAAAATGCTGATCCCAGCAACGGAGGGTATGAAGAACATAGGGATTACTGATGCATTTACCGCGCCGAAGCTTTGGACCAAGCCACAGCCAATCCCCTAACCCCGCTCCCCCCGCCAAACTCATTTCCATTTGTACCCATCGCTTAGTGCTATCAGCAATCATCCATTCCACCCCCGCTCGACATTGCGCCGCCGCATAGTACCAATGCAAATTGGGCATGCCCATACCTCCAGAGCGCGTGCGGGCATAGAGAACCTGCCGCGCTAAGCGCGGGCGACGATAATGCCATACAAACTTCATAAGCAACTGTTGCCAAGTCGCCAGAGTAGCCCGCGTAATGGAAAGCGGTAGAACCTGAAAAAAATAAAGGAAGCGGGGGACGACCACCATCTTGACTACGGCTATACGCCCAAACCAGGAAAGGAGCAGGCCATTCCAAACCTCTAAGTACCGCCGAACCTGACGAAGCAGGGGGGTCATAGTTAGCTTTAAAAAGATCGGCCCGCTCCACGGTTAGGTACACCCCTAAGTATCGCAAGGCTCCTGACACCCAGCGAAGAGGGTAAGCCGCCTGGAGCTCCGCACAAACCGCCCCGGGGACCCCAACATTCAGGATCTCCGATTTAGTGTAAATGATTTTGAAACCGGATACCCGAGAAAAGTATTCAAACAGCTGCATCACGGCTGGAAGGGAAGCAGACGGGTCCACCAAGGACAATATGATATCATCCGCAAAAAGCGCAATCCGATATTCCGCAGGACCAATGCGGACCCCCTGCAAGCCTGAGTGTTCTCGAAAGCTCTGAGCCAGAGGTTCCATCGCTAAGGCAAAGAGCAGAGGCGAAAGAGGGCAACCCTGTCACGTGCCTCTCTCCAGAAAGAAGTGTCGAGTGCCCCCCATTAATCCGAACGCATGCCTGAGGCTGCTGATACAGACTACAAACCCAACGAATATAATTAGGGCCAAAGCCCATTATCTCCAGAACACACCATAGATATCCCCAATCAACCCGGTCAAAAGCTTTTTCTGCGTCAATTCCTGCTAGCAATGCCGGCTGTGGGTCCCGTTGGGCCACATGAATAATCTGCAACATACGCCGAATGTTATCGGCGGCCTGGCGACCCGGCACAAATCCAACCTGGTCTGGATGAACCAAGCCTGGAAGAACCCGATTCAGGCGCGCAGCCAGCACAGAAGCAAATATTTTAACGTCAACGTTTAACAAGGAAATGGGGCGATACGACGCCGCATCATGCAATGGTTTACCGGGTTTGGGTATCATCACTATCAATGCCTCACGTTGGGACGAGGGGAGGGAAGCCGCCCCCAAGACCTCATTGAGCAAGACGGTCAGGGTTGGTGCTAGTTGTGCCGGAAACCTCTTATAATATTCTGCTGGAAAGCCATCACTACCCGGCGCACTGCCAGTTTTCAGGCGCTGGATTGCATTTTCCACTTCGTCAACCGTAAATTCAGAATCTAACTGAGCTCGGTCAGGGTCAGAAAGACGCGGTAGAGTGGTCCTCTGTAGATAATCCTGCACACGGTCCCGATCAAAGAGCTCTGCTTTATAGAGCCGCTCCAAATAGTCAGCAAAAAGAGCACGTATCTCCCGGGAAATAACCCTTTTCCGTCCCCCAGAGTCGTGCAGTTCGCGAACCACTCTCGTGGACTGCTGTTGCCGCAGACGCAAAGCCAAGAAGCGGCCAGTTTTGTTCCCATGCTCATAAAAAGTTTGCCTTAGTTTCCGGCGCTTGTTATCTAATTCTCTCTGCATACACGCATCTAAACTGGCTCGAACCGTCCGCCATTGACGGAGGACCTGCCGCGAGCCGGTTCGGGCGTGCTCCAAGCCCAGGCGAGCAGATTCACTCACCAAATGATCGTGGTCACGCGTCCACAGTCTGCGCGTGCGGGCCGCCTCAGCCATGAGTTGACCTCGTGCCGTGGCCTTATAAGCATCCCACACCATGGGAAGGAGAACATCCCCAGAGTTGTTAAGCTCAAAGAATTCCGTGATGAAGCGGGCATGATCCTGCACTGCACCCTGCCGCCGTAGGAACCTCACATCTAAACGCCAAAGACGGCAGTACTCACTATACAGTCCGGCCGGGAGGGTAAGCCAGCACGGGGCATGGTCTGACCAAGTCAGCGCTCCAAGTCCAGCCTTCACTCTCCCGTCCATCAGGCGCTGATCCAATAGAAAATAATCAATGCGAGTATGAACCTGATGGACCGGAGAGTAGTATGTATAACCTCTCTCCCCCGCATGAGTGTCCCTCCATACATCCCGTAAGCCTAAATCAAGCATAAGGCGTTGAAGGGCTCTTGCCAACCCCCCCACTTCCCCCCCCCCAGCACGACCCGTAGAATCCAAATGGGGCACTAGATGTGTGTTACAATCCCCACCCAAAACAATGGGGCCTTTTGCAAAGTCCACCAATATGGCTTTCAATCGCGTAAAAAAGGGCCCCTGACCTGTGTTTGGCGCGTAAACATTAGCTAAAGTTAGCAGGTGTCCGTCTAGGCGAATATTCAAAAGAAGCCACCTCCCCAGGGTATCTCGTTTTATCTCTTCAATCTGCAAGGAGAGACTTTGATGAAATAGTAGGGCCACTCCCCGCTTCTTCCGGCCCTGCACGTCTGAGGCCACCTGCACCTCAGTGTATGGGGACCGCTTTAGCCAGCCCTGCTTAGAATTCTGAAGATGGGTCTCCTGTAGGTAAACAATGTCCCCCTGCAAAGTGCGCAATTCTGAGAACAGCAGGGACTGCTTCCTTGGGGAATTTAGACCCTTAACATTCAAAGAGATAAAGCGCACCATTAACAATTACAACCTAAACCCTCGCATCCACCAGCTACCCGGAGGCTCCCAGTGGCAGTTCCCCCCCAAGCAAACCCAGGAAATTAGTTAGTCGGGCCCACCTATTCCACCCTCCAGGAACAAAAGCCATAGTCCCTCCTCCCAAACCCAAGCACACTCACCAGATCCAAATTGAAAAACCCCCCTTCCACACATCTCCCCCCCCCCTTCCCGTCAATACCACCTGCCTGTCTAAGTTAATACAGGACACGGTAAATTGACCACAAACCCCGTTCCCCCCAAAACCCCACAAAGCGATAATTCAACCTAAACATAGAAAAACATTCCCCCCACGACTCCCCCACCCACCCTGGGTCATCGATCCCACCGTGCCTCCCCATCAGAACAATAACATCATCAAAACATTTGCAGATCATCCGCCGCCCCCCATGTATAGTAGAGTGGGGGCCCTGAGCTAATCCTTACCACCACTTATTCAAAAATCGGGAGACCCACAGAATGAGGCTCCCTAAAAAAAAAAAGAAAAAGTAAAAGGAGCTCTGCAATTCCACAAAAAATCAAGCGGGCTTGCCCACCCGGGACCACTTGGAGTGTTGGGGCTTAGGGGGCGGCGGATGAGGCTGAGCATTATCATCAACTAGACCCGCCTGGCGAAGAGCTCGCCAAGCTTCAGTATAGTCCTTTGCAGAGATCTTTTTGTTGCCCAATAGAAAGTTCATTCTAAATGGAAAGGACCAAGAGTAGCGAATCCCCTTGCTGTTCAGGACCGCTGAGACTGGTTTCATCTCTCTCCGGCGCGCCAGGGTGAACGTCGAGAGGTCTTGGTAGATGGACACTGTCGCATCCTGGAAGCGGACCGTCTTTCTCCCGGCCTCGACGTATAAGAAGCTCAGCATCAGAATAGCGCAGAAATCTCGCAATGACATCACGAGGTTGTTGGTTGGGGGGTTTTCCCAAAGCGCGATGAACTCGTTCAATTTCCATTCCAGAAGCGTGTGTAGCCAAATCCTCCGTCGGGAGCAAATCCGCTATCAACAGTTTAAGCACAGTTGGCAAATCTTCTCCGCCCCCCACCGCCTCTGGAATTCCACAGAAACGCACGTTATTGCGGCAGGAGCGGTTTTCAATGTCATCTATTTTATAAGTCAGCTCCATGGCTTGCGCATGCTGCCGGTCAAGGGCACATTGTAGATCCATCAGAGTCCCATCATGATCAAACACTTTGGTCTCCACGTCCTCTACTCGGGCTCCCAGCTCTTTAACGTCGGTCCGGAGTTCTGCGACGGGGCTCCAGACTTGCTCTGCAGTCGCTGGGAGGAGCGCATCCCCTCCCGAGTTTCAGAACTTTTAGCTTTAGCAGCCATCCCACAAAGTCACCAGTATCACACAGTGTTAGGAGAGAGATATAGCCAATGCCAGCAAGGGTGAAGACACCAGGAAGATGGCGGCACACAGAGTCTCACAAGCCCGCAGAGCAGTCACTGCCACACAGTGTCAGGAGATGAGTACAGACAATGTCCGCAAGGCGCAAGGCAATGGGTAGACAGCGGGGCAATGGGTAGAAAGCTGCCCCCGGCCCTCCCGAAGAGGCAAGCTGTCACAGATGAGGATCAAATTGCTCTGTAGAGCTATGTGGAGATGGAATAGCAAGTGCCCACAGCTGCAGGATGTTAAACCCCAATGAGAGGCCTGGGGTCAGAAGAAACACAAGTGCTTTCCAACAGGGCTCCCGGGATCCACACAAAAGAGCAGAGGCCTCGGCGGGACACGAGGCTGCTGAGAAATAGCCCCTGTCACCGGCTCCGGTTGCAAGCCCAAGGGTAGGAGAGGAGAGAAAAGGTTCTCAGACTTACCCCCTTCGGGGTGATTCGCATTAGCGGGAGGTGGTGGTGAACGCCGGCAATTGCCACGTGGGCTCCACGCCGTCCCCCCAGGCCTCAGAAGCAGGTCTTCAGCTCCACGATCAGACGCTGGCACAACGGGACCAGCCGCTCAGCCCCGAAGGAGTCCGCTCAGACGTTGTTCAAGCCGCGCAAGGCACAGAAGTTGGCCGCAGGGTCAATCAGGCCCGATTCCAGCGACGAGGAGAGGCACCCGGCAGGCCGCGCTCTTGGAGTGGACTCCGCGGCTTCCCAGCTGCCAAAGATCCTGCCGAGCCGTCGAACCAGGCTCCGAGGGGGACCGCTTGCCTGTACTGACCCAGGGCAGGTAAAGGAGGGGTAAATTGCGGCAGTTAGCAAATATTTGCAAAAGTTTTGGGGTAGTGGGGACGGAGCTCTGTTAAGATGCGGCCATCACGCAGCGGGCTCACGAGCGCCCCCCCGAGCCGGCGCCTTTTTAATAGCATTTCGTACACAGAGTACAAGGTGTTTAGCCGTGCCGCTGAGTAAGGTACTATTTTTAATTTTTTAATTCCTGGTTTGCAATGTGGTTTATTTTAACGGTTCTTTTTGAAGATATATATTTATATGATCCCTTTTTGGTATGTTCTCAGAAGGACAGTATGTTTTTATACAATCATTTCCTTAAGAACTTGTTATGTATATAAGCTTATGGCGCGCTGCCCACGGAGATAAAAAACACAGCGCTTCTTGGTTTTATTTTTGTGTTCTTAAATTAATGCACGTTTTACAGGTTTTAAAAATTTGCTTGTTTATGTATGATCGGTTTTGATCTATATGTTATTGTTTATCGGGAAGGTGATACTTTTTTATATTAATACATACCTTTATATTAGTACATATGTTGGCATTTTTTAATAGATTAATTTTTTGTATAGGGTTCATTTAACCCCGTTTTGTTTGGAATAGTTATTTTGTTTCCTAATGTTATTGGCTTGAAAGAGGTTGGGGGTAAAGTTCATCCTGTACTCTAGCCTATTTGATACTTGCCACAATGTTACTTTTAATTTTTTTTAGTTTGGGTTGATCATAGATAATCTTGATTAATAGCATTATATGATGTAATATTAGTTTTTCATGTAACATGCTCATGGCTAAAATGTGCTGTCACAATCATATTTATTGCAATGAAGAGTTTCCATGTCCATCATTTGCTCCTGCTACGTTTCTCCCCCTTTTTTTTAGTTTGTATATGCATTTCTTCTTATAGTTTTTTTTAATGTTATGTACTTTGTATTTGTGTGTTGATTTGAGTTATATTCTCATTGTTGGTATTATATATTTTTAGTTGTATGGGAATTTTACATAATTTACATATGGTCACAAGTTGATGAGTCCTCATTCAACACAGAGGTATTTATATACAGTTTATATGTTACTTGTCACATCCTTTAATATTTTTTAATAATTATTTAATATGCATGTTCATATGTGTAATTTTCAAAGAACATAGTCTCAAAATGGGCCTGCACCTTAATGTAAAGACGACAAAGATCATGACAACTGGCATAATCAACAGGTTCATCGTTGAAGGAGAAGAAATTGAAATTGTGAACAACTTTAACCTACTTGGATCAACTATCAATAAAGAAGCAACAAGCAATCAAGAAATCAGACGACGCATTGCTCTTGGCAGAATGGCTATGAAAGACCTAGATAAGATTCTCAAGAGCAGAGATGTCTCTCTCCATACAAAGATTCGACTTGTTCAAGCCATGGTATTTTCAATATCATCATATGGATGTGACAGCTGGACAGTGAAAAAGATAGACAGGAAGAAAATTGATGCCTTTGAATTATGGTGCTGGCGGCGAATACTGTGTATACCATGGACTGCCCGAAGAACAAACCAGTCGGTACTAGAGGAGATCAAACCTAAGCTTTCTTTAGAAGCTCAGATGACAAGACTGACTTTCATACTTTGCACACATAATGCGAAGAGAGAGATCATTAGAGAAAGACATTATGCTTGGCAAGATAGAAGGTCAACGCAAAAGAGGAAGGCCAGCAATGAGATGGATCGATACAATAACAGCAGCTACGGGTACCAGTCTGTCAACAATGAGCCGCCTGACTGAAGACCGAACACAATTTAGGATAGCTATCCAGAGGGTCGCCATGAGTCGACTCCGACTCGACGGCACTTAACAACAACATGTGTAATTTTATGTGTAATATGTTTCTATAGTTTATTTTACTTTTCATTTTGATAAATTATTATAATATATATATATGTATTTATAGCTTGCATTTATATTATTCTTTTAGCCATCTGTTCTATTCATTACTTCATTTTAAAATGTATGTTTATGTTTTTATGTTTTTAGTGTCTTTTACCAGATCAACCCCTGACAAAGGGTAACGAAACACGGCCTGTGTCGGGTTATCAATGGTTCAATAAAATAAGCTCTGTCTTTTCCACATTAATCATGTTTTGGACTGGGTGCTTTAATCTACGTGATTTGCTGTGTTGTGGTGCATTCTTGGTTGTGACCACCGCAGACAGCCCTCACCACCCAGGCCCCAAAAATGGAGGCCTGCATTGAAAGGGCATTGACTTCAAAGGCCTGCTTCAAGAGCATATCCAGTTTTCTATCCTGTGCGTCCTTCAACGCTGCACTTCCCTCCACTGGGATGGTGGTCTTCTTTGTAACCGCAGAAACCACCGCATCGACTCGGAGACCTAAACATTTCCCGCTCCTGTTCTGAGAGAGGGTAGAGACGCGACATGGCCCTAACTCCTCTCAGCCCTGCCTCTGGGAGGTCACACTTGTCCTGAATCTTCTGTTTGACCACCCTATGAACCAGGAAAACCGACTGCGTCTTTCGCACTGCTTGAATGAGAGGATCCTCCAGAGATTCCTCCTCAACAGGCAGGCTAATCGGTAAATTGAGTGCTTTAAGTGACTCTGCGAGTAGTGCCGGCAACTCCTCTCACCGAAAGCCTCGGAACACCCGTGCCTGGTCCTCCAGCTCCAGAATCTCACCTTCCTCAAGCTCCTCGCTCTGCAACTCTGACTCAAACTCCCAGTCCCCTATGTATGAAAGAGGAGACTGTTCCAGTCCATCTACCACGGACCTGAGCTTCTTGGCTGGTAAATCCTCCGAGTCATCTCTCTTCTCCGAGACCCTCCGCCTGGTCCCCAGTCCGGCGGGAGAGGATAGTTGCGCTGATGTAACAGAACAAACTCCGGGGAGAATTCTTCCATAATTCCCCCAACTGTAAGAACCTGGGAGGACAAGAGTCCAGAAAGAGTAGCAGACACCTCCAGAGAAGGAGAAGAGTCTATGGCGACTTGAACTTCCTGAGATGAGGGGCCTATAGGCTCTCGCGGCTTGTCCTCTAACGCCTGCTCCATCCCCAAAGCCTCTCTTGTACAACCTTGACAGACCCCAGCCTCAGATACTGTACCATGCCAAGAACTACAGACCAAGCACTGCAGATGTCCTGGCATGGAGGGCAGGCTGTCAGTCCTAGGCTCTCACTGCCTAGGAGCACATCGCAGAAAAAATGAGCCCAAAGCACAGTACACCTTGTAGCTGAACAAATCCTCAGCCTCTTCTGCTAACAGAAAACCTGCAGAGATGCCCTCTTTCTTACTTTTTTTTTTTTTTCAAATAACCGGCAGAACCAATAACAATCCCTACTGATAACTAAACCCCCCCCAGGAAAAACTACCCAAAGGGCCCTCTGTTAATTATCCCGAGAAGAGCTAAAAAAATGAGGAAAAAACAGCCATCCCCTCCTTGCCTTCCTGCGCTTCAGCAGGAGCCGCATCTGCAACCGCCAGCACCACTGGGCCCACTTTCTGCTATAAAATGAGAGGACTTCCTCAACGTACCTGCTGTTTTCACTGAACCCTGCTGTGCTGAGACACACAGAACCGACCACAGAGCTGTCAATAGGAGAGGTGCCGGCCTCGCGCTCAGCTGATCAACGGCTTCAGCACTGAGGAAGCAGCAGCTGAGATACTGTCAATGGAAACTCCGAAATGGCAGCTCCTCACCCGATCACGGGAGCCGTCAAGCCCTTAGATGCCGGTAAGTGCCTTAACATCCCCCCCCCCCCCCCGGCCGGAGAACAAGCAAAGGGGGGGGGGGGAGGTAGGAGAGGGCCAAGAGCAAGCCTCCTCCACAGGGCTTACTGCTGCTACATGGTTTGCTGTGGGTTTTTTTTATTATTTTAAACCAACTTTAGTAGCAAAGCATCCAAACAAATAGAAATAAACTCCCCAAAAATAAATCTTAACTCTCTCCTTATTTGCTCCTCAGTGAGCCCCTCTGGCTCACCACCTCCAGCTGCTTGGAGACTGAGCACACTGGGAGCTGGTGGGCAGTGCCAGCGGTATTTGTACTGGTGTCTTCAGTTTTGGACATGCTCAGTCTCCAAGCTGCTGGAGGAGGTGCACAACCCAGAGGTTCGGATTGGACTGGAAGGACGATAAGGAACTCTGCTTTCTCCAGGAACAAGCAAGAATTCAGTCCTCGCATATGGGACTCAGTAGCTCCAGGCTGCTGAGGACCAAACCACGACACCAACAGCGACCAATCGGGTAGCCGTGAGTTGTAGATGAGTCCCCACAGAGACTCTGCAAGACCCTGGTGCGCAGTGACACTATCACTCCGGTAGCATGAACACACCTGTACAAGGGATATTGCCCAGTTTGTCCTGCACCCAGAGCTCCAAATCGGATGCCTGGAGCCAGGCAATTCTACGTGCACCTATGGCAATGGCAGAGGTTCTGCTTATGCACTCAAAACAGTCAAAAGCTGCATGGTTGACAAACTTAGAAACATCCTGGGTATGTTTGACCAGTGTGAGAAAATCCTGCCTTCTATCCTCAGGAAGAAGAGGGCTCAAAACCTCTAAATCACCTGTGACTTCTTTAAGGAACATTCCCATATATAAAATATAGGAACTGATCCTTGCAGAAAGCATGGAAGCCTGGAAAGTACGACGTCCAAAGGCATCCAAAGTTCTACACTCACGTCCTGGAGGATTAGCGGCATGCCTCTTTGCACTTCTGATCCTTCTCATAGCTGACTCCACTTCAATAGAGTGGTGACGAAGCTGAGTTTATTTACATTCTCTTATATACCGCGCTATTCTGCATCAGTGCGGTTTACATTGAACAAACTGAAATTACATTGAACAGGGCATTATAACTTGGAGAACTATTTTACAGGGAATATGGGCTATGGAGGGTTAAGTGGCTTGCCCAAGACCACAAGGAGCACCTGTGGGACTAGAAACCCCAGTCCTTCCGGCCCAAGGTTGCTGTCCTCTAGTGGGATTTGAACCCCCGACCTTCCGGCCTGAAGTACCTTGCCCCAACCACTAGGCTACTCCTCCACTCCTGGAGTTTTCTGGAATCCAGGTCAGGGGGGGACTCGATACATGGTATCCAGTCTGCGAGAGTGAGGAGAGGTGTGAGAGGTGTCTCCCACATTCTCAACATGAGATCATGTAAGATCTCATGGATAGGCAAGGTAGCTGCCTCCTTAGGAGCTTTGGGATATTGTAAAATCTCCAACTCCTTAGCTCTGGGCTCTGTCTCAGGAGTCACAGTAATGGACAACCCACGAGTCACCTCCCTGATGAAATCTTGAAAAGAGATATCTTCTGGAGGAGACATCCTTTGTTTAGGAGAGGAAGGCTCCTTCAGGAGAAGTATCCCGGTACCGGCAGAGCTATCAGAATCCTCGGAGTCCTCTGAGGATTCGAAGTATCGTCTGTCCGGATGTTCTTGAAGAGCCCGATACCCGTACCGACCGAAGTCGGTACCGCAGGTAATCGGTACCGGTGTATCGGCACCAGAAGGCATTGCATGACTGGGTGCCGGCAAAGCCGATACCAATGTCGATGCTATCGGTACCGGTACCGACACCGGTTGAATCGTCTGACGCGATTCCGAGGGCGTCGATGCCACAAGGAGAGCCGCCAGACTGCGTTCAATAACCAGGAACCTCTGGTCTATCGACGCTGCCAATGCCTGGGTTGAGTACCAGAAAGAGCCGGTACCCCAGAGCATGGCACCAGTAGTTCTGCCGAGGTCGAGGCCTCGAGAACATCCTGGATCCCCGATAATGCTTTGGAAGTCGAAGCCTCCCACCGGGGCAACTTTGCCGATATGGAACCCTGAAGGGCAACGCCAGAGACATCTCGATGCTTGGAAGGAGATCTACCCTTTGAGGACTGGCTGGACTTATGTTTAGTTACCTGAGATCCATGGGAGGAAGACGAAGACGAAGCCCTGGAAGACGTCGATGCCACCGAAGCTGCATCGAAGGGAAAAAGGGCACTGAGCTTGGCAGCTCAGTTCTGTCGACCCCTTTTGGACATCATGGCACAAGCCATGCACTCGGAGATGGAGTGGTCAGGACCTAAACATTTAAGACACCACTCGTGGGTGTCGGTGATGGAGATGGTACCGCCACACTTGGTGCATTTTTTAAAACCCGAGGCGGGTTTCTCCATAGTGGAGGAAATTTTGGGCCTAAGGCCCAAAATGGTGCATGCACCTGGAAAGAAAAGTTTGGAAATTTTTTTTTTTTAAAGGAAAGAAAGAAGAACCGGCGGTACCGGTGTAGCGTCGAGGAAGGCAGACGCGACCACAAAAAAGAAGAATAAGGAAAATAATTTTCTGCATTGACAGGAACCTGACCTGCTGGCTCCGTGGAAAATGAAGAACTGGAGAGAGGCAATTGGGAAAGGCGGGAAGGCAGCATGCAGGTGCTGTGGGATGCTCCCAAAAGCTTCCTAATTGGACGCTGGGGAGCGTTCCCGCGATACCCATATGTGAGGACTACATTCCTGCTTGTTCCTGGAGATCTGCATGAACAATGCACCAAAAGCACCAAGAGCAGATCAAAGTAAGTGCAGCCACCCCCCTAAGACAGCCGACGAAAACATGGACGCAAACCTGATTCTGCCCATCAGCCTCCTCCTCCCACAACTCCTTCCACTTCACACCCCCAAACCACTACCTACCCACAAACAATCCATGGCTTCCACCAGCAGCACAGATCTACACTCACCCCCAGTACACGATCTGGAACACACACAGAACACCCAAGCACAAAAAGCAAACAAACCACAGGACCAACACCCATGCAAACCCAAAGGATACACAGAGCACTAAACACCCCCAGTTGCAATCTCAATAGAACTCATCAACGCCAGATCCATATGAAACAAAATTAACACGATAGCAGACCACATAGAAGAGCAGCAACCTGATATACTCTGCATCACCGAAACATGGCTTTTCCCCACTGACAACGTACTACTTAAACTAGTGCGCTCCACCTACTCGGCATTCAACTGTCCATGTGCACACCGGAGAGGAGGAGGGGTTTTGATCATTGCAAAGAACAGCTTAAAGTTCAAGTCACGAAACGCCGCTAACAGTCCAATGCAACACCATTACGGATGGCCCTATGCCTCATCTACAGAGCACCTCATGCACCACCAGATGAACTAGCCTCCACACTAGTAGCGGTCTGTGCAGTCAACACAAATCACAAACCACTGCCACTATTAGGAGACTTCAACCTGAAATCTACCACCATCAAGGATGCAGAAGCTTTCCTTCTCGCAATGGGATCCTTACAATACACTCATCTGGTTAATACTCAGACACGGATCATCACTAGACCTCATATTGGCAAACTACCTACTTGACAGAGGTAACATATCAACACCCTCTGTCACACCTGTGCCGTGGTCAGACCATCACATAATTAGAATAAATATCGTGCCACAAGGGGGAAAGCACGATGAGAACCGGGACAACCCACCCACACAAAGAAGATACAAGAGCTTCGACAGGTACCAATTTCTACAGGACACTTTAACCCACCTGAACTCTGAAACAGACGATCTAGATGAGCAAATCAGAAAATGGAACAGGATCATCAATGCCGCCGTCAAAGTCACAGAATACAGACACAAGAAAACTCGAAGCACCAAATCACATCACAAACCCTGGTACTCAAAAGTCATACGAAACGAAGAGAGGGCACTTAGTACGCTTGAACGGCGATGGAGACATACCAAGTCGCCCGACACCCAGGCCCTATACCTATCAAAGCTAAGAGACTACAACAAACAACCAAGCGAAGAGAGAATACTACAAACATTATACTCAAATCCAACAACAAACCTAGAGAGCTCTTCGAGATTGTGAAAACCCTCACCAAGGAACAGAAGACAGAAAGCGAAGTGCAAATTGACCCGCAAGCATTTTCAGACCACATCCAAGAAAACTTTCATACCTTGTCACGACCAAAAAGCATAACCACCAAACCAACCACCTCCTCAAAAATCTGGCACAAATTCAGCACCCCATCCACAGAGCAGCTCTCACATCACAGCACTGAATACAAGCATGGCACCAACAGACCTATGCCCAGTGACATGGATTAAGGCAACAAAGACAAACTTCATACACAACATGGTGCACAGTTCACTAACCCAAGGAATCATGCCAAACCAGCTAAAACTTGCTACAATAAGACCAATCCCGAAGAAATCAATACTCGACAAGAACAACCCAGACGCTTACAGACCTATCTCAAGCATACTATTACTAGCAAAAATTATTGAAAAGGCAGTACAGTATCAGCTACAAGACCACATTGACAACTACGCTCTGCTGGACAACCAACCAACACGGGTTCCGCCCCAACCACGGAGTCAAAACACTCCTGTTACACCTCTTCAACAACATACTCCACCTCATCGACAACTGCAAGAATGGAATAATTATGATCTTCGTTGACATTTCATCAGCGTTCGACACAGTGGACCACAGAATGCTTCTAGCAAGACTACATAACATCGGACTACACGGAACCACCCTGAGATGATTCCACTCTTACCTAATGGACAGGAAGATACAGGTCAAGGTCGGCGCCAACACATCCCGACCCATAAAGGCCATGCAAGGTGTACCACAAGGATCTGCCCTATCGGCACTATTATTTAATTTCTACATTCAACCAATATGCAACATCATGATGGAATACAAAATACAATACACAATCTATGCCGACGATATCATGATATACATACCAGTCACCCTCAACAACCCAGACTGCACCAAAATAACAGACCATCTCACGCACATGACCAACTGGTTTCAAGACAACAACTTGACCATAAACTACAGCAAGACGGAGGCACTAATCATCACCCGAAACACCGACTTCGTCCCTCCACTCAACATCAAGGTAAACACCACAACAATACCCATAAAACAAGAAGTGAAATACCTTGGAGTGACCCTCAACAAAGAACTGAACCTACAATCAGACGCCTCAAGCCCCTCCTCTCTCAGGAGCACTTCCAAACCGTCTGTCAGGCACTAATAACCCCAATCCTAGACTTCTGTAACCCAATTTATCTAGGCCTAACAAAGCAGACACTCAGACCACTGCAATTGACACAAAACACAGCAGCACGCATAATATCCGGCACAGCAAGACAAGATCACATCACACCCATTCTAAAAGATCTCCACTGGCTACCAATCAGCTCCCGCATCAGATATAAGACAGTCAAACACATTCAAAATCAGACAGACATCAGCTCTCAGCCTACAACCACTCACACAATCCAACAGCAGCACACGACAGAGGAGGAGAGGCACCTCCAACCGCATCAACACACCAAAAGAATTCAACAAGTTACGCAAAGACAATGCAAAACGAGCACTATCACTGGCCGCCCCAGCAATCTGGAACTCTCTCCCAGAGGACCTACGATCAACAGACATCAAGCTTTCGAAAACAGCTCAAGACGATCTTATTCATCGAACACTATGGCGACATCACATAAGCTGCCCGCCAGACAGTACTACAGCATAACCCACCTCCCTGGACTCTTATGTACCTAGTATTGTATAATAGCGCACGATATAAATAGCCCACCAAGAATCAACGACACCCGACACATACACGCATTCACAGTCTCACTGCATGCACACACAAGACAGTATTTGTTCGATTGTTTGCTGTGTAGACCGCCTTGATTAAAGGATAAGGCGGTATAGAAATCCATTTAAATAAATAAAATCTCCAAGTCTGATGCCTGAAGCCAGGCAATGCGACGTGCATCAATGGCAATAGCAGAGGTTCTGCTGATTCATTCAAAGCAGTCAAAGGCTGCACTGTTTATAAACTTGGAGACATCTTGAGCATGCTTGACAAGAGAGAGTAGTTACTCACCTGTAACAGATGTTCTCCAGGAGCAGCAGGAATCAGTCCTCACTTATGGGTGACGTCGGCGCCGACGGAGCCCTTGCGGAGCAATTTTCCCCTGCTTTCGCAGAAAGCTTTTGGGAATTGCAGCGCACATGCGCGGTCCCCTTCCCGCCCAAGGATGCCATCTTGCTCAGTCTGATGACATAGCGGAAAGACAGCAAAAGGTTAGCAAAAATATGCAATAAGAATGACTGCAACTCCAAGGGGAGGAGGGAGGGTAGTGAGGACTGATTCCTGCTGCTCCTGGAGAACACCTGTTACAGGTGAGTAACTACTCTTTCTCCAGGACCAAGCAGGAAGTCAGTCCTCACTTATGGGACTCCCAAGCTTAAGGCTACCGGAGACCTCAAGCCTAAAAGAGCTCCCCCAAGCTCAACAGTACAGAGGGAAGGAATCTCCTCTGAATACGAATCCGGCCGGTAGCCCAACACCAGGGCCGGAGGGTAGGAGTTGCCTAAACCTCAAAGAGATTGTGGAGGACTGCCTGACCGAAAGCACTGTCACTGCGGGACTCCCTCTCCAGGAAGTAATGAGCCGCAAAGGTCTGGCTTGTAGACCAAGTAGCGGCCCGGCAGATGTCTGCCAATGGAACAGAGCGAAGATGAGCCACGGACACAGCCTTCGCCCTGACACGGTGAGCCGTGACTCGACTCTCTAAGGAGAGGCCGGCTGCCCCATAAGCCCAGGCGATACAGTCAGCTACCCAGATGGACAAAGTACGCTTAGAGACAGGCACCCCCAACCGATTGGGGTCAAAAGACACGAAAAGCTGGACAGCCTTTCTATGCTCCCGCGTACAGTCAAGGTAGAAGGACAAGGCTCTTCTACAGTCCAGGGTATGCAGAACAGTCTCAGCCTGGCTGGAATGCGGCCTGGGAAAGAAGGTCGGAGAACCACCTCCTGGTTGATGTGAAAGTGGGAGACCACCTTCGGAAGAAACTTAGGGTGAGTCCGTAGGACAAACCTATTCCTGTAGAACCTAGTGTATGGGGGCTCTGACACTAGGCTGGCGAGATCCATGAGCCTTTGGGCCCTGTCCAGAGGCAGGAAGGCCCGCGCCTGAAGAGTGTCCAACCTGGCGCCGATGAATTCTAGATCTTGAGAGGGGAGCAAAGTGGACTTTGCGAAGTTTATGACAAAACCCAAGTGCTGGAGCAGAGCCACAGTGCGATGAGTAGCCTGAGTGGCTTCTTGGGCAGACTGGGCCCTGATGAGCCAGTCGTCCAGGTATGGGAACACAAAGAGACCTTGAAGTCTCAGATAGGCCGCCACCACTGCTAGGCATTTGGTGAACACTCTGGGGGCGGAGGATAGGCCGAAAGGCAGTACTCTGTACTGGTAATGGTGTCCGCCCACAACAAACCTGAGGTATTGTCTGTAGTCTGGATGAATAAGGATATGAGTATACGCATCCTTTAGATCTAAGGAGCATAGCCAGTCTCCCTGCTGGAGGTAGGGCAGCAGGATTCCAAGGGTAAGCATTTTGAACTTTTCCTTTGCAAGGAACTTGTTGAGGTTCCGCAAGTCTAGGATGGGTCTGAGGCCTCCTGTTCTTTTCGGAATCAGGAAGTATCTGGAATAAAACCCTTGACCCCTCAGGTGGTGGGGCACCGGTTCCACAGCTTGTTCCTGAAGAAGACTTGCTAACTCCTGAAGGAGTAAGTCCCTGTGAAGAGGGAGTCTGGAAGGCTCCCCTGGAAAGTAGGAGGAAGGTACCTGGTGAAAATGAAGAAGACAGCCCTTTTGAACTATCTGAAGCACCCAGGTATCTGTGGTGATGTTGGACCACCTGTGGGCAAAGTGGACCAGCCGGCCTCCTGTGCCGAGAGAAACCAGCTGAGGGGGAGAGGCTATGCTGAGAAAGTCAAAAACTCCCACCCTGCTGAGCAGGGGCCGGTGGTGCAGGCTTGGGGGCTTGCTGCCTACGGGACCCATTACCCCGTCCCTTGGCCTGCTTTCCCTGCGGGGGAGCTGGTGAGGCCTGATACTGAGGGTAGTATTTATAGGCAGCACCTTTCCTCGGGTAAAAGGGCTTTTTCCCCGAGGCCTTCTTTTGAGAAGGGGCAGAGGTCTTCCTCGAGAGACGAGTCCTGGTGAGAGTCTCCGTCTCGATTTGTGCAGCCTTCTCATCCATGGGCTTGCCAAAGAGGTTATCACCTCGGCAGGGGACATCGACCAACTTGTCCTGTACCCAGGGCTCGAGGTCGGACGTCTGAAGCCAAGCCTGGCGTCGTCCACCGATGCCGGCCGCGGCTACTCGAGCCGAAGCCTCAAAACCATCATAGGCTGCTCGAGAGATAAACTTGGAGCACTCCCGAATACCAGTAGACAAGGATTGGAACCTCTGCAAAGGTTCGTCGGAGAGACCAGCAGAGAACCTGGCTATTTCCTTAGCCAGGTCTCGGAGATACATGCCCATGTAGAGCTGGTATGTCTGGACTCGACAAGCAAGCATAGAGCCCTGGAAGCACTTCCTACCGAGGGCATCCAGGCTTCGGGCTTCCCTACCAGGGGGCACCGAGGAGTGCATTTTTTGACTCTTTAGTCTATGCATGGCCGATTCCACCACCATGGAATGGTGCGGTAGTTGTGCCTTCTGGAACCCGGGGCTCTTGCGGACTCGATAAATGGAATCGACCCGCTTGCTTAACACCGGCGACGATGCAGGGCTCTCCCACATGCGGAAGAGAAGCCGTTCCAGCATGGGAGGAACCGGTACAATAAAGGCCTCCTTCGGGGGAGAGTCATATTGGAGGGCATCGAGTTCTTCGACTCGAGGCTCCTCCTCGGGATCCGCAGGGAAAGCCAAGGCTTTGGCCATATCCCTCACGAAGTCCGAGAACCGGGTATCCTCCGGGGGGGACCGTCTCCGAGGTTCGGACTCGGGGGAGTCCGAGGGGACACACCGAGTCCGAAAGGAACCAGGTGACTCTTCGTCCTCAGATTCCCAGGCCGACTCCTCGGAGGAGGAGTCGATCGGCTCCGGTCGGGCGGACACTGAAGCCATCCGCCCCGACGCTGAGGGAGTCGGCGTTGACGACCCCGGTCCCGAACGGGAGGCCGAAGGAGACCTCGACCGAGGATCGACTCGAGCCCTCATGGACTCAAGGATCGTCTCGGTCTCCGGGGTCGATTTGGAGGTCGACGTCCCGGCGGTCGGGGCAGAAGCACCAGCGAGGCCAGCGATCAATGCCCGCTGCTGGTCCAAGAAGGCAGACAAACTGCACTCCAAGGCCGTCAACCTGAGTCCGAGCTCAGGAGACCCAGCAGCCCCCGACTCGGGCCCCGACGGCGTCGGGCCCGACGTCGGGTCCTTCGGAAGCGAGTCCACGAGGACAACCGTACTTACGTGAGCGGGGAAGTCCACCTTGAGTCGAGGATGTTTCGACGGCCTCTCCGACTCCAAAGACCCTGGACGGGAATCGGGGCTACGCGACCTGGCCCTCGAGGAACCAGGAGCGTCCACCGATCCCGCCCTCATGGGTTTCTTCTTCTGATGATGCTCCCGGGTAGGAAACCCCCTTTCAGAGGAACTCCGACGCTGCTCAGGACCAGAGTCCCGAGATGTCGAAGCCTCTGACGAGGTCCGAGCCCGGCCGGAGTCAGAGAAGATACGTTCCCGCTGGTGCTGCCGACTCCTCAATGCTTTTGAGGACATTTTGCCGCATGGCCCGCAGATCATGGGGTCATGATCTGGGCCGAGGCAGCGGAGGCAGAAGTCATGAGTGTCTGTAAGAGACATACGTTTCTTACAGAGGTCACACTTTTTGAAACCACTGGCCGCCATTGGGGGAAAAAGGGCCCCTGCGAGGTCGAATGACCGGGCAGCCAGGGAAAAAGGAAAAAAGCGCGAAACCTGTCACGAAGGACAAAAAAACGAAAAATAAAGGACGGACTCGCAACCGGCGTCGCGAGTCCGGGCGGGAAAAGAACCGGCGTCGAACCGAAGAAAAAAACAGAGAAAAAATAGAAAAAATCAACTTTTCTGCGGGGAATCACAGGCAACGTCTGTAGGGCTCCGCGGAAAAAAGAAGACTGAGCAAGATGGCACCCTTGGGCGGGAAGAGGACCGCGCTTGCGCGCTGCAATTCCCAAAGGCTTTCTTTGAAAGCTGGGGAAAATTGCTCCGCGAGGGCTCCGTCGGCGCCGACGTCACCCATATGTGAGGACTGACTTCCTGCTTGGTCCTGGAGAAATCTGTATTAGGTCCGACAGCCTCCCTGTGGCCTAATGCCACTGAGTGCGAAGGCTCCACTGAGCAGGTCTCATATGTAGACGGGCATTCGGAGTGACATGGACCGTGGAGGCCATGTGCCCGAGCAGCTGCAGGAACCGTCTGGCCGAGACCGGTGACGTGCTGTTGAACCTGCCGGCCAGAGCTATGAGCCTGTTGGCCCGTTCCAGAGGCAAGACGGCACGCGCCTGCAGAGTGTCCAGCCGTGCCCCTATGAACTCGAGATCCTGAGAGGGGAGCAAAGCGGACTTTTCGAAGTTTATGACGAAGCCCAAATGCTGAAGCAGAGCCACTGTGCGTTGAGTGGCCTGAGTGACCTCTGGAGCAGACGGTGCCCGGATGAGCCAGTCGTCCAGGTATGGGAAGACAAAGAGGCCTTGAAGCCTCAGGAAGGCTGCCACCACTGCCAGGCATTTCGTGAATATCCTGGGAGCGGAGGACAGGCCAAAGGGCAGTACTCGGTACTGATAATGATTCCCTGCCACCACAAATCTTAGATATTGCCGGTGGTCCGGATGAATAAGGATGTGGGTATAAGCATCCTTTAGATCCAAGGAGCATAGCCAATCTCCCTGCTGGAGGTAGGGCAGTAGGATTCCAAGGGTAAGCATCTTGAACTTTTCCCGCTGCAGGAACTTGTTGAGGTTGCGTAAGTCCAGAATGGGTCTGAGGCCTCCTGTTCTCTTTGGAACCAGGAAGTACCTCGAGTAAAACCCGTGACCCCACAGGTGCTGGGGCACTGGCTCCACAGCCTGTTCGCGAAGCAAACTTTGCAGCTCCTGAAGCAGTAAGTCCCTGTGCAGGGGGGGTCTTGGAGGCTCCCCTGGAAAGTAGGAGGGAGGCACCTGGTAAAAATGCAAGAGGTAGCCTTTTTGAACCACCTGCAGCACCCAGGAATCGGATGTTATGGCGGACCACCGGTCAGCAGGCCCCCCGTGCTGGGCGGAGGCCCCTGGGGGGGAGAGGCTATGCTGGCATAGTCAAAAACCCCCACCCTGCTGGGCCGGGGCCTGCGTAATGGGCTTGGGGGCTTTTTGCCTCCGGGATCCGTTACCCTGCCCCTTAGGCTGCTGCCCCTGATGGGGAGTTGCTGAGGCCTGATATTGTGGATGGTGTTGTTTATAAGCAAACACCTTCCTCGGGTAAAAAGGCTTTTTCCCCGAGCCCTTCTTCTTCTGTGAAGGGGCAGAGGTCTTTCTGGATAGGCAAGTCCTGGTGAGAGTCTCTGACTCGAGCTCCGCCGCCTTTTCGGCCATGGGTTTGCCGAAGAGGTTTTCACCTCTGCAAGGGATATTGACCAACTTGTCCTGCACCCATGGCTCGAGGTCGGATGACTGAAGCCAAGCCTGATGGCGAGCCCCGATGCTGGCTCCGGCTACTCGAGCCAATGCTTCAAAGCCATCGTAGGCCGCTCGAGAAATTAACTTCGAACACTCTCGAATCCCTGTGGACAAGGCCTGGAACGGCTGCAAGGGTTCCTCGGAGAGACCAGCAGAGAACCCCGCAATTTCTTTTGCCAGGTCTCTAAGATACATGCCCATATACAGCTGATACGTCTGGACTCGACAAGCAAGCATAGAGCCCTGGAAGCACTTTCTACCGAGGGCATCCAGGTTCCGGGCCTCCTTACCCGGAGGCACCGAGGAGTGCATCTTTTGACTCTTAAGTCGATGCATGGCCGATTCCACCACCATGGAATGGTGCGGTAGTTGTGCCTTCTGAAACCCGGGGCTCTTGCGGACTCGATACATGGAATCGACCCGCTTGCTCAACACCGGCGTCGAGGCCAGGCTCTCTCACATGCGGAAGAGAAGCCGCTCCAGCATCGGGGGAACCGGTACAGTAAAGGCCTCCTTCGGGGGAGAGTCATATTGAAGAGCCTCGAGCTCTTCGGCTCGAGGCTCCTCCTCCGGATCCGCGGGGAAGGCCAAAGCCTTGGCCATATCCCTCATGAAATCGGAGAACCGGGTATCCTCCGGGGGGGGGGGACCGCCTCCGAGGCTCTGACTCGGGCGAGTCGGAGGGGACGCACCGAGTCTGAAAAGAACCGGGTGACTCGTCCTCCTCCGTGTCCCAGCCCGACTCCTCCAAGGAGGAATCGAGCGGCTCCGCGCGGGCGGGAGCCGGGGACCTCCGCCCCGACGTCGAGGACCTCGGTCCCGAACGGGAGGCCAAGGGAGACCTAGGTCAAGGATCGACTCGAGCTCGTATGGACTCGAGGATCGACTCGGCCTCCAGGGTCGACTTGGGCGTCGACGTCCCGGTGGTCGGGGCAGATGCACTGGCGAGGCCGGTGATCAATGCCCGCTGCTGGTCCATGAAGGCAGCGATACTGCACTCCAAGGTCGTCAGTCTGAGACCAAACTCAGAAGGCCCAGCAGCCCCCGACTCGGGCCCCGACAGCGTCGGGCCCGACGTCGGCTCTCCCGGAGGAGAGTCCAGGAGGACTATAGCACTCACGTGTCCAGGCGACTCCACCTCGAGACGAGGAAGCTTCGAAGGCCTCTCCCCCTCCGAGGACCCGGGGCGTCCGACGGGGCTATGTGACCTGGCCCTCGAGGGACCAGGAGCATCCTCCGACGCCACCCTCGCGGGTTTCTTCTTCCGACGGTGTTCCCGGCCGGGGGACCCCCGTTCAGAGGAACTCCGACGATGCTTGGAGCCGGAGCCACGAGACGTCGAGGCCTCTGACGAGGTCTGGGCCCGACCGGACGCGGGGTCAGAGAAGATTCGTTCCTTTTGCGACTGCCGACTCCTCAGCGCCTTCGAGGACATCTTGCTGCACGGACCGCAACTCATTGAGTCATGTTCGGGCCCGAGGCAGCAGAGGCAGCAGTCATGCGTGTCGGTAAGAGACATAAGTTTGACACAACGATCACGCTTTTTAAACCCACTGGCAGCCATCAGGGGAAAAAGGGCCCCTGCAAGGTCGAAAGACCGCGCTGCCAGGGAAGAAGTAAAAAGTGGCGGGAACACCAGTTGGAGAGAAAAAAATGTGAACGGGCCCGATAGGAGATATCGAGGCCCGGCGGGAAGAGGACACACGAACCGAGAAAAATAACAAGAAAACAAAATAAAAGAAAATCAACTTTTTCAGCGGCGACAACAAACTACGTCTGTAGGGCTCTGCGGAAAAAAGGAGACTGAGCAAGATGGCATTCTTGGGCGGGAAGGGGACCGCGCATGCGCGCTGCAATTCCCAAAAGCTTTCTGCGAAAGCTGGGGAAAATTGTTCCGCGAGGGCTCCGTCGGCGCCGACGTCACCCATAAGTGAGGACTGACTTCCTGCTTGGTCCTGGAGAATAAGAAAGTCCTGTTTGTCCTCAGGGAGAAGGGGGCTCATAAGCTCCAAATCTCCTGTGATCTCTTTGAGGAAACATTCCCATATATAAAATATGAGCTGATCCTAGCTGAAAGCATGGAAGCCTGAAAAGTTCGACACCCGAAAGCGTCAAGAGTCCTGCATTCACGACCTGGAGGATTGGATGCATGTCTCTGTACTTTTCATCCTACGCATGGCTGACTCCACTACCATTGAATGGTGTGGCAGCTGAGTCTTTTGAAAACCAGGACATGGTGGAACTCGATACATGGTATCGAGTCTCCTAGAATGAGGAGATGTGGTCAAAGGTGTCTCCCACATTCTGAGCTTCAAATCATGAAGAATTTCATGAATGGGCAGAGTGGCTGATTCCTTGGGAGCCTTAGGGTATTGGAGAATTTCCAATTCCTTTGCTCTAGGTTCTTTTTCAGGAGCTACCGTGATTGAAAGGCCATGGGCCACATCACGAATAAAATCCTGAAAAGATATGTCTTCCGGAGGAGATATTCTGTGTTGGGGAGAAGGGGAGTCTTCCGGGAGTAACACTCTGGTACTGGCAGAATTAGAGTCATCAGAATCGGAGGATTTGAAATCTCTCAGATCCCTATGTTCATGCAAAGCACGGTCTCAATCAATGTCGGTACCGAATTGGTCCGGTATCGATCTGTTGATGCCAGAAAACGTAAACAATCGATCTACGTTTACCTGTTCCACTCCGTTCATTAATTTATAGACTTCTATCCTATCTCCCCTTAGCCGTCTCTTTTCCAGGTTAAAGAGCCCTAACCTTTTTAGCCTTTCTTCAAAAGAGTATCCTTCCATCCCCTTTACCATTTTGGTGGCTCTTCTCTCAACCTTTTCTAATAACGCTACATCCTTTTTAAGATATGGCGACCAGAATTGCACACAATATTCAAAGTGCGGTCTCCCCATGGAACGATACAGAGGCATTATAATATCTTTTGTTTTATTTTCCATTCCTTTTCTTATGATACCTAGCATTCTATTTGCTCTCTTGGATGCCACTGCACACTGGGCCGAGGGTTTTAACATGTTATCCACAATGACGCCTAAATCTTTTTCCTGGGTGGTGGTTCCTAATGTGGAACCTTGTATCGTGTAACCATAGTTTGGGTTGTTCTTCCCTAGGTGCATAACTTTGCACTTGTCCACATTAAATTTCATCTGCCATTTTGATGCCCAGTCTTCCAATTTATCAAGATCCTCTTGCAATTTTCCACAATCCTCTTGGGTTTTAACAACTTTAAATAGTTTTGTCTCATCTGCAAATTTGATAACCTCTCGTTATTCCACTTTCCAGGTCATTTATGAATATGTCAAAAAGCAGCGGACCCAGCACAGATCCCTGAGGTACACCACTATTCACCTTTCTCCATTGGGAAAATTGGCCATTTAGCCCAACCCTCTGCTTTCTATCTTTTAACCAGTTCCTGATCCACAGTAGTACGCTGCCTCCTATCCCATGACTCTCTAGTTTTGCCAAAAGTCTCTGATGAGGGACCTTGTCAAAGGGTTTCTGAAAGTCCAGATACACTATATCAACCGACTCACCTTTGTCTACCTGTTTATTCACACTTTCAAAAAAACATAACAGATTAGTAAGACAAGATCTTCCTTGTCTAAAGCCATGTTGGCTGTCTCCCATTAGGCCATGACTATCTACATGCTGAGTAATTTTATTCTTTATGATGGTTTCTACCATTTTTCCCGGTACTGACATGAGGCTCACCGGTCTGTAGTTTCCCGGATCACCCCTGGAACCCTTTTTAAAAATTGGTGTTACATTGGTGATCCTCCAATCTTCAGGTATTATAGATGATTTTAATAATAGTTCACAGATTACTAATAGCAGGTCTGCAATTTCATATTTCAGTTCTTTCAACACCCTTGGATGTATACCATCCGGTCCAGGTGATTTGCTACTCTTCAGTTTATCAAATAATTGTAAAGCGTAGTTACTCACCTGTAACAGGTGATCTCTGTGAACAGCAGGAATTTAGTCCTCACATATGGGTATCATCGGTACCGACAGAGCCTGCATGGGAACGCTCCCCAGCGTCGAATAGGAACGCTTTTGGGAGCATCCCTCAGCACATGCGCGCTGCCTTCTCAACTGTCCCTCTTCAGTTAAGTTTGTAGCTGAAAGGATAGAGGGAGAGAGGAAAGAGAGAAAGAGGGAGAGAGAACTCCTAGAAGAGGTGGGTGGGTTGTGAGGACTAAAATCCTGCTGTTCCCGGAGATCACCTGCTACAAGTGAGTAACTACGCTATCTCCAGGAACAAGCAGGAATGTAGTCCTCACATATGGGGGACTCCCTAGCTGAAGATGCCAGGGAGATAGCCCCAGGAAGGTGCCACCGTCGAAGGTGAGAGTGCTTCCTCCCATGGATCTCTGGTATCCCACCAGGGTCGGTGGGTAGGAGTTGGTTTAGGTTTGAAAGAGATTTTGAGGAACAGCTTGGCCAAAGGCGGCATCCCGACGGGAAGCTTTATCTAGGCAGTAGTGTGCTGTGAAGGTGTGTACCGAAGCCCAGATGGCTGCTCGACAAATGTCATTGATAGACAGAGTAGAGATTAGTCGTAGAAGCTGCCATGGCTCTCACATTATGAGCTGTGACATGGTCCTGAAAAGGAAGACCCTTACTCTCATAAGCAAAGGATATGAATTGGGCAATCCATTTAGATAAAGTTCTTTTGGAGACTGGAAGTCCCAAATGACTAGGGTCAAAAGCTATAAAAAGTTGTGAGGACTTTCTATGTTGCTGTGTTCTTTGTATGTAAAAGGCCAAGGTATCGGTCTTGGATGCTGATATTGATGATTTGGACTTACCCTTGTGTTTGGACTTCAAGGATACAAAGAAGTGGAGGCCTTCGATGACATGAAAGCCACTGAAACAGAGACCAAGGGAAAGTTCCAAATTGTCTGGCTCTGTTTTGCAGGTCTCTCTCTCTCATTTGTTGACAGAGGGAGCAAGTAATGGGTTGGTGCTTGGGGCCCAAACACTTGAGGCACCAGTCATGTTTGTCTGTGAATTAAATTGTGGACGAGTACTGTATATTTCTTAAACCCACTATGTGGTTTATCCATATTTTACTGGTGATCTTCTGGTGAGAAGAAAACTCTACCGAGGCCTGTAGGCCTAAGTTGGTGGTAAAAACTGCAATAAAAAAATAAGAAAGAAAGAAAGAAAGAAAAAGTAAAGTATAAATGGACCGGTAGCAGCTTCGATGGTACCAGTATCTATGGGAAGGCAGAAGCACAACTATTGAAGAAAATAAAAGAGTTTTTCAGCCATGACAGGAAAGAGTGACCTGTTAGCTCTGCAGAAAATGAAGAACTGAGAAGAGGAGATGGGAAGGCGGGAAGGAAGACGCATCAGTGCGATGGAATGCTCCCAAAGGCTTTCCTACTGGACATTGGAGAGCGTTCCCACATGGGCTCCATCGGTAACTTTAACCCATATCAAGACAGCATTCCTGCTTGTTCCTGGAGATACAAATCTTTCTCAAAATGCTGCTCCAATCTTATTTGTGCCATTTCATATTAACATTTATACTACTGTTAACTGCTTTGTAGCCTTAGGAGAAAGATGGTATAGAAAACATTGCCTTAAAGTGACATTAACCAAAAAAGCACAGTTACTTACCTGTAACAGGTGATCTCTGGGAACAGCAGGAATTAGTCTTCACATATGGGTACGTCGGTACCGATGGAGCCTGCATGGGAATGCTCCCCAGCATCCAATCAGAAAGCTTTTGGGAGCATCCCTTGCGCCTGCGCGGTGACTTCCCGCCTTTCCCACTGCCTCTCCTCAGTTGAGTTTCATAGCTGAGACAGAAGGAGAGAAAGAGGAAAGGAGATAGATACAACTCCTAGGGGAGGTGGGTGGGTTGTGAAGACTAATTCCTGCTGTTCCCAGAGATCACCTGTTACAGGTAAGTAACTGTGCTATCTCCAGGAACAAGCAGGAATGAGTCTTCACATATGGGGACTCCCTAGCTGTGGGTGCCAGGGGAGATCCCATAAAATGCGTATCCCTGGAACAGGACGGCATTTCCCAAACCTGGATCCCCGGCATCCCCTGAGGGATGGGGGGTAGGAGTTGAATAGAGAGAGCTGTAGAGAAACAGCGAATCTAAAGACTAGAGAAAAAATGAGTCTTTAGAATGTATGTCAAGCATCATTAAAATATTTAATGAACTAGTACAATATAGAGCTTACCTACTGGATTGTAGGAAGTAGAACTGTGATGGAGTGTACTGTAGATGCAGTAGCGGAATCCTCAAGGTAACTTCACAGCAGTGAAGATGAAGTTCCAAACCTGGAATGGGCAGGTAACCCAGGTGTCAACTGGGGCAGAAGAAGAACGGCAGTTCTTCAATGGAAAGCTTTATGGGAAAAAGCTGAAAACTCTTTTAGGTACAGAGTTATTAACATTGAGGACTAAAAGAAGACGACTGACCGATCTGGAGAATTAGCCCAGTCTTGAAGGGAAGAGGGGGTATGAAAAAAAGCCCCTATTCCCAAGGAGAACTGAAGTGTACTCAGAATACTGAAGATGTACACCGTCTTTCCTAGCTGGTGAGAGATAGGAAGACATTGAAGTTTGATACTTCATAGACAGGGAGATCCTTAACAAAAAATAGAAGCTGTTGACATCACAGCCGTAATTGTGTGTATAACCGCTCCCACTTATTGAGCCGCATGAAAATAGGCAAGTAGACTGTCTGGACCTCTTAAGAAGGTAAAAGCTTTATAGCAGAGACAGTGAGGGAGATAGCAGGTAATACATGGCGTCCTATGGACATCTCCCAATGGGCATATATATATATATATTGAGAGAGAGATATATATAGATGGAGAGACATACATATCTATATATATGTGCATATATGTCTTGATATGTGTGATATATATATAGGCACGACTTATGCCTACACAGACTACAGAAATATGTATGAATAGGACATATACATATATGAAGACAAGTCTGAGGATACATGCCTGCAACTGAGCCCCACAAAAACATTCCCTTGGGGAATGTGATGGGAAAAGATTAATCTAATAATAAGGAGGTGAAAACCACCTGAAGATATATAGAGAATCAGTGGAATAACCAGGATGGTTGCGTGAAAAAACAGAGGATAATAGCAGTCTGGCAAGAGCACATCAGGAGTACTTTAGGACTCTAACATGTCCAAAGGACAAAAGAAAAACGCATAAAGTAAGATACCAGGATGACCCAGCCAAGGGACACAGGGGTATCAGGTACAGTAAGAGAGTATGCGTTGTCCAAGTGGAGCAGGAAAGCATAAAATGCCAAGCTGTAAGGAAAAAGGGGTAGATTACTGCAAGATTGGGAACTCCTTGGACATTCACGCAGAAAAAGCTTGTCTTCTGTTTCACAACAGGAGACAAGAGGGTATAAAGAACCCATATAGTCAGGGAATGATTATATAAGTTTTTTCTACTATATGGAAAAAACCCTCAGAGATAAAGTTCAATGCTCTGTAGCAAGGGCCCATAGTAGTAAGCTTCTCTGAAGATTGCAGAGAGCATTATGCAGGAGAATTATGAGATAAAACTGACTGAAGTCAGGTGTGTTGCCACATCCTAGGAAAGGATATGGCTAGAAGATAACTTGCAGTGAGTAGTATTATGCAAGATAGTTGAAAGTAGCTTGCAATGAGCACTAGAGTAATCACTGGAACTCCTGCATGCACAGCAACTGAACAAAAGAGCAGAGGGGATTCGCCTGTATAAAGACAGAGAGAAAAACAGACAAAGGGAGCGGAGATATTCCCGTCCCTGTCTGATGAGTTGCACTGAAGGATAACAAAAAAGTCTACACTGGAAAGAAAGAGAAGTGTTTCAGTATGGTACCAACTCAAGCAGGGGAAACCCTGGAAGAGAGGGGGATGGAAGGTGACTAACCATATGGTAAGTTAGCTGAAGGAAAAGATGTCCATTTGGGGACAAAAAACTATCATGGGATAGTTATAACCTCCCTTCGTAGTGGTAAGGAGGGGAGAATTTTGTAACCCATGGACAAAAGTATCCTAACAGCTTAGCATACTGAAAAACCAAAAATAAACCTCTGCTAAGAAGAAGTTAACTGTAGATTGCAACATATAGGAACCTATGGTTGCTGTTTATGATTAGACTGGCTAGAGTCTGGAGACCTCAGACTAGGATGAGATGTCCCTTGCTTGGGTACATCTGGAGGATGGGCAGGAGAAGGGTGAAACCTTCTTTTCTTAGGGAAAGGAGGTTTGGTAGGACATTTCCTACGTCCTGGGGAAAAAGAAGGCTTAGGATGGTTTCGAGAACCAGGGAAGTCAGTGGAGCAATGAGCAACCTGACGTAAAGCCTCTCTATTGAAGAGATTTTCTCCAGTACAAGTGTATGTTACCCAGTGTATGTTGTGCCCATCTGCTCAAGTCTGAAGCTTGCAGCCAGGCTTTACGACGTGCCCCAATGGCAATAGCAGAGGATCTGCTAACAGACTCAAAAGAGTCTAGGGAAGCACGAGAAAGAAACCAAGAGATATTCCTGCTATGATTAAGAAGTAAGGAATAGTCAGTGGCCTTAGGCTCTGACAAGAAAGGGGACAAAAGAGATAATTTCTCTGTGACCTCCTGAAGTGTCAGACTCATATAAAAAATATATGAGATAATTCTTGAAGCCAGCATAGAAGTTTGGAAGGTTTGACGTCCAAAGGTATCAAGTGCTTTAGATGCACTACCTGGCGGATAAGAAGAATGCTTCTTCTTGCTTCTTACCTTCCTCATTGCTGATTCCACTACAATGGAATGATGTGGAAGTTGATTTTTTTGAAACCCTGGAGAGGGAGGCACCTGATACAGAACATTCATGGCTGTAGAAGGCGAAGGAACCTTTAAGGGTGATTCCCATATCCTCAGAAGAAGATCCTGCAAAGAATGATGTAAAGGAAGCATTATATTTTCCTTATATGCAGTATCTTGGTCCAGAGTAAAGCCAGGAATAGGAATGGCAAGAAAGGTTGCCATGTCAAGGAGAAATTTCTGAAAAGAAGGATCTCCAATAGGAACTATTCCTGGGTAAGCTGAGGTTGAAGGAGCAGCTTGAGCACCAGAAGACATACTGGCCTGGTGCAGAAAAAAGATTCCTGCTAGATGGACAGTGATACTGACAGTTCTGATTTGAGGCAGTTAGTACTGCCTTGTCAGTGCCTGGGATCGATTCCAAACTAGGCATAGAAAGGATCAATGGCACCGATGGAACTGCAGGAATAGACATCGATACCGGTATCGGAGACGATAATGTCATCGAAGCAGGAATCGGGGGCTGCTGAAGCGGTGCCGAGGTAACCAGAGAGCCTTGGTCAATTATCCTCGGTACTGCGTAGTCGGAAATGAAATGGATCGGTTCCGAAACACGTCGGTACCAAGTCATCGAGACTGGATATCGATTCTAGACTCGGCATCGAAGGGAGCGAGTCTATCGATGCATGTCTAGAAGGTACCGACGGTGGTGGTGGTATCGGCGATGCCGATACAGGAAAGTCAAACGGAGTCGTATCGATCGGTTCCGAAGGTACCGAGGACGTCCAAAGACGATGCCTGGTGAAGAGTGGAACACGCGACACCGGCGCCGATGTCGGGGTATTGGTACCGCTCGAAGCCGATACCAACCCCGAGCATGGCGGAGATACAGGAAAGTCAATCTGGTTCGTATCGATCGGCCCCGAAGGTACCGAGGATACCAGATGACGATCTCAGGTGAAGAGTGGAACACTCAACACCGATGCCGATGCCGGGATATCGGTACCGCTCGAAGCCAGTACCAACCCCGAACATGGCTGGGATACAGGAAAGTCAATCTGGGTCGTATCGATCGGTCCCGAAGGTACCGAGGACACCAGATGACGATCCCTGGTGAAGAGTGGAACACTCGATACCGGTGCCGGGTTATCGGTACCGCTCGAAGCGGATACCACCCCCAAGCATGGCTCAGGTATGTTCTGTGAGGGGTGAGCCCCAGGAACAACCTGAAACCCCATAAATGCTTTGGAGCCCGAAGACTCCCGCCGGGGTTTTATTTATTTATTTATTTATTACAGTTGCTTATATACCGCACTATTCGGCATCAGCGCGGTTCACAGTATAACAAAATGACCAAAACACACTTCTGTTTGGTTTTACATCGAACAGGGGTATAAACTTGGATAATGAGGTCTTGAGGGCAAGGCCGGAGCCGTCATGCTGGGCATGAGACTTACCCTTCAAGAATTGGCTAGTCTTAACAGACTGTTTGTGGGTTACCTGATCCTGGAGAGAAGAATAAACCGGTGTCCTCACCTCAGGAGGAAAAACGGCATCGAGGGAAACTCGAAAAAGGGAAGGTCTTCTCCCAATAATATAGCCTGAGGTATCAGGGGAAAAAGGGTCAGGACTCAAACAGGTTAGACACCAAGCATTGGAGTCTAAAAAGAAAACTAAGTTTCCACAGTGAAGGCACTTCTTAGGGGAAGAAGGCTCCATGTTGGAAAAGGCCTAGTAGGCCCAAAAGTTAACACAAAAAACTGAGGAGAAAATATTTCTCTAAGTTTGAAAAAGAAAAGAATAAAGCACCGGCGGTACCGGTATCGGCGGGAAAGACAGCCGCGACCACAAGAAAATAAGGATTTTAAAGAAAAAAGTTTCTGCGGTGACAGGAGGACGTCCTGTTGGCTCCGCGGAAAAACAAAAACTGAGGAGAGGCAGTGGGAAAGGTGGGAAGTCACCGCGCAGGCGCGAGGGATGCTCCCAAAAGCTTTCTGATTGGATGCTGGGGAGCATTCCCGTGCAGGCTCCGTCGGTACCGACGTACCCATATGTGAAGACTCATTCCTGCTTGTTCTTGGAGATATACCTATACCCCATTTCTTCACCCATTACCATTGAAAATCTACACATGAACAGATAGCAGCAACCACCTAAATTCTATTGTCCTCATACACTTGTCCCCAGTCGATCACACCAGCATTTACAAGCGCTTTACCCGTTACTGCTACAATGGCAATGGATACAATAGTCCACAACCAAAATCAACATACCTCAGAAGACAGTTTTGTGACTGTTCATAGCTTTTCTCCTACAGAACACATTTGTGACTAGGTACTGGTCCAACCATAGGTCTCCTAACAATACAGAGTCACATTAAAAGAAAACCCACAGTCCAATTGCTAAGAATAATGCATATCTTCAGAAAAAGCAGCTCACCATTCTGGCTTCTCAGTTGCCATTCTATATCAACTAACAGTACTACTTCAGTGTTGATTGTAGGCTCCAGATCCATACTTGCCTGGTACTCCATTTGTTTCTGAATGGATCAGAAAACATATCACATAACTAGACCAATATCTGTGTGCTATTGGTAACTTGCCACCCTAGTATAAAATGATAGGATTATGGCAATATCATGATCACACTGATATAGGGCGAGCTCTTCTCTCTATACACTATGTGGCAAGTCTCAGACTACATATATAGCCTTAAGACTGAGAAATTCAGTGTTGAAGAACCACCACCATATCACCAAAAATTCTGCCTCTGTTCCCCCTGAAAAAAACATGAGGATAACTTGGAGACTCTACAAGGGACACATCCAAAGTCAAACGTCACACAAAGCGTCACAAGAGCGCTGACCTGTCAGAGAGACAATCTGCCCTCCAGCCGTGGCAGGGAATCGGAAGACTGTCTGCTGTCCCTGTTGCATCTGTCCAGCTGTAGCTGCCACTGTGGGGCCCTGCTGGCTGGAGATGGCCAGTGAGTGTGGCTGTAACTGAGTGATGGGAATGGTAGGGGTCCCAGGAGGCAGCGGGGTACCTGCCAAGAGGAAAAAGGTGAAATTAGACTTACCTGCTAATTGTTGTTCCTTGAGGAACTCCAGTCTAGTCCCGAACCTCTGGGGTTTTGCTCCTCCTCCAGCAGCTTGGAGACTGAGAAACATCATCCTTTTGATGACACCAGTATAAAGACACAGGATCTGCCTCCTGACTCCAGTAACCTATTGACAAAGCAGACTCACCGGAGCAACAATTAAGTAGTAAGCACTAACAACAAACTTAACATAACTTTACTAGTAACTTTATGAAATAGAAGAAAATCTTCCGGACACCTTCGTGTTCCACTTAAGACTTAATAATCTTCTCTGAATTGCTGAGATCCCCATTCCCGGTTAGAAAGGATATTGACCGGAACTGAATCCCTATCAATCCAATCCCCCCCCCCTTATGGGCTATAACCTTCATAGGAACCCAATCAGCTTACCTGTAAAATATTGTTTGCTTCAGGCTATAGTCCAAGGAAAATACTAGGGAGGGATATGGGACTAGACTGGAGTTCAAGGAACAACAATTAGCAGTAAGTCTAATGTCACCTTCCTTATCGTCCCTCCAGTCTAGTCCTGAACCTCTAGGGATTTAACAGAGCAGTGAACAAAAATCAATGGGAGGGACCTGCTAAACCAGCCTGAAGCACCGCTGATCCAAAACAGGTATCCCCTTTCCGCTTGTACATCTAGCTGATAATGTCTGACAAAGGAATGTGAAGACGACCAAGTAGCCGCCTTACAAATCTCAACTGCCGGTACCAAACTGCACGCTGCCCACGACATTGCTTGCGCCCTAGTCGAATGAGCTCTAAGTACTTCAAGTACTAATTTACCTTTTAAAAACGTACACGGATGCTATCGCCTCTTTAAGCCATCTGGCAATGGAAGCTTTTGAGGCTGCTTCCGCTTTCCTTGGTCCTCCGAACAAAACAAATCTATCCGATCTGTGGAAAGACGCTGTACAACTGAAATACTTCTTTAATGCTCTGCGAACATCCAGTCGATGTAACCGCTTCGAAGATGCACCAGCACTGCCTTCCTCAAAAAACGGTAGCAAAACTACCTGATTCACATGAAAAGGCGATACCACTTTGGGTAAAAAGGACGGCACGGGCCTCAAGACCACTTTTGTATCACTAAAAAACAGAAAAGGCTTTCTATACGACAACGCTTCTAACTCCGAGATTCTTCTGGCCGAAGAAATAGCCACCAGAAACACCACCTTGAGAGTAAGGTCCCTTCAGCGACGCCCTAGACAAAGGTTCGAAAGGCTCACGCACCAAAGCCTCCAGAACTAAATGTAGATCCCACGTTGGAACAACTTACCTACAGGGTGGCCGCAAAAGTGACACTGCCCTTAAAAAACATTTGATATCTGGATGACCTCCCATCGCCTCTCCTTTTATCTTACCTCTATAACAGGAAAGAGCCGCTAACTGCACTCTTAAGGATGCAGCCACCAACCCTTTGTCAAAACCATCCTGTAAAAAGGCCAGCACCTGAGATATTGAAACTTTAAGGCCTTAACCTTCTTGCCTACACACCAGGCTTTGAAGACACGCCAGATACAAATATACGCCAAGTTGATCTCCTCCGAGCCTTCAACAAGGTGGCCACCACTGCCGCAGAATAACCTCTCGCTGTCAACCATGCCCTTTCAATAGCCAAACCGTAAGAGAACTGAGCCATCTGAGGCATGAGCAGCGGCCCCTGGAATAACAGGTCACTGCACACTGGAAGCTGCCATGACTTGCCTACCAATAGCCTCAGAGCCGCATACCAAGGGCGTCGTGGCCAATCCAGTGCAATTAAGATCACCTGTCCTCTGAAGTTCTGTGTGCTGCACCACCCGACCTATTAACACCCAAGGTGGAAACACATACAGGAGTTGTCCTTCTGGCCAGGGCTGTATGAGCGCAACCAGACCTTCCGACATTCTTTCCCGTCTTCTGCTGAAGAACCGACTGGCCTTCACAGATTGAAACGTCGCCATGAGATCCATTACTGGCAGGCCCCAGCGGCATACCACCATTTCGAACACTTGCATATGGAGAACCCACTCCCCAGGGTCCACTCATACCCAACTTAGAAAATCGGCCTCTACATTTTCCACTCCTGCGACATGCACTGCCGACAACACTAGCAGATGCATCTTGGCCCACTCGAACAACTGCTCGGCCTTGGCCTCCAGCGCTATACTGCTGGTGCCCCCTTGCCGGTTGATGTAGGCCACCGTGGTTGCATTCTCGGAAAATACTCGAATGGCTTTCCCCTGAAGATACCACCAAAAAACTCAAAGAGCACGGATTACCGCACGCAATTCCAACCTGTTGATCGACCATATCTTTTCCTGATCAGTCCAAAGACCTTGCACGAACCTCCCTTGGACATGAGCGCCCCAGCCTGATAGAAACACTGCCAGCCTAAGGGCATTCCCTTTTCCAGATTTTCTGGCCGCAACCACCATCGAAGAGTTTGACGTGTCTCCAGCAAACAGGGTAATATCCAAGACAGACTGTCTGCCTGATGTGACCACCATCGGAGCAATGCTCTCTGCAAGGGTCGCATGTGGGCCCTTGCCGATGGCACCAATTCGAGTGTCGCTACCATGGTACCGAGTAACTGCAGATAGTGCCAGGCTGTGGGATTTCTGTTGACTAGAAATCTGCGGATTAGTTTTCTCAAACCTTGTGCCCGTTGATGTGGCTGAAACACTTTCCAGGCAGCCGCATCGAAGCGAGCACCCAGGAATTCCAGCTTCTGTGACGGATTCAACCTGCTTTTAGAAACATGACTACCCAACCTAGACTCTGCAAGACTGCTACCACTCTGGCTGTAGCAGCTGCACTTTTCTCTTTGGACTTCACTCAAATCAACCAATCGTCTAGATAGAGGTGCACCAGGATCCCATCCTTTCTCAATGCTGCCGCCACTACCACCATCACCTTGGTGAAGGTTTGTGGAGCTGTAGCTAGACCAAAAGGTAACGCTTGGAATTGAAAATGCCCCATTGGTACTGCAAATCTTAAAAAAACCTCTGATGCTCCTGATGAATGGGAATGTGCAGATAAGCTTCTAACAAATCCAGGGAGGTTAGAAACTCGTCTTTCCTTACCGCCACAATGACAGATCTTAAGGTCTCCATACAAAAATGGGAAACTCGTATACAGCGATTTACATTCTTGAGATCCAAAATTGGTCGACAAGTACCTTCTTTCTTTGGCACCACAAAGTTAAATGGAGTACCGACCGCAGCCGCATTAGTCTGAAGGTACCAGTACCACCGCCCTGAGGGAGAGCAGCCTCTCTAAGGTCTCTTGCACCGCTTCATACTTGGCTCTCGCTTTGCACGGAGATTGCACGTAAGAATCGGTCACTGGCCGTTGAAATTCCAAGGCATAACCCTCTCGGGTGACCTCCAGCACCCACTGATTGGATGTGATTTGGACCCAGGCAGGATAAAAGTCCCGCAGGCGACCTCCTACCCGTCCCACCTGGGCCCCTTCTGCTTCATTGTGACTTTCTAAGATTGAAGGAAGCGGCGACAGCAAATCCTCTGCCTGCCCCTCTAAAGCCTCGAAACCCCTGGTTTCTATAGGGAAACGCCCCCTTTGCACTTGACCAAACCTCAGGGAACGAAAACGATGAAAATCCCTCTGTTGCCTCTTGGTTGTCGGAGCCGACCGGCCCTGCTTCTGTTTGTCCTCCGGCAGCCTACCGCCCTTGGACTCTCCTAAATTCTTCACCAGCTTATCCAAATCTTCCCCAAAAAGGAGCTTTCCCCTGAAAGGAAGCTTACTTAACCTTGACTTGGAAGATCCATCTGCCGCCCAATTGCGTAGCCAAAGATACCGTCTTGCTGCTATTGCCGATGCCATACTATTTGATAAACCGCAAACCAGATCATAATGAATTGGCCAAGTAAGCCACCTCCAACTCTATTCTGGCCGCCTCTGCCTTCGCCTCCTTTATCTGTTCTCCTTGAAGCCATTGAGACCAAACGAAGGCAGGCTCTGGCTACCCAAGCTCCACAAATGGACGCTTGGATGGCTAGCGCATTTACGTCAAAAACCTGTTTCAACAAGGTATCCAGTTTTCTGTCCTGCGCATCCCTCAGTGTCGCGCTACCCTCTACCGGAATGGTAGTCTTCTTGGTAACTGCAGAGACGGCTGCATCCACTTTAGGGGACCTAAACAATTCTCGATCTTGTTCTACTAATGGGTAGAGCCGAGATATAACTCTGGACCCTTTCAGACCAGCTTCAGGCATATCCCATTCTCCTTGTATCATCTCCCTAATCACTCTGTGAACCGGAAAGGCCTTCTGAGTCTTTTGAAAAGCCTGCAACAATGGGTCCTCCAATGTTGTATCTTCTGCCAGACCACCAGTCGGCATATTAAGCGCCTTAAGCGTCTCCGATATGAGCGCCAGCAATTCATCTCTTCTGAAAACTCGGACCACTCGGGCATTTTGATCCTCCTATTCCGTGAGCTCTCCTTCCTCTAAGTCTTCCTCCAACTCCAAGTCCTGCTCCAGGATCTCCGAATGGATGCCTTCTGATACCACAGACTGTTCCGACCGCTCCTTTTCAGTCCTGATCTTCTTTGATGGGATTCCTATTGCTCCCTAGCTCAGAGGTGTCCCCGGCCTCTTTTCATCCAGTTCCCCCTCTGTGGAACCTGCTACGCCTCTCCTCTGCGTCCCACCGAACACCTGCTGGATCAGAGAAACGAATTCCAGCGAGATCGCTGCCAATCCCCCTGGCAAAGGCACTTGAGGAAAGGGAAAGTCCAGTGTGGAAAGCGGCCCCGCCACCAGCTCTAGATGTGGCATAGCGGAAGACCTCGGCTCTGGCATATCCAAACTGGCTCCTTTGTGGCCCTCAACTCCTTCTAGTTCTTTCTCCATAGAGGCTGCTTCCTGGACACAGCCTCTACAAAGCCTCGTCTCTGACACCGCTCCCCTTCTAGTACCACAGATGAAAAACTGTGGCCTAGAAGGCATCCTGCCCAAGCGGGTGTTTAGGGTACTCTTCTTGCCCTTTAAGGCTGATTAACTTCCCCTAAAGCGTCTGCTGACTGAAAATGCTTGAACCACTGAAAATATATATTTTTTTTTTTAAATATACTGAGGACACTCCCCAGGATCCCCCAAGCCTAATTTAGGAGAATCGTGAAAACTAAGCTGCCCCACCAAATTAAAAGCTCCTGAAAAACTCCTTGCTACAAACAGTTTCCGGCACACGCGTGTCCACCACGCAGCTCAGCCTACCCCCTTCTCCACACACAGCTTCCACACACACGGCTGTCGTTGAGCTTTTCCAGACAATCCGGGCCCCCTTGCCTTGCGGACCAAAGATGTGCAGCTCGGTTCTTCACTCCCCTCGCGCTCAGCCGGGATCATGGCTTCCGCGTCAGGGACGAACCGGGACTTCACAGGAAAGGCTGCAGCGAGCCACCAGAATCACTCTTCGGTGCTCCAAGACAAGCAGGTAAGCTTCTGCTAGCTCTGCTGCTGTTATGCTGCCGGCTCCTCACTCATAAGGGCATGGGACAGACACAGTGGATCCCTTTACAGCAACAAGAAAATATCAAAATAATCTGAACCATCTAATTCCTTAACAAATAGGGGTGTCCTACATGGAGTGGTGGGATCTCCCCAAAACAAAGACATGGGGAAGGGGGGCCTGCACAGAGCAGCAGGTGTACCTACTCTTGACACCGTACTGGGCAGACTAGATGGACCATACTGATCTTTATCTGCCGTCATTTACTGTGTTACTATGTTACATAACCAAATTCGGGAGCCAGATCCTTCCTCTCTCAAACTTACTGCTCCTCATTCTACCAAATCAAAGCAGGTTGGGGGGGGGGGCAACGGAAGGAAGAAATAAGCACTTCAGCACAGAAATTCTTAAAGAGGTATATTCTACTAGTTCAATCTTTTAAAAACTCAGCCAATTAAATCACTTAACTACCCTAACACTCCAAACTCTGCTTAATTGTTCCTCAAGTGAGCCCCTATCTCTGGGCTCACCAACCTCCAGTTGCTTGGAGGCTGAGATAACTGGAGTCAGGAAGCAGATCCTGTGTCTTTATACTGGTGTCATCAAAAGGATGACGTTTCTCAGTCTCCAAGCTGCTGGAGGAGGAGCAAAACCCCAGAGGTTTAGGACTAGACTGGAGGGACGATAAGGAACAAAGTCTTTATCAAGACCACCTCTTTACCTCCTCCATCACCACCAGCACTGCACACCATCTCAGGCCTGAGCAGGTCTCTTCACTAAACAGGCAAGGAAAGGGATGGAACTACTATTATACTGAATCCACAGCACAAGAAGGCCACAAGATAACTAAGCATTTATCAAAAAACGTTATCCTTTTCAGACAGCATCTCACCACCACCATCACCATGATACCCCTTGAGTATTTGTCTCCTGCCACCCAAACCACAACTGTTAACCACAACATCCATTTATCCTGATGACAGCCTTGCCATCAAGATAGCAGGACTGCCATAACTAAAGTCACTGCACTGTAATGTAACAGTCCTTTTTAGTAGTTGTTTGGGATGCTCAATTCTTTGACTTAAGGACCTTCATTGTTCCTCTATTTAATAAGTTAATGGACTGTTAACTAGACAAAGAATTACTAAATATTTCTCAAGAAAGCATATCAGATGATATTTGTTCAATGACATACTTACTTGCAGTTTCATTTATTTTATCCCCAAACACCATTCCCCAGGAGACTACTTATATGAACCACATACCCATTCTTCCAACCAGCCTTCCTATAAAAACTCTTTAACCATAGCACTATAGTTAGATTGCTCTCAAAACGCCTCATTCAGAATGCATATTCATATTCCAGTGCCATAGACATCACCCACCTCCCCTTATCCCAGTAGCAAACGCTCAAAGAACACCTTTTCCTAAATAATTTTATGAATCATGATACTGCAAATTCCTCAACACCACACCTGTTACCAAAGTATGATAGCTATATCTCTCCCAGCACCCTTTCTACAGAACTTATTCCACCCAAGAGTCCTTCGAGCAGAATCACACACCTTTAAACCTTTAAATTCCTGTTAACATACCATAATATTTTCTAGCTAAACATCTATACAGACCTCCTTACCCCTGTACCTTATTGCCTGCTTCAACACACCCTCTTGCCCCAACACTACATATGCATACATTTTTTGGTGCTGCTGTAAGAGAAATTTGTCAGTTTCCTTTCATCACAATCTTTGAAAAAGTTCTCATAATTAATGCGTTCTAGTTCTTCCGGTTTTGTCACTCACCTGACATTAGAGTAAAGCCTGTGGGCAGCTGCATGAGCCCCCCAGAGGCAACTGTGCCACTTCCTGCTGTCTTCAAAACTGTCCCATTGGCACTGGCGATGGTGTTGGGGCTGCAGCTTGCTGACACTGGTGCAAGATAGTTGCTAATGGGAAAGGAAGGGCCACTGCCAACTTGCATGGAACTGGAAGTGGTGGGGGCTGTCTGAACAGTAGAAGTCCCAGGCAAGTTAGTAACTGTGAACGTCGGCTTCAGTGGGTCCTGCCAAAGAAAGGAGTCAAAATCAATTCAATGTTTCAAAATACAGTACCATATTCTTAAAGCTTAGAATAAATTAAAGGCCATAATCTCCCCAGACACTCTTTCTAGTCTATACATTTTATAGATAGACTATGAGCACGGTAGTTTAAACACAACAGATTTAACAAAAAAAACAATACCTACAATCAAAGAGAAATTACTTAGAAATTTAAAACTGAGGGGGAAAATTGGGAAGAAAGGTGAAAACTTGAAAAATAATTTATATATACACATTTATTAAATGTTATTGTTCAATAATTTTAAATAATGTAATTACAAAAACATACAAAAATTATGTATATCAAAACCATGGATTACAGAAATCATTTTATGCTCACTACAAAAATGAGCATAAATGAGAGATTTTTGAAGTCCAAGGTGATTCTGTGGGACTGGAAAAACAAATACTGTAAAATGGTCCTTTGATTTTTTTTCAGCATTTTTGTAATTGACCTCATTTGACCTGTCAACCACTCCCTACAGCATGGGAAAAATCAGTATTTGAGAACTGCAGGTCAATCTACATGGTGTTTCGATGCAGAATTAAAGGTAAAAATTCAGCTTTTTTTTTTTGCTGGTTTATTCTTCATCCTGTTTTACCCTCACTTTTGCAAGGTTTCAGTTTACATAAGGGTTTTTTCTTCCTGTTTTAAAGAGATAGCCATAGGGCTTGGCTTGATTATACACTGCACCTAAACTATAGCCTTTCATTTATACACTTCACATAAAACTTTGGGGCATATTTAGTAACAACCTGGGTAGTGTGGGGCTAGCACATGCTATAAGCGCTGTGCTAAAAAGTAGCGTGGGACCCCAAGCTACCTGGGTAGAGCACATCTGGGAAGACTAGGGGCATTCCTGCCACAGCGCTGTTAAGAGCAAATGTTTGAAACCTGTGTTCGGCAGTTTTGCCACAGTTACCTGAGGTAACCGCAGGAGAAGGTTGTACCCACCATCTTGCAGTTAACACAGTGTTACATAAGAACATCATAAGAAATGCCAAACTAGGTCAGACCAAGGTCCATCAAGCCCAGTCTCCTGTTTCCAATCCAGGTCACGACTATCTGGCATGTTCACAAAAAGGTACATAGGTTCCACAATACTTGTCCTGGGATAAGAAGTAGATTTCCCATGTCCTCTAATAATGATTTATAGACTTTTCCTCCAGGAACTTGCCCAACCCTTTTTTAAACCCAGCTACGCTAACAGCTTTTACTACATCCTCCAGTAACGCATTCCAGAGATTGATTATGTGTTAACTGAAAAAAAAACCATCTCTTATTAGCCTTAAATGGGTTAGACTAACTCCATTGCATGTCCCCTAGTCTTTCTTCTTTTTGATGGTGTAAAGAATTGATCTACATATACCAGTTCCACTCTATTCATTAATTTATAGACCTCTATCATATCTCCCCTCAGCAGTCTCTTTTCCATGTTGAAGAGCCCTAACGTTTTAAGCCTCTCCTCATAGAGGTATCCCGCCTTCCCCTTTATTTTGGCGGCTCTTCTATGTATCTCTTCTAATTCTGCTTTATTCTTTTTAAGATGTGGTGACCAGTATTGTACGCATTATAATATCCTTGGCTTTACTCTCCATTCCTTTCCTTATGCTTCCCAGCATTCTATTTGCTTTCCTGGATGCCAATGGCATTGTCCGATAATATTTTTCTCAAAGACACAGAATAGGAAGCCATGCTGATCCTATGCTGTAAACTTTGAGTATAGGAAAACTCCAAACATTTGCTAGATATGCAAAAACTGATGGTAGAGAATGACCTAAAATGAAAGACATGGAATCCTGCACAATCCAATATATGCTACATATGTACATTAAAATATAGAATCAGCACTGCAATTGTTTATCATACAGGAGTAAAGACCTCAGAACCCCCCTGAAAAATTTCCCTGGTATCTCTAAGCAATCAAAACTTTTTATGAGATATATATGCCATGCTAGTAATGCAGCTCATATCCTCGACACCAGCTTGGGGCTTAGTAAATATATGTCTGCGTTTCATGGCCCCTTATCTAGCTGCAGTAACTTTGTGGCATTTTCAGTGGTTCACATATTTTTCTTCATACATGTGGCCAAGTTCTAATGGCAGGGGTGTTAATTTCTGGTTATATATTCTGTAGATGTAAGATTCTTTCAGCATACTTTTGTCATAATGGATTTAGCATTTTAACTTTTAGGGGCATGTTTACTAAAGAAACATAGAAACATGATGACAGAAAAAGACCACATGGCCTATCTAGTCTGTCCTTCCATAACATAAAGGTTAAAACTTAAATGCCACTATATTCATAAAAATAAAAAAGGGGCTGCGAGTATTTAGAAACATAGAAATATGACGACAGAAAAAGACCACATGGCCTATCTAGTCTGTCCTTCCATAACTACAACAGTCCCCTTTTTATCTTTAGAGATCCTCTGTGTTTGTCCCATGCTTTTTTGAATTCAGTTACTGTCCTCATCTCTACCACCTCCACTGGGAGACTATTCCCCGGATCCACTACTCTTTCTGTAAAGAAATATTTCCGCATATCACTCCTGAATCTATCTCCCTTCACCCTCATCCTATGTCCCCTCGTAGCAGAAGTTGCTTTCAATTGAAAGAGGCTCTCTCCCTGAACATTTATCCCACGGAGGTATTTAAACATCTCAATCATATCACCTCTATCCCACCTTTCCTCTAAGGTGTACATATTAAGATCCTTCAGTCTGTCCTCATATGCTTTATAATGAAGACCACTAATCATTTTAGTAGCCACCCTCTGCACCGACTCCATCCTGTTCACATCCTTCTGAAGGTGCAGACTCCAGAATTGCACACTATACTCCAAATGAGGTCACAAAGACTTATACAGAGGCATTATCACCTCCTTTTTTATGCTAGCCATTCCTCTCCGTATGCACCCAAGCATCCTTCTAGCTTTTGCCGTCACCTTTTCTACCTGTTTAGCTACTTTAAGATCATACACAATCACGCCTAGGTCCCGCTCTTCTTTAGTGGACAAAAGTACTTCACCCCCTATACTATATTGCTCCCTTGGATTGCTGCAGCCCAAATGCATGACCTTACATTTTTTAACATTAAAGCCCAGCTGCCAAATTCTAGACCATTCTTCAAGCTCAGCTAGATCCCTCCTCATGTTATCTACCCCTTCCTGGGTGTCTACTCTATTGCAGATTTTGGTATCATCCGCAAAGAGGCAAAACTTACCCGACAGCCCTTCCGCTATATCACTAACAAAGATGTTAAAAAGAATTGGAGCAAGGACAGATCCCTGGGGCACACCACTGATAACATCCTTCTCCTCAGAGTGAGCTCCATTTTACTTGTACTCTTTGTCGCCTCCCACCCAACCAATTTCTAACCCAAGCAGTAACTTTAGGGTCCATCCCTAGGGTGCTCAGTTTGTTTATAAGTCGCCTGTGAGGAACAGTGTCAAAGGCTTTTGTTGGTTGTGTGCCTTCGAGTCAGTCCTGACTCCTGGCGACCCAGAAGCTCCTGGGTTTTCTTGGCAGTGTCACCGGAAGTAGATTGCCAGGCCTTTCTTCCGAGGCAATGGAGGGTTAAGTGACTTGCCCAAGGCCACAAGGAGTGCTAGTGGGAATCAAACCCTGGTTTCTTGGTTACCAAGCCAGTGTTCTAACCACTAGGCTATTCCTCCACTCCCAAAGGCTTTACTGAAATCTAAATACACCACATCTAGGGCTCTCCCTCGGTCCAACTCCCTGGTCACCCAGTCAAAGAAATCAATCAGATTTGTCTGACAAGACCTGCCTCTGGTGAATCCATGCTCCCTCGGATCCTGTAATCCGCTGGACTCCAGAAACCTCACTATTTTCTCTTTCAGCAGCGTTTCCAATAATTTACTCACCACCGAAGTTAAACTAACCGGCCTGTAGTTTTCAACCACATCCTTACTTCCGCTTTTGTGTAAAGGCACCACATGGGCCTCTCTCCAGTCCTTTGGCACCACTCCCGACTCCAACGACGCATTGAAAAGGTCAGTCAGTGGAGCTGCTAGAATGTCCCCAAGTTCCCTCACTATTCTCAGGTGTATCCCATCTGGTCCCATTGCTTTGTCTACTTTAAGTTGAGATAGTTTCTCACGCACACAGTCTTTTAAAAATTGTTCAAGATGTCCTTTGCTTCTGTTCCTATTTGTGGGTGTTTTCTGAGGTCCTGCTCCTGGTTCTTCATCTGTGAACACAGAACAAAAATATTTGTTAAGCAATTCCGCTTTATCCTTATCAGCTTCTACATACTCCTCCCCTGCACCCTTGAGTCTGACAATACCACTCTTGCCCTTCCTCTTCTAATATATCTGAAAAATGTCTTATCCCCCCATTTTATTGCATTGGCTATTTCCTCCTCCTTTTGAATCTTTGCCTTCTTGACTACTTTGCTAGCTTCTCTAAGTTTTTCCAAATACAAATGCCTGTCTTCCTCTCTCTGTGATCTCTTGTATTTCATTTATTTTATTTATTTATTTAGATTCTCTTATATACCGCGCTATTCGGCATCAGTGCGGTTTACATTGAACAAACTGAAATTACATTGAACAGGGCATTATAACTTGGAGATAACTATTTTACAGGGAACATGGGCTATGGAGGGTTAAGTGGCTTGCCCAAGACCACAAGGAGCACCTGTGGGACTAGAAACCCCAGTCCTTCCGGCCCAAGGTTGCTGTCCTCTAGTGGGATTTGAACCCCTGACCTTCTGGCCTGAAGTACCTTGCCCCAACCGCTAGGCCACTCCTCCACTCATGAAGGCCTCCCTCTTTTTCTTCACATTTTCAGCTACTTCTTACGAAAACCATAGCGCTCTCCTTTCCCTTTTACCTTTACCATTTTAACAAAAAGGTTGGTTGCCCTTAAAATATCCCCTTTCAGAGACGACGTGATGCGGACAGGGTAGGGGTCGCATCTTGAGCGTGTCCCTATGCCCTCACCCTAAGCCGGCGATTTAATACCGTGAAAACTCACAATTCTTTGTCGAGAAGTTGGCTCTGCTGTTCCGGAGTGCCTGGAGAATATCCTAGTGCGGTTTGGGCGATTAGATTGCATGGCGACGGCAGTAAAATCGCTGAGAAGGGACCGGGAACGAGCAGCCGGCTCCAGTAAGATGGCGGACTCGGCATCGTTGCCGGCCTCCCCCAAATCTCCTACCACGTTCGAGGAAATGTCATCGGCGGTTGCGACAGCTTTACAGCCGCAGTTTGATGCCCTCCACAGTAAAATGGACGGTCTGCGCTCCTCTATGGACCAGTTGGGCAATCGGATGCATGAAGCCGAGGAACGTGTGGGCCAGGTGGAGGAGAGGACGGAGGCACTGGCTGAGGAAGTGGCGGGCCTAAAGTCCCAGATAGCCATGCAGGAGGCAAAGATTGACGACCTGGAAAACAGGTCGCGAAGAAATAACCTACGCTTCCTAGGGATTGCGGAGACGGTCCTTGATAAAGACCTACGAGGGTATCTGGGAGCCCTGGTCCAGCATATTTTGGGTGAAGAAGAACTTGGCGACACTCTATATATTGAACGGGTGCACCGGGTGGGCGCCAAACACGCGACCCTCGCCCCCGCATCGTTCTAGCCAAGTTCCTTCACTTCCCACAAAAGGAACGGATCCTGAAAGCAGCCCGGCAGAAGGGAGAGGTATTGTACAATAATACCAAGATCCGTGTGGCGCAGGATTATTCAATGGCGCTGAGTAGAAAGCGGCAGGAATACGCACCCCTCTGTGGAAAACTTATCGAGGCAGGTATCCGGTTCTCAGTGCAGTATCCCGCCAGACTCCTTGTGCTCTGCGATGGGGCCCACCGTGTTTTCGAGTCAGCCGCTGCGGCAGAGGATTATGTCCGGCAGATCCACACCCAAAAAAAAGCAGTGTCGCCCACCTCCAAATGAAATCCTCAGAGGCTGCTTGAACTTAATAGACAAAGAAATCTCTCTTTTTTCCATATAGAGCGGGGAACTTAATTGTAACCACAGAAGTAACAACGTGCTACTGTTGCGGCTTGATATGGAGCTGCAGACCTTCAGTAACTTTGTGTCTATTTGTCTTCCCCAGGGACGCCAAAGGCCTTATTTAAGAAGGAGTAGCAAAGTTTTTAGGTTACTGTTTCTCTCTTCCCTATTATGTGCTGGAAAAGTTTGGCCTGTTTATTTGCTGTGTTTCTGTTCTTTATGCTGGGGTTCATTTGGGGAGGGGGCCTTCTCACGCCGCTCGAGTACTAATCTGTAGGTGTCGGTGCCCCTCCGGCCATTATGGTTTTATTTATTTCTTTTTCTTTCTTTCTTGCTCCCTTTATCTAAAACTGCCGACGCCTCATGTTGAGGAGACGGCAGGTTTTCCGGAGGAGGCCGCGGCGGCCAGGCCCTGGGGTGCAGTGGGGGCGGTAGGGGAATGCCTGCGATGCGGGGGGCTACTGATACTTTGGCGGTGGACAGGAACCCGATCGGCAGAGGCCTCGGGCCTTGGGGTTGGTGCAGTGTGCTTGGCGGGGCCCGAACGGTAGACCAGCTGAGATGGTCTACTGTGTCGGGGAGGCGATCTCTCTCCCTTTCGCTCCCACTGGGTGCCCCCTTCTTGGATCATCGGGTAGAGTAGCCCAGGACTGGCTGCCATGGTGGGGGGTGGGGGGGGGCCATGCTGGATTTCCGTATGAGGAGGGGGCACAGAGTCCCAGGCCTTTTTTTTTTTTTTTTTTGGTTCTGATGTTTAGTTAGTGGGAGGGGGAGAGTCTAGTCCTCCAGGGTAAAGGGCTGTGTAAGCTGGATTGTGGCACTATGATCTACTTTAAGGGTGGGGTTAGGGGACACGCTCAGAGGGGTCTCTGGAGGGCTCCTTGGGTGGGGGTAGGTGCGGGGAGTCCTGTAGATAGGTGGAATAGGTTGATAAGGAATAAGGGGGGTTTTAGTGGGTAAGTTCACGAGTGGGTTAGGATAGAGGTAGGGAGAGTTAGGAGTGGGGTTAGTCAGGGGGGGGGTAGGGGGGGGGGTAGGGGGATTCAGGGGAGGTGGGGGGAGGGGTCTTCGCACTCCGAGCTCTTTGCATAGACTTGGCACTCTCTTCTCAGGTCAGGACGGTGGGGGGCTCCAGGCTGGGAGGGTCTCCCTATACACGCTTTGCTGGCAGTTGAGCCATACACATACAGTGATCCTTTGAGGGTCATAACTTGGAATGTCTGCGGTTTGGGTAGCCCGATAAAGCACAGTTACTTACCTGTAACAGGTGATCTCTGGGAACAGCAGGAATTAGTCCTCACATATGGGTACGTCGGTACCGACGGAGCCCGTGCGGGAAAGCTCCCCAGCTTCTTAGAATAGAAGCTTTTGGGACCTCCCACTGCACATGCGCACTGCCTTCCCGCCTTCCTGAACAGCTCTCCTCAGTTTCGAGTTTATAGCTGAGTCAACAGAGAGAGGACAGGAAGATAGATAGATAAAAGATACAACTCCTAGGGGAGGTGGGTGGGTTGTGAGGACTAATTCCTGCTGTTCCCAGAGATCACCTGTTACAGGTAAGTAACTGTGCTATCTCCAGGAACAAGCAGGAATAAGTCCTCACATATGGGGACTCCCTAGCTTAGATGCATGGGATCCCCTGTAAAGGTTCGCCATCTTCGTATGGATCTCAGGCATCCATTCTGGGAAGGTGGGCAGGAGTTGTTTAGGAATGGAACAGGTGCTTGAGGACAGCCTGGCCAAACAAGGCATCCCGGCGGGAGTCCTTGTCCAAACAGTAATGGGCTGTGAAGGTATGAACCGAGGCCCAGGTAGCGGCTCGACAGATCTGATCTATGGAAACAGAGTGCAGATGAGCCATAGAAGTTGCCATGGCCCTCACATTGTGAGCAGTGACATGGCCTTCCAGAGAAATGTTTTTGCTCTGGTAAGCAAAAGAAATACACTGAGCAATCCAATTGGAAAGTGTACGCTTGGAGACTGGAAGTCCCAAATGGGAAGGATCAAAGGCCACAAAAAGTTGAGAAGACTTTCGATGTGGCTGAGTCCTATTAAGGTAAAAAGCGAGAGCTCTTTTACAATCCAGAGTATGAAGGTTCCTCTCTGCATTGGATGCATGAGGAGCTGGAAAAAAGACAGGTAGATATACCTCTTGATTAAGATGAAAAGGCGAGACCACTTTAGGCATAAAGTGGGGATTCGTCCTAAGGACCACCTTATCATGATGAAATCTTGTGTAAGGTGGATTAGCCACTAAAGCCTGCAGCTCACTGATGCGGCGAGCCGAAGTGACTGCAATGAGGAAGATGACCTTCCAGGAAAGAAATTTCAAGGAGGTGGAAAACATTGGCTCAAAAGGTGGCTTCATAAGTTGACCGAGCACTAGATTCAAATCCCATGCGACCGGGGGTGGTCTGATGGGAGGTTTAGTGAGAGTCAGGCCTCTCATGAATCTTGCAACAAGAGGATGAGAGGAGATAGGTTGTCCATTTATATGTTTCAAGGATGCTGCAATAGCACTTAAATGGACTCTTACCGAATTCGTCTTGAGGCCTGCATTGGATAGATGCAGGAGATAATCAAGAAGAGAATTCAAAGGAAGTGCCAGAGGGTCAAGACCCTGCTGAGCACACCAAATGGAAAAACGTTTCCATTTGAAAGCATAGGAACGCCTGGTAGAGGGTTTCCTAGAGGCAGAAAGGATATCTTTCACTGGTTGGGAAAGATGAAAGTCTTGAAGGCTTAAGCCTTCAGTAACCAAGCACTGAGGTGAAGGGATTTGGGGTTTGGGTGCCACAAAGTCCCCTCCTCCTGAGACAGGAGGTCTGGCGCAGCTCCCAGATCCAAGTAGGATCCCTGGGAGAGCTGTAGAAGTAGAGGGAACCACACTTGGCGTGGCCAGCGTGGAGCTATGAGGATCATAGTTCCATGATCCCTCTGGAGTTTGAACAGAGTCTTGGGAATCAAAGGAATGGGTGGAAAGGCATATAGGAATGCCTGATTCCAATTCAGGAGAAAGGCGTCTGTAGCCTGAGCTCCCTGACACGGAGTTCTGGAACAGAACCGGGGAAGTTTGGCATTCCACGGACTTGCAAAGAGGTCTATGTCCGGGGTCCCCCATTCCTGAAAGATTCGGTTTATTTGGTCCAAATGTAGGGACCATTCGTGTGGCAGCAGAACTCGACTGAGCCTGTCTGCCCGAGAGTTTTGAACTCCTGGGAGATACACTGCTAGCAGGTGAATCTGATGCTCTCTGGCGAAGGCCCATAGTCTTAGAGCTTCGTTGCAAAGCGACAGAGAGCCCGTCCCTCCTTGTTTGTTTATGTAAAACATGGCCACCTGATTGTCCGTCTGAACTAGGACAGTGAGGTTGGCTAGGAGGGAGTGGAAGACCTTGAGGGCAAGGTAAATTGCTCGCAGTTCCAGAAGATTGATATGAAGGGTGGTCTCCTGTAGAGACCAAGTGCCCTGAGTGGAGAGAGTTTGCAGATGGGCTCCCCACCCTGTTTGGGAGGCATCTGTTGTGAGGGTTGCTTGGGGTAGCAATGGTTGAAATGGAGCCCCCAACAACAGATTCTTGGTGGAAGTCCACCAGTGGAGGGACCAAAACAGACGATCGGAGGTTTGTATTTGGTCTGAGAGCGCTCCTGACGCCTGAGTCCACTGAGTGGCCAGGGTCCATTGAGCTGCTCTCATATGAAGACGAGCATAGGGTACCACATGCACTGTGGAGGCCATATGACCCAGTAGGCGTAGCATTTCCCTGGCTGTCAAGTGAGTGCTGGACTGAGCTTGAGAGGCCAAACTCAGGAGGCGCTGGCCTCGAACATGTGGAAGGTAGGCCCTTGCAGTGATGGTGTCCAACTGGGCCCCTATGAATTCTAGAGATTGAGTAGGGATGAGTTGGGACTTGGGAAGGTTTACTACCAGTCCCAGATACTGCAAAAGGCTCCTTGTGTGGTCCAGGGAAATCTGGGCCTGTGACTGAGTTGGAGCTCGGATGAGCCAGTCGTCCAGATATGGGAAGACAAAGATTCCCATGCCTCTTAGAAATGCGGCTACGACTGCCATGCATTTTGTGAATACTCTTGGAGCAGAGGCTAGACCGAAGGGGAGTACTCTGTATTGGAAATGTTTTCCCTGAAACAGAAAGCGAAGATACTTTCTGTGGGATGGATGGATGAGTATATGTGTATACGCATCCTGTAGGTCTAGAGAACAAAGCCAGTCCTGACCCTGGAGGTAAGGAAGGAGAATGCCGAGAGACAGCATTTTGAATTTCTCCTTGAAGAGAAATTTGTTCAATTCTCTCAGATCTAGGATTGGTCTGAATCCCCCTGTCTTCTTTGGAATGAGAAAATAAGGGGAGTAGAAACCGGACCCTTGTTGAGGAAGAGGAACCTCTTCTATGGCCCCTTGGGCAAGAAGAGAGGAAACCTCTTGACCCAACAGGGTTAGGAGAGATGGGGGAGAATTGAATGGTCTCACCATATGATGGGGAGGAAGGCTGGAGAAATGAAGTTTGTAACCCTCTCGAATGATAGAGAGGGTCCATTGTTCTGTTGTGATTTGTTCCCATCTGGGAGCAAAGTGAACCAACCTTCCGGGTATGGTGAGAGGTTCTGGTTGTGTTAGAACCAGAAGTGGCAAGTTCCCTAGGAGCAAGTCAAAACCCCTGAGGGGTTGGAGCCTGCTGAGCTACAGTAGCTGCTGCAGGCTTAGCTCGTGCTTGTTTGGATTGCTGACGCTTAGCAGTATAGCGAGGTTGAGAAGACTGCTGGCCAGTATTTGAAGCAACTCTGGCCTTCTTATAGTAAGGCCTTTTAAAAGACTTTTTCTTAGTAGGAATTGAAGTGGACTTTGAAAGTCTTTCCAAGGTGGCATTTTCAGCATCCATCTGGGTGGCTTTGATTTGCCACTCTTCCCCAAATAAGTTCTCACCTGTACAGGGCAGATTCCGTAAGCCATCTAGAACCCAAGGTTCCAGATCAGAGGCCTGGAGCCAAGCAAGACGTCGGGCTGCAATAGCAATGCCCGAAGCCCTACTGGCTCCCTCAAAGGAATCATATGCTGCCCTATTAGAGAACTTAGAAACCTCTAAGAGTTGTTTCACTAGGGAAAGGAATCCCTGCTTTTTATCCTCAGGGATAAAGGGGGCAAAATGCCGCACCTTTTTGGCAAGTTCCTCCAGGAACATGCCCATATAGAGACTGTAGGAATTAATCCTGGCTATAAGCATACTAGCCTGGAAAATTTTCCTACCAAAAGAGTCCAAAGTCTTACATTCCCGTCCTGGAGGGGTGGAAGAGTGCCTTTTGGTACTCCTAATCTTCTTCATTGCAGACTTCACCACAATAGAGTGGTGGGGCAATTGAGTCTTTTGGAAACCAGGAGAAGGAGGGACCCTATACATGGTGTCCAACCTACGGGAATAAGGAGACAAAGTCAAAGGATTTTCCCAGAAATCCATCAGTTGTTCTTGAAGGATTTCATGGATAGGCAGGGTAACTGCCTCCTTAGGGGCCTTTGAGTATCCCAAAATATCCAGTTTTTTGGATCTGGGTTCCTTTTCAGAGGATGTGGTAATAGAAAGGGCTGTAGCCATATCTAAAACAAAGTCCTGGAAGGACAAATCCTCTGGAGGGGACATTCTCCTTTTAGGAGAAGAGGGCTCCTCAGGTAAGTTGAGTGAAAACTCAGCAGAATCATCAGAGGAGTGAAAATCCTCAGAGGAATCGGTGCTTTCCTCTAACGCACGATACGCGTACCGATCGGTATCGATATCGGGCGTATCGGGTATGGAACCGGTATGGAGCGAAAGCCCATACGGTACCGACTTGCGTTTAGAGGTGGACGGCCTCGATACCGGCATGGCGGACGATACCGGTATCGGGCCCGGAACCGCTGAAAGCGGAACCGATGGCGTTGCAGCTTTAATGAAAGCCATGACGGCCTGCTGCATGGACTGTACAGTATCGCCCATGGACGCCATAGCTGCCTGGATGTCGGTACCGGAGTGACCCGGTACCCCAGAGCAGGCTAACAGGTGATCTGTCGAGGCCGTAGCATCGATATCAACCTGAGACCCCTGAATTGGCGTTTTTGGAAGTTGGACTTCCCGCCGGGGTTGTTTGGCTGGGGCAGGGTCCTCAAGTTCTAAGCTAAGAGCCTCTCGATGCTTTGAAGGAGATTTGCTCTTTGAGGACTTGCCCACAGAAGGTTTGGTTACCTGAGATCCATCCGGAGAAGAAGACCTGGATGACTGTGATGCTGTATTCTCTGAAGCAAACAGCACATGGAATTTGTTGGCCCGGTTCTGCAGCCCACGTTTAGACATGTGGGAGCAAGATGGGCAGTCCGGTATGGAATGGTCAGGCCCCAAACATTTCAGACACCATTCATGGGTGTCTGTGACTGAAATAACAGCATTACATTTGGTACACTTCTTAAATCCAGGGGCTGGCTTCTCCATGAGGAGAAATTGAGTAGGCCGAGAGGCCTCTCTGAAGTGACCAAAAAGCTAAAAAATAAGAAAAAAGAATTATAATTTTTTAAAGAAAGAAAGAAAAGACCGGCGATACCGGTATCGGTATGGGGAAGGCAGGTACGCGGTCTAAAGAAACAAATAAAATAACAATTTCTTCAGCGGTGACAGGAACACGACCTGCTGGCTCCGCGGAAAAAGAGAAACTGAGGAGAGCTGTTCAGGAAGGCGGGAAGGCAGTGCGCATGTGCAGTGGGAGGTCCCAAAAGCTTCTATTCTAAGAAGCTGGGGAGCTTTCCCGCACGGGCTCCGTCGGTACCGACGTACCCATATGTGAGGACTTATTCCTGCTTGTTCCTGGAGATAGCGATATAAAGTATTGAAGGCGCTGGCCAGACAACGCTGTGATATTGCGATACTTCAGGAAACCCACCAAACAGCTGAAGAACATGCTAAATTAGGCCGGGACTGGGTAGGCCAGGTGTGGGGTGTGCCTGCACGGGGGAAGAAGGGAGGGGTGGCCATTTTAATTCATCAGAGGGTGCGTTTCTCGCTAAATCGACAGGTGGCCGACCCCGACGGACGATTCTTGTTATTGTGGGGCGTGCTGGAAGATCGTGAGATAATACTAGGGAATGTGTATGGTCCCAATAAGTTAGACCGGGAGTTTTTTGATCGTCTTGCGGCTAAGGTGGAACAATTGCCAGATGTACCGTTACTATTGGGGGGGGACTTCAATGGGGTGCTCGAAGTGCATTTGGATACCTCCAGTGGCAAGGGGACGAGGGATAGACTGCTCGGCTCCCAAGTGTTACAATGCTTTCGGAAGCGTTTGGGTTTGATAGATCCGTGGAGAGTCTTACATCCATCTGAGAAAGACTTTACCCACATCTCGAGGGCACATGGGACCAGCGCGAGAATCGATTATGTTTTATTTTCGGCAAATGCCTTTGCACAGGTGGAGGAGGCGCAGATAGGTCCTCTGGAGCTTTCTGATCATGCCATGGTTTGGGTTGAGATCCACTGGGGGGGTGATGCTGGAGTTTCTTGTATATGGTGGTTCCCCACTGAGTTATATAAAGACAATCATTTCCGGCACTTTTTGGGTCAACGCTGGCGTGATTTTGAGCTAAATCATCAGACACACCGGGAGGACCCTGAGTTGGTTTGGGAAACTGCCAAGGTGGTCTTGAGGGGTGACATTATTGGATTTGCCGCTCGGAAACGCAGATTGTTGGCGGAGCAGATTGTTCGGTTGGAGCGACAAGTTTCCCATGCGCGGGTGCTCAGTGGTCACTCACCCACAGTGTCGAATAGAAAACGGCTCTGGGAGCTTCAGGTAGCCCTTAATGAATTGCTACATCAGCGTGCCAAGAAATCTCTGTTATATTATAAATATCGATTATACTGCTTTGGGGACAGACCGGGGAAGCTATTAGGACGCTGTTTGCGGGGTCCGAGGGGAGGGAAGGGGGTAGCGGCTCTTCGGGATGAACATGGGAAACTTCACAACGGCGAATAGTGCACTCTTCAAAAAAATTTTCCAAACACTCTATACGGCCGATGAAACTAACCCTTCTACTATGGAGGCTTACCTTCAAGGGTTGCAGCTCCCCCAGGTAACGGAGATGCAACGGGTACAACTGGGACAACCAATTACCTTAAAGGAGTTCCAGTCTGTAATTGCCCATGCCAGTTGCTGTAAGACACCGGGCCCCGATGGCTATGGGGCTGAGTTTTACAAACTCCTGTCCGATGGGGTGGGTCCTCTGTTGGTGGATACCTACCAGCAGCGTATAGAAGGGGGTGGTAGGCGGTGGGGAGATAATCAGGCCTATATCACGTTGATACCCAAGCCAGCTAAAGACCCGTTGCAGGCGGCCTCTTATCGACCGATATCTTTGCTGAACTTTGACGCAAAGCTGTTGGCAAAAATCTTGGCCGAACGGCTGGCGGGAGTACTGGGTGATATAGTGCATGAATCTCAGGTGGGATTTGTGCGTGGTCGGTATGCGGTTCGTAATATCCGTCGAATTTTAACTTCCTTGGAGTGGGTGCATAGCCACCAATTGCAATCCCTCTTGGTGAGTTTTGACGCTGAAAAAGCGTTTGATAGGGTTGACTGGACCTATCTGGACCACTTGTTGCCGATGTATGGTTTCGGACAGGCTTTTTGTGCTATGGTGAAGAGTTTATATGACACCCCCACGGCCAGGGTATTGTGTAATGGGGTATTATCAGACCCCTTCCCATTATATCGGGGCACTAGGCAGGGCTGTCCACTGTCCCCCTTATTGTTTGTTTTGTCCCTCGATCCTCTTATACGCAGTATAGAAATGGACCGACAGATTTGTGGGATTGAGATAGGCAAACAGGGATTCAAGGTGTCGGCTTTTGCCGACGACATGCTTGTACATCTTTTGGCGCCGCGAGAATCATTGCCGCGATTGCTGACTGAGTTCCAGAGGTTTGGTAGTTTCGCTGGCCTTTGGATAAATGCCGATAAGTCGGAGGCTTTAGATGTTTCGGGGAGGTTGCGGGACAGATGGGGGGCGGTATTTCCCTTGAAATGGGCCGAGCATGGGTTTAAATATCTCGGTATCATTTTAACACGGTTACCACAAGATTTATATTATACGAACTTTGAGCGAGTCTTGTCTGGGATGCGGCGTCAACTGCGAGCATGGAACCCGCTCCCCCCCTGGCTCTCTTGGGGAGAATTGCTGCAGTTAAAATGGTGGTTTTACCACGTATACTTTATTGGCTTCAAACCTTGCCGGTCTGGTTACTCCGAAGGGATTTACTTAAAATGGAACGGGAGATACAAGGGTTCCTGTGGAAGGGGGCCCGAGCGCGGATTCCGATCTCTCGTATGATTGGTAGGTGGCGTAGGGGTGGCTTGGGGCTCCCCGATTTGCGACTTTATGCCTTGGCCTGTCAGGTGCGGCATATTGGAGACTACCTCGGGGGAACCGATGTCTACACATCCCGAGATTTGGAGGCGGCGCTGGTGGCTCCTTTCTCCCTCGTAGGGGCCTTACATGTCAAGAGTCTACATTTGCCAACACGACTTACGCGAAATACGCTGCTAAACGCGCTGCGGCATACGTGGAGACAATTAAACAGCTTTTGGCAACGCAACTGGCAGGTCTCTAGTTGGTTACCCATACGAGGCAATGTGCATTTTCTGCCCGGTTCGGATTCGAAAGTTTTTCGGTTCTGGTATCGGCAGGGACTATACTATATAGGGCATGCGGTAGATCTTACGGGTAAGTGCAAGCCGTTTCTGGAATTATGCGAGGTGTACCAGCTACCCAGCACTCATTACTTTGCATACCTTCAGCTCTCACACTATGTGGCTACCCTACCCCGGGACGAATTAGGGGAAGACCGGTCGAAGCAGATTATTGAATTTTTGGAATTGGGGGGGGAAACACCCCTGACGATAGCTGGGCTGAAAGCTAAGCTGGAGTGCTTTGGGGTGGTGCCGGACTATGGGAGGGCCGAGGCAGCCTGGGGTGGAGAGTTGGGATGGGAAATTCCACCCGGTACGATTTGTACGGCGGTGGGGCGGATAGTGGAACTGCTGGAAGGAGCGCGTTGGAGGGAAATCCAATATAAAGCCTTAACTCGTGTGTATTTCTCCCCGAGACGTGCGTTGCAGAGTTGCATTACACAGGATGGGTCTTGCCCCAGGTGTTCTATGCTCTTGGCCACCCTATCTCACATGTGGTGGCAGTGCAGGCGCATCCTTCCGTATTGGTCCCAAATTCACCGCTATCTTATGAGAATATTACAGCAAAGATTTCCCTGGACCGGAGGTTTAGTTATCCTGGATCAAATGCATCCGACTCTACCCTCCGGGAGATGGGAGCGCTTATTAGTGCGTAAAGCATGTTTGGTGGGGAAGGGTCCGATTTTACATAGATGGAGAGACCGAGACCCACCCACGTTTACGGAGTGGCGCAATAATTTTCACCAGCTGCTGCTGGCGGAGCGCTGGAGGGCTAGAGGTTCAGTGAAGAGATGGTCTACTTTTCTGCTGATCTGGGAACCCTATATTCAGACTTTGGGCTCCCGCTGCCGGAGCGAAATAGTAAATGTAGGATGTTAAGGCATGGACTATGGGGTGCGGAGGGTGCCCAGGACTGTGCTGAGAGGGGTGTTGCTGCAGTGTCGTGGAGCTCGGGGTGCGAAGACGGGGAAGGGGGGGATAGGGGTTCGGGGGGGGGATGGGGAGGGGGGGCTGTTAGGATTTTCAAAAAAGGGGAAAAATGTTTAACCATGACTGCATTCCGTTTTTTTTGTTCCTTCTCTTACTGTGTTTGCTACGGCGACATAACTGTCTCTTGTCTTGGCCTCGGAGGAGATAAGATACCACTCCCCGGTGGCTTACTGTTCTGTACTGTATTGGATGTTATGTTGCTGTTGGTTAAATAAACAAAGAATAAAAAAAAAAAAAGAATTATCAAAAAATATCCCCTTTCAGTTTTTCCCCACTGTTTTTCTACATCCCTCAGCTGTTCCCATCCAACTAACGACTCCCTGAGGTATTGACCCATCTTCGCAAAGTTAGTCTTCCTAAAGTCTAAGATCCTCGCCTTTGAATGGATTCTAACAGCCCTAGTCCTAATACTGAACCACACCATCTGGTGATCACTGGATGCAAAATGATCTCCCACTACAACATCAGAAACACTTTCACCATTGGTAAGCACCAAGTCCAGTATAGCCCCTTCACGTGTGGGGTCTGTTATCAATTGCCTGAATAGTTCTCCCTGTAGAGAATCCAGGATCTCCTTACTTCTAGATGATACTGCAGCAGAAATGTGCCAATCAACATCTGGCATATTGAAATCAGTAGCACTTCCCCTTTCCTAGCAATGCTGTGCATGTCTTCAATTAACTCTGTCCACCTCTTCCTCTTGTGAGGGAGGTCTGTATATCACACCAATGTAAATAGATTTCCCTTTCCCTCTTTCTAGTTTAACCCACAATGCCTCCCCTCTCCCTTTTAAGCTCTGTAATTCCAAAGCTTTAATAGTAGTTTTTACATATAGTGCCACTCCTCCTCCCCTACTTGTTTATGTAGTGTTTATATACCGCTTTTCTCCGGATCAAAGCGGTTTACGTAAAAGTCATACATCAGGTTTACATTAAAACATGCAAACTATATACCGTATGGAGAAATTTCACTTACCGTTAATTTCCTTTCCTGGAATACTGCTAGACCAGTCCAAACGGGTTATGCACCCCTGCCAGCAGATCTTGGAGACAGAGAATTCTACCAGAGCTCTGATAGGCTGGAGCCTGGTGATATAATCCTACCCCTAGGGGTCTCCCTCAGTTACGTCCACAAGCTAATGCAACATGAACTGTAACATCACCCCAGAGGGTCTCAAGTGAACTATATACAAGGGAGCCGAAGAACTCCCTAGAGCTGAAAACAGTATCCACCTACGAACCCATGGACTGCCCATGGCGAGGCATACCGGCAAAGAGAAGAACCGTGGTCGGCGGCTGCACCGCACCAGCGGCACTCCAACCAACAGCAGGGCGGGTCCTGGATTGGTCTAGCAGTATTCCAGGAAAGGAAATTAACGGTAAGTGAAATTTCTCCTTCCAGTTCATACTGCTAGACCAGTCAAGACAAAGGCACAGTACCCAAGCTACCTGCATTCAAGGGGGGGCAAGGCCGCCGAACGGACCTCCTGACGGGCATGAACGTCCAACCTATAATGACTGACAAAGGTGGACAGCGACGACCAAGTCGCCGCCCGGCAAATATCGAGAGGAACTACATGAGACCTCCCGGCCTACAAAGTTGCTTGCGCCCGAGAGGAGTGAGCACCGAGTCCCGGTGGAGCTGGCTCTCCCAGAAGAAGGTACGCCGCCTCAATGGCCTCCGTAACCCATCTAGAAATGGTAGATTCAGAGGCTGCGGATCCCCGACGAGAACCCGCGAACAAGATAAAAGAGCAACAGTCATATGGAAGGGTTCCGCGACCCCCAGATACCGAAAAAGAACCTTCTTAAGGTCCACCGCCCGCAGCGGAGACCGACCACTGTCACACTGCGCCTTTGTTAAAGACAGAAAGAAAAGAGGCTGGTCAACAGCGAACGGCGTCAGCACTTTGGGCAACAAAGGAAGGGACAGTTCTCAGAGAAACGCCTTCGGAGGAAAACGAGAGATAGGGATGTCGACACGAGAGAGCCTGGAGCTCAGAAAGACGGCGTGCCGAAGTTATGGCCACCAAGAAGACTGCCTTCAGAGTCAAATCTAGAAGAGAACATGCCCTCAGAGGCTCAAAGGGAGGAGCAACGAGGGCACAGAGGACAAGCACGAGAGCTCACGCCTGTACAGGCGAACGCAGAGGAGGCCGGAAGGCCTAACTCCGCGGAGGAACCGAGACACGTCCAAATGCGAAGCTATCGATCGCCCCGCTACAGGACCCCGAAAACAAATTGAGGCGACCACTTGTACTCGCAAGGAATCGAGCGCTAATCCCTTATCCACTCCGGCCTGTAAAAAGGACAGGATATCTGGAACACCGCAACGCCAGGGTGAGAGGTTATTTCGCGAACACCAACCATCAAGAGACGCCAAACCCGAGCGTAAGTCAGCGTCGTGGTAGACCGCCACGCCGTGAGAAGCGTCATGACCACGCTAGGCGAATAGCCGTAGCGAGCAAACCGGCGGCGTGGAATTGCCAGGCCGTAAGCGAGTAAGGAGCCGGGTCTTCCATCTCCACCGGTCCCTGAATCAGAAGGCCAAGAAACGCCTCGAGGCGGAGCATCGACGCCCCAGACAGACGGAAGAGATCCGCATACCATGGTCCGCGAGCCCAATTCGGAGCCAGCAGGAGTACAGGGTCGCGACGGTCTCGGAGCCGCTGGAGAACCATGTATATCACGGATCAGGGAGGGAAAACACACAGGAGAAGATGAATCAGCCACGGTTGAGAGAGAGCATCTATGCCGAGCGTTCCCTCGTCCCTCCAATGGCCGAAGTACAGCGAAGCCGTGGCAGTCTGCGCCGTAGCCATTAGATCCATGGTCAGTAGTCCCCACAGGTGAACAATGGACCGGAACGCATCCGGCTGCAGAGCCCAGCCCCCGGGCTCCAGAGAGTGCCGGGTGAGAAAATCGGCCTACACATTGTTCACGCCTGCGATGTGCTGTGCCGACAGCATGAAGATGTTCCTCCGCCCATGGGAGGAGCAAACGCCTCCGGACTCTTCCACCCTGCCGGTTGAGGTATGCCACCATTGCTAAATTGTCCGAGAGCACTCACACCACTCGACCCCTCACTGAACTCTCGAATGCCTGAAGCGCTCGAAACACCGCCCGCAGTTCGAGACGGTCGATCGACCAAGAGGCTTCCTGGGCAGACCAGATCCCTTGAGCAAATCGGCCCTCGCAATGGGCTCCCCACCCTGCCAGACTCGCATCCGTCATTAAAGGGAGCCAAACTGGTTGTTCCAGGGGCATGCCTGCCTGCAGGGACTTCGGGGACAGCCACCACTGCAGAGATCGACAGACTCGCATCAGGCAGTGAAGACGATTGTTCAGCGAATCCAATTGGTTCGACCAGCGTTGCAGTAGCACCATTTGCAATGGTCTCATATGATATCTGGCCCACGGAATCACTTCCAGAGTTGCTGCCATGGTTCCAGCAGCTGAAGGTACCACCATGCGGATGGCGCCAGGATGTCCAAGAACCTGCGTACGAGCTGATGCAAGACCTGCACGCAGCGATCCGGCAAGAATACCAAGCCTCTCAAAGTGTCGAAACATACTCCTAGATATTCGAGCATCTGAGACGAAAGCAATTGACTCTTCTTTGTGTTGATTACCCAGCCGAGACTCTGCAGAAGCTTTACCACTCTGTCTGTGGGCTGCAAACTCTCAACCTTGGACTTCGCCCGGATTAACCAATCGTCGAGATAAGGGTGGACTAGAATATCCTCTTTTCACAACGCCGCCGCTACCACCACCATGATCTTGGTGAAGGTGCGAGGGGCTGTAGCCAACCCGAACGGCAATGCCTGGAACTGATAATGGCCCCACGGGAACGCGAACCTGAGGAACATTTGATGGGCTGCTCTGATTGAAATATGCAAGTAGGCTTCCGTGAGATCGAATGACGTCAAAAACTCACCTTGATGCACCGCCATTATGATGGATTTCAGAGTTTCCATGCTGAAATGAGGCACCCGTAGACAACGATTCACTCCTTTGAGATCTAGAATAGGCTGGAGAGATCCGTCTCTTTGGCACCAAAAAATAAATGGAGTAACGACCTCCGCCGAGGTCGGACACAGGGATGGGAACTATCATCCCCAAGCTTAACAGTCGATCCAACGTTAGCCAATCGCCAGAGCTTTTTGCCGTCCTTTGCTGGGCGACAGGACATAAGAACATAAGATATGCCATACTGGGTCAGACCAAGGTCCATCAAGCCCAGTATCCTGTTTCCAACAGTGGCCAATCTAGGTCATACGTACCTAGCAGTTTCCCCAAAAGAGACAGGTTCCACAATGCTTGTACTGGGTCACGCATTGATATCCTGGGTCCCTTCTTAATAATGGTTTATGAACCTTTCCTCCAGGAACTTGTCCAAACCTTTTCTAAACCCAGCTAAACTAACAGCCTTTACTACATCCTCTGGTAACAAATTCCAGAGTTTGATTACACGTTGAGTGAAAAAATATTTTCTTTTATTAGTCTTAAATAGTTTACCCTGTAGCTTCATTGCATGTCCCCTAGTCTTTCTATATTCTGATAACGTAAACAATTGATCTGCGTTTACCCATTCCATTCCGTTCATTAATTTATAGACTTCTATCATATCTCCCCTCAGCCGTCTCTTTTCTAGGTTAAAGAGCCCTAACCTTTTTAGCCTTTCTTCATAGGAGTATCAAAGGACAAAGGAGTCCCGGAGTGGACAACCCATCTCCAGTGCATAGCCTTCTCGAATTATCTCCAACACCCACTGATCTGATGTTATCTGGACCCAGGCAGGAAGAAAATCCGAAGCCAACCTCCTAACAATTGACTTCCTTCTGGGGTCCGCCGCGTTTCATTGCGGCTTTCGGCTAAAGGAAGGAGGAGGAGGAAGAGGAGGCTGCCGTGAAACCTCTGCCTGCCCCTCAAAACCCACGAAAACCTTGGGCTCTTGCAGCAAACCTGCTGCGCTGGAACCCTCCGAGGCAGGAAGACCAAAATCTTCTGAAGTCTCGAAACTGACCTCGAACCACCGGCAAGGATCTGCCCTGCTTAGGTTTATCCTCAGGCAGCCTGCCTCCTTTGGACTCTCCCAAGTCCTTTACCAGCTTATCTAGATCCTCTCCGAACAACTTGCCCTTAAAGGGAAGCTTGCTGAGCCACGACTTAGAACCATCGGCCGCCCAATTCCGCAGCCAAATGGACCTCCAAACGGCCACCATGGACGCCATGCTATTCGCCAATGCTCAGATCAAATCATAGTGTACATCTGCCAAATATGCTGAGCCGGATTCCAGCTGAGTCACCTCCAGCAAACCATGTTGATCCAGGCGAGGATCCTGCCTTAAGTGCTGAGCCCACCGCAAGCAGGCCCTTGCCACCCAGGTGCCACAAATAGAGGCCTGTAAAGATAGTGCATCAGCCTCAAATGCCTGTTTCAATAAACCATCAACCTTTCTGTCTTGCGCGTCTTTTAAGGCAGCACTACCTTCCACCGGTATAGTTGTTCTCTTGGTCACTGCGGACACCGCCACGTCTACTCACGGTGACAAACTTTCCTTTGTCTTTATCCGCCAAAGGATAGAGCCGGTTCATTGTCCGGATTCCCTTCAATCCTGCTTCAGGTTGATCCCACTCTGTTTGAATCATCTGATCGACAACTCTGTGAACCGGGAACACCATTTGCGAGTCTCGCACCGCCTGAATGAGGGGGATCCTCGAGACCCTCTTCCTCTGCCGGCCGAGCTAGATTGAGCGCCTGGAGAGTCTCCGTTATCAGGGGTACAAGTTCATCCTTGCGAAAAACCCGTATGATCCTTACCTGATCTTCGGGCTCAGGGATCGCCACCTCTTCCAATTCGTCACCACCGTCTTCGGGATCTACCTCAGTCTCGTCCATATCTTGCCACTCCGGGTTTGCCTGCTCCATATCCGCGCCCTGAGGTCGCTTAGCAGGCTTGGGGTTATCTCCTCTCACGTCTTCCCCTTTGGGGGACTGCAGAGGTGCCAGGCAGCGAGAAGGGTAACTTCCCAAGCCACCCCAAGCAAAAGGCCTGATGCATAATAAGGACAAAATCTGGGGAAACATCCCCCAAGGACGCTTCAGCCCCCCCTACTGGCATGCCCGACGGTCCCACAGGCGTAGCCGGGGGAGATGCTACCGGAGTCTCTGAAGCCGGCTCACCCCCCAGCACTTACTGCAGAATCTAGGGAGTCCTGGACGGCTCTCTCTTCTATTTGTTGCTCCACGTTGGAAGAAACAGTAGCGCAGCCTCTGCAAATACCTGTATCAGACACCATCCCCCTGCGTGTGCCGCAGACCACACACTGCAGACGAGTAGAGAGAGAGAGAGAGAGAGAGAGATGTGGAATCTGGCTGACTGGGTTCAGATATAAAACAGGAAACTGAACTCTCCCCAAGAAGAAAAAAAAAAACAATCTTACCAACCGGTTTTTTTTTGTTCCACAGAACTGCCCAAAGAACTACAAAAACGAAACCCCGACAATTAAATAATTCAAGCAAGCACAGAGAGCTGAATGAGAAAGCAGCTCTGCAGCCCCATCCACTCGTGTCGCTGAGCAAAAACCCCGCTCCGAGGCCCCCTAGTCAGCGTTCACCGCATGGGAAAGAAAACAAAATGGCCACCGCTCCTAATAAAAAAAATGGCGCAAAAACCACCAGTCAGGCTGGCAAAGCCGCAACACTCCTGCTCTCTGCCTGGACGTTTAGTGCTCCCATAAACAACCGGAGACTTACCCCCCGAAGACCAGCTCACTCTGCAGCAACGCTGCCCACACACCGAGATGTGAGCCTACATGCACACTGCTCTCTGCTCTGGCGTGATGGACACCGACAATGAAGGCCCGCACCGCCGAGTGTGTATCTGACAGATCTGTCCCCCGTACCATCTAGGAGGAGAGATCTGAAACTGCCGGCTGCATAAATAAATAGAGGCAGAATAGTAAAGGGACAGAAGGGCAGTGTTCAGCCCGGCTCCCCTTTAAGCGTGCCGTGGGTTTTTTTGGTTTTTTTTATTTTTTTTTTAAAGGCCCAGTAACCTGAAAAGAAAGAAAGCAAAATAAGTCAAAATAAATGTTGAAAACTAACTAAGTGTTGCTTATTTAGTCCCTAAGTGAGCCCATCTCAAGGCTCACATGCCCTCCTGCTGCATGGAGACTAAACACACTGGGGGCTGATGGGAGCTCCAGCAGCATACAGCCGATGAGGACAAGATTCTGATTGGTCCAGTCTCCATGCTGCAGGAGGAGGTGCACTACCCAGACGTGGAGGACTGAACTGGAGGACCGCTCAGGAACAAGCCATTACTTCACCAGGACCACTTCCACACAGTGTGCCAGGCACTCATCATACCTCTGCTTGATTATGGAAACGCGTTATATCAAGGCCTCCCTCAGCAGACCTTACACCTACTCCAAATGGTGCAAAACACTGCAGCACGCATCTTTTACAGACACTCCAAGAACTGAGCACATCACCCCCATCTTACAGCAACTACACTGGCTCCCAATGGCAGCCAGAGCAAAGTTTAAAACAATCCTGATCATCTTCAAAATCATCCACCATCTCTCGGCAGATGCACTCCAAGATATAAGTGTCAAGGAGGAGAGAGGGGGTGTTGAGGAGAGGGGGTCCTCGCCAGGATGACCCTTGGGAGACTGGGCACCTTCGCCCGACATCTCCATATCGGTTCAAGGTACCTTACTGGGCCGCTCCCTCTCCAACTTCAGAGACTGCTGAGGTGGGCTGAGAGACCAGGCGGGCAAATGACCCCTCAAACTAGTCTGGCGCCCCCGACAGAGTACTCGAGGACTCTTTCCACTCACGTTCATGTTACCCCTTGTCAGGGTGCCACCGAGCCAGGGGAGGAGCCTTGGAAGACTCCATAGGTTGCAGAGCTGAAGAGCGGGAGGCTACCGGAGATGCCTTACAGAAGAGATCTAGCTTCTGCTTACGACTCTGGATGGCCTTGGAGGACGACATCTTACAGAGGGAGCATAGCTCCGGGTCAAGGTCAGCTCCTAGACACTTGAGGCAACAGTCATGGGTGTCCATGAGCGACATGTTTTTGGAGCATCACACTTCTTAAAACCGGAGGCTATTTGGGGCAAAAAGGACCCCTGCGAGGTCAAAAATCCTCAACACGGCTTACAAAGGGCACGAAGCGCAGTTAAAACAAAAAAAAGGCAAAAGAGAAAAACTCCGAGACCAGGGCCAAAGCAGAGGTGCTCGGGAGGTGAGAAGAGGACCGACAAGGGCCGATAAAGCAAAAACCGGTTGGAAACGGAGAAAACAATTTTCCAGAGATGAGAAGCACGTCTGAAAGCTCCGTGGAAGAAGGGAGACTAAATAAGATGGCACTTTGGGTGGGAAGGGGACCACATATGTGTGGTGGCATTCCCAAAGGCTTTCTTAGAAAGCTGGGGAAATGCTCCATGCGGGCTCAGTCGGTGCCGATATCACCCATATGTGAGGACTGACTTCCTGCTTGTTACTGGAAAACATCAGAAACATTTTCACTGTTGGTAAGCACCAAGTCCAGTAGGGACCCTTCACATGTGGATTCTGTTACCGGTGGTTTAAAATAGTCCTTCCTGTAAAGAATCCAAGATCTCCTTGCTTCTAGATGACAGTGAGCAGGGATTTGCCAATCCACATCTGGGAGATTGAAATAACCTATCAATAGCACTTCCCCTTTCATAGCAATGCTGCGTATGTGTTCTATTAAATCTCCATCTACTTCTCTCTGTGAGGGGAGTCTGTATATCATGCCAATACAAAATGATTTCTCTTTCCCTCTTTCTAGTTTAACCAAGTGCCTCCTCTCTCCCTTTTCCTCCTACCTTATCATTCCTAAATAAGCTATAGTCTGGTATAATTACATCCCAGTCATAGATTCATTGGGGATAGGTGAAGAAAGCCCCCAGGTAAGTGAAACATTGAATATCTTTATGAAAATGGGTAAAAAAGGCAACATATGGAAAGCAGTGTGCCTAAGTGCCCCGTAGCATGGGAAATAAGATCCCAATAGTTGAGGCTTTAATGGGACAGGCTGACTTGTATTTAGTGGCAGTATCAGAGACATGGTTCATAGACAACCATGACTGGGATGTAATTATACCAGGCTATACTTTATTCAGAAAGGACAGGGTAGGAAGAAGGGGAGGAGGAATGGGACAATATGTAAAAAAATATTAAAGCTTTGGAAATAAATACAGAGCTTAAAAAGGCAGATAGGAGGCACTGTGGGTTAAACTAGAAAAAGGGAAAGAGAAACCCATTTGAATTGGCGTGATATACAGATCTCCCTCACAGGGAGAAGAGATGGATGGAGAGTTAATTCAAGACACGCAGCACTGCCAGGAAAGGGGAAGTACTACTGATAAGGGATTTCAATAGCCCAGATGTGGACTGGCACATCCCTGCTGCAGTATCATCTAGGAGGAGATCATGGATTCTCTACAAGGAGAACTAATCAGGCAACTGGTAACAGAACCAACACATGAAAGGCCAATATTGGACTCGGTGCTTACCAATGGTTAAAGTGTTTCTGATGCTATAGTGGGAGATCATCTTGCATCCAGTGATCACCTGATGGTGTGGTTCAGTATTAGGACTAGGGCTGATAAAATCCATTCAAAAGTGAGGGTGTTAGACATTAGGAAAACTAACTTTGTCTAGATGGGCCAACACCTGAGGGAGTCGTTAGCAGGATGTGGACAGCTGGGACATGTAGAAAAACAGTGAGCAAAACTGAAAGGGGGTATTTTAAGGGCAACCAACCTTTTTGTTAAAATGATAAATGAAGGTAAAAGGAAGAGACCACTATGGTTTTCGAAAATAGTAGCTGAAAAGGTGAAGAAGAAAAAAAAAAAAAAAGGCAGGCCTTGATGAAATACAAGAGATCACAGAGAAAAACAGGCATCTGTATTTGGAAAAACTTAGAGAAGCTAGCAAAGTAATCGGGAAAGAAAAGATTTAAAATGAAGAGGAAATATCCAATGCAATAAAATGGGGGTATAAGACATTTTTCAGATATGTTAGTAAGAAAAGGAAGGACAAAAGTGGGATTGTCAGACTCAAGGGTGAAGGGGAGGAATATGTAAAAGCTGAGGATGATAAAGTGGAATTGAACACAGAACAGAAATATTTGATAAGCACAGATGAAGAATCAGTAAAAGGACCTCAGAAAACACCCACAAACTAACAGAAGCGAGGGGCATTTTGAACAATTTTAAGACTGGGAGTGGAGTAGCCGCCTAGTGGTTAAAGCAACTGCCTAGTACCCAGAAGATCAAGGGTTTGATTCCCACTGGCACTCCTTGTGAGACCTTGGGCAAGTCACTTTACCCTCCATTGCCTTGGAAGAAAAGGCTGGCAATCTACTTCCGGTGATACATTGCCAAGAAAACCCAAAGGTAGCTGGGTCGCTACGAGTCAACACTTTTTTTTTTTTTTTTTTTTTTTAATAGTGCCATCAAGACTGTTCATGAGGAACTAGCTAAACTTAAAGTAGACAAAGCGATGGGACCAGATGGGATACACCCAAGAATACTGACTGACTTTTTCAATGCCTCGGAGGGGAGTGATGCCAGAGGACTGGAAAGAGAGACACATGTGGTCCCTTTACACAAAAGCGGTAAGGATGTGGTTGAAAACTACAAGCCAGTTAGTTTAACCTCACTAATGAGTAAATTATTGGAAGCGCTGCTGAAAGAGAAAATAGGTTTCTGGAGTACAATGGATTACCAGATCAGAGACAGCATTCACCAGAGACAGGTCTTGTCAGACAAGTCTGATTGATTTCTTTGACTGGATGACTACAGAGCGAACCCCAGATGTGGTGTATTGAGATTTCAGTAAAGCCTTTGACACCGTTTCGCAAAGGCGACTTATAAACAAACTGAGAACCCTAGGGATGCACCCTAAAGTGACTGCTTGGGTTAGAAATTGCTTGAGTGAGAGGAGACAAAGAGTGCAGGTAAATGGAGCTCACTCTGAGGAGGTGGTTACCTGTAGTGTGCCCCAGGGATCCGTCCTTGGTCCGATTTTTTTTTTTTTTTTTAACATCTTTGGTAGTGATATTGCAGAAGGGCTGTCGGGTAAGGTTTGCCTCTTTGCAGATACCATCAAAATCTGCAATCGACACCCAGGAAGGTGCAGATAACATGAGGAAGGGAAGAATGGTCTCGAATTTGGCAGCTGAGATTTAATGTTAAAAAATTTGAGGTCATGCATTTGGGCTGCAGCAATCTAAGGAAGCAATATCGAATAGGGGGTGAAGTACTTCTGTCCACAAAAGAAGAGCAGGACCTAGGCATAATTGTGTCTGACGATCTTTAAGTAGCTAAACAAGTAGAAAAGGCAATGGCAAAAGCTAGAAGGATGCTTGATTGCATAAGGAGAGGAATGGCCAGCAGAAGAAAGGAGATGATAGTGCCTCTGTATAAGTCTTTGGTGCGACCTCATTTGGAGCACTGTGCAATTCTGGAGACTGCACCTTCAAAAGGATATAAACAGGATGGAGTCAGTACAGAGGGTGGCTACTAAAATGGTTAGTGGTTTTCATTATAAAAGCATATGAGGATAGACTTAAGGACCTTAATATGTATGTCTTAGAGGAAAGGCGGGATAGAGGTGATATGATTCAGATGTTTAAATACCTACATGGCAAATGCACAGGGGGAGAGCCTCTTCCGATTGAAAGCAAGTTTTGCTATGAGGGGACATGGGTTCCCGCCCACCCCACCCCTCAGTCCACCCACCCCAGTGGTCACATACGTGCCATCTGTCGTTCCTAACTTGGGTAATGCCCACATCTTCAACTTTTCTTATTATTCTTCCTCTTCTGGGACTGCTTAAGCAACATGTCGTGTATTCAGTGCAATAACTGTGGTACTTTCATTCAAAGAAGAATCATTTGGAGCCTAAGAGCTTGTCCTATATGCCTAAAGTCAGTTGCCATGCATGAAGAACTGACTATACTAAGGAAAGACCTAGCAGCCATGCATAAAGAAGTTTCTCTACTGAGGGAGGAACTGGCTGCAATGAAGCGCACCTCTTCTAGGATACAAACTGAACAAAGTCCACCACCGCTCCCACAAAGAATCAAACACCCCAGGAACAAATGGATCACAGTGGGTTCCGGAAGATTGCGACCTGTAATGCAGAGACATCCTACACATCAAGAGATATCCCTGCAAAATGCCTTCTCTGCCTTGGCTAATGAGGATGCCCAACCCAAGGAAACTGAAGGGCCCTTAAATGAGTCAGACAATGCCCAATCTCCTGTGGAGGAGTAGCCTAGTGGTTGGGGCAAGGTACTTCAGGCCGGAAGGTCGGGGGTTCAAATCCCACTAGAGGACAGCAACCTTGGGCCGGAAGGACTGGGGTTTCTAGTCCCACAGGTGCTCCTTGTGGTCTTGGGCAAGCCACTTAACCCTCCATAGCCCATGTTCCCTGTAAAATAGTTATCTCCAAGTTATAATGCCCTGTTCAATGTAATTTCAGTTTGTTCAATGTAAAACCGCACTGATGCAGAATAGCGCGGTATATAAGAGAATTAAATAAAAATAAAAATAAAGCACCAAATATGAAGAAAACCACACCAAACAGAAAACTATTACTACTTGGAGATTCCATCATCAGAGGCACCAACTTGGGAACACAATTCAAAGGAGAGAAGATAGTCATGTGCCTACCAGGCTCTTCAGCCAGCAGGAATACAAACCAAGTTGTTGAAATACTTAGCGCAAAAAGTGAGCACTCCAAACCAGATGTTATTATCCACTTGGGCATAAATGACCTGGCTAGAAAACAGTGCCTCTACAGCCCAAAAGGACTTCCAATCTCTGGGAGAGAAACTCAAGCCCATTGTTAACACTGTTGCATTCTCAGAAGTTCTACCTGTTCTTGGTAAGGGGACAAAAAGGCTGCATCGCATTAACAACTTTAATACATGGCTCCAGACCTGGTGCAAACAAGGAGGATTCAGATTTATTGGCAACTGGGACAATAGATGGACCAACAAGAGACTATACTGTGCTGATGGACTACATCTCTCTGTCGCAGAGAAAAGAAACCTAAGTGAAAAATTCAGGCAGTATGTGGATATGCATTTAAACTACGAAAAGGGGGTGACGGATGTGGAAGGTCAACATCTGCATGCCACCCCCTGCAAAAGCATAACATCAGAAACAGCCATACTCTTAAACCACACATCAAAAACAAGTGGGAAGAAATGGGCAGAATAAAATCAATGCAAAATACACACAAGCCAGGTAAATGCTGGAAAGCAATGAGCACAAATGCTCAAAGCTTAGCCAAAAAAATTCCAGACCTGGAAGCCCTAATGGTGGAAACGGATTTGGACATCGTGGCCGTTACAGAAACATGGTTTAATGAATCGCATGATTGGGATATAGCCATAGCTGGCTATAATCTATTCAGAAGAGACAGAGAAAATGGAAAAGGAGGAGGAGTAGCCTTGTATGTCAAAAGCAGTATTAAAGCTACTGAAATGCAGGGAACATGGGGAAAAGAAGCGGCGCTCTGGATTGCGTTGGAAAGAGGAGATGGCACTGTCATCCATATTGCTGTAGTCTACAGACCTGAGAGATAACGAATTGATTATAGATATTGCCAAGATAGCAGCAAAGGGGGAAGCGATCATATTAGGTGACTTTAATCTACCTGATGTGGATTGGATTACTCCTTCTGCACATCTGGAAAGAAGCAAAAAAATTGTGGATGCTCTCCAAGATGCATTACTTAGACAAATGGTGATGGAACCAACCAGGGAAAGCTCAACGCTGGATGTAGTGCTTACCAACAGTGATAACGTGTCGAATGTCTGCGTGACTGCCCCTGTGAGCAACAGCGACCATCACACGGTGTGGTTTGAGATAAAAGCCATGGTACAGGCCAATCATAGCAAGCTCAAAGTCCTAAACTTCAAAAACACTGACTTCAATAAAATGGCCGAGTACTTAAAGGAGGAGATGACGGGATGGAAGAAGATAAGGGAAGTGGAATTGCAATGGACTAAACTAAAGGCGGCAATAAAAGGGGCAACAGATAAATATGTAAGACAAATAAATAAAAATAAGAGGAGAAGGAAACCCATTTGGTTTTCCAAAGAGGTGGCTGCGCAAATTAAGGCAAAAAACACAGCTTTTTCAAAATTCAAAAGCTTGCAAACAGAAGAACACAGAAATGAATACAGGATCCAACTCAAAGAGTCTAAAAGAGTAATAAGGATAGCAAAATCAAAGACAGAAGAAAAAATGGCTAAAGATGTTAAGGGTGGCAACAAAACTTTCTTCAGGTATATTCAGGAAAGGAAGAAGATCAGAGCTGGAATTGCAGGACTCAGAAGTGCTGGGAAAGGAATCGTGGAAAGTGACACTGAAAAAGCGAAATTGCTAAACAAATACTTCTGCTCTGTTTTTACTAAAGAAGATCCTGGAGATGGACCAGCTGTGACTCCCAAATATAAAAATAGGACTGAAGTAGATACCACACCATTCACAGAAGATGAAAGTGGACAAAGCCATGGGACCAGATGGGATACATCCCAGGATACTGAAAGAGCTCAGAGAGGTTCTTGCAGGACCGTTAAAGGATGTCTTCAACAGATCCTTGGAAACAGGAGTGGTTCCTCAAGACTGGAGAATGGCTAATGTTGTACCTCTACACAAAAGTGGTGACAGGGAAGAAGTGTCAAATTACAGGCCCGTGAGACTTACCTCGGTGGCAGGAAAAGTAATGGAGGCGCTCCTGAAAGAGCGAATAGTGAACTTTCTCAAAACCAACAGGTTGCAAGATCCCAGGCAACATGGTTTTACCGAAGGACGGTCTTGCCAAACAAATCTGATTGAGTTCTTTGATTGGGTGACCAAGGAACTAGATCTGGGGCATGCAATGGATGTCATCTATCTGGATTTCAGCAAAGTCTTTGATACTGTTCCTCATAGGAGGCTTGTCAAACTCAGCAGCTTGGGGATGGGTCCCAAGATAGTAAACTGGATTAGAAATTGGTTGACTGACAGACAACAGAGGGTGATGGTACATGGAGCTCACTCGGACGAGAGGAAGGTGATTAGCGGGGTGCCTCAGGGTTCGGTCCTGGGCCCGGCACTGTTCAATATATTTGTGAGTGATATTGCTGAAGGACTGAATGGAAAAGTCTGTCTTTTTGCAGATGACACAAAAATTTGCAACAGAGTGGACTCCCCAGAGGGAGTGGATAACATGAGGAAAGATCTACAAAAGCTGGAAGACTGGTCTAATGCTTAGCAACTACGATTTAATGTGAAAAAGTGCAGTGTCATGCACTTGGGTAGCAGAAATCCAAGGGAAAAGTACACAATAGGGGGTGAGAGGTTGGTATGCACGGTTCAGGAGAAAGACCTTGGTGTGATTATCTCTGATGATCTCAAAGTGGCAAAACAGTGCGACAAGGCGGTGGCAAAAGCCAGGAGGATGTTGGGCTGCATTCAAAGAGGGATTACCAGCAGAAAGGAAGAGGTACTTATGCCACTGTACAAGTCACTGGTGAGGCCTCACTTGGAATACTGTGTTCAGTTTTGGAGGCCATATCTTGCAAAAGATGTAAAAAGACTGGAAACTGTTCAGAGAAAGGCGACCAAAATGATTTGGAGTCTGCGTCAGAAGCCTTATGAGAAGAGACTTGAAGACCTAAATATGTACACTTTGGAGAAGAGGAGGGACAGGGGAGATATGATTCAGACCTTTAAATACTTAAAGAGAAATGATGAACAAACAAACCTCTTCCAAAGACGGGGAAGCTGTAAAACTAGAGGGCATAACATGAAGCTGCAAGGTGGTAAATTGAAAGGCAATGTCAGGAAATATTTCTTCACTGAAAGGGTGGTGGATGCTTGGAATGCCCTCCCGATGGAAGTGGTGAGGGCAAACACGGTGATGGAATTCAAAACGGCATGGGACAAACACAGTGGATCCCTTTACAGCAACAGGATAAAAGCAAAATAAACAGTACCATCTAACTTCTGAACTATCTAGCATCTGAACAAATAAGGGTGTCCTACATGGAGGGGTGGGTTCACCCCTAAACAGAAACAAAAACATGGGGAGGGGTGGCCTGCACAGAGCGACAGGTGCACCTACTCTTGCCATCTTGCTGGGCAGACTAGATGGACCATGCTGGTCTTTATCTGCCGTCACTTACTATGTTACTATGTTACTATGTATGTTACTATATGAGGGTGAAAAGGGAATAGATTCAAGAGTTATATGCGGAAATATTTCTTTATGGAAAGAGTGGTGGATCCATGGAATAGTCTCCCAGTGGAGGTGGTAGAGATGAGGACAGTATCTGAATTCAAAAAAGCATGGGACAAACACAGAGGATCTCTAAAGGCAAAAAGAGGACTGTTGTAATGGTTGATATGGAAGGGCAGACTAGCTAGAAAATGTGATGGCAGAAAGAGACCATAGGGCCTATGTTTCTATGGTTGTCTGTGAACCATGTCTCTAACAGTTACTAAATCTAAGTCAGTCTGTTCCATTAAAGCCTTAACATCTGGGATTTTATTTCTCATGCTACGGGCATTTATACACATGCCCCTTTTACCCATTTCTATACAGATATTTAATGTTTCACTTACCTGGGGGCTTTCTTCACCCATCCCAAGTAATCTAGTTTAAAGCCCTCTTTAGTAGGTTAGCCAATGTGCTACTGAAGACATGTCAACCCTTCTTGGACAGATGGATGCCATCTCTGCTCTGCAGTCCTTGGATCATCCTCCCATGGTCCAGTAAACCAAAAAGACTTGACACCATCCACGCAGCCATGTATTTATCACAGGATGTGAGCTTCTCTGCTTCCGCCTTTACCCTCAATAGGGAAGACTGAAGAGAACACCATCTATGCACCTATAGCATAGTTACTCACCTGTAACAGGTGATCTCCGGGAACAGCAGGAATTTAGTCCTCATATATGGGTACTGTCGGTACCGACGGAGCCTGTGCGGGAACGCTCCCCAGCGTCCAATCAGAAAGCTTTTGGGAGCATCCCACAGCGCCTGCGTGCTGCCTTCCCACCTTTCCCAACTGCCTCTCTCCAGTTGAGTTTTAAAACTGAGACAAAGAGAGAGAGGGGGGGAAAGGAAAGAGATAGAGAGATACAACTCCTAGGGGAGGTGGGTGGGTTGTGAGGACTAAATTTCTGCTGTTCCCGGAGATCACCTGTTACAGGTGAGTAACTATGCTATCTCCAGGAACAAGCAGGAATGTAGTCATCACTTATGGGGACTCCCTAGCTTTAGGTGCCAGGGAGAGACCCCAGAAGTTGTGTGTCCCTGAAAAGGGCTCCACTTCCCACTATGGATCTCTGGCATCTTACCAGGGATGGTGGGTAGGAGTTGATTAGGTATGGAACAGGTGTTTGAGAACAGCCTGACCAAACAAGGCATCCCGGCGGGAGTCCTTGTCCAAGCAGTAATGGGCTGTAAAGGTATGAAACAAGGCCCAAGTGGCTGCTCGACAGATGTCGTCAATAGACACAGAGTTTAGATGAGCCATTGAGGCTGCCATGGCTCTCACATTGTGAGCTGTGACATGGCCCTCCAGAGAAAGGTTCTTACTTTGATAGGCAAAAGTAATACACTGAGCAATCCAGTTCGATAGTGTTCTCTTGGAGACTGGAAGTCCCAAATGAGAAGGATCAAAAGCAACAAAGAGTTGAGAGGACTTTCTATACTGCTGTGTTCTTTGTAAGTAAAAAGCTAGAGCTCTTTTACAATCCAAGGTATGAAGATTCCTCTCTGCATTTGATGCATTTGGTCCTGGAAAGAAGACAGGTAGGTAGACCTCTTGGTTGAGGTAAAAAGGCGAGACCACTTTAGGCATAAAGTGTGGATGAGTCCTAAGGACTACCTTGTCATGATGGAACCTTGTATAAGGTGGATTAGCTACTAGTGCTTGCAATTCACTAATGCGGTGTGCTGATGTGATTGCAATGAGAAAGATAACCTTCCAAGAAAGAAATTTCAAGGAGGTGGTAGCTAAAGGTTCAAAGGGCGGTTTCATGAGCTGACCAAGAACCAGGTTCAAGTCCCATGCCACCGGAGGCGATCTAATGGGAGGCTTAGTTAGGAGGCCTCTCATAAACCTTGCTATAAGAGGATGAGAGGAAATAGGTTGTCCATTTAGAGGCTTAAGCGAAGCTGCAATAGCACTCAAATGGACTCTTACTGAATTTGTTTTAAGGCCTGCATTAGACAAATGGAGGAGATACTCCAGCAAAGATTCCAGAGGTATGGCAAGCGGGTTAAGACCCTTTTCAGAACACCAAATAGTAAACCACTTCCACTTGAAAGCATAAGAACGTCTAGTGGAAAGTTTTCTGGAAGCATAAAGAACATCTTTCATTTGCTGAGAAAGATGAAGATCTTGGAGATCTAGGCCTTCAGCAACCAAGCCCTGAAATGCAGAGATTGGGGATTGGGATGCCATAAACATTCCGTTCTCCTGAGATAGGAGATCTGGAGCAGACCCTAACTCCAGGGAGGGAGCTTGAGAGAGATGTAGAAGCAGAGGGTACCACACTTGCTGTGACCAATGTGGTGCTATGAGAATCATGTGGCCTCTGTCTCTCTGAAGCTTGAAAAGGGTTTTGGGAATTAGGGGAATGGGTGGAAAGGCATACAGGAAGTCTTGACCCCAGTGAAGGAGGAAAGCATCCTTTGCCTGAGCTCCCTGAGCCGGAGTACTGGAACAGAAGCGGGGAAGTTTGGCATTCCACGGACTTGCAAAGAGGTCTATGTCTGGGGTTCCCCAAAGTTGAAAAATCTTGGTTACCTGGTCTGCATGCAAAGACCACTCATGTGGAAGGAGAACTCGACTAAGTCTGTCTGCCCAAGAGCTTTGAACGCCTGGAAGATACACTGCCAGAAGATGAATCTGATGCTCTCTAGCGAGGGCCCACAGTCACAAAGCTTCGTTGCAAAGAGACAGAGAGCCTGTTCCCCCCTGCTTGTTCACGTAGAACATGGCTACTTGATTGTCCGTATGAATAAGGACTGTCTTGTAGCTGAGCAGGGTGTGGAACACTCGCAGAGCAAGGAAGATTGCTCTGAGTTCCAAGAGATTGATATGTAGACAACTCTCTTGTGGAGTCCAAGTGCCTTGGGTGGAGAGGTCTTGCAGATGAGCTCCCCAACCCATTGGAGAAGCATCTGTTGTAAGAGTTGCTTGGGGCAGGGGTTGCTGGAAGAGGCACCCCAGCAACAGGTTTTGAGTGGGCTTCCACCACTGGACAGACAAAATGAGGCGACTTGTGTTTGCTATTTTGTCTAACAAACCAGTATAGGACTTCTTCCGAGTGAATTACCTCATAACCAACTATAATAAACTTCACCCATATGTAAATAAAACGTTAAATGAATTTTTTTCTTTTTTTGTTAATTCGTGGCTTTGATGTGGTCTCAGATAAACGGCAAGTTTGTAGCTCTTTTGCAAGCAACTCGCTGTAACACTTCTTATTGGGTCAATAACTTACACCCAAACCAGTGCACGTTTAACATCAATGACCATAGCCAACTTTTTTATCTTATCAGTTAGTATTGCTTAATTATCTTATTTTGTTTGTTTTTCAATATCAGGTTGATTAACATCATACCCTTTAATTTATATAAAAATAGCGTTTGCCATTCTACTTAGCTTATGTAGAATCGCATCGGCCACTGTCCCATGTTTTTCTTTATGCAACCACAAACCACAAAGGGGATACAGTAACATTTGTGGTTGCATAAAAAAAAAACATGGGACAGTGGCCGATGCGATTCTACATAAGCTAAGTAGAATGGCAAACGCTGACGAGATCGCTACCAGAAACACCGTTTTCAACATCAAGTCCTTCAACGAAGCTTGTGCCAAGGGTTCAAACGGCGAAGCCACCAGAGACCTCAACACCAAATTCAAGTCCCACGAGGGCACTAAAGCCCTGCACGGAGGACGCATAAGCAACACCGCTCGCAAGAAGCGCTTCACGTCCGCATGGGACCCCAATAACTGGCCCTGAACTTTGCCTCGAAAACACGCAAGAGCTGCAAGTTGTACCCTCAACGAACTGGCCGCCAGGCCCTTGTCCACCCCTGCTTGCAAGAAGGAGAGGATCTGAGGAACGGAGGTCCGCAAAGGCCGCAATTCGCGAGCCGCACACCAGCTCTCAAAAATACGCCAGACCCGGACATACGCTAGCGACGTAGACCGATGCCGCGCCCGCAACAAGGTAGCAATGACCTCCGGAGAATAACCTTTGGCTCTTGTTCGCGCCCTCTCAATAGCCATGCCGTAAGCGAGGATCGAGCCACCTGAGGCATCTGCAGCGGCCCCTGCCGAAGGAGATCCGGCCGAGGAGGAAGGAGCCACGGATCGGCCACACTCAACCGCACCAGATCCGCATACCAAGGCAGACGAGGCCAGTCCGGGGCAATCAGAACCACGGGATCTGGATGCCGCTCGATCCGCCGTACCAGGCGACCCACCAGAGCCCACGGAGGAAAGACAGAGCAGCCCGTACCTTGGCCACCTTTGTGCCAATGCATCGAGGCCTTCCGGACATGCGTTCCCGACGCCTGCTGAAGAACCTTTCGACCTGCGCGGACTCGAAGGTCGCCATGAGGTCCATTATCGGCAGACCCCAACGACGGACCAGCAACGCAAATACCTCGGTATGTAGAGACCACTCTCCGGGGTCTACCCTGCGACGACTCAGAAAGTCCGCCTCCACATTGTGAACCCCCGCGATATGCTGGGCCGACAGACACTGAAGATGCCGCTCTGCCCAAGCCAGAAGCAGATCCGCCTCCGCTTCCAACGCCGCGCTGCCTGTGCCTCCCTGGCGATTTATGTAGGCTACCGTGGAGGCATTGTCGGATAGCACCCTGACCGCTGCTCCCTGCAGCCAAGGCTGAAACGCTGTCAGAGCCAACCACACGGCTCTCATTTCCATTAGTATATTATGGCAGATAAAGACCAGTATGTTTGGACAAGTTCCTGGAGGAAAGGTCCATAAACCATTATTAAGAAGGGACCCAGGATATCAATGCTTGAACCAGTACAAGCATTGTGGAACCTGTGTCCCTTGGGGAAACTGCTAGGTACGTATGACCTAGATTGGCCACTGTTGGAAACAGAATGCTGGGCTTGATGGACCTTGGTCTGACCCAGTATGGCATATCTTATGTTCTTATGTATCTAGTCTGCCCAGCAAGGCAGCAAAGGCAGCAAGAGTAGGTGCACCTGCTGCTCCGTGCAGGTCACTCATACCCATGCCTTTGTTTAGGGGTGTACCCTACAAATGTCCAAACTTATAAGCCCACAATATTGAGGGGAATAATGGCCCTAGAAATAGAAAGAGGAAAAAAAATTATCAAAGTAAATTAAATAGTGATTACGGTATCTGCACTTCAGAGGAGACTACTGGGGTCTCAGTTAATCATCCTGCATTAATCAATGAAACCAAATCTTGCAAACTAAAACAAATATATATCTAGATCTATATTTAATCAGACATTTGAAATGAAATTTCAGATAGAAATAGGCTCCTAATTGCAGAACTCCAGGTCAAAGGAGGAAAAGCTCATGTTTTCTTCTGTGTTTCTCTGGCAAGATCCAGGAAAATGCTAATAGAGCAGCCCATAAAGAGCACGTTCCTTTTCCTAAAAGTGTAACTTCAGAATCCAATCTGTGTCTGTATTAAGCACACAAGTCACTAGTAGAGTAGCCAGAACCACTTCTTCCACTACCGAAGGCTCCACATTTAGCAGGTAAATCTTTTGAGGCTGTTCTGAGGGAACTTTTATTCCCACTGGCAAATAATATATTTCTGAGATAGGAGGTATGGACTTGCTATAGAACCTCCATGAAATACTTTTGAACATTTCCCTTAGAGAAATAACCAGGGATCTTAGAAAATTAAACAAAGATTGGAAGAGCGAGTAATATTCTCTAAATTCTTAATTTTCAACTTCATTAACGTATTTTTTTTTACTAAAGCCAAATTAGCTTTGTGAAAGGACTGTGACTTGAGTTCGTGGTCCTGAGATACCCTTTTCAAAGAAGCAACTGCTTCTTATTTTTTTTTTCCCCCCCCCCCCCCCAAGTGAAGCACTATTCTCTTGTAACTTTTAACATTATGAGCCTGATAGTCAAAGGCATTTACGCAGTTTGCAGACATGCAAACCATATCAGCGGCACTGCCATGATTAATGTCGCTGACTATCCACGGGTGCTGCTGCTACATGCCCCAGTTCTAACTGGTTAGCATCACGCTGTTCCAGGGGTAACACCTGGCTGCTACTGGACAGCAGTGATATTGAACTACTGCTCAGTTATGGCTATGCGGCAAAAGTCAGGCAAAGGCTGGCCTATGATTTATGGTTCATTAAAATACTTGATATACCGCCTTTTACACGTGTCAAAGTGGTTTACAATAAAAACATACACTAAAATGAGAAAAAGAATGCCATTATTAAAATAGGAAAGTACAGAGGGGGAAAGTGTAAGGAAACATAGAAGCTAAATATCACCACTGCCTGGTTAGCTTTCTGCAAATCTGGGCAAGTCGGATATTCAACACTGGGGACGGATATGACCCCAGCATTGAATATCTGGGTTTAAAATCGGCGACGGTGAATATCGGTCCCTATATGTTGTCACTGAGCAGAAAGAACTGAAGAATATCGGCCCCTATATATTGTCACTGAGCAGAAAGATCTTTGGAGTTTTCTGGGTTTTTGGAGCAAAGAAAACCATAGCACGATGGCTGAAACGTCAATTCCACTTACTAAGCAGCAGCACCTTCAACGCCGCAGCACCTTCCACCGGGATAGTAGTCCATTTAGTAACCGCGGAAACTGCCGCATCCACCTTCGGCGAAGGAAAGCGCTCTCTAACAGCCTCCGACAGAGGATACAACTTAGGCAACAGTCTAGCCCCGCGCAAAGCGGTCTCTGGACTGTTCCACTCCTCCTGGATCATAGCTTTAAAAACCCTATGGAGCGGAAAGACTCTGTGGGAAGTGCGCACCGCCTGCCTCAAGGGATCCTCCAACTTGTCCTCCGCAGTGGCATCTTCCACGGGTATGTTCAATACCTTGAGGGTTTCGGCAATCAGTGCCAGAAGTTCCTCTTTACGAAATACTCGCACTATTCTACTACTCTGTTCTCCAACAACTCGCCGTCTTCTAAATCCTCCGCAGACTCCAGCTCGAGAGCCTCCCCCAGCTCCTCGTGGAACTCATCCCCAGGAGGCACAGAATCCGCCACACTCGGGGGCCGGCTCTTCTTTTGTGGACCAGTGTCTCCCTCTACTGAAAGTGGACGCTTTAGCCCACGGCGGGGCAGGACCGAGCCTCCCCCCGCCGGCTGCAAGAGAGCCAGAGCCTCCTGCATGAGAGAGAAAAAGGCGGGTGGAACTCCCAGGGATCCCTCCTGGACGCCCCCCCGCCAACAGGCGCTCCGGCACCGCAGAAATCCCCGGACCAAGGACCGTCTCTGCCTGCTCTGATGTCCCTTCTGTAGATACAGGTGGGAGATCTGCACTGGAGCCCTCCAGAGGATCCTCCATGACAGCACCCACAGCAGAACAAGTGGCACAGACTCGGGCTTCCAAATTACTACTTCTACGAATGCCACAGACCAGACACCGAGGACTAGGAGGCATGGCTATGCACACAGCCTTTTGCCAGCAAAGCAGGAACACCTTGCTGAAGCAAACAGAGCAGAAAAGAAATTGCGATTTTAAAAGTGCTCAAAAACGCTCCAAATTGCAGGATTAGATAGAGCTGGAGTCAATTAGCTGATATCTGACCAAGAAATGCAAAAACGAAGCTCCTATCCCTAAAAAAAAAAACACGAAGAAAAACAATTTTGAAAAAAATCCAAAATGGCCGCCGGACCCGATCCCGCCAAAAAAAGGACCAAAAAAAGTACCCAAAAGGTCTAAAACACTCCCCAGAGCTGATTCCAGGCCACCCCAAGGCCTCCACCACTGCCTTTAGAAAGAAAAAGCTTCAAACTCTACTCACCCACACACAGGAGTGGAGGGGGGGTCCAAACACAGAGTGCTGTCCAGCGTGCCTGCCACAAGCTCTGAGTAGCAGTTATCAGAGTCAATAACAGAGTAATAACCGCTCAGGGCAGCTCGGGGAACCCCTAAATCAGTCAGGGAACCCTCAGAGCCTACTGCTGTATTTAATTGCTGCCTGTAATTGTCTTCAACCTTCTCCTCACCCACCAAGGGGGTTCGGTAGAAAGGAGACCTGTATCCTGTGCAGCTCCCCTGCTTGTTTGACCTATGGGGAGACTGCCAGAGAGAGACAGAGAGAAAAAACCAGATTAGAGAAAGACAGAAGGGACACAGTCAAAGATTTCCTCCACAGCAGCAGCCCAGCACCGAAATCTAGAAAATAATAAAACACTAAAGCTCTGCTTATTTGTTCCTAAGGAGCCCAGTTCTGGGCTCTGACTTCCAAGCTGCTTGGAGACTGAGATACTGTTGATGTGTGGGCGGTCCTTGGGGCTGCATATAGCTGGATGATCAAAAAGATGAAGATGTTCAGTCTCCAAAGCTGCTGGTGGAGGTTCACAACTCTATGGTTCCGGGACTGGACTAGAGGGACGCTAAGGAACCTGCGTTTAGGGGAGGAGGACTCCTGTGGAAGAAGCATCGCTGCATCGACAGAACTTTCAGAATCCTCATTCTTCTGAGGAATCAAAGTATCGTCTGTCCGGATGCTCCTGCAGAGCCCGAAAATCGTACCGAGCAAGATCGGTATCGGGAATAACCGGAACTGGGGAATCAGTACCGGAGGGCATCAGAGGACAGGATACCGGCATAGCAGACACCGATGCCGATGCTATCGGTGCCGGTGCCAGTGCTGGTGAGTTGTCTGTCGCGGTACCAAGGGCGTCGATGCCACAAGGAAAGCCACCAGACTGCGTTCTATGGACAGAATTCTCTGGTCCATAGACACTGCCAATGCCTGGAAGTCAGTACCGGTGGGAACCACCGGTACCCCAGAACATGGCACCAGGAGATCTGTCGAGGCCGAGCCATCGAGAACATCCTGGAACCCCGATGCTGCTTTGGAAACCGAAGCCTCCCGCCGGGGTAATTTTGCCGGTGCAGAATCAGAGGGCAACGCCAGAGGCATCTCGATGCTTAGAAGGAGATCTACCCTTCGAGGACCGGCTGGATTTATGTTTAGTTACCTGAGATCCACGGGAAGCAGCAGCAGCCCTGGAAGACGTCGATGCCACCGAAGCCGCATCAGAGGGAAACAGGATACTGAGCTTAGCAGCTCGGTTCTGTCGACCTCTTTTAGACATCATAGCACAGGATACACAATCTGTGATGGAGTGGTCAGGACCTAAACATTTTAGACACCATTCATGGGAGTCGGTGACAGAAATAGTACCGCCACATTTTGTGCACTTTTTAAAACCCGAGGCAGGTTTTTCCATGTTAAGGAAGTTTTTGGCCCTAAGGCCCAAAAAGGCGGGTGCACCTGAAGAAAAGGAAAAACAGATTTTTTTTTTAAAATAGAAAAGAAAGACCGGCGGTACCGGTAGAGCGTCGGAGAAGGCAGACGCGACCACAAAAAGAAATAAAGAAATTCTTCTGCGGTGACAGGATCACAACTTGCTGGCTCCGCGGAAAAAGAAGAACTGGAGAGAGGCAGTTGGGGAAGGCAGCATGCAGGCGCTGTGGGATGCTCCCAAAAGCTTTCTGATTGGACGCTGGGGAGCGTTCCTGCGCAGGCTCCATCGGTACCGACGATACCCATATATGACGACTACATTCCTGCTTGTTCCTGGAGATCTGCTTTGCCTTCTGTCCCAGAGCCATGAAGTCACTTTTGATACCATCAGAGGGATACCTGGCAGTATCATTAGTGCTGCCATGGATGAGCAACATCAGGTAATAGTCAGTAGGCTTGAGGTCCATATTTCATCTTTCATACATGCAGCAATGCTCAAGAATATGCATGGCATTTGCATAAACCTTTAAATAAATTCAACAAGAGCATCTTGCTGCTGTTCTGTATTTTGTATTTAACATGAGATGATAGGTGTGTTCTAACCAAGAAAATCCTGTACACCTAGTCTATCGCATGATACCCATTTAGCTCTCCCCTACCTCAAAGCCTACAAATTATTTACATAATAAATTTTGAAACCATGTATGCAGCACTACTTCCATACACCACAATCAGACAGTGAAAAAATTCCCAAAATGGAATCAGCCTCAAAAGAAAGAATATGGGGAGCAGGGCAAAGGAGCACAAGATGACTAATGGACATTTCCAGTTCATTATATATATATTTCTTTTTATCAGCATATGGTTACTAATACAATATTTTGTGCTTTCTAACATTCTGCATGTCCCAATTACCAGGTTTCCCTCAAAGTTACAGAATAAGCGTGAAAATGAAAAATCCCAGATCTACTTACTACCCGAAGCTAGTTGGTATGGTTGCTCAAATGGTGAGGCTAACTGAGCTGTTGTTTGCCAGCCCAAATAAATTTTTAACTATCATTATTAAAATGCTAGCACGAGAGAGAAATAAAAAGCATAAAGCAGAGTAGGAAGGATTAAACTGGAGACCTGGATTATTAGATGGCTTTTGTCATGCTCTAGCAGTAAATCAGAGAAAAGAAATTTACTATCATTACAATACTCTGTAGTTGGCATACGAGTCCGGGTAAAAGCTTAAACATGTTGCTGTGATAGTACAGCGGATTACACAATTCTGCATGCTGAAGTCTCCCTTAATTCCATTTCTTTAACTGTCTATCACAGTTGGAAATTTCAATTCTTAGGTTTTTAATGTTTCAGTATGCTACCCCCAATTTCACTGCAGCACATTACAAACTATACATACAGTACTATACTGCTGCATCATTGTTTCTTCACCTCCTTCATGTAATTCTTGAAATCGCCTTCCCCTCCCGTCAATATACATCTAGTTGGATTTGATACCCTCCCCCCTTACCATGTGCTTGCTCCCATCTCCCTTATCTGTCATGCTGCAAGGAGTCAGGAATTCACAGCTCTGCTTACAGCACCTATAAATGGGATGACAGCCCATTTTGAACAAGGGTAGCCAATCCACAGTACCCTTTTCTGTCTCTACAACTGAAGGAGGGGGAGAAAGAATGCATACCCCTCACCCACAAGTCCCCTCCTCTGACCCTGGCAGCTAGATAATGAAATTTTCCACAGCAGTCCAAATTAGAATAGAGCATGTGATAACCATGCATAACTGGGCAAACTAACTTTTGTCCTCAGTTGCAACTACTTGTTCATACATAGCCGCAACATCCACACTGAATCTCTCAAATTAGCTTATAGTTGTGGTCAATATTATTGGCACCCTTGCATTTTAGGAATGTTGTGTACAATATCTTGAGAAATAAATAGAAATTACACTTACCTGGTAATTGTCGTTCCTTGAGTGACGACAGTTTATTCCTCCACCTCTGGGTTGTGCACCTCCTCCTGCAGCTTGGAGACTGGGCATATCAAAGTTGTGACCACTGTTCCCTCTAAGCTGTGCGCGTGTGCGCGCGCACACACCTCGCCGAGTGAGCGCACATACTTTACAACAGAGCGCACAAAAATTACAACTCTGATTCTGATAGAAAACAACACAGACGTCTTAAAATTTAAAAGTTATGATTGTAATTACTAGAAATTTCCCGCTTCATTTAGTAATCATCTATTTTCATTTAATTTGATTAAAATCAATGTGGTGTACATACTGTATTCTGACGTGTAATCAAATTTTAAAGTATATAACTCCGAGTGTCGTTATGTGGCGCACAAAAATGTAACATTCCTTCAAAAGCTGCACACAGCTGATATTTTATGCGCACACAGCCTACAGAAAATTAGAGGGAACATTGGTCGTGACATCACTGGATATAGCCTGCTGGTATCTCCCATCAGCCCCCAGTGTACTATTGACAAAGCAAACTCAAACGAACAAATAAGTAACAATACCATAACTTTAAATAACTCTCCATTCCTCAACCTGAGGAACCTTTTTAGCCTATCAGTCTTATATTTTCTTTTTTTTTTTTAAACTTTACATTCACGTCCCCCCTATGCAAACACGTTTCCTATACCATCCCCTCGTTTAAATAAGAGAGAAGGAAGAAACAGAGGGATACTCACTACGATCTAGAATCTGAAAGGATCTGTCTACTCCTTGAGATTGATGCTCCACTCCGCCTGAAAATAAACTCTGAAGAAATCAAACCCCTGGGCGGGAATGAGGACTAAACTGTCATCACTCAAGGAACGACAATTACCAGGTAAGTGTAATTTCTATTTCCTTATCATTCCTCCAGTTTAGTCCTCCACCTCTGGAATGTAACAGAGCAGTAATCATTGGGAGGGACCTATCCAGCCAACTCACCACACCGTCGACCCGGAAGAGGCATCTTTTACTGCCAGAACATTTAGGCAGTAGTGGTTACTGAGGGAATGAAGAGACGATCTGGAAGCCGCTCTAACAATCCCCCCTGGTGGAATGACAGTGATCCACCCATGAAGCTGCTTGCGCCCTGGTAGCAAGAGTCAGAAAGCCCCCCCGGAATCGTACAACCTCGCCACCAGAATGCTGAGGCAACCACCGCCTTAACCCAGTGTGAAATGGCCGCCTTCGCTGCTACTTCCCCTTCGCAGGGACCTCCAACCAACACACAAAAACAAAGAAACGAACGCCGCACCCTGCATTTTATGTTTCCTATCGGCATAAGCTAGAATAACAACCTCCCCTCCAGAAAAACCGAGAACTGGAAGAGAAGAAGAAATTAGACCTTACCTGCTAATTGTCTTTCCTTGAGTTCTCTCCAGGCCAGTCCAGAACCAATGGGTAGTCAAATCTCCCTCCTCTAGCAGCTGAGGACTGAATACTAATTCTTGTTGCTAGGATACCTAGCCCTCCCCTGGTGACAGGAATCAGTCTGAACGTACCAAGCAGATAAAAAATAAGAAACGAGTAGCAGAACTATGGAAACCCCGAAGAATGGAAGAGTGTCCCAGGAGATCGTGCAAAAGCACGGGTTCATGCAGCAGTGACAACACATGCTGTCAGCCGCGGCAGCGGCGCTGTGCATCTGTGTCTGTTTGCAGATTTTTTTTTTTTGATTTTTTTTTTTAACGATGGAAAAAAAACAGCCTTATGGTATTCACTATAGATCAACCCCAAAAGACTGCCATGCTGTACTACTTTGAGAAACAACCGAAAACCCGAAAAAAATCCCCCAAAAACCAACTGGGCGGGGTCTGGACTGGCCCGGAGAGAACTCAAGGAAAGACAATTAGCAGGTAAGGTCTAATTTCTTCTTCCTAATCGTCTCTCCGGGCCAGTCCAGAACCAATGGGTAGTACCAAAGCAGTATCTAACCCTGGGAGGGACCTGTGAGCCCCGCTACTATGGCCGAAGCACCCACACAAGCATCTTGACGCGCGAACACATCCAGACGATAATGACGGGAAAAAGAATGAAGAGAAGACCAGGATGCAGCTCTACAAATATCCACCGGCGGAACTAAGGCAGATTCCGCCCACGAGGCCGCCTGACCTCTGGTAGAGTGAGCCCGAAGACCGAATGGAACGGCCTTGCCCCTGGTCTCATAGGCGACACGAATGGCTTGTTTCACCCAACGTGCAATAGAGGCTTTTGAGGCCGCTTGGCCCTTGGACGGTCCCCCGAAAAGCACAAACAACCTATCGGACTTACGAAAGGACTCAGTCTCCCGAAGGTACCGACGGAGCACGCGACCCATATCCAAACGTCAGAGAGAACGATCCACAGAAGCCTCTGTCCCCGAGACCACGAAGGTGGGCAGGGAAACCGATTGATTCAGATGAAAAGCGGACACCACCTTGGGCAGAAAGGACGGAACCGGACGCAAGACCACCTTCTCAGCCGAGAACTGCAGAAACGGAGGCCAACAAGAAAGAGCCTGCAAATCGGAAATGCGTCTCGCGGAACACAGGGCTACCAAAAAAGCCGTCTTCCAAGTCAATTCTCTGATGGAACTAGCCGCATGCGGCTCAAAAGGAGCGCCAGTCAGCACCTCCAATACCATATTCAGATCCCAAGGAGGAACAACCGGACGAACTGGTGGTCGCAGATACCTGGCCGCTCGGAGAAAACGCAGAATGTCCGGATGCAATGAAAGACGAACACCACGCACGGCACCCCGGAAAACTGCCAGTGCCGCTAACTGCACTCTCAAGGTGCTGAGAGCAAGACCCTTCTCCAAACCGCATTGCAGAAAAGCGAGAATATCGGGAATGGAAGAGTTACGTGCTCTCAAGGCGCGATCCGCGCACCATGCCTCAAAAATGCGCCACACCCGAATGTACGCCAAAGATGTGGAACGTCGGCGAGATTGCAGCAACGTAGCAATCACTGCTGCCGAATAACCTTTGCGGCGCAACCGTTGCCTCTCAATAGCCATGCCATAAGCAAGAACCGATCCGCCTGCGGCATAGGAACGGGACCCTGCAGCAGCAAGTCCACCCGAGCCGGCAATCGCCAGGGTGGCTCCACCAGAAGCTTCAGCAGATCGGCGTACCAAGGACGCCTGGGCCAATCCGGAGCAATCAGGAGCACCGGACCCCCGTGCGTGGCGATTCTCCGAATGACCCTGCCGACCAAGAGCCATGGAGGAAACACATACAGGAGCTGATCCTGCGGCCACGGCTGCACCAGGCCGTCGAGACCCTCCGACATGTGCTCCCTGCGCCGGCTGTAAAAGCGCTGCGCCTTCGCATTGCGAAGAGTGGCCATGAGATCGAGAACGGGCTGACCCCAACGGAGGGTTATCTCGTGAAATACTTCCGCGTTGAGCTCCCATTCTCCCGGATCCAGCACATTGCGGCTGAGATAATCCGCCTGTATATTGTCTTTGCCAGGCACGTGAGACGCCGAGAGCGCCAGAAGGTGCCCCTCTGCCCAGTGAAACAAACGCTGGCTCTCCTCCAGGAGATGGAGACTTCCCGTTCCGCCTTGCCGATTGATGTAGGAGACGGTCACAAGATTGTCGGAAAAGATGCGCACCGGCTGGCCCTCGAGCAGCGCTGCAAACTCTACTAGCGCCAGATACACTGTTTGCAATTCCAAGCGATTGATGGACCACAGACTCTCCTCCGGCGACCAGGAGCCCTGCGCGATGTGCGTCAAACAATGCGCTCCCCAGCCGGAGAGACTGGCATCCGTCGTGACCAAAATCCACTCCGGAAGCGCCAGGGGAACGCTGGCGACAAGATGGTCCGGAACCAACCACCACTGAAGGCTGAGCCGCACGTTTTCGGGACAGGCTAAGCGACGGGAAAGAGGATGACGTTGCGGAGACCACCGCGAAAGCAGCGCCTGTTGAAGCGGACGCATGTGCGCCCGAGCCCAAGGCACCAGGTCCAATGCCGCCGCCATCAGGCCCAGCAACTGCAAGTACTTCCACGCCGTTGGCGCTCGAACCCGCAAGAACCCTGCCACGTGAGAGAGAAGTTTGCGAACCCTCTCCGGAGGCAAGAGAACCAGACCCCTGTCCGTGGCGAAATGCGCCCCCAGGTACGGGAGCTGCTGCACCGGCTCCAGGCGACTCTTTGCCTGGTTTACGATCCAGCCAAGACTCTCGAGACAGGAAACCACACGCCGGGTCGCCCTGACCGACTCTTCGCGCGACGACGCCTGAATCAGCCAGTCGTCCAGGTAAGGGTGGACGAGCACACCTTCTCTGCGAAGAGCCGCCGCCGCCACCACCATCACTTTCGTGAAAGTGCGCGGCGCTGTCGCCAACCCGAACGGCAACGCTCGGAACTGAAAATGACCCATCGGAACCGCGAACCGGAGAAAACGCTGATGATCCGGTCTGATCGGAATGTGAAGGTAGGCCTCTGTCAAATCGATGGAAGAGAGAAACTCCCCCGGACGCACGGAACTGATCACTGAGCGTAAGGTTTCCATATGGAAATGAGACCCGCAGCCGTCAGTTCACATGCTTCAAATCCAGAATTGGCCGGAAAGTGCCCTCCTTTTTGGGCACCACAAAATAAATCGAGTATCGACCGAAGCCGCACTGGTCTGGAGGGACAGGCACGATGGCTCGGAGCCGCAGTAAACGTAGCAACGTCTCGCAGACCGCCGCTCGCTTGGCGCTCGGACCACACGGAGAAAATAGAAATGCGTCCGCCAGCGGACCAGCGAATTCGAGAGCATAGCCCTCGCGGATAATTTGCAGAACCCACTGGTCGGTTGTAATGGCGGTCCAAGCGGAGAGAAACTCCTGCAATCGACCTCCAATTGGAATCTCCGCTTGGACCTGCCGCACGTCATTGCGGCTTTTTAAGGGCCGCCGGAGCGGCGCCGAAGTAACCCCTTGCGGAGCCTCTAGCGCCTCGAAAGGACTGTCCCCGGGACTGAAACCGGCCCCGCTGATAAGGGGCAAAATGCGCTCCCCGAAAACGGCGAAACTCACGCCCCTGACCCCTAGAAAAGGAGCTCTGCTTAGTCGCCCGAGGGCGATCTTCGGGAAGCCGACCCCCTTTGGAGTCCCCCAAATCCTTCACAATCTTTTCCAGCGCCTCCTCAAAGAGAAGCTTGCCATTGTATGGAAGTTTACTGAGCCGGGCTTTTGAAGACACATCTGCCGACCAGTTACGTAGCCAGAGAAACCGACGGGCTGCGACCATGGAGGCCATAGACTTTGCGGAAATGCGAACTAAATTGTAGAAGTTATCTGCCAGATACGCCGCCGCAGATTCGAGCTTAGCTCCCTCTGTGGAAGAAGCAGCTTCCCCTGCAGGACCGGAAGCCAACTGACTCCAGCGAATAGCCGCTCTAGAGACATAAGCGCCACAGACGGATGCTTGCAGCGCCAGGGCGCTAGCCTCAAAGGTTTGCTTTAAAAGCCCCTCGAGACGACGGTCCTGAAATCCTTAAGGGCCGCTGCCCCCTCCACAGGAATGGTGGTCTTCTTGGTGACCGCCGAAACCAGCGCATCAACCTTGGGCATACGGAGGAGCTTCCGTTCCTCCTGAGGCAGCGGATACAAACGCGCCATTGCCCGAGCCCCGCGCAACGACGCTTCCGGACATTCCCACTCAGATTCTATCATTTGTTTGATGACTCTGTGCAGTGGAAAACATTTTTGCTCAGACCTGAATCCCTGCAATAAGGGATCCTCTAAAGCAGGGGTCACCAACCTCCAGAGGGCCGCGGGCCGCACAGCCGACTACCGGTAGACTCGCGGGCCGCACCCCCCTTCTCCCCGCCCCCGCGAAAAAAAACAATGCTCATACCTGTACTTCTGCTCTGAAAATTATTCCATGTCAGCTCCCTCCCTTCTTCTGCAGCCGCGGCTCCCTGCCTCTTAGGGAACCGCAGCTGTGCTTGTAAAATCATCGGAGTCCTTCCTGTCTTGACGGGCTCTGTGCAGCATTGTCCCGCCTCTAAAGGAAGTTGTTTACCACTTCCTTTGGAGGCGGGACAATGCTGCACGGAGCCCGTCAAGACAGGAAGGGCTCCGCGATGATTTTACAAGCACAGCCGCGGTTCCCTAAGAGGCAGGGAGCCGCGGCTGCAGAAGAAGGAGTCGGTGAGTTTGCCGGTACTTGTAGCAGCATCCTTGGCGGGCCGCACTGGGGTAGAGCCTTGTGGGCCGCAGGTTGGTGACCCCTGCTCTAAAGGTTCCTGAGGGGCTGCTGGAGGAAGAATACTGAGGGCCAAGAGCGACTGCGCAATCAGCGCAGGCAACTCTTCCCTCCTAAAAACTCGAAAAATATTAGGGTCCTCTCCTGACCCTAATTCCCCTTCCTCCAAATCAACAGGCCAGGAATCCATGCCCGAGTCTGACAATAGCTCCCCCTCCTCGGACCCCACGGCGTCCATCGCCGCCAGAGAAAAATCATCTCTAGTCTCTCTCGGAGCAGAGAAAACAGGAAGCCCTTCATTAAGCTGAGACCGACCAGAGACCCCCTCTGGAGCCGCTAGCGATTCCGCCACTAAGGGAGCAGGAGACTGCCCCTTTATAAGTAAATAGGCCCGATGAAACGCCAGGATAAACTCCGGGCACAGCAGCGGATCCAGGGCCTCAGGCAAGGCTGGGAGCGCTGGGACTACGGGCTGCTCCTGCACCGCCGTACAATGGCACGATTTTACTTTCTTTTTGCCAGGTTTCACCAGCGGGGGCGCGGGAGCGGATGGCTCTGCTAAAATGGCCGCTGTTCCCGCGCTTTCCCCCCCCCCCCAGCCTGCATCTTCGCTGTTTGCTCCCCGAACTGCTCCGGCATAGCTCCCTAGACCCGCAGCGCCGAAATAAACCCCAGGCAGAGAACCCCTGCAAACTCAACCCCCTCTGCAGATTCTCTTTGCCGAAAAGCACCCGCGGGACACAAAGCCGCGAAACACGCCAGGAGAAGAAAAGCACCGCGACCAAATACCTGAGGGAGCTGCCGGTCCGGGAGAGGAACAGACGCTACCCAAGACCCGCAGCCAGCGGCTCAGAGAAGCGAAGGCAATACCACCAGGAACAGTAGCTGGGGCCCCCAGGCCTGTTCCCAACTAGGAGGGAGACTAGAGAAGCGGAGACAGGCTCTGTCTCATTCCCTACATCGAGCACACAGCTCGCAGACACCAAAAAGCAGCAAATAGCTAGCAAAGGAGCAATGCTAAAACCCTGCTAGGGTAAAGCAAGCAGCCCTCTGAGAAACTCTTCCATGAAAATAAAAAAGAGGACCTAAAGTACAGAACTTGGTGGGGAGTCAAATCTTCACACCTCCAGCTCAGCTGCTGAGGACATTAAGACTGATTCCTGTCACCAGGGGAGGGCTAGGTATCCTAGCAACAAGAATTAGTATTCAGTCCTCAGCTGCTAGAGGAGGGAGATTTGACTACCCATTGGTTCTGGACTGGCCCGGAGAGACGATTAGGAAAACAATAGGCTCAGGAGAAAAATCAGATACCACCTTTTGGAAGGATGACGGGGCTGGTCGCAAACACCACCCTCTATCCAGAAAGGGTGAAAACGGCTCATTACATGACAACGCCTGAAACTCCGAAACTCGTCGCACCGAACAAAGAGCTATCAAAGCCACTGTCTAGAACAGCAAATCCTTTACCGACGCCTGGAGTAAAGAATCAAAGGGCTCTTTAGTTAATGCCTCTAAGGCCCAATCGGGATCCCACGGCGGCACCCAAACTCTTCTTGAGGAGCGCAGTCGGGTCCCAACTTAAGGAAACGCCACACATCGATCCGAACACCTAGCGCTATTCCCTCCACAGAACCTCTACAGCCGGAAACAGTCGCCAGCTGGACCCTCTAAAGAACTGGCCGCTAGTTCCTTCAGACACTGCCCTGCAGAGAACTCAGACCAAGGATACAGACACCTTTGTTGCCCGGACTTTCCGCCGTGAACAGCAGCCTTCAAAAAGGCGCTAAGCACGGACCTATGTACCAGACGCAGCCTGCCTCCTTGCTCTCAACAAGGTGGCAAAGACTGACGCAGAATAACCCTTCTTCTTCAGCCCCGCCCATTCAAAGGCCAAACCATAGGTGGGCACCGATCCACCTGAGACATTCGTCGCGGACCTAGCCACTACTGGCAACTTCTAGGATATGCCCGAACAGGCAAATGAGATCAGTCTAGTACAGCCGTCTCGTCCAACTGGGCGCTACCAAGAGTACCTTTCCCCGAAAGCCTCGATATGCTAACTACTTGCCCTATGAGAGCCCACGGGGAAAGGACAAGACAAAGACTTAACTGGGAGCTTACTGAGCCTCAACTTGGACGAACCATCAGCCGCCCCATTCCTCCACCAGAGAGACCTCCGAGTGAACCCCAAGGAAGCCAATAATATTAGCTAGCGCTCGAATTAAACCATAACGCACATTTGCCACATAAAGCAAATCAGGCTCTAGTCGGTTCAACTCCCTGATCCTTTCCTGTTCCAGGCGAGTAGACTGCCGTAAAAACTGCGACCACCTGAAGCATGCTCTCGCCCCGCCCCCCAGGCTCCACAAATGGGAGCTTGTAAGGACAGAGCATTGCCCCCAACGATCGCTTCGGTGAACCATCTACTTTCCTATCTTGCGCTAAAGAAGATTGCTAGGACTCTCTTCCATAGTCCACACCCCCTGGTGGTGCAAGGTGCGCACCCACCCACGTAGTACCCAGGCCTGCCCCTGCTTAGCCTCAAAATGTCAATCAAGAAGAGGCGAATTCAGGACAGCTGAATACTTCCCCCCCACCCCCCACAAAGACATCTCTTAACCAAAAATTCCTTCAGCATATGTTAAGAGAAGCTCTTTCCGTGCCAACAATATGAAGTAGAAAGAACTCCCAATCACAGGCATACTAATCCATGGCCTTCCTACTAGAGTAACGCCCCATTCCGTCTGACTGCACAAAGATGGACTTTATATTTTAAGTTCAACTAGCACCTGGTGTTAGGAAATACAGCTTTCTCATTCCGCAGTAGCAATTGAGTCAGCAATGAAGAACAGAGAAAGAGTAGTTACTCACCTGTAACAGGTGTTCTCCAGGAGCAGCAGGAATCAGTCCTCACTTATGGGTGACGTCGGCGCTGACGGAGCCCACGCGGAGCAATTTCCCCAGCTTTCGAAGAAAGCCTTTGGGATTGCAGCGCGCATGCGCGGTCCTCTTCCCGCCCAAGGATGCCATCTTGCTCAGTCGAATGACATAGCGGAAGACAGCAACCATAAGAATGACTGCAACTCCAAGGGGAGGAGGGAGGGTAGTGAGGACTGATTCCTGCTGCTCCTGGAGAACACCTGTTACAGGTGAGTAACTACTCTTTCTCCAGGACCAAGCAGGAAGTCAGTCCTCACTTATGGGACTCCTTAGCTTAAGGCTACCGGAGACCTCAAGCTGGAAGGAGCTCCCTCCAGCTCAACAGCACAGAAGGAAGGAATCTTCTCTGAATATGAATCCGGCCAGTAGCCAACACCGGGGCCGGAGAGTAGGAGTTGCCTAAACCTCAAAAAGATTGTAGAGGACTGCCTGTCCGAAAGCACTATCCCTGCGGGACTCCCTCTCCAGGCAGTAATGAGCCACAAAAGTCTGGCTGGAAGACCAAGTAGCGGCCCGGCAGATGTCTGCCAACGGAACAGAGCGGAGGTGGGCTACAGACGCCGCCTTCGCCCTGACACGGTGCGCCGTGACTCGACTGTCCAAGGAGAGGCCGGCTGCCTCATACGCCCAGGCGATACAGTCAGCTACCCAGATGGACAGAGTACGCTTAGAGGCAGGGACCCCCAACCGATTGGGGGTCAAAGGAAACGAAAAGCTGGACAGCTTTCCTATGCTCACGCGTACGGTCAAGGTAGAAGGACAAGGCTTTTCGACAGTCCAGGGTATGCAGAACAGTCTCAGCTCTGCTGGTATGCGGCCTGGGAAAGAAGGTCGGAAGAACCACCTCTTGATTGATGTGGAAAGAGGAAATCACCTTCGGGAGAAACTTAGGGTGCGTCCGTAAGACAACCCTATTCTTGTAGAACCTGGTGTAAGGGGGTTCCGACACTAGGGCCTGTAGTTCACTAACGCGCCTAGCGGAGGTAAGGGCTACCAAGAAGAGAGTTTTCCAGGAGAGGAAACGGAGGGGGCATGTAGCCATGGGTTCAAAAGGCGGGCAAGTAAGCCTTTGTAAAAGCACATTGAGATCCCAGTCAGGAGCCGGAGGGCGCAATGGGGGCTTAAGCAGAAGCAGGCCCCTGAGGAAACGCGCCACCAAGGGGTGCGAGGAAAGAGGCTGGCCCTCCACAGGCGAATGGTGTGCCGAGAGAGCACTGAGGTGGACTCTGACAGAGTTGGACTTGAGGCCGAAATCGGAGAGGTGAAGCAAGTATTGCAATACCACCGATACTAGGCAGGCGAATGGGTCCTCAGAACGCTGAGAACACCAGACCGAGAAGCGACCCCATTTGAGGGCGTAAGATTTCCGGGTAGAAGGTCGCCGAGACGCCAGGACGACAGCGTCCACCTCCGGAGGGAGCGAGAGCGGAGCTAGGACTACCCTCTCAGCAGCCAGGCCATCAGGTGAAGGGCCCGGAGGTTGGGGTGCAGGAGAGTACCCTGATCTTGGGTCAGAAGATCGGGCTGAAACCCCAGAGGAAGAGGGGTGTCCACCGCTAACTGCAGGAGCAGAGGAAACCAGGGTTGCCTCGGCCATCGGGGCGCTATCAGGATCACGTAGGCCCCGTCCCGGACAACCTTGAAAAGCGTCCGGGATACCAGCGGTGTGGGAGGAAAGGCATAGAGTAGGCCTGTGGACCACGAAATGAGGAAAGCATCCGGAGCTACTGTGAGGGGATGCGGATGCCGAGAGCAGAACCGGGGTAGTTGCCGGTTCAGGGGACTGGCAAAGAGGTCCACGGTGGGGGAGCTCCACCGGCGGAAGATTTGCTGGGCGCCGGGTTTCAACCTCCACTCGTGGGGCTGCAAGACCCGGCTCAGCCTGTCGGCCAGGCAGTTTTCCTGCCCGGGCAGGTAAACAGCCTTGAGGAGGATGTTGTGGTCGACAGCCCAGGAGCAGTCTCCGGGCCTCCTGACAGAGCAGGAGGGAGCCCGTGCCCCCCTGTTTGTTCACGTAGAACATGGCCACCTGATTGTCCGTCTGCACCAATACAGACTGACGCGAGGTGAGGTGAGAGAAGGTCCGCAGAGCTAGGCGGATCGCCCGCAGCTCCAGGAAGTTGATCTGTTGAGCCGCCTCCCAAGGAGTCCAAAGGCCCTGAGTGCGTGCTCCCTGGCAATGCGCTCCCAACCCCAAGAGAGAGGCATCTGTCGTCAGCACCTGGGAAGGTGCGGGAGACTGAAAGGGCATGCCCGGTACCAGGTTGGGCAGGTGAAGCCACCATTGCAGAGAGGAGACCAGGCGGTCGGAGATCTGTAGAAGGTCCGCCAGACTCCCTGTGGCCTGATGCCATTGAGTGCGAAGACACCACTGGACAGGCCTCATATGCAGCCGGGCGTTCGGTGTGACATGGACCATGGAGGCCATATGACCGAGCAGCTGCAGGAACCGTCTGGCCGGGACCGGGGACGCGCTGCAGAACCTGCCGGCCAGAGCCATGAGCCTGTCGGCTCGCTCCCGAGGCAAGAAGGCACGAGCTCGCAGAGTGTCTAGCCGTGCCCCTATGAACTCGAGATCCTGAGAGGGACTCAACGTGGACTTCCCGAAGTTTATGACGAAGCCCAAGTGCTGAAGCAGAGCCACCGTGCGCTGCGTGGCCTGAGCGACCTCTATGGCCGACTGCACCCGGACGAGCCAGTCGTCCAGGTATGGAAAAACGAACAGGCCTTGAAGTCTCAGGAAGGCCGCCACCACTGCCAGGCATTTTGTGAACACCCTGGGGGCGGAGCACAAGCCGAAGGGCAGCACGCGGTACTGATAATGTTTCCCTGCCACCACAAATCTGAGATATTGTCGGCGGTCCAGATGAATAAGGATGTGGGTATAGGCATCCTTTAGATCCAAGGAGCATAGCCAATCTCCCTGCTGGAGGTAGGGCAGCAGGATTCCAAGGGTAAGCATCTTGAACTTTTCCCGCTGCAGGAACTTGTTGAGGTTGCGTAAGTCCAGAATGGGTCTGAGGCCTCCTGTTATCTTTGGGACCAGGAAGTACCTCGAGTAGAACCCTTGACCCCACAGATGTTGGGGCACTGGCTCCACAGCCTGCTCCCCCAGCAGACCCTGCAGCTCCTGAAGGAGCAAGTCTCTGTGCAGAGGGGGCCTTGGAGGCTCCCCTGGGAAGTAGGGGGGAGGCACCTGGTGAAAATGCAAGAGGTAGCCCCTCTGAACCACCTGCAGCACCCAGGAATCGGATGTTATGGCCGACCACCTGTGGGCAAAGTGGATCAGCCTGCCCCCCGTGCTGAGCGAAGGACGCAGGGGGGAGAGGCTATGCTGGCATAGTCAAAAGCCCCCACACTGCTGGGCAGGGGGCTGTGTAGCGGGCTTGGGGGCCCTCGGCCTACGGGGGCCATTCCCCTGACCCTTAGCCCGTGGGCCCTGAGTGGGAGCCGCCGATGCTTGGTATTGAAGGTGGGGTTGCTTATAGGCAAGCACCTTCCTCGGGTAAAAAGGCTTCTTCCCCGGCCCCTTCCGCTTCTGCAAAGGAGCGGAGGTCTTTCGGGACAGGCGAGTTCGAGTGAGAGTCTCGGACTCGAGTTCTGCCGCCTTATCAGACATGGGCTTACCGAAGAGGTTTTCACCTCTGCAGGGGACATCGACTAGCTTGTCCTGTTACCCATGGCTCGAGGTCGGATGACTGAAGACAGGCCTGCCGGCGGGCACCAATGCCGGCTCCGGCCACTCGGGCCGATGCCTCGAAGCCATCATAGGCCGCCCGAGAAATGAACTTCGAACACTCATGAATGCTATCGGACAAGGCCTGGAACCTCTGCAAAGGTTCGGCGGAGAGACCAGCCGAGAACCCGGCGAGCTCTTTCGCCAGGTCTCGGAGGAACATGCCCATATACAGCTGGTATGTCTGCACTCGGCAGGCCAGCATGGAACCCTGGAAGCACTTCCTCCCGAGGGCATCCAGGTTTCGGGCTTCCTTACCCGGGGGCACCGAGGAGTGCATCTTTTGACTCTTAAGCCGATGCATTGCCGATTCCACTACCATGGAGTGGTGCGGCAATTGCGCCTTCTGGAACCCGGGGCTCTTGCGGACTCGATACATCGAATCGATCCGTCTGCTCAACACCGGCGTCGAGGCCGGATTTTCCCACATGCGGAAGAGCAGCCGCTCCAGCATCGGAGGGACCGGCACAGTAAAGGCCTCCTTCGGGGGAGAGTCGTACTGGAGTGCCTCGAGCTCTTCCGCGCGAGGCTCCTCCTCGGGATCCGCGGGGAAAGCTAAAGCCTTGGCCATATCCCGCACAAAATCAGAGAAGCGCGTATCCTCCGGAGGGGATCGCCTTCGAGGCTCCGACTCAAGCGAGTCGGAGGGGACGCACCGGGTCTGAAAAGAGCCGGGCGACTCGTCCCCTTCCGTGTCCCAGCCCGACGCCTCCATGGAGGAATCGAGGGGCTCCGTGCGGGCGAGGGTTCGTCCCGACGCCGACAACCTCGGTCCCGAACGGGAGGCCGAGGGAGACCTCGACCGAGGATCGACTCAAGCCTGCATCGACTCGAGGATCGACTCGGCCGCCGGGGTCGACATGGACGTCGACGTCCCGGTGGTCTGGGCAGATGCACTGGCGAGGCCGGTCATCCACGACTTGGAGGACATCTTGCCACACGGACAGATAGTAAAGGCATCCACAGTACTACCTTTTAACTTTCAAAAGGGAGACTATGATAGAATGAGGAATATAGTTAGGAAAAAACTAAAAGGAGCGGTTCCAAAGGTTAAAGACTTACAGCAAGCTTGGGTGTTATTTAAAAATACTATCCTCGAAGCCCAGACCAGCTGTATTCCACGCATTAGGAAAAGTGGAAGAAAGTCCAAAAAACTGCCAGCATGGTTTAAAGGTGAGGTCAGAGAGGCTGTTGCTGCCAAAAAAGCAACCTTCAGGAAATTGAAAAAAGAGCCAAATGATGAAAACTGGAAACAGCACAAGCACTGTCCTCATCTCTCTACCTCCACTGGGAGACTATTCCATGCATGTACCACTTTTTCCATAAAGAAATGTTTCCTCATATTACTCCTGAGTCTATCCCCTTTCACTTTCATCCTATGTCCCCTCGTATCATATCCCCTCTATCCTACCTTTTCTCTAACTTATACATATTAAGATATTTAAGTCTATCCTCATACGCTTTACAACGAAAGCCACTAACCATTTTAGTAGCCACCCTCTGCACAGACTCCATCCTGTTTATATCTTTTGAAGGTGCGGTCTCCAGAACGGCACACAATACTCCAAATGAGGTCGCACCAGAGACTTATACAGAGGCACTATCACCTCCTTTTGTCTGCTGGCCATTCCTCTCCCTATGCACTCAAGCAGGGAGGAATAGCCTAGTGGTTGGGGCAAGTTACCTCAGGCCAGAAGGTCAGGAGTTCAAATCCCACTAGAGGACAGCAACCTTGAGCCGGAAGGACTGGTATCTAGTCCCACAGGTGCTCCTTGTGGTCTTGGGTAAGCCACTTAACCCTCCATTGCCCATGTTCCCTGTAAATAGTTATCTCCAAGTTATAGTGCCCTGTTCAATGTAATTTCAGTTTGTTCAATGTAAACCGCCTTGATATCATGAAAGGCGGTATATAAGAAATGTTAAATAAATAAATAAATAAATATAAATAAATAAATGCAAAGCATTGATAAGGCAGGCAAAGCGGGAATTTGAGAAGAAACTTGCTACGGAAGCAAAAACACGAAATAAAGACTTTTTCAAGTACATTCGTAGCAAAAGGCCTGTGAGAGAGTCAATTGGACCATTAGATGATAGAGGGGTAAAAGGGGCAGTAAGAGGAAACAAGGCTATAGCAGAGAGACTGAATGAATTCTTTGCTTCGGTCTTTACTGAGGAAGATGTAGGGATGTTACCCAAGACTGAAGTGGTATTTAAAGGTGATACTGCAGAGGAATTGAGAGAAATATCGCTACAACGGGAAGATATATTACAACTATTTGATAAACTGAATAGTAGCAAATCACCTGGACCGGATGGTATACATCCCAGAGTGTTGAAAGAACTGAAATATGAGATTGCAGACCTGCTATTGGTAATCTGTGAACTTTCATTAAAATCATCTGCTTGAATAGGTAAATAGAGAATCTTCTTTTCCTGGTTATGACTGGCAGAGTCGGAGGGAAAGTCTCCCTGACAAGTAGAAGGCTGAATTCTTTGCAGAATTTGAGCTCTTAAATAACCAGGATGGCCTGCGTGAAAATGGCAGAGGATAACATCAGTCTGTAGACAGGAGGTCCAGATATCTCCTGAATTGCAGTATGGAGACTGAATAGAGGAGGCCTCTGGAGGAAGATACCCTAGTGATCCGCCAATAAGGGCAAGATGGGTATTAGGCATCCTCTAGCTGCCATTGGAGAAAGGTATCTCTGACGAAAAGACTCAAGGAGATATGGGCCAAGCCAGAGAATTGGCCCTCCTTTAGGCTTTCATGTAATGAAAGGCCTGAGGCTTATGCCTCAAAAGAGATGTAAAAGGCAGGGAATACCCGCCAGATATGACTGGGGGAACCCCCTCCCCCTATCTGGGGTTATCTGCTAGGCAAGATACTGATGCTCTCTAGCAAGGGCCCATAGTGCAAAGCTACTCTGTAGAAATGCAGAGAGCATGCTGCAGGTTGGTAGAAGAAAAAACTGGCAGTGGAAAGCCAGCAGGTGACCAGCTATTCTGCCAAGGCAAAGAATAGAAGTTAACCAACCAGACTGTGATAATAGGGTTTCCCAAACAAGGTGAATAACCTGTTTGGGACTTAGCACTGAGGCTAGGAGGATTGCTAGTGGAGAAGCCCTGGTTGCGTAGAGAACACAACCAGTGGCCTAACCACTAGGAATTGCTGTATCTACAGCAACTACCCGGGCAGCATAGAAAATTTTCTTTTCCCTTTTCCCTTCTTTAGGATGGGAAAAAGAAACAGTCCTGATAGGACTTCCTGTTGTTTGATGAACTGCCCTAAGGTAACAAGGGGAAAAGAACTCCAGAAAGGAGAATCCCCCAGTAGAACAGGTATAGGACTATAGGAGCTTACCGGTGTAAAAGAACCACTCTTACAACCCAATGTTGTAGAAAGAGGGAGGTAAGACAGAGTTGCAAGAGACCGACTATGGAGGAAGTCTCTGACAGGTGAGATGATGCATGCCAGTACAGGGAAACAACTGTCCATTGATAGTTGTTACCTCTCCTTCCTTCAAGAGGAAGAGGAAACTGATAAGTATGGGCATGATCATCATAAGACTCTTAGAAAAAAAAGATGTCTCATGAAGAGATATCTAGGTAGGTTAGGATAAATTTAGTGCAGATACTGCCAGTGAAAAAGGCAGACTGACACCCTAACCACCAACCAAGAGGGACAATGAACTATTTGAAACCCTGCGACTGCTGGGTTTGTTGACCCTGTTGATGTTGTGGATTCTTCAGACTAGGGCGATGTTTCCCCTGTTTGGGAACATCTGTATGATGGGCAGATGATGGGTAAAACCTTCTCCCCCCTAGGGGAAGAAAGTTTGGTAGGACATTTCCTACCTACTGGGAAAGAAGAAGGCATAGAACAGCCTCTGGAAAAAGGAAAGTCAGTGGAATACTGAGTAACCTGGAGTAAAGACTCCTTGTTGAAGAGATTTTCTCCAGTGCAAGGAGTATTTCCCAGTCTTTCTTGTGCCCATTTGTCCAAGTCTGAAGCTTGAAGCCAGGCTTTACGTCGTGCCCCTACAGCCACAGCAGAAGTCCTGCTAACAGACTCAAAGGAGTCTAGGGTAGCACGAGTAAGAAAAGCGTAGTTACTCACCTGTAACAGGTGTTCTCCAGGAGCAGCAGGAATCAGTCCTCACATATGGGTGACGTCGGCGCCGACGGAGCCCTCGCGGAGCAATTCTCCCCAGCTTTCAAAGAAAGCCTTTGGGAATTGCAGCGCGCATGCGCGGTCCCCTTCCCGCCCAAGGGTGCCATCTTAGCCAGTCAGATGACATAGCTAAAAGACAGCAAAAAATTTGCAAAAAACTAAAGCAGATGATTGCAACTCCAAGGGGAGGAGGGAGGGTTGTGAGGACTGATTCCTGCTGCTCCTGGAGAACACCTGTTACAGGTGAGTAACTACGCTTTCTCCAGGACCAAGCAGGAAGTCAGTCCTCACATATGGGACTCCCAAGCTTAAGGCTACCGGAGACCCTAAGCACAAAAATGAGCTCCCTCTAGCTCAGCAGCACAGAAGGAAGGAATCTTCGCTGAATTATTACCCACCGGTAGCCCAACATCCGGGATGGAGGGTAGGAGTTGCTCAAACCTCGAAGAGATTTTGGAGGACTGCCTGTCCGAAAGCACTGTCCCTGCGGGACTTCCCTCTCGAGGCAGTAATGGACCGCAAAAGTCTGGCTCGAAGACCAAGTAGCGGCCCGGCAGATGTCTGCCAATGAAACAGAGCGGAGGTAAGCCACTGACGTAGCCTTCGCCCGAACACAATGAGCCGTGACCCGACTTTCTAACGAGAGTCCGGCTGCTCCATAAGCCCAAGCGATACAGTCAGCAACCCAGATGGACAGAGTACGCTTGGAGACAGGGAGCCCCAATTTATTGGGGTCAAAAGACACGAAGAGCTGAGCAGCTTTGCGGTGCTCCCGCGTACGGTCAAGGTAGAAGTTCAACGCCCTTCTACAGTCCAGGGTATGCAGGACCATTTCAGCTCGGCTGGAGTGTGGCCTGGGAAAGAAGGTCGGAAGTACCACCTCCTGATTGATGTGAAAAGGGGAGACCACTTTTGGAAGAAATTTAGGGTGAGTCCGTAGGACTACCCTATTTTTGTAGAACCGAGTGTAAGGGGGATCAGACACGAGGGCCTGTAGTTCACTTACGCGTCTAGCGGAAGTGAGGGCTATCAAGAATAAGGTTTTCCAAGACAGAAAACGGAGAGGACAGGTAGCCATAGGTTCAAAAGGCGGACAGGTGAACCGCTGTAAAACCACATTCAGATCCCAGTCAGGCGCTGGCGGGCGCAGAGGTGGTTTAAGGAGAAGGAGACCTCGGAGAAACCTTGCCACGAGAGGGTCGTTGGAAAGAGGTCTGCCGTCCACCGGCACATGATGTGCTGAAAGAGCACTGAGGTGAACCTTGACGGAGTTGGACTTAAGTCCAAGATTAGAGAGGTAGAGCAAGTACTGCAAGACCACTGACACCGAGCAGGAGAAGGGATCCAGAGACTGCTGGGTACACCAAACGGAGGAGATTGAAAAGGCATTCCGAGTACCAGGTTCGGCTGATGAAGCCACCACTGCAGAGAAGAGGCCAGCGGGCCGGAGATCTGCACTAAGTCGGCGAGGCCGCCCGTGGCCTGTTGCCACTGCTTGCGAAGGCACCACTGAGCAGGCCGCATATTCAGGCGGGCGTTGGGGGTCACGTGGACGGTGGAAGCCATATGGCCGAGTAGTCTCAGAAAGCACCTGGCCGAGATCAGGGACTGGCTCCGAAAACGGCTGGCTAGGTCCATGAGCCGCTGAGCTCTGTCGAGAGGCAGGAAAGCTCGCGCCTGAAGAGTGTGCAATCTTGCGCCGATGAACTCGAGATCTTGCGAGGGGAGCAAAGTGGACTTTGCGAAGTTTACGACAAAGCCCAAGTACTGGAGAAGAGTCACAGTGCGGTGCGTGGCTTGTGTGACCTCTTGAGAGGATGATGCTCTGATGAGCCAGTCGTCTAGGTAAGGAAAGACAGAGGCCCTGAAGTCGGAGATAAGCCGCCACCACCGCGAGACATTTTGTGAAGACTCGTGGTGCGGAGGATAGGCCAAAGGGCAGTACTCTGTACTGGTAATGATTTCCTGCCACCACAAACCTTAGGTATTGGCGGTGGCTTGGGTGGATGAGGATGTGCGTGTAGGCATCCTTTAGATCCAAGGAGCATAGCCAATCTCCCTGCTGGAGGTAGGGCAGAAGGATTCCAAGGGTAAGCATCTTGAACTTCTCCCACACGAGGAACTTGTTGAGGTTGCGCAAGTCCAGGATGGGTCTGAGGCCTCCTGTTCTTTTTGGTATTACGAAATACCTGGAATAAAAGCCTTGACCTCTCAGGTGGTGGGGCACCGGTTCCACAGCCTGTTCCTGAAGAAGACTTGCTAACTCCTGAAGGAGTAAGTCCCTGTGCAGAGGGAGTCGTCGAGGCTCTCCCGGAAAATAGGAGGGAGGGACCTGGTGGAAGTGGAGAAGATAGCCTTCTCGCACAACATGAAGCACCCAGGCATCTGATGTGATGTTGGACCACCTGTGGGCAAAGAGGACCAGCCGGCCTCCTGTGCTGGGAGAAACCAGCTGAGGGGGAGAGGCTATGTCGATGAAGTCAAAAACCCCCACCCTGCTGAGCAGGGGCCGGTGGTGCAGGCTTGGGGGCTTGCTGCCTACGGGACCCGTTACCCCGTCACTTGACCTGCTGACCCTGTTGGGGAGCTGAGGAGGCCTGATACTGAGAGTAGTGTTTATAGGCAGTCGCCTTCCTCGGGTAAAAGGACTTTTTTCCCCGAGCCCTTCTTCTTTTGGGAAGGGGCAGAGGTCTTTCTAGAGAGCCTTGTTCTGGTGAGAGTCTCCGTCTCGATTTGCGCAGCCTTCTCAGCCATGGGCTTGCCAAATAGGTTCTCACCTCGGCAGGGGACATCGACCAACTTGTCCTGCACCCAGGGTTCAAGGTCAGACGACTGAAGCCAAGCCTGTCGGCGGGCACCGATGCCGGCTGCGGCCACTCAAGCCGATGCTTCAAAGCCATCATAGGCTGCTCGAGAAATGAATTTGGAGCATTCTCGAATTCCAGTGGACAAGGCTAGGAACCTCCGCAAAGGTTCCTCGGAAAGTCCAGCAGAGAATCCGGCTATCTCCTTAGCCAGGTCTCTAAGGTACATGCCCATGTAGAGCTGGTAGGTCTGGACCCGACAAGCAAGCATAGAGCCTTGGAAACACTTCTTACCGAGGCCATCCAGGTTGCGGGCCTCCCTGCCGGGAGGCACCGAGGAGTGCATCTTCTGGCTCTTGAGCCTATGCATGGCCGATTCCACCACCATGGAATGGTGCGGTAGTTGTGCTTTCTGGAAGCCAGGGCTCTTGCGGACTCGATAGATGGAATCGACCCGCTTGCTTAATACCGGCGACGATGTCGGACTCTCCCACATGCGGAAGAGTAGTCGTTCCAGCATGGGAGGAACCGGTACAGTAAAGTGCTCCTTCGCTGGAGAGTCATACTGGAGGGCGTCGAGCTCTTCGGCTCGAGGCTCCTCCTCGGGATCCGCAGGGAAAGCCAAAGCCTTGACCATATCCCTGACGAAGTCCAAGAACCGGGCATCCTCCGGGGGGGACTGCTTCCGAGGTTCGGACTCAGGGGAGTCCGAGGGGACACACAGAGTCCGAAAGGAATCAGGTGACTCTTCCACTTCAGATTCCCAGGCCGACTCCGAGGAGGAATCGGTGGGGTCGGTTCGGGCGGGCGTAGGCGTTGGCCGCCCCGATGCCGAGGGAGTCGGCGTCGACGACCTCGGTCCCGAACGGGAGGCCGAGGGAGACCTCGACCGAGGATCGACTCGAGCCCGCATGGACTCGAGGATCGGCTCGGTCTCCGGGGTCGACTTAGACGTCGACGTCCCGGCAGTCAGGGCAGAGGCGCCAGCGAGGCTAGCGATCAGTGCCCGCTGCTGGTCCATGAAGGCAGCCAGGCTGCTCTCCAAGGCCGTCAACCTGCATCCGACCTCAGGTGACCCAGCAGCCCCCGACTCGGGCCCCGACGGCGTCGGGCCCGACGTCGGACCCCTCGGAGGCGAGTCCAGGAGGACTACAGAACTTACCCGAGCAAGCGATTCCGATTCCAGACGAGGTCGCTTCGTGAGACGATCCTGCTCCAAAGACCCGGGACGGCTATCGGGGCTATGCGACCTGGCCCTCGCGGAACCAGGAGCGTCCACCGACGCCGCCCTCGCGGGTTTCGTCTTCCGATGATGATCCCCCGAGGGAGAGAACCTCTGTCGGAGGAACTCCGGCGATGCTCAGAGCTGGAGCCTCTGGACGCCGAGGCCTCCGACGAGGTCCGGGTACGGGTGGGATCTGCGAAGATTCTTTCCCGCTGATGCCGCCGACTCCGTAAGGCTTTGGAGGACATTTTGCTGCAGGCCCCACAGATCAGTTCCTCATGATCTAGGCCGAGGCAGCGGAGGCAATGATCATGTGTGTCAGTGAGAGACATGTTTCTGTCACACTGAACACACCTTTTGAAGCCACTGGCAGCCATCGGGGGGAAAAGGGCCCCTGCAAGGTCAAAGGACCAGGCTGCCAGCGAAAAACCGAAAACAAAACTGACAAGAAAAATCAGAAAAACCGAAAAATAAGAGAAGGACTCACAACGGCGTCGCGAGTCCGGGCAGGAAAGAGACCGGCGTCGAACCGAAGAAAAAATGTAAAAGAAATGCAGAAAATCAACTTTTTCTGCAGGGACTGGAAGACCACGTCTGTAGGGCTCCGCGGAAAAAAGAAGACTGGCTAAGATGGCACCCTTGGGCGGGAAGGGGACCGCGCATGCGCGCTGCAATTCCCAAAGGCTTTCTTTGAAAGCTGGGGAGAATTGCTCCGCGAGGGCTCCGTCGGCGCCGATGTCACCCATATGTGAGGACTGACTTCCTGCTTGGTCCTGGAGAACCTAGAGATATTTTGAGTATGACTAACCAGTGAGGAATAATCTTTACTCTTGGGCTCTTGAAGAAAAGGAGTCAAAAGATATAATTTCTTTGTGACCTCCTCAAGAGATAGACCCATATAAAAAATATATGAGAGAATTCTTGCTGAAAGCATGGATGACTGGAAGGTTTGACGTCCAAAGGCATCTAGTGTCCTAGACTCACGACCTGGCGGACAAGAAGAGTGCTTTTTCTTACTCTTCACTCGCCTCATTGCTGATTCGACCACAATGGAATGATGAGGAAGTTGAGTCTTTTGAAACCCTGGAGAGGGGGGCACCTGATATAGGAGATCAGTTGCTCTGGAAGGTGGGGGTACCTTTAAAGGAGCTTCCCACATTCGTATAAGGAGATCCTGCAAAGAATGATGCAAAGGAAGCATTATGTTCTCCTTTGCTTTGCTAGGAACAGAGAGGTATTCTGTATTCCCTTGTGTAGGATCTTGTCCAGGAATAGGAATGGCAAGTGATTTTGCCATATCCAGGAGGAAAGTCTGGAAAGAAGGATCCCCAGAGGGAACTTCCCTTGGATAGGCTAGATCTGATGAAAAACTAGCGTTGGCACCGAGGGATCTATTCAAGTATATAGGAATAGAAGATCCTGAATGGTGCAGTATGGGATCCTTAGATGGTAGAAGCTGGTACTGCAGGGCAGAACCAGCGACAGTCGGTAACAGATCGTCCATGCTAGGGATCGATTCCAAACTCGGCATCGAGGGAAGCGAGCTTGACGAGAGAAGCATGGAAGGTACCGACAGCAAATGGTACTGTGGATATCGGTACCGACCTCAATACCGTATCTGATACCGGTGGATGAAGACCAGCCAGTGGCAACTTTAACGGTATCGGAGGAACCGAAAGTTGCAGATCCGAATTATCGGAACCGAGCCTTCGGTACCGACGGGAGTCGGTACCAAGGCGAGTTGGTACCCAGTCCTCCAGACTGGAGATCGATTCCAGACTCGGCATCGAAGGAAGCGAGTCTATCGATGCACGTCTGGAGAGTACCAACGTCGGTACTAGTATCGGTGTCGGTACTGATACTGGAAGGTCGATCTGGAGCGTATCCACCAGCCCCGCAGGTACCGAGGATGCCAGACGACGATCCTTGGTGAGGAATGTTTCATCCAACACCAGTGCCGATGCCGGGGTATCGGTACCGCTCAAAGCGGATGCCACCAGCGGGCATGGCTCAGGTATGTTCTGTGAGGGGTGAACCTCAGGAACAACCTGAAACCTCACACAGGCTTTGGAGGCCAAAGACTCCCACCGGGGTTTTGAAGCCAGTGGATTCTCGAGGACAAGGCCATAGGCATCTCTATGCTGTGCATGAGAAGTGCCGCTCGAGGACTGGCTAGTCTTAACAGACTGTTTTTGGGTTACCTGATCCTGTGAAGAAGAAGATATGGTCGGTGCCCTGAAGTTGGAGGGGGACCGCGTGTCGAGGGGAACTCGATGTTGAAAACTTCTTCTCACAATACTATTGCCCGAGGGCTCCGGAGGAAAATGGTCAGGGCCTAAGCAGGTTAGACACCGATTGTGAGTGTCTAAAAATAAAGTTGTACCGCCACAATTTGTACATTTCTTGGGTAAAGTGGCTGGCGGTTCCATGAAGGAAAATGGAGGCCTAGAAGGCCTGAGAACCGTGAGACACTAAGGAAGAAAAATATATTCCTTAAAAAGGAAAAAAAATTTACAAGAAAGAAAAAAGAAACACCGGCGGTACCGGTGGCGTCGGGGAGGCAGCCGCGACCACAAGAAAACTAAAAAATAAAAGAAGAATTTTCTGCGGTGACAGGACGATGTCCTGCCGGCTCCGCGGAAAAACAAAAACTGAGGAGAGGCAGTTGGGAAGGCAGGAAGGCAGCACGCAGGCGTGGTGGGATGCTTCCAAAAGCTTTTTGATTGGACGCTGGTAAGCGTTCCCGTGCGGACTCAGTCGGTACCGACGTACCCATATGTGAAGACTCATTCCTGCTTGTTCCTGGAGATAAAACCATAATCCCACATGGCACCATAGCAGTGAAAAGGGGGTTCCAAAAACAATCCCAGCACTTGAAAGGATGATTAGGGAAACCCAATCTGGTCTTCCCCAAACACCCCCAAGGACCTCCCTGTTGAGGAACAAGGCCTGATTTGTTTAATGTACATTAATCAAGCAGAAAAAGCACCAAATACTAAGCAACATAAATAAATGGGCTTAGGGAAAAAAAGCAGCTTGCATACATTGTATAATTGTTGTTAATTACCCTGTTATCCAAGTTCTAATTCCATGTTCAAGTGTAAATGCACCTTCAGTAACCCTGAATGCATATGTTTCTGTTTTGATGTTCACCGCACTGATGTTAATAGCGCAGTATAAAAGAAATGCTAAATAAATAAATACATATAAGAGATAAAAGGAAATGGGAGCCTGGGCCCAACTTACCAATTGCCCCTTAGGGTCACCCTGCTCTTCAACCCACCAGTGCTGGAACTTTATTTAGACAGTTTTGTATACCACCTTATCCTTCAATCAAAGTGGTCACACCACAATTGGGGGATACATTTAACACGAGGGGATATGAGACACATACACTAATACTTACAGGGAACATGGGCAATGGAGGGTTAAGTGGCTTGCCCAAGACCACAAGGAGCACCTGTGGGACTAGAAACACCAGTCCTTCTGGCCCAATGTTGCTGTCCTCTAGTGGGATTTGAACCCCCGACCTTCCGGCCTGAGGTAACTTGTCCCAACCACTAGGCCACACTCCTCCCTGTAAGAAACTTGTACGAAACAGCTCTGGGAACAGGATAGCTGTCAGCTCCAGGAGACAAAGGTGTATCCCGCTCCTAGCAATGTTGGGCCCTACCAGACTCAGTGATCAAAACAGCATGGGCCAGAAAAAAAAAAAACAGGTCTATGTGTAATGCAGCACCAGTCCACACACACTGCCACCTGTTGGAGGCAGAAAATACTGCCTTCTCACTGCTGCACTACCAGATATACCAGTGACTTCACTGAAAGATGCTCAAGTTTGCCTCCTCCTACAGGCAAGAGAGCATAATCCACCTCTATCTGGACTGGTCTGGCAGGATAAGGAACAAGCTAACTCATGCCACCAGTGATCTAAGCCAAAACAATAGAATCATCATAGGTTCCCCATTCTTTGGAGCAATACAGCCTTTTGAAATAGACCACCACTGCCCCTGTTGATACTACCAAGACACACAGGGGTTAAAAAAATAAAAAGCGGGGGGGGGGGGGGGGAGGATTTTCAGCATGGATGGCAAAAACACAAACATACATAAGGTCTATCCAAGAGTTTCTCTATCTGTAACTGACATATACACAACCAATGCCATGCTTCCAGACATATCCAAGAAAAAAACAAACATTTTAAATAAATGCTCCCCCCCTACAGATACCACATTATTTCATGGGTCAATACATGTGCTCTGTGCATATTTCAGTCCCCAGTTACTCCCCTGCTCCATGGCAGTTCACATTACCAGATCTTTCAAGCAGGCCCCGAATACAGTGTCTTAAATCAGGCCTTGACAAGTTGTGTGCTGTTTTAGGAGCCTGACCAAAATCTTAGGAGCCAACACTTGTGATCTCCTCATGCACTACCCCCCTGGTTCTCTCACGCTGATCTCATGTTCACGTGTCATTAGACAGTGCCAGAGTTCCTACACCCTGCGCTCTCTTTAGATAACAGCTAAAGCTTCAGATAGCAAGTGTGTGTGGCACGTGTGGCGTGGGCGTGTGTGAGAGCAGATGGATCACTGCAGGCATTCTGCTTCCCCCTCCTGTTCTAACCACAGGGATCCGATCTCTTGTGGACAGAAAAGAAGGGGGAAGTCCACCATCGCAACCCAGATGCAAGATGTCTGTTCGCAAGGATCCCATTTCCTGCAGACAGGCAGCTTGCACTATGCTACGATCGTGGCTATTCCCCAATCAGTCCGCCTATCTTTATCAGAGACTGACTCCTGGCTCTCCTCCTTTCTGGATGAGTCTTCTCCTTCCCTCATTTTTGGAATTTTAACATTCACGCTGATGAACCTTCTGACCCTTATGCCTTAAAAGCTTCTTTCCTTGACACTGCTGTGCTGTTGGGAGTGGGAGCAATCTCCTCCCTGCCTTCTTTCACCTGCTGGCTTTAAAAATCAAACATGCTTAAGCTGCACCCATGCCTGGCAGGCCGGCGCCAGAGGGCCCTTAGGCGGGGCATGAGGTGGTGAGCTTGGCATTTAATATCTTTTGACAGTGATTCTTCTTTTGGAGGATTTAAGTTCATGTTGGAGTAGTTGATCCTGGCTTTTGCTTCCACTGGTTTAGTTTTTCTATATGCCTAAACAGGAAGCTAAAAGGTAGGGGAGGAATTTCCTCCACTCCTGTTGCTATACCAGTGGGGCAACGTGCCATGGATGATTTTGTACAGGCGAAGTGTTTGGAAGATCCTGTTATCGAGGTTAGGGAGAGCCCCGATTTGGGCAGCGATGTTTCGCTGAGTGTGCTTGGCCCTTCCATTCCTGCTCCTGGGGGTGCTGAGGGTAGCGACACCTGGTGTGGTTTCGGATGCGGCTACTCAGTCGTCCTTGGCAATGGTTGTGCCAGTGGCTAGTGGTAATGGGTCCAACTGCCTCCAGATAGGGGGCTTCCCCCCCCCCCCCCCCATTCAGGAGAGTGTGATGGTCCAGGATATTCCTCCACTTGTGAGACTAAGGAGGTGACACTGGACTACATTTGAGACGCAATGCAGTCATTTTAGCAGGTTTGTGCTGGGATATTGCAGGCTTCTGCTCCCTTTGCTCCTAGATTGGAGGGGGTGGAGGCAAAGGTGCTCCAAAAGCAAGCGCAATTGGATGGACTCGAGGTTAAAATTCAACATTTGCGAGATCAGCAAGGGGTCTCAGCTAAGGATGGTTTGTTTTTCCAGCATAAAATTGAAAACTTGGAAAAATCAGAGAAGCTTAAATCTTCATTTACTTAATTTTCCACAGCTTTCACTGTGCTCCCTAGGGAACTGTTCATTTGGTTCCTTAAGGAGCTGTTTAACTATCCCGAGTCTGGGATCCCTCCTCTTCGAAAGATTGATTTCCTCCCCTGAGTGACTGATAAGGATGCTTTGCAGAAAGCTTATATCTCTCAGGTAGAGGTATCTTCTGACTCCTTGGACTTGGGGAACCTATCTGAATCGTTAGAGCAGTCTACAGAGGTGGTTGAAGCCCAGGCTACTTTGTTGGTATCTTTTGTATTTCTTCAGGGTAAGTGTTATTACAAATGTATTTTAAAAAAATCTGATATTTCTTTTTTTTTTATTGGGGGAGGGAAGGGGGAGAGTATAGATCTTCCCAGATGTGTCCAGGTGGACTCATAAGAACATAAGATATGCCATACTGGGCCAGACCAAGGTCCATCAAGCCCAGTATTGTTTCCAACAATGGCCAATCTAGGTCATAAGTACCTAACAGTCTCCCCAAAAGACACAGGTTCCTCAATGCTTGTATTGGGTCAAGCAGTGATGTCTTGGATCCCTTTTAATGACGACTTATGGACCTTTTTTAAACCCAGCTACACTGACAGCTTTTACTGTATTCTCTGATAACAAATTCCAGAGTTTGATTACACTTTGAGTGAAAAAATATTTTCTCTTATTGGTCTTAAATAGGTTACCCTGTAGCTTCATTGCATGTCCCCTAGTTTTTTTAATATTCTGATGACGTAAACAATCTCTCTCTCTCTCTCCCGGCCTTATATCCAGGTCCCCCATGTCAAACCCTCCCCCCCCCCCCCCACACACCTTGTTTTACTATGCTTTTTCTTTCTTTCCTATCGCTGGCGTTCCTTTCTTTCTTCAATTTTTTTTTCTGTAGCCAATATATTGTTTTATTGTACACCGCCCTGACGCTCCAGCAAGGGAAGTATATCGAACCTTGCAAATAAAGATAAAGATCTACTTTTACCAGTTCCATTACATTCATTAATTTATAGACCTCTATCATATCTCCTCTCAGCCGTCTCTTTTCCAGATTGAAGAGCCTTAACTTTTTTAGCCTCTCTTCATAGGAGTATCCTTCCATCCCCTTTACCATTTTGGTGGCTCTTCTCTGTACCTTTTCTAACAATGCTATATCCTTTTTAAGATACGGCGACCAGAATTGCACACAATATTCAAGGTGCGGTTGCACAATGGAATGATACAGAGTCATATCATCCTTTGTTTTATTTTCCATTCCTTTCCTTATGATAACGAGCAGTCTATTTGCTCTATTGGCCGCTGTTGTACACTGGGCGGAGATTTTTAACATGTTATCCATGACGACGCTTAAATCTTTTTCCTGGGTGATGGTTCCCAATGTGGAACCTTGCATCATGTAACCATAGTTTGGGTTGTTCTTTCCTAGGTGCATAACTTTGCACTTGTCCACATTCAATTTCATCTGCCATTTGGATGCCCAGTCTTCCAATCTATCAAGATCCTCTTGCAATTTTCCACAATCCTCTTGGGTTTTAACAATTTTAAATAGTTTTTTATCATCTGCAAATTTGATAACCTCTCGTTATTCCTTTTTCCCCAAGTCATTTATGAATATGTCAAAAAGCAGCGGACCCAGCACAGATCCCTGGGGTACACCACTATTCACCTTTCTCCATTGGGAAAATTGGCCATTTAGCCCTACCCTCTGCTTTCTATCTTTTAACCAGTTCCTGATCCACAATAGTACACTGCCTCCTATCCCATCCCATGACTCTCTAGTTTTGCCAAAAGTCTCTGATGAGGGACCTTGTCAAAGGCTTTCTGAAAGTCCAGATACACTATAATCAACCAACTCACCCTTGTCTACCTGTTTATTCACACCTTCAAATAAACATTGATTAGTAAGACAAGATCTTTCTTGTCTAAAGCCATGTTGGCTGTCTCCCATTAAACCATGGCTATCTACATGTTCAGTAATTTTGTTCTTTATGATGGTTTCTACCATTTTTCCCAGTACTGATGTCAGGTTCACCGGTCTGTAGTTTCCTGGATCACCCCTGGAACCCTTTTTAAAAATTGGCGTTACATTGGCAATCCTCCAATCTTCAGGTATTACAGATGATTTTAATGATAGTTCACAGATTACTAATAGCAGGTCTGCAATCTCATATTTCACTTGTTTCAACACCCTTGGATGTATACTATCCGGTCCAGGTGATTTTCTACTCTTCAGTTTATCAATCTAGGAGGAAACAATTTCTCGAACTTCACACTGAGGTTTTAGCTTTGGGTGCGAGTTTCCAGTTGAGATTTCATTGTAAATGTGTACTTGGGTATCAGAATACGATTTTTAATTTCTTCGAGCCATCTCAATTGCATTTATTTCTTATATGCTAAGCAATTTATTGTGGGTTTTATAAGTTATATTCGCTTTACATCCCACTTTTTCTTTTTAATATTTTTTTGTAATCGTTCTATGGTGTATACTGTCCTTGAATCCTCCCTTTTCTTTAATGTTCTATTGTGGACTGCTAGCATACTGTCATGTTATTGGTTCTTATGTTCGTTTGTGCATGTGCATTATGAATTGTGATGTTGTTTATCCAAGGTTCTTGGTTTATTGTAAAATTTAATGTAAATACAAAATAAGGTACTTCCAGTTAGCGATGAGCTGAGCTAGACATGCCGATCTCGGCTCCGGAACCTCCCTTTAAATCCTTACAAAGCCACTTGCGAAGTAAGAAACCAAAGGATGAAGAACGGATCAAATATCAAGGGCAAGTGATTGAAATACCGAACTGGGCGAGTTAAAGAGGGCTGAAGTGGATGACAACAAAAACCCTGAGGAAGGACACGGCGCGTGGAGGGAAAACCAAAATGACAGGTACCTCGCCGCCGAGCCCAGACATGACGAATGGGACACTGGTGGAGGAGGTCTCTTCTGCAGTAGTGAGGGCATTGAGTGAGCATTTCACAGAAACAGTTGGATCAGTTGAGTGGATCTGTGGCAGACTTCACTGGGAGGTTACAGCATGCAGAGAACCGGATAATCGGCAGTGGAGGATGAGGCCTTGCAATTGGAACGTAGAATCCAAAAATTGGAAGAAGCAGTGCTTAAAAGTGAGAATAAACTTGATGAACTAGAAAATAGGGGACGCAGGAAGAACATCCGAATAGTTGGATTACCGGAAGCAATACTTGAAAAAGATCTGCATGACGTTTTTGGAAAGATGGATACAACTTAGTGAAATGGCGGGGAAAATACAGATTGAGAGCGCACATTGGCTGGGAATGAGACGAGAGGGACAGCAGAGGCCAAGAGCAGTGTTTGCACGTTTCCTAAGCTTCCAACAGAAAGAGGATTTTGCGAGCAGCTAAAAAGAAACGCGGAGTATGAGGGGTTTAGAGCGCTGTTTTTTCAGGATTTTTCAGCAGCAGTTTTCCAAATGAGAAGGGCGTTTTCGGCAGTATGCAGCTCCTTGTTCAATGAAGGAACGAGATTTGCACTCCTCTATCCAGCTAAATTAAAATTAACTGTGAATGGGTGCAACACATCTTTGTGGAATCAGAGAAAGCGCAACAATTCTACAACACTCAAATGAAAAAGAAGGTGAACAGCTCGAAATGGTGTTGGCAGAAGGGATCCAACAGATAACAGAACTGATAGAATTGGAGGGACCAAAGTATGCGGTCATGGAGGATTACAAATTTGAAAGATATCAAAGATCATAACAGACTAAATGACAAATATAATGGAGCCAAGGGAACTCATGTTGGGAGAAGTAGAAGATAAAGGGAAGGTGCATAAACCTTCTGAATAAATGGAAATTACTAATAAGAGACTAGTAGGTAACGTACTGATGTGTAAAAAGTACATAGAAAGAGCCAACTGATGGACTGATGACAACTGCAGAATGAAATCAAGCCATGCCAGAAATAACAGAGGAAGTTGGTGTATTATAGTAGACCCAATATAAATCAAATGTTGATAGAGTGTAAAGTAAATAAGTAGATAGAAAGGAAGGGATAAATGAGTAATGTGTATGCGATAGATTAAGGTTGGAAAAGGAATTAAAGTATATATAAGAAGGGGGAAGGGATATAAAAGATTCTGTATTAAGGTTGGGCTGTATTAAAGTGTGTTAATCATTAGGTGGAACTTGGAAGGGACGTCAAAAGTGTTATGTATAATCTGTAATGGAGCCATTGCGCCGAGGGAAGAATATGGAAATGGAGGGAGGGTGGAAGGAGGGGAGTCATGCTAAATGTGAAGAGAACAGTAAAATGCACCCTAAGTGAGAGATAGAATAATGTCGGTTTAAAATATCATCCCTATTTATCATTTAGTGTGGAATTTAACAAAGAGATAAGATGGGAATGCAAAAGGGGAATGGGGGGGGGTTCTACGCTATACTAGTGGAAGTAAGGAAGGAGATGAATAAAGGAGGGAGAGGAATAATAGGAAAGGGTTGGGAGGGAGAGGGTGGGGAAGGAGGGGGGAATAGTAAACTACGAATAATGACAACACAAGGAGAAAAGAGAGAGGGAGAGAAAAGATGTGAGTGGCAAGTGGGGAAAAAAAAAGAAGGTAACATCATGACTACAAATGGAAATAAAGAATGATTGAATGGACAGGCCTTAGGCTGGGAAGATCTGTACTTATGGATAAAAATACATGAAGACAGAACAAAAGTATCTTATCAGAGCACACATGATGAATAGGAACAGATAGGACAGGAGTAGGAATCACTCCAACCCTGGTGGGATGCCAGAGATCCATGGGAGGAAGGATTCTCACCTTCGACGGTGGCACCTTCCTGGGGATGTCTCCCTGGCATCTTCAGCTAGGGAGTCCCCATATGTGAGGACTACATTCCTGCTTGTTCCTGGAGATAGCGTAGCTACTCACCTGTAACAAGTGATCTCCGGGAACAGCAGGAATTTAGTCCTCACAACCCACCCACCTCCCCTAGGAGTTCTCTCTCTTTCTCTTTGTCTCTTTCCTCTCTCCCTCTATCCTTTCACTCAGCTACAAACTTAACTGAAGAGGGACAGTTGGAAAGGCGGGAAGGCAGCGCACATGTGCTGAGGGATGCTCCCAAAAGTGTTCCTATTGGACGCTGGGGAGCGTTCCCGCGCAGGCTCCGTCGGTACCGACGATACCCATATGTGAGGACTAAATTCCTGCTGTTCCCAGAGATCACCTGTTACAGGTGAGTAACTACGCTTTTCTCCTCTGTGTTTTCAAAAAAAGAAGAAAGGGTGACTGAAGGTGAGGAAAGGATTTGGAATTGAAGAGGGGGAAGATGAGGTGGAGATGACGCTGCAGAGAATTCAAGGTTAATCTTCTGTACTTTATCATGGAAGTAGTCAGCCAAAGTCTGGGCAGACAGTGAAGGAGGATTGGTGGAGGGGAGGGACCTTGAGGAGAGAGTTGAGCATAGCAAAGAAATGGCGAGTTCTATGTCAGATGGATACTCTTGCTTATCGAGTGCTAGGGCCGACTGGAAGGAGGTTAGCATGAATTTGAAATGTAAGTAGTCGGCAAGGGTATGTAATTTAAGCCAAAGCTGTTACGCTGAGCGGGCATAGGAATGTTGGTAGCAGGTTGTTGACAGCCAAGTTTGCAGTACTGTACACCTCGCATGGCATGGAATGGGAGGAGCAAGTGCATCCAGAGCAGAAGAGTATAATGTTATAGGAGAATACTGGCCCATCAACGGACTCAAATGACATAGTAGAGGAAAGAGGTGATAAGACAGCAGTCGAGAGAGCAGAGGGGTTGATAGTGTGAAAATTCCTAAACATGTTGCTGGAGATCAGGCGAATCCAAGATTGGGGGGGTGTGTGTGGTTAAGGGTGATGGTGAGCAGGTGATGATCAGATAAGGGCAGAAGGGAGATGGAGCAGTTGGAGGAGAAGACAAAATCAAGGCAGCGACGATGCTTGTGAGTAGGAGCGGTAGAGCACAACTGGAAGTTGAATGAGGAGGTTAAGAAAAGGAGCTTATTTTTTTATGTTATATTTTTATTCAAATTTGTTAACATTGAATTAGCATGTAACATCTTATTTGTATCATATACATTTATATAATTACACAAAATCCATATCCACAGTTTAACTGAACTATTTCCATGGTTACACACAAAACATGCTCATGTATTAGTCCACCCACTCTTTGTTTGATTTTAACCCCATCAGCCTCTCAGTTTGTATAAACCGTTAGATTTATCTGTTTTCTTCGCTGATTTTCATAATCAGCTCTCCTCAAGTAAGTGGGTAGTTGTCTGTCCATTCTCCTTATTTAGCATTTATTATTCTTCCCCTCCCCCCCCCCCTTTTTCCCTTCTTTCCTTTGTTGTACCTCTTTGGAACATAATGACATCAGTCTCTCTACTATAATGGTTTTAATTTACTCTGAGACCCAAGAAGAGAGAGGAAACTCTACACAACAGGTACCCCAAACCCCTCATTTCCACATCATTTTCCCACTTTATCTTCCCAAGTGTCCAGTGGGCATTGATTCAATATTCGGCTGCTTAATCTAGTTGTCATTGTTTGGATATAAGGTTCCCATACGCCCAAAAAGCACATCCATGATTGATTCAAACTTTTTGACTGTTCTCGTTCAAACATCATGTATTGATGTAAAGATTGTTTCCATGGTCCCACTGCTGGTCCCTCTGGGCAAAGCCAAGCACCCAATATACCTTTATACGCCAGCATCACAGCTACACGTATCCATTTTATCTTCTCCTTCCCCCAAACCAATCAATCTCTTTGTGTCCATTCCAGATCTAGAATCACTGTCCTAGGATTCATTGCCACTGCAGACCTTAGCGTCCCACTTATTTGGTTCTTTACTTGTGTCCAAAACTTCCCAATCACTGGACACGTTCAAAACATATGGCCCAGGGTTGCCTTAGCCTCAGCACACTGTGGACAATTCGAGGTGCTCGCTATTCCAGCTCTATACACTGTATTGGGAGCATAGTGGAGTCTTCATATTATTTAAACCTGCTTCTCTCGCAGATTAACGTTCGTGGTCAATCCAGGGATCCTACCCAGTGCCACCAGTAGTTCCTTCCCCTTCAATGGTATCTTCAGATCTATTTCCCATTGTTCTGCCAGACTGGACAGACTTTGTACTGAATCCTTCCCCTCCAACCATCAACAGCTCTTCCATTTGTGTCACTTTATGATGCTTTATGTACTGCTTTTGTAGCGTATGAACATAACTGCGCACTTGTAAATTTGGAAAATAGTCATTTCTGGAGAGGTCAAATCGTTCTTGTAATACCCTGAATGGTTGCATCACTCCCTCTTCTGTCACCACCTGTTCTATTTCTTCCAAACCTTTCTCCTGCCACTTTCTGTACGTTGGTCCTCTCATTCCTGCCTGACAATTCATGTTTCCCCTCAATGGTAGGAATGGTGTAGTCTCAGGTGACTACCTCAGTTTGGTGCACAAGGCCTGCCATCCTCTATACATCAACACCATTAGTATGTCCTTTGGCAATTGAGGTGATGCTGGAGGAGCATGTAGTATATACGTAAGAGAAAGTGGAGCCACTAGTGCCTTCTCACCTTCTAGAGGAGTGTAATCCTCCATCTCATACAACCAATCCTTTAGGTGTCGACAGACACAAGCTAAGTTGTACTCCATTATATCAAGCAGGCCTAAACCTCCATGCTCCCATGGCTCCTTCAGGATACTAATTCTTATTTGAGCCCTCTTCTTTCTCCACAAGAATGAAGTTAGTATTTGGTCCATACATTTTTGTTCTTGCTGTCTTATTATTGGCAAGGTCTGCAGTGCATATAACCATTTTGGGAAAATCACCATCTTATACAACGTTATGCGGCCTGCAAGAGAATTAATCTAGTTTCCATATCCCTAAGGAGTGTCGTCATATTAATTCCATATAATAGAGCCACCTGCACTGTAATTCATACTCCCAGATATTTAATATGGTCTTTTGCCCATCTCAGTGGGAATTGTCTTGGCCGCCACTCCTGTATCCCTGGCAGCAATGGAAGCGCTTCTGATTTATCCAGATTTAGTCTTAACCCTGCAAAGGTCCCATAAATGCGAAATTCTTCCATTAGAAATACTATCTTGTTCATTGGATCTCTTAGGCAAATCAACATATCGTCTGCAAAGGCTGATACATGAAATTCTTCCTTACCCAATGAGATACCTTCCAAGTCTGGATGTCTGTGAATCTTCTCCAACAGAGGTTCCAACTGTAGCACAAACAAGAGTGGTGACAGGGGTGCGCCCCTCCAACAGAAAGGGTCTCGCTTTGTGTCCATTAACTAGTATCACTCCACAGGATTTTGTGTACACAAGACGAATCATATTGATAAATTCTCCGTGTATTCCAAATTTGTCTAGAACCATATATTGCCATTGGACTTGGTTAAATGCTTTTTCTGCATCAAAGCTGATGAATAGTTGGTTGCTGTCTTTTAATTGCTTCTTGCTGTGCCACTAACATCTTCCGAATGTTCCATGCTATCGCACGACTTTGCACAAATCCCACCTGGGATTCATCTATCAGTTTTGGTAGCAATGGGGCCAAACCCTCCGCCATTATTTTAGCCATTATCTTAATATCTACATTGAGAAGTGATATAGACGTATATGAACCTGGGAGCATATGATCTTTCCCCTGGCTTTGGAAGTACTGTTATAAGAGCTTGATTAGGTTCATAAGGGAAGTCTGCCCTCTGAACCAGATCCATGAAATAATCCACCAGTGGCACCGCCACCTTATCTGTTAATATTTGAAAGAATTCCGCTCGATATCCATCTGGACCTAGAGCCCTTCCCTTTCTCAACTTTTTAATACATTGTTGGATTTCCATTGCCATTATCAGATTGTTTAGCTTCTCTCGCTCCACCTCATCCACTATCACTAACTTTACAGTTCCCAAAAACATTTCACCTGCAGCTTTATCGCAGTGCTCTGCCTTGTAGAGCTCCATATAGTAATCTCTTAATATATTCTCTAGATCTTGCTGTCCTGTTTGGTATTGCCCTGTTTTACTCCTGAGAGCCTTGATCACCCTTGGCCCTCCTTCTGCCTTGACTAGCAAGGCTATCAATTTTCCTGTCTTGTTTCCATATCTATATAGACGGTATCGATGATAGAACATTGACTGACATGCTCTCTGGTGTAACACATTATTTAACTCTGCCTGTATAGCCAGCAAAGAAGCCTTACCTTCTGTGGTTCGCAGGCCATAGTTTCTCTGAGCTTTTCTCAAATCCTTTTCAAGCTGCAGAAGATGTACCGTCTGTGCCTTCCTGCTAGATTGCGTATAGCACATAATTTGACCCCTCAGGACTACCTTTGCTGTTTCCCAAAAAAGGATTGGATTTTCATTATGCCTTCCATTATGCTCTTCAAAGATCCCCCATTGTTTCCTTAAGAATTGCTGGAAATCTTTATCCTCTGCAAGTTAAGTAGGAAGTCTCCAGTGATGCATTTCCTCAGGCCTTCCCCATTCCAACTCCAAACTGACCCAAGCATGGTCAGATATTACCATCAGGCCAATCTCCACTCGATGTACCTTGCTCACCAATGATGTTGCTACTAGATAGAAAACCAATCAAGACCCTGACCCGTGTGCTCTAGACATATGGGTATATGCTCTTTCCATGGGCTGCAGAACTCTCCATATGTCTCTAAGATCATATCCTTCACATAATCCTTTTATTCTATTTGTGCTCCTTTGATCTCTCCCCCTCCCTCTTGGTTGATCTATCCATTTTTGCATCCAGTACACAATTGAAGTCTCCTCCCAATATTATTCGTGAACAGTCCTCTCCTGCCAGTATCGTCTGCATTTGTTGATAAAATTGAGGTTCATAAATGTTTGGACTGCAGATTTATTTATTTTATTTTATCCTTCAATCAAAGTGGTCACAACACAATTGGGAGATACATTTTAACACGAGGGGATATGAAACACATACACCAATACTTACAGGGAACATGGGCAATGGAGGGTTAAGTGGCTTGCCCAAGACCACAAGGAGCACCTGTGGGACTAGAAACCCCAGTCCTTCCGGCCCGAGGTTGCTGTCCTCTAGTGGGATTTGAACCCCTGACCTTCCGGCCTGAGGTAACTTGCCCCAACCACTAGGCCACTCCTCCCTAATGTTAATGCTTGACCATTTACTTTCGCTCTGAAATTATATAATGTCCTGAAGAATCCACCCACATATCCTGTACTTCTATATCGATCTTCTTGTGCACCAGGATGGCCACTCCTGCTTTTTTACTGCCCGATGACACGCTGTACACCTGTCCTGCCTACAATCTTTTGAGCTTGCCATGCTCTGGTTCTGTTAAATGGGTCTCCTGCAGTAAAGCGATATCCACTCCTTTATCTCTGAGCATTTTCAAAAAATTTTTCTCTTAATAGGATGTCCAACACCACAAACATTCCTATTCATCATGAGACTGCCGGAGGCTTGTGACCACTGAGTCCGAAGGCACCACTGGGCAGGCCTCATATTGAGCCTGGCATTGGGGGTCACCTGTACTGTCGACGCCATGTGGCCCAGAAGCCTAAGACAGAGTCTGGCAGACACCAGGGACCTGTGAAGAAACTTGCTGGCGAGGTCCATGAGCCTTTGTGCTCGGTCCACTGGTAAGAATGCTCTTGCCAGCTGAGAATCCAACCTTGCTTCTATGAACTCCAAGTTCTGGAAGGGGAGCAAAGTGGACTTTGCGAAGTTGATGACAAAGCCCACATTTTGGAGCAGTTCTATGGTCCTGTTGGTGGCCTGTTGAACTTCCAGGGAAGTCTGGTCTCTGATGAGCCAGTCTAGGTAAGGAAACACAAAGATGCCCTGATTTCTCAGGTAGGCTGCCACCACTGCCAGGCACTTGGTAAACACCCTGGGAGCCGAGGTCAGTCCAAAAGGCAGTACTCTGTACTGATAATGGTTTCCTCCCACAATGAACCTGAGGTACTTTCTGTGGTCTGGATGAATAAGGATGTGAGTGTAAGCATCCTTTAGATCTAAAGAGCAAAGCCAATCTCCCTGCTGGAGGTAGGGCAGAAGTGTTCCAAGAGTAAGCATCTTGAACTTCTCTTTCACTAGAAACTTGTTCAGGTTTCTGAGATCTAAAATGCACCAGGAAATACCTGGAGTAAAACCCGTGACCTTGGAAGTGGGGAGGCACAGGCTCCAACGCCTTGTCCAGCAACAGACCTTTTAGCTCCTGGAGGAGAAGGGCTGTATGCATGGGAGGCCGGAAAGGTTCCCCTGAGAAGTGTGGCGGAGGCAGTTGGTGAAAGTGCAGGGCATAGCCTCGATGGACTATGTCCAGCACCCAACTGTCTTGGGTTATCAAGGGCCACTTGTGGGCGAACAAGGCTAGGCGGCCTCCTGTGCAGGGTTGGGTCTGCAAGGGAGGTATGGCTATACTCAAGGAGTCAAAAACCCCCACCCTGCTGAGTGGGAGCAGGGGCTGCAGGCTTGGGGGTCCTCTGCCTACGGGGCCCATTACCCTGGCCCTTGGCTTGCTGACCCTGGGGGGCAGCTTGGGCAGCCGGATATTGAGGGTACTGTTTGTAGGCAGTGCCCTTCCTCGGGTAAAAGGACTTTTTACCCGAGCCCTTCTTCTTATGAGAAGGGGCAGAGGTATTCCTCGACAGCCTTGTCCTCGTGAGGTGCTCTGTCTCGAGCTGAGCGGCCTTCTCGGCCACAGGCTTGCCAAAAAGGTTTTCACCTCGGCAAGGGACATCGACCAACTTGTCCTGAACCCATGGCTCGAGGTCCGATGACTGCAGCCATGCCTGGCGTCGGGCCGCGATGCCGGCTGCCGCTACTCGGGCCGAAGCCTCAAAGCCATCGTAGGCAGCACGGGACATGAACTTAGAGCATTCCCGGATCCTTGAAGACAAGGACTTAAAACTCTGCAAGGGTTCCCCGGAGAGACCAGCAGAGAATCCGGCCAACTCCTTGGCCAGGTCTCGTAAATACATGCCCATGTACAGCTGTTAAGTCTGGACACGGCAAGCAAGCATCGAGCCCTGAAAGCACTTTCTACCGATGCCATCAAGGCTTTGGGCTTCCCTTCCAGGAGGCACCGCGGCGTGCATCTTCTGACTCTTCAGACGATGCATGGCCGATTCCACAACCATGGAATGGTGTGGTAGCTGTGCTTTCTGGAAGCCAGGACTCTTTCGGAGCCGATAGATGGAATCGACTCGCTTGCTCAAAACCGGCGCCGAGGGCAGTGCCTCCCACATCCAGAAGAGGAGCCGTTCCAGCATCGGAGGAACCGGGACAGTAAAGGCCTCCTTCGGAGGAGAGTCATACTCCAGAGCATCGAGCTCTTCGGCTCGAGGCTCCTCCTCGGGGTCAACCAAGATAGCCAAGGCAGCGGCCATATCGTGGACAAACTCCAAGAACCTAGTATCCTCCAGAGGGGGATCTACTCCGGGGCTCAGACTCTGTTGAGTCCGAAGGGACACACCGAGTCTTGAAGGTGTCAGGAGACTCCTCGTCTTCGGTCTCCCAAGCAGACTCGTCCGATGTCGAGTTGAGGTCTGACCCCGCGGGGCCTCTAGGCACCCGCCCCTACGCCAGTGGCACCGGCGTCGAGACCCTCGGTCCCAAACGGGAGGTCGAGGGAGACCTCGACCGAGGACGACCTCGAGCCGCAAGGGACTTGAGTATCGGCTCGGTCTCCGGGGTCGAATTCGAAGTCGATGTCCCGGTGGTCGGGGCAGATGCGCCAGACAGGCTGGCCATCAGTGCCCGCTGCTGATCCATGAAGGCAGACATTCTTCTCTCCAAGGCTGTCAACCTGTGACTCAGCTCGGGTGACGCAGTAGCCCCGACTCGGGCCCCGGCGGCGCCGGGCCCGACGTCGGTACTCGGGGAGGTGAGTCCATGAGGACAACAGGACTTACGTGTCCAGCAGACTCCGGCTCCATGCAAGGAACTTTAGTTGGCTTCTCCTGGTCCACGGGCCCGGGATGACGGTTGGGGGTCTTAGACCTGGCCCTCAAGGGCTCAGGGACCTCCTCCGATGCCGCCCTCGCGAGCCGCTTCTTCCTCTTACGTTCCCGGTCGGGGGACCCCCTGTCCGAGGAGCTCCGATGCCTCTCGGGATCGGAATCCTGAGATGTCGAGGCCTCAGACGAGGAGAAAAGCCTTTCACTTTGTTGCTGACGACTTCGGAGGGCCTTGGAAGACATTTTTCCACATGGCCCGCACGTTTTAGAATCGTGGTCCGGGCCAAGGCACCGAAGGCAGCAGTCGTGTGTGTCGGTGAGAGACATTATCTTCTTACACCGATCACACTTTTTAAAACCACTGGAAGCCATCGGGGAGAAAAGGGTCCCCGCGAGGTCAAAGGACCGGTCTTCCAGGGAAAAAGAAAAAGATTTGGCGCGAGCGCCTAGCCACTAAGGGCAAAAACCGAAAAAGGAAAAAAGGGATTCGATACTGGTGTACCAAACCCGGCGGGAGGGGAACCGACGTTGAATCAGAGGAAAAAAGCAAAATAACGCCAAGAAAAAACTTCTCTTTTCCGGGAATAAAAGGACACACGTCCGATGTCACGGAAAAAAAAGAGAGACTGAGGTAAGATGGCACCTTTAGGTGGGAAGGGAACCGTGCATGCGTGCCAGCATTCCCAAAGGCTTTCATGGAAAGCTGGGGAAATGCTCTGCTGGGGCTTCATCGGCGTCAATGACACCCATAAGTGAGGAATGACTTCCTGCTTGGTCCTGGAGAACTGCGAGTTCTGTTTGTCACCACATATTTATCTATTTGTCCTTATTGGTGGGTTCCCTTACCTACTCCATTGTGTGTGCCCACGGTTCAGGAACAGCCTACTGGCCAGAGACACTTAGATTCCCACCCACCCTACCCCTCACCCACCCCAGGGGCTACATTGCCTTTATAGTGGTCACATACGTGCCATCTATTGTTCCTAACTTGGGTTAAAGCCCACATCTTCATCTTTTCTTATTATTCTTCCTCTTCTGGGACTGCTTAATCAACATGTCGTGTATTCAGTGCAACAACTGCAGTACTTTCATTCAAAGATGAATCATTTGGAGCCTAAGAGCTTGTCCTATATGCCTAAAGTCAGCTGCCATGCATGAAGAACTGACTCTACTAAGGAAAGACCTAGCTGCCATGCTTAAATAAGTGTCTCTGAGGGAGGAACTGGCTGCAATGAAGCGCACCTCTTCTAGGATACAAACTGAACGAAGTCCACCACCACTCCCACAAAGAATCAAACACCCCAGGAACAAATGGATCACAGTGGGTTCTGGTAGACTGCGACCTGTAACACAGAGACATCCCATACATCAAGAGATATCCCTGCACAATGCCTTCTCTGCCTTGGCTAATGAGGATGCCCAATCCAAAGAAACTGAAGGGTCCTTAAATGAGTCAGACAATGCCCAATCTCCTGCTTTTTAAAGCACCAAATATGAAAAAAACCTCACCAAACAGAAAACTACTACCTGGAGATTCCATCAGAGGCACCAACTTGGGAACACAGTTCAAAGGAGAGAAGATAGTTATGTGCCTACCAGGCTCTTCAGCCAGCAGGAATACAAACCAAGTTGTTGAATTACTTAGCGCAAAAAGTGAACACTCCAAACTTGATGTTATTATCCACTTGGGCACAAATGACCTGGCTAGAAACAGTGCCTCTACAGCCCAAAAGGACTTCCAATCTCTGGGAGAGAAACTCAAGCCCATTGTTAACACTGTTGCATTCTCAGAGGTTCTGCCTGTTCTTGGTAAGGGGACAGAAAGGCTGCATCGCATTAACAGCTTTAATACATGGCTCCAGACCTGATGCAAACAAGAAGGATTCAGATTTATTGGCAACTGGGGCAACAGATGGACCAACAAGAGACTATACTGTGCTGATGGACTACATCTCTCTGTTGCAGGGAAAAGAATCCTAAGTGAAAAATCCAGGCAGTATGTGGATATGCATTTAAACTAGGAAAAGGGGGTGACTGATGTGGAAAGTCAACATCTGCATGCCACCCCCTGCAAAAGCAGATCATCAGAAACAGCCACACTTTTAAACCACACATCAAACACAAGTGGGAAGAAGTGGGCAGAACAAAATCAATGCACAATACACACAAGCCAGGTAAATGCTGGAAAGCAATGAGCACAAATGCTTGAAGCTTAGCCAACAAAATTCCAGACCTGGAAGCCCTAATGGTGGAAACGGATTTGGACATTGTGGCCATTACAGAAACATGGTTTAATGAATCGCATGATTGGGATATAGCCATAGCTGGCTATAATCTATTCAGAAGAGACAGAGAAAATGGAAAAGGAGGAGTAGCAGCCTTGTATGTCAAAAGCAATATTAAAGCTACTGAAATGCAGGGGACATGGGGAAAAGAAGCAGCGCTCTGGATTGCGTTGGAAAGAGGAGATGACACTGTCATCCATATTGCTATAGTCTACAGACCTCTGACTCAAATTGAAGAGAGAGATAAATTGAATATAGACATTGCCAAGATAGCAACAAAGGGGGAAGCAATCATATTGGGTGACTGTAATCTACCTGATGTGGATTGGATTACTCCTTCTGCACATCTGGAAAGAAGCAAAAAAATTGTGGATGCTCTCCAAGATGCATTACTTAGACAAATGGTGATGGAACCAACCAGGGAAAGCTCAACGCTGAATGTAGTGCTCACCAACGGTGATAGCATGTCGAATGTCTGTGTGAGTGCCCCTGTGAGCAACAGCGACCATCACACGGTGTGGTTTGATATAAAAGCCATGGTACAGGCCAATCATAGCAAGCTCAAAGTCCTAAACTTCATATTTGTGAGTGATATTGCTGAAGGACTGAATGGAAAAGTCTGTCTTTTTGCAGATAAGACAAACATTTGCAACAGAGTGGACTCCCCCGAGGGAGTGGATAACATGAGGAAAGATCTACAAAAGCTAGAAGACTGGTCTAAGACTTGGCAAGTACGATTTAATGCGAAAACGTGCAGTGTCATGCACTTGGTTAGCAGAAATCCAAGAGAAATATACACAATAGGGGTGAGAGGTTGGTATGCACGGTTCAGGAGAAAGACCTTGGTGTGATCATCTCTGATCTCAAGGTGGCAAAACAGTGTGACAAGGCGGTGGCAAAAAGCCAGGAGGATGTTGGGCTGCATACAAAAATGGATTACCAGCAGAAAGGAAGAGGTACTTATGCCACTGTACAAGTCACTGGTGAGGCCTCACTTCGAATACTGTGTTCAGTTTTGGAGACCATATCTTGCAAAAGATGTAAAAAGACTGGAAACTGTTAAGAGGAAGGCAACCAAAATGATTTGGAGCCTACGTCAGAAGCCTTATGAGAAGAGACTTGAAGACCTAAATATGAACACTTTGGAGGAGAGGAGGGACAGGGGAGATATGATTCAGACCTTTAAATACTTAAAGAGAAATGATGAACAAACAAACCTCTTCCAAAAACGGGGAAGCTGTAAAACTAGAGGGCATAACATGAAGCTGCAAGGTGGTAAATTGAAAGGCAATATCAGGAAAATAGGAATTACAGTACACTTACCTGGTAATTGTGGTTCCTCGAGTGACTCCAGTTTAGTCCTCAACCTCTGGGTAGTGAACCTCCTCCTGCAGCTTGGAGACTGGGCATGTCAAAAACTCATGACATCACTGGATATAGCCTGCTGGTCTCTCCCATCAGCCCCCAGTGAACTATTGAGAAAGCAGACTCAAAGGCGCAAAAAAATCAGTAACTTTTTTTTTTTTTAACTTATTATATTCAAGGGCACGCAGAACATATAACCTATCTACCTACTACTCCCCTTCCAGAAGGAAAGGGACTGCTTCCTGCATGCTCTCCTTTCTGCCGAATGCCTAGCCCTAAACAATCCAGAGCAATATAACACAATATCATAATATAACAATATAGTGCAAAACAAATGGAAGCATCAAAACGACTGAACACCAGTGAAGGCCTATATCCACTTTTAACCTTGCACTTCCCCCAACAGAAAAACCACTGCTAAGACCCCATCCCCGGGCGAGAATGAGGACTAAACTGGAGTCACTCAAGGAACCACAATTACCAGGTAAGTGTAATTCCTATTTCCTTATCGTTTCTCCAGTTTAGTTCTCAACCTCTGGGATGTGTCAGAGCAGTAATCATTGGGAGGGACCTTTCCAGCCGGATCTCAACACCGCCTCCCTGAAAACGGCATCCTTAGCCGCCAGAACATCTAGGCAGTAGTGCTTACTGAAAGTATGGAGAGACAACCAAGAGGCCTCCCTACAGATGTCCACTGGTGGAACCAAAATGTGCTCCAAGAAAACGCTTGCACTCTGGTAGAGTGAGCTCGTAAGCTCCCTGGGACTGTATGGTCCCGTAGAAGATAAGCCGATGCACTCGCCGCTCCAATCCATCCAGAAATGGACTCCTTCGCCGCCACTTCCCTTTGCAAGGCCCTCTGAACACCCCAAAGAGAGACGATCCGCCTTGCGAAAGATTCTGAAACCTTTAAACACTGCCGCAGCGCTCTTGACGTCCAAACAGCACAAGCTGTGGTTCAATATGCTCCCTTCCGCCGCACCTAGCGCTGGAAGAGAGACCATTTTAGCTCGTTGAACGTAGAAAATGGAAATTACACTAACCTGGTAATTGTAGTTCCTGGAGGGTCCAGTTTAGTCCTCCACAATCGGGTAGTGCCCCTCCTCCTGCAGCCGGGAGACTGGACCAATCAAATCTTCCGTAGTATATATGCAGACGGAGCTCCCAGAAGCCCCCAGTGTACTAGTAACAAAGCATACTTAACGAAGCAACACATTAGATTAATATACAAAATGACATAAATAAAGAACAATTTGTTCCTCCCAAGAAATATCCAACCCCCTCCCCAAACGAGGAAGTCAGAACACTGCATTGCGCCGGTACCGACGCCCCAGAAATCAAAATACCGCTCCCCACCAGAATCTCAGGAGCTGCCTGAACCCCCGAGACAGGGAAGAGCCTTAGCAAAAAACGCGGCTGCAACAGAGGGACCGAACGGCAAGAGGAACCGTCTTATGAGCAACCGTTCGGAAAGCGCGCCGCATAATCATATCAGACCGTCGGGAGGGAAGGAGGACTAAACTGGACCCTCCAGGAACTACAATTACCAGGTTAGTGTAATTTCCATTTCCTGTTCGATAATCCAGTTTAGTCCTCCACAATCGGGATGTAACAGAGCAGTTAAGACCGGGCGGGACCTTGCCATCCGGCGCGCAGAACCGCCAAACCAAAACAGGAATCCCGAGCCGCTGACACATCTAAGCGATAGTGTCTACTGAAAGCATGCAGAGACAACCAAGTGGCCGCCCTACAGATATCTGCCGGCAGAACCAGGCTATACTCCGCCCAAGAGGTCGCCTGAGCCCTAGTGGAATGAGCCCTCAGACCCTCCGGAATAGACCGCTGTTGCAACAGATACACGGACGCGATCGCCTCTTTGAGCCATCTAGCAATGGAGGCTTTAGCCGCCGCTTCCCCTTTACGCGCACCCCCGAAGAGCACGAAAAGCCGGTCAGATTTCCGAAGAGACTCAGTAACCTTTAAATAACGATGGAGCGTACGACCCACATCGAGCCGGAGAAGACCTTTGTCCGTTGACCCAACAGATTGCGAAGAAAGCACTGGAAGAAACACTGCCTGATTCATGTGAAAGGGAGACACCACCTTTGGCAGAAAGGAAGGAACCGGACGGAGAACGATCCGATCCGCGGAAAAAGACAAGAAAGGCTCTCGACAGGACAATGCATGCAGATCCGAAATGCGCCGTGCCGAGCAGATGGCTACAAGAAAAACCGCCTTCAGCGTGAGATCTTTCAGAGACGCCCTGCGCAGGGGCTCAAAAGGTTCACGAACCAGGGCCCTCAGAACTAAATTCAAGTCCCAAGGAGGAACGAAAACTCTGCGGGAGGGCCGCAAATGAAAAACAGCCGTAAGAAATCGGCGTACATCCGGATGAGCCCCGAGCCGACGACCCAAAACCTTGCCGCGATAACACGAGATAGCCGCCAACTGGACTTTGAGGGAACTAGCCGCAAGGCCCTTATCGAAACCATCCTGAAGAAAACTTAAAACGACGGGCACGGAAACCGTCGCCGCCCGGACTCCCCGCCGGGAGCACCAGTCTTCAAAAATCCTCCAAATCCGAACGTAAGTAAGAGAAGTGGACGTTTTCCTCGCCCGCAGAAGGGTAGAAATCACCGCGGGGGAGTAGCCCTTCCTTTTCAGCCGAGCCCTCTCAATGGCCAAACCGTAAGCGAGAATCGATCCACTTGGGGCATCCGCAAGGGACCCTGAAGAAGAAGATCCGGTAGCGCGGGCAGGAGCCAAGGAACGCCGTCGTGCAGCCGGACCAGATCGGCATACCAGGGCCTCCGGGGCCAATCCGGGGCCACCAGTAACACACGACCCCGATGGCTCTCGATACGTTGCACGACCCGGCCGATCAGAGCCCACGGAGGAAAGACATAAAGAAGACCGGACGTTGGCCACGGCTGAATGAGAGCGTCGAGCCCCTCGGACATGCGCTCCCTTCGCCTGCTGAAGAAGCGCCCTGTCTTGGCTGATTGAAAGGTCGCCATGAGATCCATGATGGGTAGACCCCACCGCCGGGCGATTTGCGCGTAAACCTGTGGGTTTAGCTCCCATTCTCCGGGGTCCACCCGCACTCTGCTGAGAAAATCGGCCTGGACATTGTCTATGCCTGCAATGTGTGCCGCCGAGATTGCCGGAAGGCGAGTTTGCACCCAATTGAACAAGGCCGCCGCTTCTGCCTCCAGGGTCACGCTGCCGGTACCCCCTTGGCGATTGATGTAAGCTACGGTGGACGCATTGTCCGACAGGACTCGCACCGGCCGGCCGAGAACCAGGGTCTCCAGGGCCACCAGGGCTAGCCGGACTGCCCGCAATTCGAGACGGTTGATCGACCAAGAGGCCTCCAGGGGAGACCATTCCCCCTGTGCAAAGCGGGACTCGCAGTGAGCCCCCCAGCCGGTTAAGCTCGCATCCGTCGTGAACGGAACCCACAGTGGAGGCTCCAAGGGAATCCCCCACGTCAGGTTCTCGGCGGAGAGCCACCACCGGAGGGATCGGCGAACAGTCTTTGGGCAAGGCAATCTCTTGTTCAACGAGTCGAACTGGTTGGACCAACGTCGCAGAAGAGCACTCTGCAGCGGACGCATGTGGAAGCGCGCCCAAGGCACCACCTCCAAAGTCGCCGCCATCGTTCCGAGGAGCCGCAGGTACCACCACGCCGACGGAGCTGGCATCCCCCGGAAGAGACGGACCAGAGCCCGCAACGCCAGCACGCGTCGCTCCGGAAGGCACACCAAGCCCCGTGCTGTGTCGAAGCGAACTCCCAGATACTCGAGATCCTGTGTCGGAGACAGACAACTCTTGCATTCGTTCACCACCCATCCGAGGGACCGAAGGAGATCCACCACCCTGCTCGTGACTTGCACACACTCCCGACTGGACTTTGCTCGAATCAACCAGTCGTCGAGATACGGATGGACCAGGATGCCCTCCTTGCGCAACGCCGCCGCAACTACAACCATCACCTTTGTGAAGGTGCGGGGAGCCGTGGCGAGTCCGAACGGCATGGCCCGGAATTGGAAATGGCCCCACGGAAGCGCAAAGCGGAGAAACCGTTGATGGGAGGGCCGGATGGGAATGTGTAAATAGGCCTCGGTAAGATCGAGGGACGTTAAAAATTCCCCTTGACGCACCGCTACGATGACTGACCGCAGGGTCTCCATGCGAAGGTGCGGCACCCTGAGAGCGCGATTCACGCCTTTGAGATCCAAGATCGGACGAAGAGAACCGCCCTTTTTGGGAACCACAAAATAGATGGAGTAGCGAGCTGCGCCTCTTTCCAAAGGCGGGACCGGAACCACGGCCCCCAGAGAGAGCAGCCGATCCAGGGTCACGCGGATGTCCCGCGCCTTCTGAGCTCCCTTGCTGGGAGACAGAACAAACGAATCCGGAAGTGGGTGCGCAAACTCCTGGGCATAACCTTCTTCTATAATCTGCAGCACCCACCGATCTGACGTAATTTGGGCCCAAGAAGGAAGAAAGTCGCGCAAACGACCCCCGATAACCGGGTCTCCCTCTAGAGCCCGCCTCGTTTCATTGCGGCTTGCGATTAAAGGAAGAGGCCGAGGAAGAGTCGGCTCCGGAGAAGCCCCTTCCCGCTCCTCTGAAACCACGAAACCCTTGATGACGGGTTCCAAAACGACCGCGCTGCGATGTCCACAGCCGGGAAGAACGAAATCTGCGAACATCCCGAAACTGGCCGCGCGCTGAGGTGGACGACCTATTAAGCTTAGGCTTATCCTCCGGAAGTCGACCACCCTTAGACTCACCGAGATCCTTCACCAACTTATCCAGAGCCTCACCAAATAACAACCTGCCCTTAAAGGGCAGTTTACTGAGGCGAGACTTGGAAGAACCGTCGGCCGCCCAGTTGCGCAACCAGATGGACCGTCGTGCCGCTACCATGGAGGCCATACTATTAGCTAGGGAGCGGATTAAATCATAAAACAGATCCGCCAAGTAGGCTGATCCCGACTCCACGCGGGTAACGTCCAACAGCCCCTGTTGGTCCATACCAGACCCCGAGCGCAGGTGCTGCGACCACCGCAAACAAGCCCGAGCTACCCACGCCCCACATATAGAAGCTTGCAACGATAAGGAGTTGGTCTCGAAAGCTTGCTTCAACAAATTATCAACCTTTTTGTCCTGAACATCCTTCAGGGCCGCGGCCCCTTCAACCAGGATGGTGGTTTTCTTGGTCACTGCCGAAACGGCAGCATCCACCCGTGGAGACTTAAACAAGTCCCTGTCCTTGTCAGCAAGGGGGTAAAGACGATTCATGGTCCGAATCCCTTTCAAACCGGATTCCGGTTGCTCCCATTCCGCATGGATCATCTGCTCAACCACACGGTGCACAGGAAAAACTACCTGGGCATCCCTGACCGCCTGAATGAGAGGATCCTCGAGACCCTCCTCCTCCAGCGGCCGCACCGCAGAGAGGTTAAGCGCTTGGAGAGACTCCGTGACCAAGGGGACCAGCTCGTCCCTTCGAAACACCCGAATGATTCGAGCCTGATCTTCCGGCTCCGGGAGCTCCCCGTCTTCTAACTCCTCCGCCTCAGTCTCAGGATCCCCCTCAGCCTCAGAATCCGGAAGACAAAGGGCGTCCTGATCCTGGTCCCCCAACCTGGGCCGCTTGACAGCGGGTTGGGAAGACCGCTGAACCCCCCTGCGGATCCTGGGGGGAGAGAGGCGGGCCAAGCCTCCGGCAAGTGACCGGACCGGCTTAAGCGGAAGGCCTGATGCATGAGAAGAACAAAATCTGGGGAAAAGTCTATAGGCGACGCTACTACAGCCGCCTGCTGGAGCTCAGGGACCGACGTATTAGACGCCGGGCCCAAACCAGAAGGGAGGATGCTCGGTGAAGGGACACTGTCCCCCGAAAGAGAAGGTTCCCCGGGCACATGCTGTTCCTTAACTTCAATAGGAAGCTCCAGGTCTGAAGAAACTGCAGCACAGCTCTTGCAGATTCCAGAGTCAGTCAATGTACCTCTGCGGGACCCACAAATTACACACTGAGGTTTGGCAGCCATGCTAAGGCAACCTGCTCTCAGGGAGAAAGAAGGCAACAGGAACAGGGAAGCCCACGCCAAGGGGACTAACCTTATCCAAATCAGTACAGCTTTAAATGTAAATTTTTTTTTTTTTTTTTTTTTTTTTAACAGAAAACAAAACACTCCCCAGTATCCTAGGGGTGCCCTGAGCAAAATCGCCAGGAAAATAAACCCCAAAAACACCAGGGGAACCCGTGCACAAGTGTTAAAAAGTGCCCTTAAAAAGCACACTTTAGAAATCCAAAATGGCCGCCGCACTTTCACCCGCGGTAAAAAACGGCGCGAAAATACAAAGGTAACCAAATAATATGGAAAAGAAAGAAAACGACCCTCTAATACAGGGCAAGCGAAAAAAATCAGGAAAAAGTGCAATTTGGAAGCCAGGGGAGCCGACAGAGCCTCTGACAATGCACAGAACAGAGAGCTGAAAAGTTAAAGTAAGGAAAATTCCTACCAGCTCAGGGAACAGCAAGGAACTCAGCCCACTTCTCCAAGTGACAGGCAATGTTGCAGCCGGTATGGCTCTTCCCCGTACAGCCTTGGGGAGAGCTCAACCCAGGCTTCAGAGATTCCCAGGCAGGAAGGTAGGAGCCCAAGGCAGGTCTGGCTTCCCCCAGGATGTCCCCTGTGGCTTTTTTTTTTTTTTTTTTTTTTTTTAAAGATACAGCTACCTAGCAAAGAAATAGAAAATAAAGGACCAGAAAGAAACCCCAAAAGAACTAACTAACTAGTGTTGCTCCTTCAAGTGTCACTTAGCGTGCCCAGCAAGGGCACAGAAGTCCTCCAGCTGCAAGGAGACTGGACACACTGGGGGCTTCTGGGAGCTCCGTCTGCATATATACTACGGAAGATTTGATTGGTCCAGTCTCCCGGCTGCAGGAGGAGGGGCACTACCCGATTGTGGAGGACTAAACTGGATTACCGAACAGGAACCACCTTTGGCAACAATGACGGAACCAGCCGCCAGGCCACCTTCTGTCTGGAGACAGACAAAAAGCAATTCCTGACAGGTCAATGCCTGCAACTCCGAAAATCACCTTGCTGAACAGATGACCATCAAACATACCATCTTCAAGGCAAAACCCTTAACCTAAGCCTGTTGCAAGCCCCAATGGCGTGCTAGCTAACCCTCCTAAAACCAACTTGAACTTCCCCGGTGGAATTAATATCCTATGACAGGGCTACAGTCTGGTAACCGCCTGAGAAAGTGTACCACATCGACCTGTGCATGAGAGCCACTCCCTGTCCTTTGCCCCTATAGCAAGACAGAGCTGCTAACTGAACTCTCCAGGACCTGCCTTTTCCAAACCTGTCCTGCAGAAAACGTAATACCAAGGGAACTGACACTGTTGTCGCGCGAGCGTGCCTCCGCGAGCACCCGTCCTCAAAGATGCGCCATATATGCACATATGCAAGGGACGTAGATCTTTTTTTTTTTTTTGCAGCAAGGTGGCAGAGACTGCTGCCAAGCAACTCTTTTTCCTTAAGCTTGCCCTTTCAATGGCCACCCCATAAGCAAAAACCGATGCACCTGAGGAATTTGAAGGGAACTCCGTAGCAACAGAATCTCCAATGTCAGAAACCTCCATGGATTCCCGTCGAGTAGCTGTATGAGGCAGGCATACCATGGGCGACTCGGCCAGCCCGAGGCCCCCAACCACACGTTTCCTGAAGCGCTTCGATACGCAGAACTACCCAACCTATGAGTGCCCCCAATGGAAAGACAGAAGACCGGACGACGGCCGCTGTTGAAACAGTGCGCCGATGCCTTCCGACCTCCTTTTGAGTCGTCTGCTGAAGAAGCAACCAGTTTATGCAGAGTGAAACGCCGCCATGAGGTCCATTACTGGCTGTCCCCATACGCGACCGATCTGTGCGCACACCTCCGGATACCACTCCCATTCTCTGGCATCTACTTGGACCCAGCTGAGGAAATCCGCCGTCACAATGTCCTTACCCGCAACATGTGCCACTGAAAAAGCTGGCAGCCAAAGTTTACCCACACACACAGACCCTCTGCTGCGGCCTCTATGGCCACGCTTCCAGTTCTACCCTGCCGATTGATGTAGGCCACTGCCACAGATTGTCGGACAGTACTCACACTGCTCGACCTGTCACCGTAGCTTCGAACGCTGCAATGCCCGGCATATCACTCGCATTTCCAGTCGGTTGACTGACCACTGGGTCTCCTGTGTACTCCAAGAGCCTTGCGCGAAACGATCTCCGAACATAGCGGAGTTTAAAAAGTAATTAGGTCTTACCTGCTAATTAGTGTTCCTGAAGGAACGACAGTCCAGTCCCTTTACTTCCGGGTTACGCAACCCTTCCAGCAGCTTGGAGGCTGAGCCCAACCTTTTTGGGAATGGAGCGGTATAAATACCACTGGAACCACCCACAGATCCCAGTAATCTACTGAAAAAGCAGACTTAACGAAACTTCCATTAATAGCCTATATAAAATAACACACCGCAGAAACTTCCCCAATATTTAACAAAAAAAAAAAAAAAAGTTAAGGGAGTAGAAGAGGAGGGAGGGCAAAGGAAGGAGGCGGTTTACCTGAGACTGACCGAGCCATCCTTCACCCGCAACCCTTGACTTAGATCCAGCCCCGCGCTCGGTCCGCTGCTCCGCCCCTGTCTAATAGGCCATAATGGCAATCGGAAACCGGGTGGGATCAGGGACTGGACTGTCGTTCCTTCAGGAACACTAATTAGCAGGTAAGACCTAATTACTTTTTCCTTATCGTCACTCCAGTCCAGTCCCTTTACTTCTGGGATGTAAGAGCAGTTCAAGCCTGGGTGGGATCCGACATTCCGGACCGAAGAACCGCATGCCCAAACCGAGAGTCAGCTGAACTCTGCACGTCCAGTCTGTAGTGTTTGGTAAAGGTATGCAGCGAGGACCAAGTCGCTGCCCTACAAATGTCCAGAGGGGGAACTAGGCTAAATTCTGCCCAAGAGGTAGCCTGTGCCCGAGTTGAGTGAGCGCGCAGTCCCCCAGGGACCTGCTTCCCCTTGAGGATATAGGCGGAAGCAATCGCTTCCCTGATCCACCTGGAGATGGAAGCCTTGGCCGCCGCCTCTCCCTTGTGCGGGCCTCCGAACTGAATGAACAGGCGGTCGGATTTCCGGAAAGGCGCCGTGCAGGAGAGGTAACGCTTCAAGGCCCTCTGTACGTCCAGGAGGCGAAGCTTTCTATCCCTCCCTTCTCGCTTATCGGCTGCAAAGGACGGGAGAGTAACCGTCTGGTTCACATGAAAGGGGGAGATAACATTAGGCAAGAAGGAAGGAACCGTCCGCAGGATCACCTTATCCTTGAGGAAAGGCAGAAAGGGGGGTTGTGAAGACAGCGCTTGTAATTCGGAGACCCGTCTGGCCGAGCAAATAGCGACCAGAAAATCCGTCTTCAGTGTCAAGTCCTTTAAGGAGGCCTTCTTTACTGGCTCAAAAGGTTCCTCGATCAAGGCATTTAGCACTAGGTTGAGATCCCAAGGGGGGATGACCGATCTCCGTTGAGGACGCAGCCATCTAACCGCTCTTAGGAACCTGGACACGTCCGCGTGGGCCCCTAAAGACTTTCCGCGGACCTTACCTCTATAGCAAGCGATGGCTGCCAGCTGGACTCGTAAGGAACTGTGCGCTAGGAATTTGTCAAAACCCGCTTGCAAGAATTCCAGCACCTCCGGAACCGAGGCCGAAAGGGGTTTCCTTCGGTGCTCCGCACACCACGCTTCGAAGATGCGCCAAACCCTTACATAGGAAAGACAGGTCGAGCGCTTCCTAGCACTCAGTGTCGCGATTACTGCTCCCGAATAACCCCGCTTCAGGAGCCACGCCCTTTCAATAGCCAGGCCGTAAGCGAGAATCGATCCACGTGGGGCAGCCGAACCGGGCCTTGCCTCAGCAGGTCCCTTCTGCAGGGAAGCCGCCAAGGCCGGTCGGCGATCAACCTCACCAGATCCGCATACCAGGGGCGACGAGGCCAATCCGGGGCTATGAGAATTATCAAACCTTGGTGAGTCTCCACCCGCTGAAGGACCTTTCCAATAAGAGCCCAAGGGGGGAACACAGAGGAGACCCTCTGAAGGCCACTTCTGGGACAGAGCATCCAAGCCTTCGGACATTCTTTCCTTCCGCCAACTGAAGAATCGGCTTACCTTGGCGGACAAGAACCGTGCCATGAGGTCCATGACCGGGGGACCCCAACGGGCTACTATCTGGTCGAAGATCTCCTGCTCCAGCTCCCACTACCCGTGGTCTATCTTGTACCTGCTGAGGTAATCGGCCGTAACGTTGTCTGTGCCAGCCACGTGCTGAGCTGAAAGCACTTCCAACCAAACCTCTGCCCACTGGAATAGGGCGTCCGCTTCCTTCTCCAAGGCGGGACTGCTGGTGCTGCCCTGGTGGTTGATGTAAGCCACCGCGGTGACATTGTCGGAGAGGACGCAACTTGCTCTTCTTAGCACTAAGGACTCGAGAGCCCTGAGCGCCAGGGCGACGGCCCGTAATTCCAGTCTGTTGATAGGCCATTGAGACTCCCACGACGTCCAGCAACCCTGGACGAACTGGTCCTCGCAATGAGCTCCCCAGCCTGCTAGACTGGCATCCGTCGTCAACAGTAACCACTGTGGGGGTTCGAGGGACATTCCGTGATCCAGATTCCTTGGGCACCTCCACCAGCGAAGGGCCTGCTTGGTTCGAGGAGCGCAGGGTAGCTGCATGGACAAAGGATGATGCTGAGGGGACCAACGACGCAACAGAGCCCGCTGCAAGGGTCGCATGTGAGCCCTGGCCCACGGTACCACGTCTATCGCTGCCGCCATGGTTCCCAGCAATTGAAGGTAATGCCACGCTGAAGGGTTTCATCTGCCCAGAAACTGCCTGACCAGGATCCTTAGGTCCCTTGACCTCGTTCTGGACAGGAAAACCCTGCCTCTGTTGATGTCGAACCTTGCTCCGAGATACTCGAGTTCCTGGGAGGGAATCAACCTGCTCTTTACTCGATTGATGACCCACCCCAACTCCTCTAGAACTCGTACCACTCTGGCAGTTACCGAGCGACTTTCCTCTTCTGACTTTGCCCGGATCAGCCAATCGTCCAGATAGGGATGCACTAGTATTCCCTCTTTTCGTAGGAATGCCGCTACTACCACCATCACTTTGGTGAAAGTCCTTGGAGCCGTAGCTAGGCCGAAGGGCAGAGCCTGGAATTGAAAATGACCCCTTGGCACTGCGAATCTCAGGAACTGTTGATGGGACTTTCTGACCGGAATATGCAAATAGGCTTCCGTCAAATCCAATGACGTTAGGAACTCCCCGCCCCTTACGGCTGCTATGACCGAACATAGGGTTTCCATCCGGAAGTGCGGCACTCTGAGACAGCGATTGACTTGCTTTAGATCCAGGATCGGGCGAAAGGACCCTTCCTTCTTTGGTACCACGAAGTAAATCGAGTACCGACCAGTACTGCACTGGTCTGGCGGCACCGGGACCACGGCACCGAGCGCTATGAGTCGAGAAAGAGTGGCCTCTAACGCCGCCCTCTTTATAGGAGAACTGCAGGGAGACTGAACAAAGGCTGTAAGTATTTGCTTTGCAAATTCAAGAGAATAGCCCTCTCGGATCACCTCCAGAACCCATTGATCGGACGTGACCCGGGACCAGGTGGGAAGAAACTGCCTTAACCGTCTGCCCACTGGCAGCCCTCCCCCCTGGACCCCCGTCATCTCATGGTTGTTTTCTAGGCCCCGAGGAGGAGGAAGAGGCACCAAAACCTCTACCTGCTCCTCGAAACCCTCTAAAGCTTTGCCCCCTTGAAGGGAAATGTCCCCTGGGAAAGGGGTTCGACCTGGCTGGACGAAACCTCCGGGGATCCCTAGTTTGGTTACGCACCGGAGCTAGGGGGCGCCCTTGTTTCGGTCTGTCTTCCAGAAGCCTGCCTCCCTTAGATTCGCCAAGGTCCTTTACCAACTTATCTAAATCCTCACCAAATAACAGCTTCCCTTTAAAGGGAAGACGACTCAGGCGTGCCTTTGAAGAGGCATCGGCTGCCCAATTACGTAGCCACAAATAGCGTCTAGCTGCCACCACCGAGGCCATGTTCTTAGCTAGGCTCCTGATGAGGTCATACTGACTATCCGCCAAGTAGGCCGCTCCGGATTCCAACCTAGCTGAGTTAGCTTGTGCATCCTCTGCGGAGCCTTCCGCTGCCTGAAGTTGTTGTGACCACCTCAAACAGGCCCGTGCCACCCAAGCACCCGACACGGAGACCTGTAAGGCAAGAGCGCTCACATCAAAGGCTTGCTTCAGAAGCGTGTCCAATTTTCTATCTTGAGAATCCCTCAGGGCCGTGCTGCCCTCGACTGGGATAGTTGTTTTCTTTGTCACCGCTGATACCACCGCATCTACCCTGGGAGATTTCAGCAGCTCTTTGTCTGACTCTGGAAGAGGATATAGGCGAGCCATAGATCGGACCCCCCTTAAACTTGACTCTGGTTGATCCCATTCTTCCTGGATCATCTGACGCACCACCCTGTGGACAGGAAAAACTTTCTGGGACCTCCTAATGGCCTGGATTAAGGGATCCTCCAACGCCTCCTCGTCTGCTGGGGCGTCTGAGGCTACACTGAGCACTTTCAGGGACTCAGTGATTAATGCAGGGAGCTCCTCTCAACGAAAAACTCTAACTATACGAGATTGAAGATACGGAGACCGTTGCCGCCCAAATCTGCTTGCGCGAGCACCAATCTTCAAAAATACGCCATACGGAAGTGAGGCACCCATAGACAGCGATTCACGCCCTTGAGATCTAAGATAGGCCGCAGCGCTCCACCTTTCTTTGGCACCACGAAATAAATGGAATACCGACCCAAACCGTACTCCGCCTTCGGAACTTCCACAATTGCCCCTAACTGCAGCAGTCGTACCAAAGTGCTGCGGACCACCAAAGACTTCCGTCAACCCCTGCAAGGAGACATGATGAAAGAATATCGTACGGGCCGCACGAGCTCCAGAGCATAGCCCTGACAAATCACCTCTAGAACCCACTGATCGGACGTGATAAGGGTCCAGGCGGACAGAAACTCCGGAGCCTCCCCCTATGGGAGCTTCCTCCGCCGGGACCCGCCTCATCTCATTGCGGCCTGCGAGCTGCTGGGGCGGAGCTGGAGGAGAAACCTCTACTAGCTCCTCGAAACCCCCAAAAACCCTGCGCTCAGGAAGCAAATCTACCCCTCTGAAAGGACCCGTAGTGCGGTGACCGAAACCTGCGAAAGTCCCGAAACTGGCTTCTAAAACCTTGCCCGGACTTTCCCTGCTTCGGTTTGTCCTCTGGGAGTCTACCCGCCTTTGTCTCCCCGAGGTCCTTCACCAACTTATCCAGATCTTCTCCGAACAGCAACCTACCTTTGAACGGAAGCTTACTAAGCCTAGACTTAGAAGAACCGTCCGCCACCCAATTACACAACCACACTGATCTGCGGGCGGCTACTACGGACGCCGTGCTATTCGCGAGTGCCCTGATCAAATCATAGTGGACATCCGCCAAATAAGCTGCTCCGGATTCAAGACGCCCCAGCTCCTTGAGCTACTCTAAATCCAAATGAGGGGAAAGAAGCAACCGTTGCACCCAGCGCAAACACGCCCGAGCCACCCAGGCACCACAAATAGATATCTGCAATGACAGAGTCAGCCTCAAAGGTCTGCTTGAGGAGACTGTCAACCCTATGGTCCTGGGCATCTTTCAGCACTGCGCTGCCCTCTACTGGAATGGTCGTGTTCTTGGTGACTGCCGATACCACCGCGTCCACTCGGGGTGTTCGAAACCGCTCCTTGTCCTTATCGGCCAGTGGGTACAGCCTATTCAATGTGCGGACGCCTCAGAGCCCCGTCTCTTCTTGAATCATCTTATCTACCACCTTATGGACTGGAACCACCACCTGGGTCTGCCGGACCACCTGAATGGCGGTCATCTTCCTGGGATGGCTGAGCTGCCAGCTTCAACATTTGCATGGACTCCGTAATCAACGCCAGAAGCTCCTCTCTACGAAAGACCCGAATGATTTTAGACTTCTCCTCAGGCACCAGAATCTCCCCTTCCTCTAGATCCTGCAACCTCTCCTCATTTTCGCAGTCATACTCCTTGACATCCGGCCACTCCACAGTCGGGGAGGCTTTGATCCTAGGCTTTTTAGGTGCCGAGGGGCCCTCACCGACGTCGGCAGAGGCCACGATTGGTGCCGATGGCCCGGTGAGGGGTAAATCGTCCATCGTCTTACCTTGGCGCCGTAAGCAGAACGCCTTATGAAGCATTAGTATGAATTCCGGATAAAAGTCCGCGGGAACCTCCGGCCGCTGTCCTGGTAGCGCCGATGACCCCTCTAGCTCTCCCACGAGACACTCTTGTAGTAGAGCATGAGGCGACTCAGCCCGGGCCCCTTCCTGTCCCCCCGGTATCTCCACAGCCTCTTTAAGGTCCATCTGCTGCTCCACTGTGGACGAAAGGGAGGCAAAGCCGTGGCACACCACCGACTCAGCCACAGTGTCTCTTCGGGTACCACAGATTACACACTGGGGACGCCCCGCCATAAATGTGACCAGCTCAACTGTTCTTAGCTGTCAGCAGTCCCTTTCTGTGGTTTTTTTGTTGTTTTTTCTTGTTGTTTTTGTGAAAACTGAAAGCACAGCTATCTGAGAGGGCAGGACAAACTACAGACTACACTGTCCCTACACCTGACTAACTGGCCGGGCTGTTGCAGCCACGAGGAAGAGCCCCCCCCCCCCCCCTCAGTGGCCGGCCCTGAGCCTTGCCTGAAACTAAAAGCAAACTGCACACCAAATAAATCCACGGAGGAAAAATAGCACCCCGAAATAAAGGCCCAAAGTAAACCCGGAGACTGCCTACCTGCTCCTTGCATGGCGACGCTGAGCAGCCACGCGGTTTCCCGTGCTGCTTAAAATGTCCGCCGAGAGCCCAAACTGAAAAGGGCACCAAACGTACCAGCACGCTTTCACTGCCCGGGGCTGCCTCTGCTGCCGGTGAAAAGCTGACCGGGCAGGTCTGCGGAGCTCCCGTCCGTGCCCCGGAGCCGCGCTTGCAGCCCCGAACGCTGAAGAAAATTAAATCAACTTGCCGTCAGCCACAGAGACGCGCGAAGCTGCAATCAGCAGCCTCGTCGGTCCGTCAGAGCACAGCGTGGTCAGAGAGGGCTCTCCCCCGTAGAGTCCGGGGGGAGAGAGTCTCCTGCTGCCGAGGCTCAAGTCCTTCCCCCGCAAACACCACTTGTGAAGCTGGTAACAGGCAGGGAGCAAAGCAAGCTAAGCAATCAGGCTCCCCGGGTCTTTTCTCTTTTCCTTTTTTTTTTTTTTTTAAAGGAATATCCACCCAAAAAAACAATTCTAAATCCAATTTAATCAAACTCCCAAACTACACTAGGCTAAACCTAATCTCTCCTTATCTGTTACTCCAGTGAGCCCTCTCATGGGCTCACAAAGTCCTCCTGCTGCATGGAGACTGGTAACACTGGAAGGGAAGGTGGAGAGCAGCAGGCTATATACAGTGATGTCATCAATCTGACATACCAGTCTCCAGAAGGTTGACAACCCAGGAGTAGAGGACTGAACTGGTGGAACAATAAGGAACAACTGTCCATTGATAGTTGTTACCTCTCTTTCCTTCAAGAGGAAGAGGAAACTGTTGAGTATGGGCATAATCATCATAAAGACTCTTAGAAAAAAGATGTCTCATGAAGAGATATCTAGGTAGGTTAGGATAAATTTAGTGCAGATACTGCCAGTGAAAAGAAGTAGATTGCCACCCTAACCACCAACCAAGAGGGACAATGATCTATTTGAAACCCTGCGACTGCTGGGTTTGTTGACCCTGTTGAGGTTGTGTCTTCAGACCAGGGCGATGTTTCCCCTGTTTGGGAAAATCTGTATGATGGGCAGATGATGGGTAAAATCTTCTGCCCCTAGGGGAAGAAAGTTTGGTAGGACATTTCCTACCTACTGGGAAAGAAGAAGGCGTAGAACAGCCTCTGGAAAAAGTTAAGTCAGTGGATAACTGAGTAACCTGGAGTAAAGACTCCTTGTTGAAGAGATTTTCTCCAGTGCAAGGAGTATTTCCCAGTCTTTCTTGTACCCATTTGTCCAAGTCTGAAGTTTGAAGCCAGTCTCTACGTCGTGCCCCTATAGCTATAGCAGAAGCCCTGCTAACAGACTGAAAGGAGTCTAGGGTAGCATGAGTAAGAAACCTAGAGATATTTTGAGTATGACTCACCAGTGAGGAGTAGTCTTTACTCCAGGGCTCTTGAAGAAAAGGAGTCAAAAGATGTAATTTTTTTGTGACCTCCTCAAGAGATAGACCCATATAAAAAATATATGAGAGAATTCTTGCTGAAAGCATGGATGTCTGGAAGGTTTGATGTCCAAAGGCATCTAGTGTCTTAGACTCACGACCTGGCGGACAAGAAGAGTGCTTTTTATTACTCTTCACTCGCCTCATTGCTGATTCGACCACAATGGAATGATGAGGAAGTTGAGTCTTTTGAAACCCTGGAGAGGGGGGCACCTGATATAGGAGATCAGTTGCTCTGGAAGGTGGGGGTACCTTTAAAGGAGCTTCCCACATTCGTATAAGGAGATCCTGCAAAGAATGATGCAAAGGAAGCATTATGTTCTCCTTTGCTTTGCTAGGAACAGAGAGGTATTCTGTATTCCCTTGTGTAGGATCTTGTCCAGGAATAGGAATGGCAAGTGATTTTGCCATATCCAGGAGGAAAGTCTGGAAAGAAGGATCCCCAGAGGGAACTTCCCTTGGATAGGCTAGATCTGATGAAAAACTAGCGTTGGCACCGAGGGATCTATTCAAGTATATAGGAATAGAAGATCCTGAATGGTGCAGTATGGGATCCTTAGATGGTAGAAGCTGGTACTGCAGGGCAGAACCAGCGACAGTCGGTAACAGATCGTCCATGCTAGGGATCGATTCCAAACTCGGCATCGAGGGAAGCGAGCTTGACGAGAGAAGCATGGAAGGTACCGACAGCAAATGGTACTGTGGATATCGGTACCGACCTCAATACCGTATCTGATACCGGTGGATGAAGACCAGCCAGTGGCAACTTTAACGGTATCGGAGGAACCGAGAGTTGCGGATCCGAATTATCGGAACCGAGCATTCGGTACCGAAGGGAGTCGGTACCAAGGCGAGTAGGTACGCAGTCCTCTAGACTGGAGATCGATTCCAGACTCGGCATCGAAGGAAGCGAGTCTATCGATGCACGTCTGGAGGGTACCGACGTCGGTACTAATATCGGTGTTGGTATCGATACTGGAAGGTCTTTCTGGAGCGTATCCACCGGCCGCGCAGGTACCGAGGACGCCAGACGACGATCCTTGGTGAGGAATGTTTCATCCAACACCAGTGCCGATGCCAGCGTATCGGTACCGCTCGAAAAGGATGCCACTACCGGGCATGGCTCAGGTATGTTCTGTGAGGGGTGAACCTCAGGAACAACCTGAAACCCCACACAGGCTTTCGAGGCCGAAGACTCCCACCGGGGTTTTGAAACCAGTGGATTCTCGAGGACAAGGCCATAAGCATCTCTATGCTGTGCATGAGAACTGCCGCTCGAGGACTGGCTAGTCTTAACAGACTGTTTGTGGGTTACCTGATCCTGTGTAGAAGAAGATATGGTCGGTGCCCTGAAGTTGGAGGGGGACCGTGTGTCGAGGGGAACTCGATGTTGAAAACCTCTTCTCACAATACTATTGCCCGAGGGCTCCGGAGGAAAATGGTCAGGACTCAAGCAGGTTAAACACCAATTATGAGTGTCTAAAAATAAAGTTGTACCGCCACAATTTGTACATTTCTTGGGGAAAGTGGCTAGTGGTTACAAGAAAGGAAAAAAGAAACACCGGCGGTACCGGTGGCGTTGGGGAAGGCAGCCGCGACCACAAGAAAACTAAAAAATAAAAGAAGAATTTTCTGCGGTGACAGGACGATGTCCTGCCGGCTCCGCGGAAAAACGAAAACTGAGGAGAGGCAGTTCGGAAGGCGGGAAGGCAGCACGCAGGTGTGTTGGGATGCTTCCAAAAGCTTTCTGATTGGATGCTGGGAAGCGTTCCCACGCAGACTCCGTCGGTACCGACGTACCCATATGTGAAGACTCATTCCTGCTTGTTCCTGGAGATTGATCAATCTGATGATGGCTGCATACACACTGTCACAGAAAGGAACTACTGAGTGTACCAGCTGCCCTCTGGTGGCCATAGACCGAAGCACAGGCACTTCTTGGTTGACAGTTTAACTGTCATTATTATTATATATTTTTTTATATCCTAAGGTTTCCTAAACCTCTCCCTGTGAAACCACAGGCGTTTGGGCTACTTTCACTATAGAATACACAAAAGCACACTTCCAGTCTGTCCCTCCTTCCACCTACAAGTTAGGGCTCTGCTGTTGAAGAACCTAAAAGCTGGCAAGTTGCCTAATATCCTGGGACTTAACAGATGTTCCTCAGAGACATGATTAGGAGGGAGAGAACATGTGGCATCAGAGATCAATGCTAAAACTGCTGTCCTATAAAACTAAGAATAAACTTAAAAATAAGGAGGACTGACAACAGCCCCCTTAAGCCTGTGTAACCCCCCCCCCCCCGCCGAGCCTCAAAAAACCTGCAAACAAAAGAAACACTAGACCTAAAAATCTAGCTATTCTGCCTGTCGTCTTCCTCACACAGGCAGCTCACTGCAACTCTCACCACGCAGTCCAAATACTTAGAGAGAAAATAGCCACCCCTCTGCCAATGAATTTTGGCACCAAGAACAGCCGCTGCAAAAAGGAGGCCTCAGCAGACCGACCGAGCCCGAAGGCCTTACCTGCAGGGCCGAAAGCCATGCAGCGTGCTCCTACTGCCTTGAATTCCTCCAATCCTCAAGCCATGCTGATGCGCCTGGCAGCTGCGGCGAGGACCGCTCAGCCGGTTCCACAGAGTAAAATTAAAATCCCGCCGCAACGGAGAGGCTCCGTCTCACACAGCTTCAGTGTGGCTGTATGGGTCCCGGAGCACTTTCACGTACCGTCCAGGGAGAGATATCCGCACCGGAGAATGCCTGCAGCAAGTGAAAATAACTGATAAGGAGGGAAGGCGAGAGCTGCTACTAATTTAAAGAGCCAGGCTCAAATTTAAAATTATTGTAAAATAAAGAAATTTGCTCCTAACAACTAAAGGGAACTAATCCTTGATTGCCAATTAACCAAAGGTAACTGAATTAAAAGTAAAATTAAAGGTAAAAATCAAAAGTAAAATCAGAATAGAATCTGTCAGACTAAATGCTCCTTATCTGTTCCCCCAAGTGAGCCCAGAAGCTAGGCTCACTACATCCTCCTGCTGCATGGAGACTGGACACACTTGGGGCTGATGGGAGAGACCAGCAGGCTATATCCGGTGATGTCATGAGTTTATGACATGCCCAGTCTCCAAGCTGCAGGAGGAGGTTCACTACCCAGAGGTTGAGGACTAAACTGGAGGAACGATAAATGGAAATTACACTTACCTGGTAATTGATGTTCCTTGAGGGAGTACAGTTCAGTCCTCCACCACTGGGTAGTGCACCTCCTCCTGCAACATGGAGACTGGACAAGTCAAACTTGTGACATCACCGGGTATATCCTGCTGGTCTTCTCCCATGATCCCCCAGTGACCTACTGTCAAAGCAGACTCAAAGGAGCAAACAAACAACCAGTTAAAGTACTAAATACAAAGCTATGCTCAAAACTTCAACTTTAAAATCACAGGGCCCCAAAAAGAAAGGCCGAAAACACCCTCCTCCGTGCCCCTGTCCCCCTGCGCACCAAACAGCGGAAGACAGAGAGCTAGAAGGAAGGAGAACTAAGGAAGAGTATTTATTTTATTTATTTATTTATTTATTTATTTAGCAAACACTTATATACCGCTACTTCCAGCGATTACCTGCCAATCAGAGCCCGTTGCCGACTCTAGGATCCGAAAGCATACTCGGAACTGACGCCTCGCATCTGAAACATCCATCCCCGGGCGGGAATGAGGACTGAACTGTACTCCCTCAAGGAACATCAATTACCAGGTAAGTGTAATTTCCATTTCCTTATCGGTCCTACAGTTCAGTCCTCCACCACTGGGATGTACCAGAGCAGTAATCATTGGGAGGGACCTATCCAGTCGGCTCGGCCCCTAAACGAACAGAGCAGGCACCGACCCCAGCCCGCTCCTCACATCAACACGCGGTAAGCCAACCAGGAAGACACGACCGAGAGCCCACTTGGATCCTCTTCACTGGTGAAAACAGCACAGAACTCTGCCCCAAGCAGCTCTAGTGCTTCAGAAAGACAAACTCGCCATCGCAAACACACTGAACGCCCTAGAAACAGACCTACTGAGAAGGCTACCGGAGCTCCGCCTGAAAAATCCGCTTGAGCTCCCCCTTGGCTCTCGACCCCACCAGGGTGTCAAGTGTTAGCAACCGCTGCTCTCCTCTCGCAGAACCCGCCTCCACGGAGGGACAGGCAGCGAAGAGACCTCCCAGAAAGCGACAGAACCTCACCTAAGGTCCAAGGAACGCAGGTTACAAGCAAAGTGTTCTTGCGTAAGTCCCAAACCGACAACTAAACAGGCACAGCCGGATTCCACGAGGGAGAACGGAACCGAGGTCCATCCAGACAGAGGTGGGAAGCAAAATGAGGGAAATGGAAAAACCACCAGCTTCAAACACCCTATTTGTCACACCTCTTAAGGGCTTTATTCTTTGCAACACAAAGTAGCTCTACAGCTATGTCCTGGACCAGTTGGAGTCTTTTTAATTGAGAATGTGGAATGCAGCTAAGCAATGAGTTGCAATAAACCAAGCGTGATCCACCAAGGGCATATAAGAGGGTGTCAAGTGCCCCAGAGTCCAGCGTTGTTTCAGAAGATGTGGAGTCTTACATGGTGTGACAAAAAAGAAAGGAGACTCTGGTAGCCACGCCCACGACGCAATGCCAGTAGGCCAACCGCTTACATCACCTGGATATGCCCTCCGGAATTGGAGGAACCATGCAGAAGTAGCAATCGCCGACGTGATCCATGGGCCCTCTCCAGATCATTGGAACCGCAAAAGACTTTGGTGGTCTTTTCCTATCCATCCACAGCCTGAGATCTGCTACACATGTATTGCAGCATATGTGTGGCGCCTAGCTTTTATCCTGATCTTTTATTCTGCAGCCAAAATATAAATTGTAGGCTTTCTGAACCGCCACAGTCATACGCCATTTTTGTGATGTAAAAGTCACATCACCACAACTAGAGCAGAAATTATCTGCATGATTAACACCAGGACGAGGAATCGCCAAATATGCTGTGAGTGGTTTTGGACAGTTATTTCGATTGGTTGCAAGTAAAGATTATGCAAGCTCACGCAAATGTTGCAGAATACACTGGTAATGGTCCCCACTGACTAATGAAGAGCACATATCTTAGCAACCAGACCCAGTCGGCCATTTTCACTATGACCTCTGAAAGGCATAGAAGGGACCGGGCCACGGCCCCGTACCAATGCGTCGACGCTATCCAGTAGCCTCATATGTCCTCTGCTAAACATCGACCCGTCGCCGCAGACTGACAGGTCGCCAAGAGGTCCAATATGGGCTGACCGCATCTGAGCACACGCGGCGCGCACACCGCCTGATGCAATCTTACTCCTCCGGCAAACACTCGGACCCCGCTAAGGACATTCGCCACCACAGTGTCCCCACCGAAACGCAGACCGCCAAGGCTTCAACCGCGCACGCTGTCCCTTCGCTCGGGCCACCCTGACCACCCGACCGACTCCACCCTGCCAATCGAAATGGGCCACCATCCCGGAGATCTCAGACAGCACCTACAGCGCTCGATCCGCTACCGTGTCCGTGAATGCCTGCCACGGCTGACGTACCGCGTACCGTTCCAGTCAGACGATGGAACACTGGGCGTGCTGCGTACACTAAAACGCCTTGTACATAAAGGATCCCCAAAATGTAGCTGAGTCTAACCACGCTCCGGCCAAGCTCCCGGAAGAAAGGGACAGAACCTTATAAAAAAGAAGTGGGGACAATTAGGAAGGCTTTCCTGTTTGATTATTCTTTTTTTTTTTTTTCCTTTTTACAACTCCATAAGGGCCACAAGGCACACAACCGAACAGGGCATTGTCCAGAGAACGCAAGGCCCCTCCTCCAGGCTGACTCCACAGCCTAAACCGGCAGTCACCTTGGCTGATGCCGAGCAGCGCGGAAGCCAACTTGTAAGCCCAGCATATGAAGTATGCCTACTAGTACAGCATTCCACAATGGAGGGACATGTAACCGGACGGCTTTGAATATGAACCTACAGATATCCCGTGCTTGCTCCAAGACAAGCACTGTGCAACCTACTGGTCTACTCGGAGCACCGCCACGACCCGAAGACCTAAACCGGCCAGCAAAAGACGAAGTACGCTGGGCCCAAAGGAACCTGGTTGAAAGGATCCCAGCACTCCCTGTATCGTTAGGATCGGAGCCTCCCCCCAAGGACTCAGCCCTGGCTGGAACCGGCTGAGCATAACTCCAGTCCCTGCGGCGAGCCCCCACGAAGAAGTGGGACGCAACGATGCCTTGAGGAAAGGGAAGGCCCAATGGGTGAAGCAAGTTGCTAGCCGACCAAGGGAGTAAACCCCACACGCGCACCTCAACGGAAGGTCGGAAGAACCGAGGATTCTGGTCCCACAGGTGCGCCTGCTAGCCTTTAACAACATACACCTCCGCAGGTACAAAAAACTTAAATTGTGAGCACCTTCAGGGGTAAGGGGAATAGACGACAGCCTCCGACTGTTGACCACCTTCTCTTGCACAACAGACAGCAGCACCCCACCAAACAAATGATTGGGAATATATGACCTCAGAACCCCAAGACAGAGGTAAAACAGTAGAACGTGCAGTGGGCGTGAATTTCCAGATCTGCCAGCCCCCCTGCCCACATTGAGAAGAGGCAGAGAAGAACTGGACCGGCGGATCTGGAGGGGTGCCTCCTGGACAGCCGGGCCATCGAAGGGAAAGCTGATGACTGAGGCCCAAACTCCTCAGGATGGCCCCGTCTTGCATTGGCAACCCCATGCAACACCATGACAACCCCGCTCACGATATCCCAAGCGATCTCTGTCATTGCTGCAACAATCACCTGAGCATGAGATCACAGACGGAACACGGACATGCAGACGCACTCAAGGAGAGTGCACCTAAGAAGTATGAGCCTATCCAACATCCAGCACCACATGTCCAGGTGTCCCACTCCTGTCACCCAAAACACAGGACGCTTGAACCTAGGTGACCGTCATAGCAAAGACAGGGAGGCCTGACTGCCGCTATCAACCCTTCCAAGACCCTGGAACACTAAGCCCCGGACTGTGCCATCCAGCAACACTTCTCACGATCCCCAGCAGGGGCCTTTCCCCAGATGGCCCAGATGGGCAGTGTTCCCGCCAAATGGGCAAGCTGCGCTCTGATAACATAGTGCAGAAAACCAAATCAAAGTGTCTTAACCTAGCTAATTTTTGTCTAATAGTGATCATTCATAATATCAGCCAGGCTCAATCATAACATTAGTATTAATGATCTCTAAAGATTGAAGAGTTACTAATGTAACACTAATTGTTTTTTTTTTTTTTTTAGAGCTTCAAAGGCGATCTTGGAAACTACAGACCAATGAATCTGAGTTCAGTGCCAGTTAAATGATAGAACTTGTTCTGAAAAGCAGCACCAAGCTGTCTTTTCAAAGGGTTAATAAACATGTGAGTAAGCCAAATGATATGTATCTGGATGTTTTAGAAGGTACTTGACAAAGCCCCTTATGAACTTCTCCTGAGGAAGGAGATGATGTGCTATTATAGAATGGGAAATGGATCAAAAACAGGAACACAATAGGACTAAATGGCCAGTTTTCTCACAGGAGACCCGTAAATAGTGGAATGTCTCGGGATCTGCACTGGAACTAGCATCTGGTAACATCTACTGCACTGAAATGATCTGGAAAAGAGATCAGCAAGCATGGCGATCAAATTTGCAGATGGCATAACGACATTTAGAGGCTGTCTGCACAATTTCCAAGCGTATAAACATGGAAATAGCATCCTTAAGTAAATGACAATTTCAAAAAGGGCTCAATTTGTAGGTGGTTGTGCCGCCGATGACCCTGAGTGGCCAAATCCTAGCACGGAAACCTGCTGCTGACAGACGTCGCTAACTGCCAGAATGCAGACAAAGGTAAAGGCACCCCCCAAGAAGTAAAACCCAAACCAATCACATTGCATTCAAAGAACTATAAACTATCATGAAATTAAAAGGAAATTAAAAGGAAATTAAAATTAGAATTAAAATTAAAAGTAACAGCAAAAGGAAGTCCTTATCTGGGTGTAGCCGCGTGGAACAGCGTCGTCTGCTCAAACGCGGGGCTGCTCCGCTCTCCGCCACGAGGCCTCAGCCCTGCCGAGAAAATGGCGCCAATCCGAAGCAGGCCCGTTTGGCGCCAAACACCACAGAGGCGGCAAGAGCTCAGAGCCCCTCCATGCTGACTCGAGAGACTCCCTTGTGGCGTCGGGATGCAGCAGTTACCCCGCTGTAGCTGCGGGGTGAAGAGCTGTCCAGACACGCTGCTGCCTCGCGCCACCAGAAGTAGCAGACGCTGCGAGCCCCGGCCCACCGGCTAAAGAACCTCGAACGGCCTGAGGCTCCCGCCGCGATGGGAATCTGCCGCATGGACACTGCCAAAATGCAGGTGTTCCACAGAGCTCTCCCCCGTACAGTCCTGGGGGAGAGATCATCACCGGGCACAGAGACCGTAGAATCCCAAGCAGAGAGGCTAGCTGGCAGCGTGAACTTTGAAAAGGGACAGAACCCCCCTTTACACTAAGGCAGACTAGGTGAAAATAAATAAAGTAAAAGTAAATGAAATTAAATTAAAATGAATTCAATTTACAGGATTACACCTAAAGAAGGGCAAAAGAAATGCAAGGTAAATCAAATCCTGACGAACTGCTCCTAAACTGCTTCTCAAGTGAGCCCAGCACCTAGGCTCACTACGTCCTCATGCTGCATGGAGACTGGACACACTGGGGGATCATGGGAGAAGACCAGCAGGATATACCCGGTGATGTCACAAGTTTGACTTGTCCAGTCTCCATGTTGCAGGAGGAGGTGCACTACCCAGTGGTGGAGGACTGAACTGTAGGACCGATAAGTAAGGAATATTTCTTCACTGAAAGGGTCGTGGATGCTTGGAATGCCCTCCCGATGGAAGTGGTGGGGGCAAACATGGTGACGGAATTCAAAACGGCATGGGATAAACAGCAGATCCCTTTACAGCCACAGGATAAAAACAAAATAAACGGTACCATGAAACTTCTGAACCATGAAACGTCTCAAATAGGGGTGCCCTACATGGAGTGGTGGGTTCACCCCTAAACAAAGACATGGGGAGGGTTGGCCTGCAGAGCAACAGGTGCACCTACTCTTGCCATCTTGCTGGGCAGACTAGATGGACTATGCAGGTCTTTATCTGCCGTCATTTACTATGTTACTATGTTACAGGGAGTTGTAGTGGGGCGTTTGAGATTGTAATGTCATTATAACTGTCACTGTAAATTATGTATGAATTTTAATTGTTGGGATACTGGGACATCTTCTATGGTGCCCTGAGACAGAAGGGAACACACCTCGTCCTGTAGAAGATCAGCGAGTGAGGTCTGCATTTGATCCCCCCCATGAAAGTGGAGGGGGGCAGAGTTTGCACAAGGGATTCCACATTCTCTCTTCCTACCTCTATCAACATCTCAAATACACTGATTACAATAAAAAATGAAGTTCGATATTCTGGAGTGACTCTAGACAAACTTACCTCCAACCACATATCAACAAGACATCCAAATCAGCTTTCGTCAAACTAGCAATGCTCAGGAGACTAAAACCCTTCCTCAATAAAGCACAGTTACTTACCTGTAACAGGTGATCTCTGGGAACAGCAGGAATTAGTCCTCACATATGGGTACGTCGGAACCGACGGAGCCTGCGCGGGAAAGCTCCCCAGCTTCCCAGAAGGAAGCTTTTGGGGCCTCCCACTGCACATGCGCACTGCCTTCCCGCCTTCCTAACCAGCTCTCCTCAATTCGAGTTTATAGCTGAGACAATAGAGAGAGGAAAGGAAGATAGATAGAAGATACAACTCCTAGGGGAGGTGGGTGGGTTGTGAGGACTAATTCCTGCTGTTCCCAGAGATCACCTGTTACAGGTAAGTAACTGTGCTATCTCCAGGAACAAGCAGGAATAAGTCCTCACATATGGGGACTCCCTAGCTAAGATGCCTGGGAGAAACCCTTCCAAGGGTTCGCCATCTTCGTATGGATCTCAGGCATCCATCCTGGGAAGGTGGGCAGGAGTTGTTCAAGTATGGAACAGGTGTTTGAGGACAGCCTGACCAAACAAGGCATCCCGGCGGGAGTCCTTGTCCAAACAGTAATGGGCTGTGAAGGTATGAACCGAGGCCCATGTGGCGGCTCGACAGATCTGATCTATGGATACAGAGTGAAGATGAGCCATAGAAGTGGCCATGGCTCTCAAATTGTGAGCTGTGACATGGCCTTCCAGAGAAATATTTTTACTCTGGTAAGCAAAGGAAATACACTGAGCAATCCAATTGGAAAGTGTACGTTTGGAGACTGGAAGTCCCAAATGAGAAGGATCAAAAGCCACGAAAAGCTGGGAAGACTTTCGATGTGGCTGAGTCCTGTTGAGGTAAAAGGCAAGAGCTCTTTTACAATCTAAAGTATGAAGGTTCCTCTCTGCACTGGATGCATGAGGAGCTGGAAAAAAGACAGGTAGATATACCTCTTGATTAAGATGAAAAGGCGAGACCACTTTGGGCATAAAGTGGGGATTCGTCCTAAGGACCACCTTATCATGATGAAACCTGGTATAAGGTGGATGAGCCACTAAGGCCTGTAGTTCACTGATGCGGCGAGCCGAAGTGACTGCAATAAGGAAAAGGACCTTCCAGGAAAGAAATTTCAAGGAGGTAGAAACCAACGGTTCAAAAGGTGGCTTCATAAGCTGACCCAGAACTAGGTTCAAGTCCCATGCTACCGGAGGAGGTCGGATGGGAGGCTTAGTTAGAGTCAGGCCTGTCATGAACCTTGCAACAAGCGGATGAGAGGAGACAGGTTGTCCATTTATAGGTTTTAAGGATGCTGCAATAGCACTCAAATGGACTCTTACTGAATTCGTCTTAAGGCCTGCATTAGAAAGATGCAGGAGATAGTCTAGTAGAGAATTCAAAGGAAGTGCTAGAGGGTCAAGACCCTGTTGAGCACACCAAATGGAAAAGCGTTTCCATTTGAAAGCATAGGAACGCCTCGTGGAGGGTTTCCTAGAGGCATGAAGGATATCTTTCACTGGTTGAGAAAGATTGAAGTCATGAAGGCTTAGGCCTTCAGTAACCAAGCTCTGAGGTGTAGGGACTTGGGGTTTGGGTGCCACAAAGTCCCTTCCTGAGAGAGAAGGTCTGGCGCAGCTCCCTGGTCCAGGGAGGGTCCCTGGGAGAGATGCAAAAGTAGAGGGAACCACACTTGGCGTGGCCAGCGTGGAGCTATGAGGATCATCGATCTGTGATCCCTCTGGAGTTTGAACAGAGTCTTGGGAATCAAAGGAATGGGTGGAAAGGCATAAAGGAATTCCTGACCACAATGTAGGAGAAAGGCGTCGTTGGCCTGAGCTCCCTGACACGGAGTCCTGGAACAGAATCGGGGAAGTTTGGCATTCCACGGACTTGCAAAGAGGTCTATGTCCGGGGTTCCCCATTCCTGAAAGATTCTGCTTATCTGGTCCATATGTAGGGACCATTCGTGTGGAAGCAGAACTTGACTGAGTCTGTCTGCCCAAGAGTTTTGAACCCCTGGAAGATACACTGCCAGAAGATGAATTTGATGCTCTCTGGCGAAGGCCCATAATCTGAGAGCTTCGTTGCAAAGCGACAGAGAGCCTGTCCCTCCTTGTTTGTTTATGTGGAACATGGCCACCTGATTGTCTGTATGGACTAGGACGGTCAGGTTGACTAGGAGGGTATGGAAGACTGAGGGCAAAGTAGATTGCTCGCAGTTCCAGGAGGTTGATGTGAAGGGTGGTCTCTTGTGGAGACCAAGCACCCTGAGTGGAGAGGTGTTGAAGATGGGCTCCCCACCCTGTTTGGGAGGCATCTGTTGTGAGGGTTGTTTGGGGCAACAAAGGTTGGAAGGGGGCCCCCAACAACAGATTCTTGGTGGACATCCACCATTGGAGGGACCAAAACAGACGCATTGAGGTGAGTATTTGGTCGGAGAGCGCTCCTGATGCCCGAGTCCACTGGGTGGCCAAGGTCCATTGAGCTGCTCTCATATGAAGACGAGCGTAGGGCACCACGTGTACCGTGGAGGCCATGTGGCCCAGAAGTCGCAGCATTTCTCTGGCTGTCAAGTGACTGCTGGACTGAGCTTGGGAGGCCAAGCACACCAGACGTTGGCCCCGGACTTGAGGTAGGTAGGCCCTTGCAGTGGTGGTGTCCAACTGGGCCCCTATGAATTCCAGGGACTGAGTAGGGGTAAGTTGAGACTTGGGAAAGTTTATCATCAGTCCCAGATACTGCAGAATGTGCCTTGCGCAGTCCAGGGAAATCTGGGCCTCTGACTGAGATGGAGCTCGGATGAGCCAGTTGTCCAGATATGGGAATACAAAAATTCCCAGACCTCTTAGAAATGCGGCAAAAACTGCCATGCATTTGGTGAACACTCTTGGAGCAGAGGCTAGACCGAAGGGAAGTACTCTGTACTGGAAATGTTTTCCCTGAAACAGAAATCTTAGATATTTTCTGTGGGATGGGTGGATGAGTATATGTGTGTACGCATCCTTGAGATCTAGAGAACAAAGCCAATCCTGACTCTGAAGGTATGGAAGGAGAATGCCTAGAGAAAGCATTTTGAATTTCTCCTTGTACAGAAATCTGTTCAATTCTCTCAGATCTAGGATAGGTCTGAATCCCCCTGTCTTCTTTGGTATGAGAAAATAAGGGGAGTAGAATCCTGTCCCTTGTTGAAGAAGAGGAACCTCTTCTATTGCCCCTTGGGCAAGGAGAGAAGAGATTTCCTGACCCAACAGGCCCAGGAGAGATGGGGGAGAATTGAAGTGCCTCACCATGGTATATGGAGGAAGGTTGGAAAAATGAAGTTTGTAGCCCTCTCTGATGATAGAGAGGGTCCAGTGCTCTGATGTAATTTGCCCCCATCTGGGAGCAAAGTGAGCTAACCTTCCGGGAATGGTGAGGGGCTCTGGTTGTTCTAGAGCCAGAAAGGTTAAGTTCTCTAGGGGCAAGTCAAAACCCCTGAGGGGGTTGAGCCTGCTGAGGAGTGGCAGACGCTGCAGGCTTTGACCTTGCCTGTTTAGGTTGCTGACGTTTAGCAGCAAAGCGAGGCTGAGAAGATTGTTGGCCAGTATTTGTGGAAAATCTGGCCTTCTTGTAGTAAGGCCTCTTGAAAGACTTTTTCTTGGCAGGAGTAGAGGTAGACTTAGAAAGTCTATCTAATGTAGCATTTTCTGCGTCCATTTGAGTGGCTTTAATTTGCCAGTCCTTACCAAATAAGTTCTCACCTGTACAGGGCAGATTCCGTAAGCCATCCAGGACCCAGGGTTCTAGGTCAGAGGCCTGGAGCCAAGCAAGTCGTTGGGCTGCAATAGCAATGCCCGAAGCTCTACCGGCACCCTCAAAGGAATCAAAAGCTGCTCTGTTGGAGAACTTAGAAACATCTAGAAGCTGTTTCACGAGAGAAATGAACTCCTCCTTTCTATCCTCAGGGATAAAGGAGGCAAAATGCCGTATCTTTACGGCAAGTTCCCTGAGAAACATGCCCATATACAGACTGTAAGAATTAATCCTGGCTATAAGCATACTAGCCTGGAAACTTTTCCTGCCAAAAGAGTCTAGGGTCTTACATTCTCGCCCTGGAGGGGTAGAAGAGTGCCTTTTGGTGCTCTTAATCTTTTTCAGCGCAGACTTCACCACAATGGAATGGTGAGGCAGCTGAGTCTTTTGAAACCCAGGAGAAGGAGGGACCCGGTACATGGTGTCCAACCTACGAGAGTAAGGAGACAACGTTAGAGGAGCCTCCCATAAGTCCATCAAGTGTTCTTGAAGGATTTCATGGATAGGCAGGGTGACTGCCTCTTTAGGAACCTTAGGGTATCCTAAAATATCCAATTTCTTTGACCTAGGTTCTTTTTCAGAGGATGTGGTAATAGAAAGTCCTTTAGCTAGCTCTATAATGAAGTCTTGAAAGGACAGATCCTCTGGTGGAGACATTCTCCTCTTTGTGGAAGAAGGGTCTTCATGAAGAACTAGAGACAGCTCATCAGAGTCCTCAGAGGAGTCAAAATCCTCAGAAGAATCAGAGTATTCTCTATTTGCTTCCAACGCACGATACGCATACCGATCGGTATCGACATCGGGCGTACCGGGTATGGGATCGGTATCGGGTGAAAACCCGGATCCGGCATGCGGAACCGATCTGCGTTTGGAAGTCGATGGTCTCGGTTCCGGTATGGGAGACGATACCGGAACCGGATCCGGTACCGCTGAACGCGTTACCGAGGGCGTCGCAGCTGTAATAAAAGCCAGCATGGCCTGCTGCATGGTCTGAACAGTATTGCTCATAGACGCCACTGCTGCCTGGATGTCGGTACCGGTATGGGCCGGTACCCCAGAGCAGTCTAACAGGTGATCAGTCGAGGCCGTGCCATCGATGTCAACCTGTAACCCCATAGATGGTGCTTTGGAAGCCAGAGCTTCCCGCCGGGGTTGTTTGGCTGGGGCAGGATCCTCAGATTCAAAAGTGAGAGCCTCTCGATGCTTTGAAGGAGATTTGCTCTTTGAGGACCTGCCCGAAGAAGGTTTGGTTACCTGAGATCCATCCGGAGAGGAAGACCTGGATGACTGTGATGCTGGATTATCTGAAGCAAACAGCAGATGGAATTTGTTGGCCCGGTTCTGCAAACCACGTTTAGACATCTGGGAGCAGGATGGGCAGTCCGGAATGGAGTGGTCAGGTCCCAAACATTTAAGACACCATTCATGGGTGTCTGTGACAGAAATAACAGCACTACACTTGGTACACTTCTTAAAACCAGGGGCTGGTTTCTCCATGAGGAGAATTTGTGTAGGCCTGAGGCCTAACCGAAGTCACCAAGTTGTGCAAAGATAAAGATTTTTTTTTTTTTTTTTTTTTTTTTTTTTTAAAGAAAAGAGACCGGCGGTACCTGTTTCGGTATGGGGAAGGCAGGTACGCGGTCTAAAGAAACAAACTAAAACAATAATTTCTTCAGCGGTGACAGGAACACGACCTGCTGGCTCCGCGGAAAAAGAGAAACTGAGGAGAGCTGGTCAGGAAGGCGGGAAGGCAGCGCGCATGTGCAGTGGGAGGCCCCAAAAGCTTCCTTCTGGGAAGCTGGGGAGCTTTTCTGCACAGTATGCAGGACTTCTGTAATCTCCTTTACCAAGGTCTACCTAAACAATCCACTCGTCCCCTGCAAATAGTCCATAACACTGCTGCCCGTATCATTGCTAGCGCCTCAATACAAGACCATATATCAACATCCATGCGAGCCTTATTTTCTGCTATCCCTGCTATTTGGAATGTCCTCCAAGAAAACAACCGATATAAAAGATTTCCAAAAGTTACTCAAAACCACTCTATTCATTGAACAATTCAACAAAGACCCCCAATCACACTAACCACTCCACAAGCTGATTTACACAAGCAAAGGCATCTACAGCAGTCAACCTTCCTACCACACTTACTAAGAATGTATACAAGTAGAGTTGATGCTATAAAAGACTGTCTTAAGTCTTTCGAAGTCACAATGATACTGCCTAAAATTACAAGTTATCTGCTAATGTTTAAATTTGCAAAATGTTTTGTAAAACCAAACATTCAAATGTTTAAAATTGTAAACCCTCTGCTATTGTTTAAATATGCAAGTTCAATGTAAAAGTTAAAGTTATTGTTAACCGGCCTTGATTAAATGAAAAGGCGGTATATAAAAACAAATAAATGAAATCTGTATCCTTCCTGGACTATGGCGAGAGATCTGCAAAGAGTAGTTACTCACCTGCAGCAGGAATCAGTCCTCACATATGGGTGTCATCGGCGCCGATAAAGCCCCAGCGGAGCATTTCCCCAGCTTTCTATGAAAGCCTTTGGGAATGCAGGCACGCATGCGCGGTTCCCTTCCCGCCTAAAGGTGCCATCTTACCTCAGTCAAATGACATAGCTAAGAACAGCACACAAAAATGTAAAAATAAACTATGTACAACTGCAACTCCCAGGGGAGGAGGGAGGGTTGTGAGGACTGATTCCTGCTGCTCCTGGAGAACACCTGTTACAGGTGAGTTACTACTCTTTCTCCAGGACCAAGCAGGAAGTCAGTCCTCACATATGGGTGACTCCCTAGCTCTGGGCTACCGGAGAACCCAGGCTGAACAAGAGAACTCCCTCTAGTCTCAGCAGCAAAGAAAGGCTTTTCAAGGACACAACCTCCACCGGTAGCCCAACAGAGGGCAGGAGGGCAGGAGTTGCCTAAACCTCAAAGAGATTAAGGAGTACTGCTTGGCCAAAAGCACTGTCCCTACGGGACTCCCTCTCCAGACAGTAATGGGCCGCAAAAGTCTGGCTTGAAGACCGTTGCAGCCCTGCAGATGTCTACCAAGGGCACAGAGCGGAGATGAGCCACTGAGGCAGCCATTGCCCTGACACGGTGGGCCATGACCGGACCCTGCAAAGGAAGGTCAGCCGCCTTGTAAGCCCAGGTGATACAGTCAGCCACACAGATGGACAAAATATGCTTGGACACAGCCAACCCCAACTTATTAGGGTCAAAGGATACGAAGAGCTGAGTAGCCCTCCTATGCCCCTGCGTACGGTCAAGGCCTGCCCCTCCCTCTACTACTAATAGTTCTCCTATTACAACAAATCTTCACATACAAATCCAACCACATCCCTTATAATAGCATCCCTGTCATTCACAACCCTAACCGAAACTTACCACACCCCCCATTACACAATAACCCTTTTAATCAATACTCACACTACAACTCCCACAGACACTATCCCAGACACCATTCCAGACTAATCCACATAAATCATAAACAGCATGGCATTGAAACTGACCCCCCCAACGAAGTTACCAAACTAAAACTCATCCTCAAACATCCGTTCCATAAGAAACAAGATACTAATCGTTAACGACATGATAAGTGAGAAAAAACCTGACCTCCTCTTCATTACCGAGACATGGCTAGCACCCACAGACACAGTCTTAATAAACCAACTTACAATATCACAATACGATGTATTCAACTGCCACCGAGATATAAAAAGAGGTGGTGGCATACTCATACTCACTAAAAAAGACCTACAATACACATTAACAAACTCAAACAATGTTGATGGCATGGACATCATCAATATTGAAAATAAAACCCTCGCATTCACCTTGATCTATAGACCCCCTTCAGCAGATCAAAAAAACCTCTCCCCCATCCTTGAGCTTGCATGTACAGCATCTCAAAGCAAACCACACATAATCCTAGGAGACCTGAACCTCCCATCCCTAAACCAATCACAATCGGATAACTTCTTGGACGCTATGACACAAATGGGATTTAATCAGATAATTCAAACCCCTACCCTCACAAAAGGTAACTCATTAGATCTCATCTTCCTCCCTACCCCTTTTAATAACCACCAACTCCACCCTCCCCCAATAATAACAGAAGTGCCATGGTCTGACCATCATCTGATAACTTTCCATCTCCTGGCACAAACCCCCACAAAATCTACAAACACCTCACTACTCACGTTTTGCCCGTTTTGATAACATATTCCTTGAAAAGGTATTGCCCAAACTCACCACAACCCTACAAGACATCAACTCAACCATAGATAATTGGAATCTAACAATTCAAGAAGCAGCCACCCCCACAAGAGCCACCCAGACACGAACAAAGAAATCCGAAAAATGGTTCACGAAGGACCTTGCTTTGCTTCAAAAACAAGAAAACAAGAAAAAAGATGGAGAAAAACAAAACCAAATGAAAACAAAACCAAATACACAAACATACTCAACGACTACAAGAACGCAATTAACAAATCAAAAAGGGAATACCATTCCAAAGTAATAAATCTAGCCCTCAATCGGCCAAGAGAACTCTTCGCGATTGTAAAAACATTAACAAAAACACAAAGCCCAGAACCTGACCAATCCACTATAAAACGTACAAACCCTAGCTTTGCATTTTGCCGATAAACTAAAGAAAAAAACCCTCATTCCAACCATAATAATGAAACCAAATACAAAAATCATCAATGGACAACTTTCCACATGATTGAAAAAAAAGAAAATCTCCTCAAAATTATAACAATGATCAATACCACAACCTCCCCACTTGACCCATGCCCAGTCTCGTGGATCAAATCCACGAAGGATTTTCTTGTTGAAAACATTCAACACATAGTTGTTAATCAATCACTCTCACAAGGCATCATGCCCAATGCTTTATTTATTTTTTTATTTTATTTATTTGCAAATCTTTTATATACCGCCACTTCCTGAGATCAGTGGCGGTTTACATCAAACAACATGAAATACATAAAACATTGCTGTGATAAACAGGTACATTGAACAGTATTCAAAAACTATATACAGGTAGTTAAAATCACTTACGATGAACAGTAAACAGAACTATATATAGGTTGTATTGACGATATTTGGAACTATTTACATACATACATATATACATTAAAGTTTTATCATGAGTTCTCTATTGGCAGTAGCAATAAAATTCACCTCTATCCGCCCCATCATAAAAAACAGTAAACTGGACCCAAAAGACCCAAACTCTTACAGACCCATTGCTAGCATACCATTCATTGCCAAGATAATAGAAAAAACCATACAACTCCAATTACAAGAACACATCGATGAACACAAACCCCTTGATTCGCACCAATTTGGATTCCGCCCCTTCCATGGAGTTGAAACTCTCCTAATTGCATTGCTAGACCTCCTTATCAAAGGCACAAACGACAACAACCAAGGTTTTATACTCCTCTTTATAGACATATCTGCCGCATTTGATAGCATCAACCACGGCACACTGATCAATAGATTACAAAACCTAGGAATAGGTGGGACAGTTCTCGAATGGTTCAAGTCATACATCTCACACAGACTAATACGTGTTCAATTAGGCCAAGACACTTCAGAAACTTTTCCCCAAGGTCAGGGAATTCCACAAGGCTCAGCCCTCTCTGCCCTACTCTTCAACTTATACCTACAGCCCATTACAAATATCTTCAAAAAACACAAATTTAACCATTTTATATATGCCGACGACATCATGCTCGCCATCCCTATAAATACTAACCACCCTAAATATGACAATTTATCTGAATGCATGAGTGAGGCCACCACATGGTTTGAAACTAACCACCTCAGCATCAACTTTAAAAAAACCGAAGCAATGTTTATAACGAGAAAGCCTGTCGCTGATGACACCTACCCAACAGCAATCACAACAAAACAACTATACCTGTTAAAAAAGAGGTAAAATACCTAGGAGTAATATTAGACCACTCACTCACCATGCTTCCACACATAAAACAGACAGTAAAAACAATATTCTTCAAACTTAAGACAATACAACACCTAAGACCCCTCCTTGACACTCATGATTTTAGATCAGTAGTCAATACTCTCATCACCCCCCATTTCGACTACTGTAATAGTCTCCTAATTGGTCTACCACTGAAAAGCATCTACCTACTACAAAGAGCTCAGAACATATGTGCCAAGATGATCACTAAAGCTAGACTAACCGACCACGTGACTCCAATATTGTTAGATCTGCATTGGCTCCACATAAATAGCCGCATAAAATATAAAATCCTACTAACAACCTTCAAACTCCTTAATGACATTTCCCCCTCACACCTATCCACCCTACTACACCCCCCATCAAGAACAAGAACGCGCAGACGAAATGCAATCCACTCTCTCACCATAAATACAACTATCAGAAAGACAACCACAAGCACTAGGGCAGCGATGGCGAACCTATGGCACGCGTGCCAGCTGTGGCACGCGAAGGCCTTGCAGCTGGCACGCGGGAAGGTCCGCATTTAAAAGGTCCCAAATTTAAAAAAAAAAAAACCAAACAAACCGGCTGCTTCTGCCGCGGCAGCCTCAAGAGCTCTGCCGCGGCAGCCTCAAGAGCTCTGCCGCGGCAGCCTCAAGAGCTCTGCCGCGGGGCCCCCCCCCTGCCCGGCAGAGCCTCCCTGCATCATCTACCTTCAAGTCGCAAAACGCGGGCTTCTTTCAGAGCCGCGAGAGTTTCCTTTCTCGCGGCTCTCCCGCGAGAAAGGAAACTCTCGCGGCTCGGAAAGAAGCCCGCGTGTTGCGACGTGAAGGTAGATGATGCAGGGAGGCTCTGCCGGGCAGGGGGGGGGCCCCGCGGCAGAGCGCTTGAGGCTGCCGCGGCAGAGCTCTTGAGGCTGCCGCGGCAGAAGCAGACGAGTTGTTGGGGTTTTTTTTTTAATTTGGGATTATAGGGGGGACGGGGGTTTAGGAAAGGTAATGGGCAATGGTTGGGAGGCTAATACTGGAAAATGGCATATTGGGGGGGGGGGTTAGGACTGGTAATTGGCCATGGGGGGGGCTAAGACTGGAAAGGGGCTGATGGGGGGGGTTAGGACTGGTAATTGGCCATGGGGGGGGGGCAAAGACTGTAAAGGGGCTGATGGGGGGGTTAGGAATGGTAATTGGCCGGGGGGGGGGGTAGGACTGGTAATTTGCCGGGGGGGGGGTAGGACTGGTAATTGGCCAGGGGGGTGGGGGGTTAGGACTGGAAAGGGGCTGATGGGGGGGGTTAGGACTGGTAATTGGCCGGGTGGGGGGTCGGACTGGTAATTGGCCGGGGGGGGGGATATGACGTGTAATTGGCCAGGGGGGGGGGGGTAAGAAATGTAATTTGCCGGGGTTTGGACTGGTAATTGGCCAGGGGGGGGGGTAGGACTGGAAAGGGGCTGATGGGGGGGGTTAGGCCTGGTAATTGGCCAGGGGGGGGGGTAGGACTGGTAATTGGCCGGGGGGGGGTAGGACTGGTAATTGGCCGGGGGGGGGGGTAGGACTGGTAATTGGCCAGGGGGGGGGTTAGGACTGGTAATTGGCCGGGGTTAGGACTGGTAATTGGCCATGGGGGGGGCTAAGACTGGAAATGGGCTGATGGGGGGGGGGTTAGGACTAGTAATGGGCCATGGGGGGTGCTAAGGCTGGAAGTGGGCTGGTGATGGTGATGGTGATTTGGGGGGGGAGGTAGGACTAGTAATGGGCTATGGGGGGGGGCTAAGACTGGAAATGGGCTGATGGGGGGTTAGGACTGGTAATGGGCTGATGGGGGGGTTAGGACTGGTAATGGGCTATGGGGGGGCTAAGACTGGAAATGGGCTGAGTGGAAGGAGGGCTTGAACTGCAAATAGCTGATGGGATTGGGGCTTGGAATGGAAATGGGTTGTGAGGGGGAGGGAGCTAGGACTGGAAATGGGTGAGGGGGGGCTAGGACAGGAAATGGGCTGATGGAGGGGCTAGAATAGGACTGGAAATTGGCTGTTGGGGGGGTGCTAAGATTGGAAATGGGCTGTGGTGGGGGTTTGGATTGAAATGGACTCATGAAGGGGCTAGAACTGGAAGTAGGCTCATGGGGGGCTTGGATTGGAAATGGGCTGAGTGGAGGGGAGCTAGGATTTGACATGGGCTGATGGTGGGGCTAGGAAAGGACTAGAAATGGGCTCATGGGGGGCTGGGTTTGGAAATGAGCTGATGGAGGGACTCGGATGGGACTGCAAATAGATGGGGGAGCTAGGACTGGAAATGGGCTTATGGGGGGTTAGGACTGGAAGTGGGTTGATGAGGGGGGGCTAGGACTGGTATTGGGTTGGGAGGTTGCTAGGACTGGAAATGGGTTGGGGGGCTGCTAGGACTGGAAATGGGCTGATGCAGGGACTAGAAGGGAATGGATGCTGGGTGAGGCTGGAACTAGAAGGGAGCTGGTGTTGGGGGAGGATTAGAATGGGATGGGGCTGGGAGAGTAAAATGGAGAGGGGAAAAATATTTTGTGTGGGAGGGATAAAAAATCTACAATTGGCCGGGTATTGGGAGAATAAGTGGGGATTGAGGATGGAGGGGTAAATTTTGAGTAGATGAAATAGGAATGAGGAAAGAGCAAAAGGAGAAAGATTAGTATGTTAAAGCAGATGTAGAGAGAGAATGGAAAAAAAAAACCAAGAAGACAGAAGAAAGGACAAATGGACAGCAGATGGAGAGTTAGGAGAAGACACGAAGAAACCAGAAGAAAGTGGCTGGAGCAATTGCAACTGAAAAAAAATGCACAAAAGGTAGAAAAATATCTCTTTATTTTGAATTTATTAACTGGAATATGTCAGCTCTGGGAAATGTGCATCATTAATTTTTGCGCTTTGTTTAGTACAAGAGGAAATTAATTTATAGTTTTATTTCTACAGTGTTGTTGTATATTCCAAGTTTGGCTTTTGGGGTTCCCAGTTTAATTATTGTCTTCCTGTTTTTAAATTGTGATTCCTTGTTTGGTGATGGTCTGTTCTGCATGTGTAACTGAGCTGAGGTATTCTGTTTATATAATTCCTATTTGACATTGCCACTTGTTCTTTCCCCAGTAGGTCATGTATTGTTGTTCTCTGAAATGTATTGGTTTAATATTTGCAGTGTTGCCTTTTGATAGTTAGGGTATGGTGCTTTGTGAGTCCTGGTAGTACTGTTAGGATACGGCGGGTTTGCTATGGGTTCTAAATGGGCAGCGTTTGTAGTAGTTCCTAATGTGCCTGGCGGTTGGTACTGGATTATAGTAATGTAGAAACCTTTTAGTCTTTCTTTATCCATATACTCATTAAGAGGCATGTTTACTAAAAGTTAGTGTATGGTAACATTATGCAAATATTTATGCAAATGAGGCACCTTATGCAAATGAGGCTTTAATGGACGTGCTGGCACTTTGAGGAAATTCTTTGGTTTTGTGCGGCAGTTTGGGCACTCGGGCTCAAAAAGGTTAGCCATCACTGCACTAGGGCCTTCTCCTTTGCCGCCCCCACCCTCTGGAACGAACTTCCACTAACTCTATGATTGATAAAAGACATACATCAATTCAAAAAAGAACTCAAAACCTACCTCTTCACAATCCACTTTGAAATCCCCCACCAACAGAAAACTTCCCCCTAACATCCACCGAAACACCCCCACAGGACTCAAGATGGAACAAATGATTAACGTAAATAATTCTTTCATTACTATCCATTTACTCACTGCAAATGTCTTCTGCAAACTGTTTTACTGCGCCTTGCAAATAGTTCCTGTAATTTAGTTCAGTTAATGTTCCATGTAATCTTACCTGTACATAGTTTAAACTCTGTTCTATGTAAAGTATACTGAAGTATACAAAATTGTTAACTGTTCCATGTAAACCGCCCTTGATCTCTGGAAGGGGCGGTATAGAAGAAATTTATAAATAAATAAAATAAAAATAGAAGGATAAGGCCCTCCTACAGTCCAGGGTATGCAGGACTGCTTCAGCCTGGCTTGCATGAGGCCTAGGGAAGAATGTTGGAAGAACCACCTCCTGATTGAGGTGGAAAGAGGAGACAACCTTTGGAAGGAACTTTGGATGAGTCCTGAGGACTACCCTGTTCCTATAAATCCTGGTGTAAGGCCTATCACAGACCAGGGCCTGAAGCTCACTCACTCGCCTAGCCGAGGTAAGGGCTATCAGGAAGAGAGTCTTCCAGGATAGTAAGCGTAGTGGACAAGTAGCCATCGGCTCAAAAGGTGGGCGAGTCAGTTGCTGCAAGACCACATTCAACTCCCACTCAGGGGCAGGACGACGGATTGGAGGCTTGAGCAAAAGCAAGCCCCTGAGAAAGCGGGACACCAAGGGGTGACCTGACAGAGAATGTCCCTCCACCAGTGAGTGGTGAGCTGCTAAAGCTGAGAGGTGGACCCGAACAGAATTGGACTGAAGTCCCTGATTTGATAAGTGCAGTAAGTACTGAAGAACTACTGGCACAGTACAGGAGAAAGGATCCTCTGTACGTAGCTGACACCACACAGAAAACCTTCGCCATTTGAGAGCATAGGTTTTCCTAGTGGACCGTTTCCTAGAGGCTAGAACAACCTCCTCAACTTCCTGAGGTAGGCCCCAGGGAGTCAAAACTACCCTTGCAGCCTCCAGGCCATCAAATTGAGAGCTTTGAGATTGGGGTGGAGAAGGGAACCCTGCTCCTGTGAGAGAAGGTCGGGTTGCAACCCCAAAGGCAGTGGAGGATCCACCGCCAGTTGAAGCAGAAGAGAAAACCAAGGCTGTCTCGGCCACCTGGGAGCCACCAGCAGGACCGAGGCCTTGTCCTGAAGAATTTTGAAGAGAGTTCGGGCCACCAAGGGCGTGGGAGGAAACGCATACAGGAAGCCCTGAGACAATGGAATCAGAAAAGCATCTGCTGCTATTCTCAGAGGATGCGGTTGCCTGGAGCAGAACTTTGGCAGTTGCTTGTTCATTGGGCTGGCAAAGAGATCTACCAAAGGGAGACCCCATTTTAGGAAGATCTTCTGAACTACTGAAGGATACAGCTGCCACTCGTGGGGCTGCAGAATTCTGCTTAATCTGTCGGCCAGGTAGTTGTCCTGGCCTGGAAGGTACACAGCCTTGAGGAGCATGTTGTGCTTGAGGGCAAATGAACAAAGGTCCTGAGCCTCCCGACAAAGGATTCTGGACCCAGTCCCGCCCTGTTTGTTCACATAAAACATGGCTGCTTGGTTGTCTGTCTGAACCAGGACAGATTAATGAGTCAGGGTAGGAGAGAAAGCTTTGAGTGCTAATCGAATAGCTCTGAGTTCGAGGAGATTGATCTGCTGTGCAGCTTCCCAAGGAGACCACAGGCCCTGGGTGCACTTGCCTAGACAATGAGCTCCCCAGCCCTGCAGGGAGGCGTCTGTGGTCAGTACCACAGTGTACCCAGGAATCTGAAAAGGCACCCCCCTTCAGTAGATTGGGTGGGTGCAGCCACCAGTTGAGGGAGTTCAGATATTGTCTGGACATCCTTATCCTGTCTCTGAGGCCGCCTGTGGCCTGTGACCACTGAGTCCGAAGGCACCATTGTGTAGGCCTCATATGGAGCCTGGCATTGGGGGTCACATGTACTGTCGAAGCCATGTGGCCAAGCAGCCTCAGGCAGAGTCTGGCAGAGACCAGTGACCTGTTGAGAAACTGATTTGCCAAGGCTATCAACCTTTGGGCCCTGTCTTCTGGCAAGAAAGCCTTTGCCAGCAGAAAGTCCAGCCTCGCTCCTATGAACTCCAAGTTCTGGGAGGGGAGCAAAGTGGACTTTGCAAAGTTTATGACAAACCACAGGCTTTGAAAAAGAGCAATAGTTCTGAGGGTGGATTGTCTGGCCTCCTGGCACGTCTGACCCCTGATGAGCCAGGCGTCCAGATAGGGGAAGACAATGATTCCCTGATTTCTCAGGTAGGCCGCCACCACTGCCAGGCATTTGGTAAAGACCCTGGGAGCGGAGGTGAGGCCAAAAGGCAGCACTCTGTACTGGTAATGGTTTCCTCCCACAGTGAACCTGAGGTACTTTCTGTGGTCTGGATGAATGAGGATGTGAGTGTACGCATCCTTTAGATCTAAGGAGCATAGCCAATCTCCCTGCTGGAGGTAGGGCAGAAGTGTTCCAAGAGTAAGCATCTTGAACTTTTCTTTCTCTAAGAACTTGAGGTTCCTGAGGTCCAGAATGGGTCGAAGGCCACCGGTTCTTTTGGGCACCAGGAAATACCTGGAGTAGAATCCGTGACCTTGCAAGTGGGGAGGCACAGGCTCCACCGCATTGTCCACCAACAGACCTTGAAGCTCTTGAAGGAGAAGGTCTGTGTGCAGGGGAGGCCTTGGAGGCTCCCATGGAAAGTAAGGAGGAGGCAGTTGGTGAAAATGCAGTGCATAGCCCCTGTAGACTATGTCCAACACCCAACTGTCCCCGGTGATGAGGGGCCACTGGTAGGCAAAGAGGACGAGGCGACCTCCTGTGAAGGGTTCGAGAGCAGGGATGGAGAGGCTATGCTCAAGGAGTCAAAAACCCCCACCCTGCTGAGTGGGAGCAGGGGCCGGAGGCTTGGGGGTCCTCTGCCTACGGGGCCCCATTACCCTGCCCCTTGGCTTGCTGACCCTGGGGTGCAGCTTGGGCAGCCTGATATTGAGGGTACTGTTTGTAGGCAGTGCCCTGCCTCGGGTAAAAGGGCTTTTTACCCGAGCCCTTCTTTTTATGAGAAGGGGCAGAGGTCTTCCTAGACAGCCTTGTCCATGTAAGGTGCTCTGTTTCGAGCTGTGCGGCCTTCTCAGTCATGGGCTTGCCAAAAATGTTTTCACCTCGGCAAGGAACATTGACCAACTTGTCCTGAACCCATGGCTTGAGGTCCGATGACTGCAGCCATTCCTGACGTCGAGCCCCGATGCCGGCTGCCGCAACTCGGGCCGAAGCCTTGAAGCCATCGTAGGCGACGCGGGACATGAACTTCGAGCAGTCCCGAATCCCCGAGGACAAGGACTTAAATCTCTGCAAGGGTTCTCCGGAGAGACCAGCAGAGAACCCGGCCAACTCCTTGGCCAGGTCCAGCAAGTACATGCCCATTTACAGCTGGTAAGACTGGACACGGCAAGCAAGCAAGCATTGAGCCCTGGAAGCACTTTCTACCGACGCCATCGAGGTTCCGGGCATCCCTGCCGGGGGGCACCGCAGAATGCATCTTCTGGCTCTTCAGACGATGCATGGCCAATTCCACAACCATGGAATGGTGTGGTAGCTGTGCCTTCTGAAAGCCAAGGCTCTTCCTGAGTCGATAGATCAAGTCGACTCGCTTGCTTAAAACCGGCGCCGAGGCCGGTGCCTCCCACATCCTGAAGAGGAGCCGTTCCAGCATCGGAGGAACCGGGACAGTAAAGGCCTCCTTCAGAGGAGAGTCATACTGTAGGGCCTCGAGCTCTTCAGCTCGAGGCTCTTCCTCAGGGTCCGCCGGAATAGCCAAGGCAGTGGCCATATCCCGGACGAACTCCGAGAACCGAGTATCCTCCGGAGGGGATCTACTCCAGGACTCAGACTGCAGTGAGTCCAATGAGACACACCGAGTCTTGAACGTATCGGGGGACTCTTCATCCTCCCCCAGGCGGACTCGTCCGACGAGGAGTCAGGGTCTGACCCCGCGGGGCCCTGGAGCACCCGCCCCGACGCCAGAGGCACCGGCGTCGACGCCCTCAGTCCCGAGCGGGAGGTTGAGGGAGACCACGACCGAGGTCGACTTCGAGCCATGATGGACTCGAGTATCGGCTCGTTCTCCGGGGTCGACTTCGAAGTCGATGTTCCGGTGGTCAGGGAAGATGCGCCAGACAGGCTGGCCATCAGTGCCCGCTGCTGCTCCATGAAGGCAGATAATCTGCTCTCCAAGGCTGTCATCCTGAGACTCAGCTCGGGAGATGCAGCAGCCACCGACTCGGGCCCCGGCGGCGCCGGGCCCGACGTCGGCTCCCTGGGAGGAGAGTCCTCGAGGACTACAGGGCTTATGTGTCCAGCAGACTCCGGCTCCACATAAGGAACTTTGGCAGGTTTCTCTTGTTCCATGGGCCCGGGGCGAAGGTCGGGGGTCTTAGACCTGGCCCTCGAGGAGCCAGGGACCTCCTCCAATGACGCCCTCGCGAGCCGCTTCTTCCTCTTGCGTTCCCAGTCGGGAGACCCCCTGTCCGAGGAGCTCCGACGGCGCTCGGGATGCAAATCCCGAGATGTCGAGGCCTCAGACGAGGTCCGGGCCCGGCCGGAGGCTTAGTCCGAGAAAAGCCTTTCTTTCTGCTGCTGGCGACTTCGGAGTGCCTTGGAAGACATCTTCCCACATGGTCCACACGACTTAGGGTCGTGATCAGGACCGAGGCACCGAAGGCAGCAGTCGTTTGTGTTGGTGAGAGACATTAATTTCTTACACCGATCACACTTCTTGAAACCGCTGGAAGCCATAGGGGAAAAAAAAAAAAAAGAGTCCCCGCGAGGTCAAAGGACCGGCCTTCCAGGGAAAAAGCAAAAAAGGGCACGAACGCCAGCCACGAAGGGCAAAAACCAAAAAAGAAGAATCGGGCTCGATACCGGTGTCCCGAACCCAGCGGGAGAGGAACTGGCGTCGAACCGGGAGAAAAAAACAGCGAGGATCGCCGAAAAAAATCAACTTTTATCTGGGATGACAGGACACACGTCTGGTGGGCTTCTCGGAAAAACAGAGACTGAGTTAAGATGGCACCTTTAGGCGGGAAGGGAACCATGCATGCGTGCCTGCATTCCCAAAGGCTTTCATAGAAAGCTGAGGAAATGCTCCGCTGGGGCTTCATCGGTGCCGATGACACCCACATGTGAGGACTGACTTCCTGCTTGGTCCTAGAGTATTGTAAGTTCTTACTTCTGGGAATTTTTCTAAATCTTGGGGAAAAAGGAATTCTTTAGATTAAAGCTAATTATCTGTGAACCCAGTTTGTTAAATTAGTCAGGGCCTAGTAGCAGCAAAGAGCTTTCAGCTTAAAATTTAACAGAGAGCTTTCTGGTTAAATTTAGAACCCAAGACTCCCTCTATCCAAGCAAGGGCTGTGGGACTCCCCCTGGAAACTGGTCACAGATTACCTTAACACAGAACAGGGTACTGTGTAACAGCCAGCTTTTAATAAGTATTTTTCCCTCCCTCCGTCCCAACACCCACCCACTCCTGGGATAATTGTAGCTTTACAGGTGCATAAACCTCTCAAAGGAAAGGAGGTGCCACATTCACTCTCAGGTGCAGTTGATTATTCTCATTAGGCATACATTAAGGACCCAAGATTAAACAAACGTCAGGTGAACAAAGTATATTAAACGTATTAGGTATAGTTTTGTTAGTATAAGTATCCCTAGCAACCCTTAGTAAGTAAAGAACTTAAATATCTAAACACAACCTTAAAGCGAAGATGCAGACAGCAGTGCAGCAGCGAGAAGGGGGCTTCCAGTCTTTTGCACTGAGTGTACATGTATGATTTTCTCCCAGTTGGTGAGGGGTCTTACATGTACACAAAGTGCAGGGAGCTCTTTGCTCTCCAGGAACTATCCGATCTCTAGAGGCAAGAGTAGCAGACTTGGAAGACATAAGGAAGACGGAGAGGTACATAGACAAGACCTACAGGGATATAGTCCTGAAGTCCCACCTCCAGTCTGGAAGCATCCCTGTTGCCATGGACGAGCGAGTACACATGACAGGAGAGCATCACCCTGGTGTGGCAGGAAGTGATCTTGAATCTAGGACCTGTCCCCCAGGAGATGTAAAATCCTCTCGCACCGAGGAAGTTTCTCCAGGGCCATCTGCCCATGAGGGAAGGGTTAGGATAGCAGTTATAGTTGGCGATTCGATCATTAGGCATGTAGATAGCTGGGTGGCTGGTGGATGCGAGGATTGCCTGGTAACATGCCTGCCTGGTGCGAAGGTAGCGGACCTCACGCGCCACCTAGACAAGGTCTTAGATAGTGCCGGGGAGGAGTCTGCTGGTTTGGTACATGTTGGTACCAATGATATATGAAAATGTGGTAGGGAAGTTCAGGAAGCTAAATTTAGACTTTTCGGTAGGAAGTTGAAATCCAGAACTTCCAGGGTAGCATTTTCAGACATGCTTCCTGTTTCACGCGCAGGACCCAAAAGGCAGGCAGAGTTCTGGAGTCTAAATGCGTGGTTGAGACAATGGTGCAAGGATAAGGGTTTTGGATTTGTTAGGAACTGGGGAACATTCTGGGGAAAGGAGGGGCTCTCCTGAAGGGATGGGCTTCACCTTAATCGGGATGGAAAGCGTAGTTACTCACCTGTAACAGGTGTTCTCCAGGAGCAGCAGGAATCAGTCCTCACATATGGGTGACGTCGGCGCCGACGGAGCCCTCGCGGAGCAATTTTCCCCAGCTTTCAAAGAAAGCCTTTGGGAATTGCAGCGCACATGCGCGGTCGCCTTCCCGCCCAAGGGTGCCATCTTAGCCAGTCTGATGACATAGCTAAAAGACAGCATAAAAATTTGCAAAAAAACTGAAGCAGATGATTGCAACTCCACGGGGAGGAGGGAGGGTTGTGAGGACTGATTCCTGCTGCTCCTGGAGAACACCTGTTACAGGTGAGTAACTACGCTTTCTCCAGGACCAAGCAGGAAGTCAGTCCTCACATATGGGACTCCCAAGCTTAAGGCTACCGGAGACCCTAAGCACAAAAATGAGCTCCCTCTAGCTCAGCAGCACAGAAGGAAGGAATCTTCACTGAATTATCACCCACCGGTAGCCCCCATCCGGGATGGAGGGTAGGAGTTGCTCAAACCTCGAAGAGATTTCGGAGGACTGCCTGTCCGAAAGCACTGTCCCTGCGGGACTCCCTCTCGAGACAGTAATGGACCGCAAAAGTCTGGCTCGAAGACCAAGTAGCGGCCCGGCAGATGTCTGCCAGCGGAACAGAGCGGAGGTAAGCCACTGACGTAGCCTTCGCCCGAACACAATGAGCCGCGACTCGACTTTCTAAGGAGAGTCCGGCTGCCCCATAAGCCCAAGCGATACAGTCAGCAACCCAGATGGACAGGGTACGCTTGGAGACCGGGAGCCCCAATTTATTGGGGTCAAAAGACACAAAAAGCTGAGCAGCTTTACGGTGCTCCCGCGTACGGTCAAGGTAGAAGTTCAATGCCCTTCTACAGTCCAGGGTATGCAGGACCCGTTCAGCTCGGCTGGAGTGAGGCCTGGGAAAGAAGGTTGGAAGTACCACCTCCTGATTGATGTGAAAAGGGGAGACAACTTTTGGAAGAAATTTTGGGTGAGTCCGTAGGACTATCCTATTTTTGTAGAACAGAGTGAAGGGAGGATCAGACACGAGGGCCTGCAATTCACTTACGCGTCTAGCGGGAAGTTAGGGCTATCAGGAATAAGGTTTTCCACGAAAGAAAACGCAGAGAACAGGTAGCCATCGGTTCAAAAGGCGGACAGGTGATCCGCTGTAAAACCACATTCAGATCCCAGTCAGGTGCTGGCGGGCGCAGAGGTGGTTTAAGTAGAAGGAGACCTCGGAGAAACCGTGCTACGAGAGGGTCGCTGGAAAGAGGTCTGCCGTCCACCGGCAGATGGTGTGCTGAAAGAGCACTGAGGTGGACTTTGACGGAGTTGGACTTAAGTCCCAGATTAGAGAGGTAGAGCAGGTACTGCAAGATCACCGACACCGAGCAGAAGGGATCCTGAGACTGCTGTATACACCAAACGGAAAAACGACGCCATTTAAGGGCGTAGCATTTGCGGGTAGCAGGTCGCCGAGAAGCTAGGACGACCTCTTCCACCTCTGCCGGCAGGAGAAGGGGAGCGAGGACTACCCTTTCAGCCGCCAGGCCATCAGGTTGAGAGATCTGAGGTTGGGGTGTAGCAGAGACCTCTGATCCTGTGTTAGGAGATCCGGTTGAAACCCCAGAGGGAACGGATCCTCTACCGCTAATTGCAACAGGAGTGGGAACCACGGCTGTCTGGGCCAGCGAGGAGCCACCAGGATCATGGAAGCTTTCTCCCGGAGAACCTTGAATAGAGTTCGAGAGACTAGCGGGATGGGAGGAAAAGCATAGAGAAGACTTTCCGACCATGAGAGTAGAAAAGCATCTGCCGCTACCCGAAGGGGATGTGGCTGACGAGAGCAGAAGCGAGGAAGTTGCCGGTTGAGAGGACTGGCAAAGAGATCCATCGTGGGGAGGCCCCACTTCAGAAAGAGTTTCTGAACTACCAAGGGATCTAGACGCCACTCGTGCGGCTGGAGTATCCTGCTGAGTTTGTCCGCCAGGCAATTTTCTTGGCCTGGGAGATAAACTGCCTTGAGAAGAATGCCGTGACTGACGGCCCAAGAGCAGAGCTTCTGAGCTTCTCGGCAGAGAAGGAAGGAGCCCGTGCCCCCCTGCTTGTTCACGTAGAAACTGGCAACGTGATTGTCCGTCTGGACAAGGACGGACTGGTGAGAAGTCAGGTGGGAGAAAGCCTTGAGCGCCAGACGGATTGCTCTGAGCTCCAGGAAGTTGATCTGTTGAGCAGACTCCCACGCGGTCCAGAGACCTTGAGTACATGCCCCCTGGCAATGTGCTCCCCAACCCAGGAGGGAAGCATCGGTCATCAGCACTTGAGCCGGCTGAGGCGACTGAAACGGCATTCCGAGCACCAGGTTCGGCCATGAAGCCACCACTGTAGGGAAGAGGCCAGCGGCCCGGAGATGCGCACTAAGTCGGCTAGTCCGCCGGTGGCCTGTTGCCACTGCTTGCGAAGGCACCATTGAGCAGGCCGCATATTCAGGCGAGCATTGGGGGTCACGTGGACGGTGGAAGCCATATGGCCGAGTAGTCTCAGGAAGCGCCTGGCGGAGAACAGGGACTGGCAGCGAAAACGGCCGGCTAGGTCCATGAGCCGTTGAGCCCTGTCGAGAGGCAGGAAAGCTCGAGCCTGAGGAGTGTGCAGTCTTGCGCCGATGAACTCGAGATCCTGTGAGGGGAGCAAAGTGGACTTTGCGAAGTTTATGACAAAGCCCAAGTACTGCAGAAGAGTCACCGTGCGGTGTGTGGCATTGGTGACTGCCGGAGAGGACGACGCTCTGATGAGCCAGTTGTCGAGGTACGGAAAGACAGAGGCCGTGAAGCCTGAGATAGGCCGCCACCACCGCGAGACATTTTGTGAAGACTCGCGGTGTGGAGGATAGGCCAAAGGGCAGTACTCTGTACTGGTAGTGATTTCCTGCCACCACAAACCTTAGGTATTGGCGGTGCCTTGGGTGGATGAGGATGTGCGTGTAGGCATCCTTTAGATCTAAGGAGCATAGCCAATCTCCCTGCTGGAGGTAGGGCAGAAGGATTCCAAGGGTAAGCATCTTGAACTTTTCCCGCACGAGGAACTTGTTGAGGTTGCGCAAGTCCAGGATGGGTCTGAGGCCTCCTGTCCTTTTTGGTATCAGAAAATACCTGGAATAAAAGCCTTGACCTCTCAGGTGGTGGGGCACCGGTTCCACAGCCTGTTCCTGAAGAAGACTTGCTAACTCCTGAAGGAGTAAGTCCCTGTGCAGAGGGAGTCGTGGAGGTTCTCCCGGGAAATAAGAGGGAGGGACCTGGTGGAAGTGGAGAAGATAGCCTTCTCTTACGACTTGAAGCACCCAGCCATCTGAAGTGATGTTGGACCACCTGTGGGCGAAGTGAACCAGCCGGCCTCCGGTGCTGGGAGGAGCCAGCTGAGGGGGAGAGGCTATGCTGATGAAGTCAAAAACCCCCACCCTGCTGAGCAGGGGCTGGTGGTGCAGGCTTGGGGGCTTGCTGCCTACGGGACCCGTTACCCCGTCCCTTGGCCTGCTGGCCCTGTTGGGGAGTTGCGGAGGCCTGATATTGAGGGTAGTGTTTATAGGCAGCCGCCTTTCTCGGGTAAAAGGACTTCTTTCCCGAGCCCTTCTTTTTCTGGGAAGGGGCGGAGGTCTTCCTCGAAAGCCTAGTCCTGGTGAGAGTCTCCGTCTCGATTTGTGCAGCCTTTTCAGCCATGGGCTTGCCAAAGAGGTTCTCACCTCAGCAGGGGACATCGACCAACTTGTCCTGCACCCAGGGTTCAAGGTCAGACGACTGAAGCCAAGCCTGTCGGCGGGCACCGATGCCGGCTGCGGCCACTCGAGCCGATGCTTCAAAGCCATCATAGGCTGCTCGGGACATGAATTTGGAGCATTCCCGAATACCAGTTGTCAAGGCCAGGAACCTCCGCAAAGGTTCCTCGGACAGTCCAGCGGAGAATCCGGCTATCTCTTTAGCCAGGTCTCGGAGATACATGCCCATGTAGAGCTGGTAGGTCTGGACACGACAAGCAAGCATAGAGCCCTGGAAACACTTCTTACCAAGGCCATCCAGGTTACGGGCCTCCCTGCCAGGAGGCACCGAGGAGTGCATCTTTTGGCTCTTAAGCCTATGCATGGCCGATTCCACTACCATGGAATGGTGTGGCAGCTGTGCTTTTTGGAAGCCAGGACTCTTGCGGACTCGATAGATGGAATCGACCCGCTTGCTCAATACCGGCGACGAGGCCGGACTCTCCCACATGCGGAAGAGTAGTCGTTCCAGCATGGGAGGAACCGGTACAGTAAAGTGCTCCCGGGCGAGAGAGTCGTACTAAAGGGCGTCGAGCTCTTCGGCTCGAGGCTCCTCCTCGGGATCCGCAGGGAAGGCCAAAGCCTTGGCCATATCCCTGACGAAGTCCGAGAACCGGGCATCCTCCGGAGGGGACTGTTTCCGAGGTTCGGACTCAGGTGAGTCCGAGGGGACACACCGAGTCCGAAAGGAATCAGGTGACTCCCTCTTCAGACTCCCAGGCCGACTCCGAGGAGGAATCGGTGGGGTCGGCTCGGGCAGGCGGAGGCGTCGGCCGCCCCGACGCCGAGGGAGTCGGCGGCGACGACCTCGGTCCCGAACGGGAGGCCGAGGGTGACCTCGACCGAGGATCGACTCGAGTTCGCATGGACTCGAGGATCGGCTCGGTCTCCGGGGTCGACTTAGACGTCGACGTCCCGGCGGTCGGGGCAGCGGCGCCAGCGAGGCTAGCGATCAGTGCCCGCTGCTGGTCCATGAAGGCAGATAGTCTGCTCTCCAAGGCCGTCAACCTGAATCCGACCTCAGGTGACCCAGCAGCCCCCGACTCGGGCCCCGACGGCGTCGGGCCCGACGTCGGACCTCTCGGAGGCGAGTCCAGAAGGACTACAGGACTTACCCGAGCAGGCAACTCCGACTCCAGGCGAGGTCGCTTCGGGAGGTGCTCCTTCTCCAAAGACCCGGGACGGCTGTCGGGGCTATGCGACCTGGCCCTCGCGGAGCCAGGAGCGTCCACCGACGACGCTCTCGCGGGTTTTGTCTTCCGTCGATGGTCTCCGGAGGGAGAACCCCTGTCAGAGGAGCTTCGGCGATGGTCAGAGCTGGAGCCTCTGGATGCCGAGGCCTCCGACGAGGTCCGGGTACGGCTGGGGTCAGCGAAGATTCTATCCCGCTGATGCCGCCGACTCCTCAACGCTTTGGAGGACATTTTGCCACAGGCTCCACAGATCATTTCTTCATGATCCGGGCCTAGGCAGCGGAGGCAATTATCGTGTGTGTCAGTGAGTGACATATTTCTGTCACACTGACCACACCGCTTGAAACCACTGGCAGCCATCGGGGGAAAAAGGGCCCCTGCAAGGTCAAAGGACCGGGCTGCCAGCGAAAAACCGAAAACGAAACTGACCCAAAATCAGAAAAAACGAAAAATAAGAGAAGGACTCGCAACGGCGTCACGAGTCCGGCAGGAAAACGACCGGCGTCGAACCGAAGTGAAAAAAGAGAAAAACTCACGAAAATCAACTTTTTTAGCGGGGACACGACGGGTACGTCTGTAGGGCTCCGCGGAAAAAAGAAGACTGGCTAAGATGGCACCCTTGGGCGGGAAGGCGACCGCGCATGCGCGCTGCAATTCCCAAAGGCTTTCTTTGAAAGCTGGGGAAAATTGCTCCGCGAGGGCTCCGTCGGCACCGACGTCACCCATATGTGAGGACTGACTTCCTGCTTGGTCCTGGAGAACCAGGCTGCTAGCATCAACCTTTAAAAAGGAGATAGAGCAGCTTATAAACTAGATAATAGGGGAAAGCTGACAGTCGCCCAAGAGTGCATGGTTTGGAACAAAGTAATCTTAATACTACCAAAAAAATGAAGTTAGGGTACATCAGCAGAGAGGTTCCAATAAAGACAAAGGTTAGCCCAAATGCCCTTGAGTACAGAGCAGACAGCTTAGAGATTCCAAATTGTCCCCGTTTACCGATAACCAGATTAATAAGAATAAAATACAGTAGTCTCTAAAATGCTTGTATGCAAATGCTAGAAGTCTAAAAAAATAAGACTAAATGAGAAGTTAGATATGATTGGTATCTCAGAGACATGGAAGGAGGACAATCAGTGGGACACACTGATACCAGGGTACAAACTATATTGTAATGATAGAGCTGATCAAATTGATGGAGGGGTTGCGCTCTATGTTAGAGAGGGCATTGAGTCACAAAGGATTAATGTTTTACAGGAAACAAAATTTTCTGTAGAATCTATGGATTGAAATTCCATGTAAAAAGGGGACGGCAATGGCAGTGGGGTTGTACTATCGACCGCCTGGCCAGAATGAACAAATGGATGAAATGGTCAAAGAGATCAGGGAAGCTAACAAAAGTTAGAGAACGGTAATAATGGGTGATTTCAATTACCCTGGTATTGACTGGGTCAGTGTCATGGCAGGACATGCTAGGAAGATAAAAGCTTCTAGATGAAATAAAGGACTGCTTCTTGAAGCAGCTGGTTCATGAACCCACCAGAGGGGAAGCCATTTTGGACTTAGTCCTTAGTGGAACACCAGATCTGGTGCAAGAGATAAGGGCATTGGGGACACTTGGCAATAGTGATCATAACATGATCGCGTTTGATTAATTAATGGAGAGAGGATGGTAAGGAAATCTACAGTACTACCTTTTAACTTTTGAAAGGGAGACTGATAAAATGAGAAAAAAAGTTAAGAAAACTAAAAGGAGCAGTTGCAAAGGTCAAAGACTTACATCAAACTTGAGTGTTTAAAGATACTGTCTTGGAAGCCTAGACCAGCTGTATTCCACGCTTTAAGAAAAGTGGAAGGAAATAAAAAAAAAAATGCCAGCATGGTTTAAAGGTGAGGTCAAAGAGGCTGTTGCCAAAAAAGCATCTTACAGGAAATAGAAAAAAAGAAGCAAATGACGAAAACTGGAAACAGCACAAGCAGTGGCTAGTTAAATGCAAGGCACTGATAAGACAGGCAAACAGAATTGGAGAAGAAACTTGCTGTAGCAGCAAAACACACATAAAGACTTTTCAAGTACATTCCTAGCAAAACATCTGTGAGAGAGAGGCAGTTGGAACATTAGTTAAAGCAGTTACTCACCTGTAACAGGTGATCTCCGGGAACAGCAGGAATTTAGTCCTCACATATGGATATCGTCGGTACCGACGGAGCCTGCGCGGGAACACTCCCCAGCATCCGATTAGGACGTTTTTGGGAGCATCCCACAGCGCCTGCGTGCTGCTGCCTTCCAGCCTTTCCCAACTGCCTCTCTCCAGTTGAGTTTTAAAGCTGAGACAAAGAGAGAGAGAGTGAAAGGGAAAAAGAGATAGAGAGATACAACTCCTAGGGGAGGTGGGTGGGTTGTGAGGACTAAATGCCTGCTGTTCCCGGAGATCACCTGTTACAGGTGAGTAACTATGCTATCTCCAGGAACAAGCAGGAATGTAGTCATCACATATGGGGACTCCCTAGCTTTAGATACCAGGGAGAGACCCCAGAAGTTGTGTGCCCCTGAGAAGGGCTCCACTTCCCCCCATGGATCTCTGGCATCCTACCAGGGATGGTGGGTAGGAATTGATTAGGTATGGAACAGGTGTTGGAGAACAGCCTGACCAAACAAGGCATCCCGGCGGGAGTCCCTGTCCAAGCAGTAATGGGCTGTGAAGGTATGAACCGAGGCCCAGGTGGCTGCTCGACAGATGTCATCGATAGACACAGAGTGCAGATGAGCCATTGAAACTGCCATGGCTCTCACATTGTGAGCTGTGACATGGCCCTCCAGAGGAAGATTCTTACTCTGATAAGCAAAGGATATACACTGAGCAATCCAGTTAGATAGTGTTCTCTTGGAGACTGGAAGTCCTAAATGAGAAGAATCAAAAGCAACAAAGAGTTGAGAGGACTTTATGTTGCTGTGTTCTTTGTAAGTAAAAGGCCAAAGCTCTTTTACAGTCCAAGGTATGAAGATTCCTCTCTGCATTTGATGCATGAGGCTTTGGAAAAAAACACAGGTAGGTAGACCGCTTGGTTTAGATGAAAATGCGAGACCACGTTTGGCATAAAGTGTGGATGAGTCCTAAGGACTACCTTTTCATGATGGAACCTTGTATAAGGTGGATCAGCTACTAGCGCTTGCAACTCACTAATGCGACGTGCTGATGTGATTGCAATGAGAAAGATAACCTTCCAAGAAAGGAATTTCAAGGAGGTAGTAGCTAAGGGTTCAAAAGGTGGCTTCATGAGCTGCCCAAGAACCAGGTTTAAGTCCCAAAGTGGTGGCCTAATGGGAGGCTTAGTTAGAAGGCAGCCTCTCATAAATCTTGCTATAAGAGGATGAGAGGAAATAGGCTGTCCATTTAGAGGCTTAAAGGAAGCTGCAATAGCACTCAAATGGACTCTTACTGAGTTGGTCTTAAGACCTGCATTGGACAAATGAAGGAGATACTCCAGCAATGATTCAAGAGGTATCGCAAGGGGGGTTAAGACCCTTCTGCGAATACCATATGGCAAACCTTTTCCACTTGAAAGCATAAGAGCGTCTTGTGGAAGGTTTCTTGGAAGCAAAAAGAATATCTTACTAGCTGAGGGAGATTAAGATCATGGAGATCTAGGCCTTCAGCAACCAAGCCCTGAGACACAGACTGGGAATTGGGATGCCATAACATTCTGTCCTCCTGGGATAGAAGATCTGGAGCAGACCCTAACTCCAGGGAGGGAGCTTGAGAGAGATGTAGAAGCAGAGGGTACCACACGTGCCGTGGCCAATGTGGAGCTATGAGAATCATGTGGCCTCTGTCTCTCTGAAGCTTGAAAAGGGTTTTGGGAATGAGGGGAATGGGTGGAAAGGCATACAGGAAGTCTTGACCCCAGTAAAGGAGGAAAGCATCCCTGGCCTGAGCCCCCTGAGCCGGAATTCTGGAACAGAACCGGGGAAGTCTGGCATTCCACAGACTTGCGAAGAGGTCTATGTCTGGGGTTCCCCAAATTTGAAAAATCTTGGCCACCTGGTCTGCATGCAGAGACTACTCATGTGGAAGCAGAACTCGACTGAGTCTGTCTGCCCAAGAGTTTTGTATGCCTGGAAGATACACTGCCAGGAGATGAATCTGATGCTCTCTGGCGAGGGCCCATAGTCGCAAAGCTTCGTTGCAAAGCAACAGAGAGCCTGTTCCCCCCTGCTTGTTCATGTAGAACATGGCTACTTGACTGTCCGTATGAATGAGGACTGTCTTGTAGCTGAGCAGGGTGTGGAACACTCAAAGAGCAAGGAAGATTGCTCTGAGCTCCAAGAGATTGAAATGCAGATGAGTCTCCTGTGGAGACCAGGTGCCTTGGGTGGAGAGGTCTTGCAGATGAGCTCCCCAACCCATCGGAGAAGCATCTGTTGTGAGAGTTGTTTGGGGTAAGGGTTGTTGAAAAGGGGACCCCAGCAACAGGTTTTGAGTGGACTTCTACCATTGGAGGGACAAAATAAGGCGACTTGTGTTTGCTATTTTGTCTGACAGGCATCCTGATGCCTGGGTCCATTGAGTGGATAAAGTCCACTGGGCTGCCCTCATATGAAGGCAAGCATAGGGAACCACATGCACAGTAGATGCCATGTGGCCTAGTAGTTGTAGCATTTCTCGGGCAGTGAGATGAGGCTTTAGCACTGCTTGAGAAGCTAACTGCACAATGCGAAGGCAATTAACTAACTCATAACAATCCCCCACCACACACACTCCTGACTTACGACAAATAAAGGAAATTAATTCCAATACCTACACATGCCCAATAACTATCCAACTCTGTAACACACTATACATAGCCTCTGTAAATAGGCAATGTAAATAGTTTGACAGTTGTTTGTATTATTACCTGTACATAGTTGAATTCTACTGTTCAATGTAAATGTATACAGATGTGTAAAAGTTTGTTAAACTCTTCCATGTAAACCGCCCTTGATCTCTGGAAGGGGCGGTATAAAAGAAATAGATAAAATAAATAAATAAATAAAAATAAAAACGGGCCTGGGGGAGAGAGGCCCTTGCCTTTCTGGTGTCCAGCAAAGTTCCTATGAACTCTAAAGACTGAGTGGGAGTTAGACTGGATTTTGGGATGTTTATGACCAGACCCAAATACTGAAGGATACGCATTGTGCATGATAGAGAAGTCCTGGCCTCTGACTCTGTTGGGACTCGAATGAGCCAGTCGTCTAAGTAGGGGAAGACGAATATCCCTAGAGTGCGGAGAAATGCTGCTACTACAGCTATGCATTTCGTGAACACCCTTGGAGCTGAGGCCAGGCCAAAAGGAAGCACCCTGTATTGATAGTGCTTTCCTTGAAAAACGAACCGAAGGAACCTTCAGTGATTTGGATGGATGAGAACATGGGTGTACGCATCCTTGAGACCTAGAGAACAAAGCCAATCCTGACTCTGAAATCATCCTGAATTTCTCTTTGACAAGGAATTTGTTCAATTCTCTGAGGTCCAAGATAGGTCTGTATCCCCCTGTTTTCTTTGGGATAAAGAAATAGGGGGAGTAAAACCCGGTACACTGCTGATGGATGGGTACTTCTTCTATTGCCCCTTGGGCAAGAAGCACAGTGACCTCCTGATCTAACAGGTTGATGAGAGAGGTCGGAGACTAGAACTGCCTTATTATTGTGGGAGGGGGCATGCTCGAAAAATGAAGCTTGTACCCCTCCTTTATGATGGAGTGTCCAATGCTCTGCTGTTATTTGCCCCCATCAGGGGGCAAAGTGACATAACCTTCCTGGAATGGTGGAAGGCTCTGGTCCCACAAGAGCCAGGAAGGCTAAGTTCTCTAGCTGAAAGTCAAAGGCCTTGTGGAGGCTGAGACTCCTCGGACGGCTGAGGCTTAGCAGTCTCTGCTTTTTTCTGTTTGGGTGGTTGCTGACCTTTCCTGACAAGCTGACCTGTAGAACGTCCCTGCTGAGCATAAGCAGGATATCATATTTTCTTCTTAGAAAAGAATGGTTTCTTGAAAGATTTCTTTCTAGCAAGATCAGCTGTGGACTTGGATAATCTATCCAAGGTGGAGTTGTCAGCATCCAACTCATTGGCTTTTTCCTGCCAATCTCTACCAAACAGGTTCTCACCAGTACAAGGGATATTTCCCAATTTGTCTTGTACCCAGAGCTCCAGATCAGATGCCTGGAGCCAAGCAATTCTACGTGCAACTATGGCAATGGCAGAGGTTCTGCTTATGCACTCAAAGCAGTCAAAAGCTGCACTGTTGACAAATTTAGAAACATCTTGGGCATGTTTGACCAATGTGAGAAAATCCTGTCTTCTATCCTCAGGAAGAATAGGACTCAAAGCCTCTAAATCACCTGTGACCTCCTTCAGGAACATTCCCATGTATAGACTATAGGAACTGATCCTGGCAGAAAGCATGGAAGCTTGGAAGACATGACGTCCAAAAGCATCCAGAGTTCTGCACTCACGTCCCGGAGGATTAGAGGCATGCCTCTTTGCACTCTTGATCCTTCTCATAGCTGATTCCACTACAACAGAGTGGTGAGGAAGCCAAGTTTTTTGGAAACCAGGACAAGGAGGGACTCGATACAGAGTATCCAGTCTACAAGAATGAGGAGAGGTGGTAAGAGGTGTCTCCCACATTCTTAACATGAGATCATGCAAAATCTCATGAATGGGCAAGGTAGCTGCCTCCTTAGGAGTTTTGGGATATTGTAAAATTTCCAACTCCTTTGCTATGGGCTCTGTTTCAGGGGCAACAGTAATGGACAGACCCCGAACCACCTCCCTGATAAAATCCTGAAAGGAAATATCCTCTGGAGTTGACATCCTACACTTAGGGGGAGAAGGGCTCCTCTGGGAGAAGCATTCCTGCATCGATTCTTCTGAGGACTCAAAGTACCGTCTGTCCGGATGCTCTTGAGCCCGATACCCAAACCGACCGAAGTCGGTACCGGGAGTAATCGGTACTGGAGTATCGGTACCGGAAGTTATCAGATGACTGGGTACCGGTAATGCAGACACCGATGTCGATGCTATCAGTACCGGTACCGGTTGGATTGTCTGTCGTGGTTCCAAGGGCGTCAATGCTGCAAGGAGAGCCGCCAGACTGCACTCAATAGCCAGGACTCTCTGATCTATCGACGCTGCCGATACCTGGATGTCGGTACTGGATAAGATCGCCGGTACCCCAGAGCATGGCACCAGTAGTTCTGCCGAGGTGGAGGCCTCGAGAACATCCTGGAGCCCCGATAATGCTTTGGAAGCCGAAGCCTCCCACCGGGGCAATTTTGCCGGTGCAGAATCCTCAAAGGCAACACCAGAGGCATCTCGATGCTTAGAAGGAGATCTACCCTTTGAGGACCTGCTAGACTTATGTTTAGTTACCTGAGATCCACGGGAGGAAGACGAAGCCCTGGAAGACGTCAATGACACCGAAGCTGCATCAGAGGGAAACAGGGTACTGAGCTTGGCGGCTCGGTTCTGTCAACCTCTCTTGGACATCATGGCACAGGTCATACATTCCAATATGGAATGGTCAGGACCTAAACATTCCAGACACCACTCATGGGTGTCGGTGACGGAGATGGTACCGCCACACTTGGTGCACTTTTTAAAACCCGATGAGTGTTTCTCCATTATGAAAAAATCCTGGGCCTAAGGCCCAAAATGGCGCGTGCACCTGAAAAGAAAAGGAAAAAAGAATTTTTTTTTTTTTTTAAAGAAAAGAATGAAAGAAAGAAAAACCGGCGGTACCGGTAAAGCGTCGAGGAAGGCAGACGCAACCACAAAAAAGAAGAAAACTTTTCTGCGGTGACAGGAATACGACCTGCAGGCTCCGCGGAAAACAAAGAACTGGAGAGAGGCTGTTGGGTAAGGCGGGAAGGCAGCACACAGGCGCTGTGTGATGCTCCCAAAAGCTTCCTAATTGGACACTGGGGAGCGTTCCCGCGCAGGCTCCGTCGGTACCGACAATACCCATAGGTGATGACTACATTCCTGCTTGTTCCTGGAGATTAGAGGGGTAAAAGGGGCAGTAAGAGGGGACAAGGCTAGAGACTGAATGAATTTATTTATTTTATTTATTTATTTAACTGTATTTATATCCCGCTTTTCACTGGGTCAAAGCGGTGTAACACATAACAGGGGGGGGGAGAATCAATGGTTATAGGGTGGGGCCATCACCATGGGGCAACATTAATGATTTGGGATGGACACAGACATGTACAATCCTACAGTTTCTAATCATGGGTTCTTGAAGAGGGGGTGGTGTTTCTGTTCAGAGATGTTCACGGAATAGGACCGTTTTCAGCTGTTTTTTGAATGATGTGAGATCACCGCTGTTTCTGATGTGGTTCGGCAGAGAGTTCCAGAGGGATGGAGCATAAAGTTCGAAGGCTCTGTTGCAGGTCCGTTGTGTGGACTTGGTTCTTTTGTGGGGGACGGTGATGGAGTTATTGGAGGATTGTCTGGTTGTTCTGCTGTGGATCGGGCGAGGCAGTAAGGTGTGAAGCGGGGTGTTCTGTGTTTGGTGGATGGTTTTGTGGGCGAGTAGGATGGCTTTGTACTTGATTCTTGCTTCAATGGGAAGAATGTGTAGGTCTCTTAGGATTGGAGTGATGTGGTCCCGTTTTTTCGCATTCTGAATAATCCTTGCCGTAGTATTTAAGGCAGTTCGGAGGGAGTTGGTTTGTGTGGCGGGTAGTCCATGGTAGATTATGTTACAGAAGTCCAGATGTGGGAGTGTCACAGCCTGCATTACTGTCCTGAAGTCCTGAGGTTCGAGGAGGGGTCGGAGACGTTGTACAGTTTTAGCTTTGTGGAATATAGTTCCGGTGGTCTTGTTGATTTGATGCTTAAGGGTTAGAGCTTGGTCAATAATGCCTAGATATCTTATTTGTGGCTGTACTTGAATTTGCGTGGTTCCCATGCTGAGGTGGGTAGGTGGCTTGAAGTCTGGGTCTTTTGTTACTATAAGAGCTTCGGTGTTTTTAATGTTAATGGATAGGTTGTTCTCTTGTAGCCAGTTGGATACGTTAGTGAAGCAGGCTGATAGCTGGTCATTTGCTGGGTTTGTGGTTGTAATTGGTGCGTAGAGCATTATGTCGTCTGCGTATATGTGGAAGTGGATGTTGTGGGTGCGTATGACTGAGCAGAGTGGACGGAGGTAGATATTGAAGAGCATGGCTGATAATGTGGATCCTTCAGGTACTCCTTGATGATGCTGGTAGGGGGGCGAGGTTGAGGTGCTGTACTGAGGAAGATGTAGGGATGTTACTCATGACTGAAGTGGTATTTAAAAGAGATACTGCTGAAGAATTGAAAGAAATACCGATACACCGGGAAGATGTGTTACAACTATTAGATAAACTGAAGCGTAGCAAATCACCTGGACTGGAAGGTATATTTTCAAGGGTGCTGAAAGAACTGAAATATGAGATTTCAGACCTACTATTAGTAATCTGTGAACTATCATTAAAATCAATACCTGAAGATTGGAGGATGGCCAATCTAACACCAATTTTTAAAAAGGGTTCCAGGGGTGATCTGGGAAGCTACAGACCAGTGACCCTGACGTTGGTACTGGGAAAAATGGTAGAAACCATCATAAAACACAAAACTACTGAACATATAGATAGTCATGGCTTAATGGGAGACAGCCAACATGGCTTTAAACAAGGAAGATCTTGTCTTATTAATCTGTTATGTTTTTTTGAAGGTGTGAATAAACAGGTAGGCCATAGGTTTTCAACCCAGTCCTCGGGGAACTCTAGACCAGTCAGGTTTTCAGGATTCCCACAATGAATATGCATAAGATAGATTTGCATACAATGAAGACAGAACATGCAAATATCTCTCATGCATATTCATTCTGGGAATCCTGAAAACGTGACTGGCCTAGGGTTCGAGGACTGGGTTGAAAACCCCTACGTAGACAAAGGTAAGTCGGTTGATATAGCGTATCTGGACTTTCAGAAAGCCTTTGACAAGGTCCCTCAGAGACCTTTGGCAAAACTAGAAAGTCATGGGATAGGAGGCAGTGTACTATTGTGGATCAGGAACTGGTTAAAAGATAGAAAGCAAAGAGGTAGGGCTAAATGGCCAATTTTCCCAATGGAAAATTCTGAATTGTGGAATACCCCAGGGATCTGTGCTGGGTCTGCTTCTTTTTGACACATTCATAAATGACCTGGAAAAGGGAATAACGAGTGAGGTTATCAAATTTGCAGATGACAAAACTATTTTAAGTTAAAACCCAAGAGGACTGTGGAAAATTGCAAGAGAATCTTGATAAATTGGAAGACTGGGCATCCAAATGGCAGATGAACTTGAATGTGGACAAGTGCAAAGTTATGCACCTAGAAAAGAACAACCCAAACTATGGTTACACGATGCAAGGTTCCACATTGGGAACCACTACCCAGGAAAAAGATTTAGGCGCCATTGTGGATAACATGTTGAAACCCTCCGCCCAGTGTGCAGCAGCGGCCAAGAGAGCAAATAGAATGCAAGGTATAATAAGGAAAGGAATGGAAAATAAAAAAGGATATTACAATGCCTCTGTATCGTTCCATGGTATGACTGCATCTTGAATATTGTGTGCAATTCTGGTTGCCGTATCTTTAAAAGGATATAGCTTTATTAGAAAAGGTGCAGAGAAGAGACACCAAAATGGTAAAGAGGGTGGAAGGATACTCCTATGAAGAGAGGCTAAGAAGGTTGGGGCTCTTCAACCTGGAAAAGATGGCTGAGGGGAGATATGATAGAAATCTATAAATTAATGAATGGAGTGGAACGGGTAAATGTAGATCGACTGTTTACATCAGAATATAAAAAGACTAGGGGACATGCAATGAAGCTACAGGGTAACCTATTTACGACTAACAAAATATTTTTTCACTCAACTTGTAATTAAGCTCTGGAATTTGTTACCGGAGGATGCAGTAAAATCTGCTAGTGTAGCTGGGTTTAAAAAAGGTTTGGAGAAGTTCCTGGAGGAAAGGTCCATAAACCATTATTAAAAGGGACCCAGTATATCACTGCTTGACCCAATACAAGCATTGAGGAACCTGTGTCTTTTAGGGAGACTGCTACGTACTTATTACCTAGATTGACCACTGTTGGAAACAGGATACTGGGCTTGATGGACCTTGGTCTGACCAGTATGGCATATCTTACATTCTTATGATACCGTGTTCGAGGCGAAGTGTGTCCCAAATTTAGATGCCAGGTTCTGTAGGCCTCTTTTAGTCATCTTTTGGCAGAGGGGACAGTCTTTTGGCTGTTCTGGGCTGAGGCATTTTAGACACTAGTCATGAGTGTCAGTTGCTGAGATAGTGCTGGAACACATGGAACATTTTTTGAAACCACTAGGGCTGGTGGGGCGAGCTTATTTATGATCTTGAAGGTCAGAATTATGGTTTTGAACGTAATTCTGCCTTTTATGGGGAGCCAGTGGAGTTGTTTAAGGATGGGTGTAATGTGTTCCCGCTTGGAAGCGCCCTGGAGCACTCTTGCAGCAGAGTTTATTGCAAGCTGTAAAGGGTGTAGCATGGATTGCGGGAGACCGTGGCGTATGCTCAGAACCCATAGGAAAAAATATACTTAATAGCCCAAATAGGGATTAGCAAAGCCCTATCTATGGCACCTTTAGGATCATCATCTGGTAGACAATGAGGCCATCACTCAGATATTTAACCAACTTCGCCAAGTCCTCACCAAAAGAAGCCAGCCTCTGAAAGGAGATTATTAAAGTGCAATTTTGACACAGCATCTGCTGTCCAAACTATGGCAACCAACACCTTGAGGCCACCACAGTGACTGCCACTGGCCTTAAAACCAATTCAGATTGTGTCAAAGAGCATTTTCCACAAAGGAGACATTGGATTCCAATTTCACTGTATCCTTGGAATATGGCAATTGTTGGATAAACCAGAGCGATACACAAGGCCACCTGAACCCCTAGGGCTGAAGCAGAAAAAAAGCCATTTAGGAGTACCTCAACTTTCCCATCGTGTTGATCATTCAAAGCAGAAAGCTCAACAAGCTGCTTCTTGTGTCTCCCTAAAACAAGGTGATACAGGTGCTCCAAACGGTGTCCCTTCAGCAACAGCTCCAGGTTCTGTCACTCTCCCACCAATAGCTTCTGAAGTAGCTCTGGAAAAGGGGGGGGAGACTACTGTGGCGAATGAATCCCTTCCAAAAAAGGGTCCATGTCAGACATTGGCTCTGAAAGCTATGCTGAAATATGGAGTGCTACCAAGGAGTCCAACCAAGGAGTCCATAATCAGGGGAAGGCAAATCCTACCAGCAAGAGAGACAGATCACAGCTGGATCTTTGCCTGCAGGGGAAGGGAGGAAAAACACCCCTTCTCTACAAAGAGGGCATCCTCCTCCTCCCAGATGGAGATCCATCCCCTGCGAGTCAAACAAGGGGCCTGGAAGGCCTCACAGGGGAACCAGATACCCCAGAACATTTAGCTCTCCACCCATCCAAACAACTCACAGCAAACACTTCTGCATACTGCGATGGAGGTCCAGAAGGTCTCAGCCTGGGCAATGCAGACTGACATGTAGCCATTATAGCCAGAAAGAAGCCTGAGAACTGCTCTAGAAGCTGCTGCTCAAAACCCATAGGAAAAAAAAACCACAGTACAGGAGCTCCCAGAGGACTCTCCTGTAATAAGCCCACAGGGTCCAGGGGGACCTTATAGTCCCCACTGGTCAGGGGGGAGATGGGGCAAGGCTATGTGGCCATCCAAGATGACCACTGTTCTCACCAGCAGGAAAATTGGGGTGGCCATGAGGAAAGAAACAGATAGTCTCCAACTCCGAGGCCCCTGCAAGACGTGCAAAACCAGACAAACACTACCCCTAGGCTTCTCTGTCACACCATGGACAATAGGAGCCAGCGTAGTATTAATGCAGCTACTGCATGCTTCATACCGCCAGGGACCTGGCAGTGCAAGCTGGAGACAGCCACTGAAAACAAAGAAAAAAAGAAGCTGTCAAAAAGAAATCCCAGTCAAGTTGGGCAATTTCCTTGCTCTCTCCTCAGGGAATCTCTCAGCAACAGCTGTCCCATGTCCCTGCAGAGGCTGGAACAGCTGCCATCAATTAATTTCACAAAAAAAGAGTTGTAATGTCTGCCTAATTTAAAAGACAAGCCTTCCCCATAATAAAAATAAGCAATTCAGACTCAAAGAAACCCCGCCTGGCTTAATTCAGATGGAGAGGGGAAGGTGGGGGCAGGCAGGCAAGGGCCTTTAGTTACCACCTCAGCAGGGATCCCAAGAGGTCTACCTGATGGCCTCTCCTTGCCTAGCAGAGCTAGAAACCCATAGGTAACAACTTCGGAACTAGGGCATCCTCAGGGTCAATGAGGTGGGGGATTTGCAAACCCTGGATTCACAATAAAATGTTGAACCTAGAAAGCTCAACTACAAGGGCCACACTTCCGTAGCTTGGGCAAGTAAGCCAATCTTCACTCTACTGCAACAGATCACACTAATCATCTGCTGGAGGCAGACAGTACTGAAAGATTCCAGTAATGAACTTCCTATCATATCAGGTGATAACATCTGAGAAGCTGCTCTAGTCTGCCTCCATCTGCTCGCTGGGAAGCCTAAACCACTTGTCTAGCAGGATGAAAAGGGATCACATTTTAGATAAGACGTCACCGAGTGCCCATTTTAAAATACAGGAGGGAGCATAAACACACTGCACAGAGATACAGCACCTTATAAAATACATAAGTGCTCACTGAATAATAACAGATTTCAGGTGCTGCGGTGACATGTCAGTGTTTGACAAGTTAATGTCTGAAACCCTGAATGCCCATGGGCACAAATGCAAGTTGGGATGCAAGGTTTATACGGGTTTTCTGATCTCTGATGTCCTATTCTTATGTTCTTATTTCTAAAGAATTCTGAACTTTTTTTTCCAAAATTTAATCATAAAAACTACCAGCACTGAAATGATTCCATTTGCTGAGCCTCCATCCACCCTTCCCCTCAGTCAGCACCAAAGCCAGAGACAGCTGCAGCTTATAAGGAATGCGTGGGGCCCAGCCAAGGATGCCAGCTGAGGAAAACCTCACCTTATATGGACATGGAGGCAGAATCAAATTTTTATCAATGAGTGAGTGAGGAAGATCACATGGCCCCAACTTTAGCAGCCAGCAAATGTAATACTCATTAAACACACAAAATGAAAAGCAGCGTTTGTAAGAAGAAATCCATCAACGCATATTTCTGTTCTCTGCACCAAACAGCCTCCACACAGAGCAAATCAGTTTTCCCCATTTCACGTACATTGTTTAGTTCTATGTAAACCACTTTGATTCACCGATAAGGCAGTATAAAAAAACCTAAAATAAATCACTCAAGGTATAAAAATAAGGGTTAACAAATAGAAAACAGGATGCAGTCCATCCTGGAGGCTCCAACTTCAAAAAAAGGACCACAGTTGTCTGAATAGGACTTTTTCAAATTTGTCGTCTTATTTTCTGGGATGGGCTTCCAAAAGACAAACTGACATTCTCCATATGTGTTCATCAGGAGTTCTCTTTGAATAGCTGGGCAGTAGGTCAAACACACTGAATTCTGGTTCAGGATTAGAGCTGGCTGCTCTTGGTTGTTTTCTTCCTCCAGTCCAATCCCACACTTCTGTGTAGTGCACATCTTCCAGCAGCTTGGAGACAGGGCCGGCCCATCCATTATGCAAGACTGTTGTTCACACAGGGCCCCGCGCCAACAAACTTCCACATTAAGCATCAGCAGGCAGGGTGGCTTTAGGTGAAGCAGAAGAGGTCCCGGCTCACCTCTGACAGCCGCCAAAGTGAAGAGCGCCTTTTTTTCTTCACTTCGGCAGCTGTACTTTAGTTTAGGACATTGGCGTGCTAAGTGCCGGGAAACAGGAAGTCCCCTTCAACCTCAGCACGCCAGCGTCCTAAACTACAATACAGCTGCCAAAGTGAAGAAAAAAACACAAAAAGAGACGCTCTTCATTTTGGCAGCTGTTAGGTGAGCTGGCACCTCTCCGGCTCCCTCTAAAGCCTTTTAAACAGCTGTGGGACTCTTTTGGGGATGGGGGCCTAAGAGTGGAAATGAGCTGAGTGGGGAGAGGGGGCTAGGACTGGAAGACAGGAAGTGGGCTCATGGGGGGGGCTTGGATTGGAAACTGGCTGAGTTTGAGGGGAGCTAGGACTGAAAATGGGCTGATGGGGGGCTAGGATTGGAAATGGGCTGATGGGGATGGGATGGGAGAATGAGACTAGAAGGGAGCGGATTCTGAGTGGGGCTGGAACTAGAAGAGAGCTGATGTTGGGGGAGAACTAGAATGGGATGGGGCTAGGGGAGTAAGAATGGAGAGGAGAAAAATATTGTGTGGAAGGAAAGAAAAATCTACGATTGGCTTGGCCGGGTATTGGGAGAGTAAGTAGGGAATGAGGATGGAGGGATGAAATTTGAGTGGATGAAAAATGAAAGAAAGAAATGGAGGAAAGAGAAAAAGGAGAGAAAGTTCAGTATGTTAAAGCAGATGTAGAGAGAATGGAAAAAACTAGGAGAGAGAGAAGAGAGGACAAATAGAAGCAGACAATGGAGAATTAGCAGAAGACACGAAGAAACCAGAAGAAACTGACTGGAGCAATTGCAACAAAAATAAAAAGCACAAACAAAAGGTAGAAAAATACTTTATTTTGAATTTAACTGGAATATGTCAGCTCTGGGAAATGTGAACATAATAACATAGAAATATAGAAATATGATGACAGAAAAAGACATGGCCTATCTAGTCTGTCCTTCCATATCAACTACAGCAGTCCCCTTTTTACCTTTAGAGATCCTCTGTGTTGGTCCCATGCTTTTTTGAATTCAATTACTGTCCTCATCTCTACCACCTCCACTGGGAGACTATTCCACGGATCCACTACTCTTTCCGTAAAGAAATATTTCCGCATATCACTCCTGAATCTATCTCCCTTCACCCTCATCCCATGTCCTCTCGTAGCAGAACTTGCTTTCAATTGAAAGAGGCTCTCTCCCTGAACATTTATGCCACGGAGGTATTTAAACATCTCAATCATATCATCTCTATCCCGCCTTTCCTCTAAGATGTACATATTAAGATCCTTCAGTCTGTCCTCATATGCTTTATAATGAAGACCACTAATCATTTTAGTAGCCACCCTCTGAACCGACTCCATCCTGTTCACATTCTTTGCACACCATACTCCAAATGAGGTTGCACCAAAGACTTATACAGAGGCATTATCACCTCCTTTTTTCTGCTAGCCATTCCTCTCCGTATGCACCCAAGCATCCTTTTAGCTTTTGCTGTCGCCTTTTCTACCTGTTTAGCTACTTTAAGATCATCAGACACAACCACGCCTAGGTCCCGCTCTTTAGTGGACAAAAGTACTTCACCCCCTATACTATATTGCTCCCTTGGATTGCTGCAGCCCAAATGCATGACCTTACATTTTTTAACATTAAATTTACATTTTTTAACATTAAATCCCAGAACATAAGAACATAAAATATGCCATACTGGGTCAGACTAAGGTCCACAAAAACCCTGTCCACTGTTGGAAACAGGATACTATCTAGGTCATACGTACCTAGCAGTTTCCCCAAAAGACACAGGTTCCACAATGCTTAGACTGCTTGTGCATCGTTAACGTCTGCATTTTGTTTAGTACAAGAGGAAATTAATTATAATTTTATTTCTGCAGTGTTGTACATGCCAAATTTGGCTTTTGGGGTTCCCAGTTTAATTACTGTCTTCATATTTCTAAATTGTGATCCCTTGTTCTTTGGAGACTGTTTATGCTCTGCATGTATAACCGAGCTGAAATCCTGTTTATGTAGTTACTATGTGACAGTCCCACTTGTTTTATTTATTTTATTTAACAGGTTTTATATACCGCTTGTCAGACGGCTGCCTAGGGTGAGAACTTACACAATCTTGACGATGCATATATTCATATGATTCTTGCAAGGTATTGTGGGTAATGTAGTTCATTCACTCCCAAACACAGCTGAAGACAATAATTGAGTTGTGAAACCAAGTGGTAAAGCCAATAAAAATTCTTCTTTTATTGATGGGGTTTAATTCACCCAGCACAAATATGCTTGGTAGCAATATAAATGAGGTTACTTGCTTGCAGTGTTTAAATGGATAACAAAGTCACAAAGCAAATCAGAAAACAACCTTCAGCTTGTCAGGCAATTAGCTAATGTTTTCTTAGCAAATAATTACCAAATAAAAAGGCACAAAGAAATGAATAAACTTTGTTTGTTAGGTTAACTTCTGCTTATTTTCCACGCAGATCCCAGCAGTGATTCTCCCTTGCTCACACACACAATCAGGTGCAGCTTTAATTACTATCAATTGACCAGCTGAAAGCCTTTAGCTGGCTGGCTGCTACTGTGTGAACCCAAATCCTGTTTTAAGAGCTGTTTGCAGTGGAAATAAAGAACAAAGTTAGGTTTCTTTGTGATGGCTGAGGTGTTTGCTCACAGAAAGCTAGCAATAGCATTTAGATAGAGAACAGTCCATGTAATGAATAGTTTCATCTGCTGTATCTCCCCCTTCATCAATCAGCATAGGGTCACTATCATACATTGGCACAGACGAGTCTTTCATTAAGGCACTATCATGAGAATGCTTATTCCCTTGCTGCCATTCTCTATTATAGATAGGGTCTGGATCAGTGTTCATACCTGAGCCTCTCCTGCTATCATAATTCCTCTCTGTATAGCCTGGCCAGTATGTAATCCAGTTCTGATGTCCAGCCTTCCAATCTTGATCCCTGGACACTGGATCTTTCCTCACATACCTTCTGGCATAGGTCTGAAAGTCCTTTCCACGTGCAATCTTCTCTCTTCCAGGTAGCCACTGGTGATTCCTATCTCTGCCAATCCATTCCTCTGGCTGACTCCAGTCCAATGGACTCTGCTGGCACTTGGAATACCTCCCAGTATAGGTACTGCCTTGGACTCTCCCAGACCATCCAATGGGCTTTCTTCTCTTCCTTCCAGAGAGTTTCCTTCTCTCTCTATTCGCTTGGCTTGGCTTCTGTTTCTCCAGGTGATGCTTAAACCTGTAGCTGGGCTGGAGCTTGTAGCCGTTGCTGAAGCTCTCCCTGAAGCTCTTTCTGTAGCTGTTATCTGAAGAATAAGCTCTATTCTTATTCTGTCCTAATGTGTGCTCCTCCCTAACACAGCGCAGCTGTGTTGCATCAGGCCCTGCCCTTTGAGATGAGTGCTTAGGGATTACCTCATAGCTCTCTTGATTGCACGCACATTTTCTCACTTCAGCCCCTCTCATGGCTGCTGGAAACCTGGTGCATTCTGGGACTGGTAGTCTTTTATGTGAAAATTCTGTTTTCTCACTTCTACCAGAACTGACAGGTTGCTTGTTCAGAGTCACATCATCTTTTCTATAGCTCCTACCTGAGCTATGATAAGCTTCCTTATCACACGCTTTATCATTTCAATCAAAGTGGTTTACATTGCAACTTAAACTTGGTAATGTACATTAAACAGGGATATTGATAACTTGGATTTTTCTGAGGCAATGGAGGGTTAAGTGACTTGCCCAAGGCCACAAGGAGTGCTAGTGGGAATTGAACCCTGGTCTCAGTTCAAGCCAGTGCTCTAACCATTAGGCTACTCCCGAATAGGAGATGTATTGGTATTCTCTGAGATGTATTGGTTTAATATTTGCAATGTTGCTTTTTGATAGGTAGGGTACGGTGTTTTTTTCGAGTCCTGGTAATGCTGTTATGATAGAGCGGGTTTGCTATGGGTTCTAAATGGGCAGTGTTTGTAGTACTTCCTAATGTGCCTGGCGGTTGGCAATGGAGTATAGTAATGTAGAAATCTGGTAGTCTCTCTGTATCCATACACTCAAGAGGCATGTATACTTAAAGTTAGTGCACATGAACATTATGCAAATATGTATGCAAATAAGATCCCACAATGAGTTTCCGTACATATCCCTGCACCACCCTTGGGCCGCCCCTGCTTGGAAACTGAGCATGTCATCTTTTTGATGACACCATAGTACATATACTGCTGGCACCTCCCACCAGCTCTAGTTAGCTTAGTCTGCAAGCAGCTGGAGGAGGTGGTGAGCCAAAGTGCTGATTCAGCGAAGGAACAAGTAAGGAGGGTAATTTAGGTTTTAAATTTCTTCCTTTATCCGGTTAATTAAAATTAGCCCTTTTAAAAAAAAAAAAAAAAAAAAAAAAGAGCAAAACACACAATGAAAGTTAAGTGAGCAGAGTCATCCCCCCCCCCCCAAGTGATTAAGCTGAGAGCGGAGGAGATCTGCCTGCAGCAGCAGCTCCTGAACCCTCTTTTCTGGGACAGGAGAATGCATTTCAAGAAGAGCCTGCAGTCAGCAATTTCCCAGCCTACCCACCGCCAACACCAGAGATTAGGGCTGAGCGCAGGGCAGCAGGAGATCCTTCAGAGCCGGGTCAGCAGTGCGATTCACAAGGAGTCAAAGAAGAGAACATGAACGTTGGTCAGGTACGTCGGGGCTCTCATTAACAGCCAGGGCAGTGGAGAAGACGACTCTGCTGCGGAGTAGGTGTGCACGGGAAGTAGCTGCGTGGCAGGCAGAGGGCCAGCAGCAGCACGAGAGGAAAAAAATTTTAAAAGCATACTTTTTAGTTGCAGATGAGGCCTCCCTTGCTCTTTGTCTTGCAGGCTGGGAGAGGGCTCTGCAGGACTGTGGTATTCAGAGTAGCGCTGAGCAGGACTAAGTTTCTTTTTTACACAGTCAAAAAAAAAAAAGGAAAGAAAAAGCAAGACTAAGAGGGGGCAAAGTTTAGAGAAGGCCTCATCTCTCACTCTCTCTAACTCTCCACTGAGGGTCTGCAGTGGGGGTAAAGAAAACCCCAAGTTGACAGGATCCCTGCCAGGCCACAATGTCTGGTATGTGGAACAAGACAGGAGACGGTATCTGAAGCAGGAATTTTGCAGGGGATGCACTACCTCTATTGAGGGGGACTTGCAGGCAAGCGGGAGCAGTGAAAGAACTCCCTCCATCTCCCAGGAGTCTCGGGACATTATGGAGGTAGAGGCCAGAGGTGCGTAGGTCACGGCAGCACAGCTACAACCAGCCTCTGACCCCCAGATCTCAGGGGACAGAGGAGGTCTCTCTCCCGAATTCGTCCTACTCCTTCCTAGGGCCTTTTATCTGTGCCAGCAACAGGCAGGCGCCTCCGTGCCGGCACAGGAACTTAGGGTGAAGAAGTCTGGCCCAGCTGAAGCTGGTCCGATGGCAGGGACGTTAAAGAGGGCTAGACTGGGGGAGGATTGGGGAGACCAATCTCCTCCATCAGAGGGCCGAGAAGGGGGAGACCTGGACAGAATTGGATGACGAGGAGGAACTAAGAGGGAGAAACTCCAGAGCAGAAACAGCTTGCCCGAATTGTACGGGTGTTCTGCCCGGAGGAGTTGCCAGCACTCAGTCGAGTCGCTAAAGGCACTTAATATGCCTACAGGTCTCCCTCTGGAGAACAAAGCATTGGAGGATCCCCTGCTTCAGGCAGTTAGGAAACTGCAGAAAGTTTTCCAGGTCCATAAAGTGGTGAAACAAATGATCCAAGATGAGTGAAACTTGCCAGAGACAGGATTACGGTGTGTGCAGTCTATGGCTCGCCTGTACCTGTTGCAGGAGCAAGAAAGGGAATTGCCCATGTCACCAAAAGTGGATGCTGCAGTATCTGCAACAACCAAGAAGATGACTATCCCAGTTGGGGGTAGCGCAGTGCTCAAGAATGCCCAGAATAGAAAACTGGACATTTTGTTAAAGCAGGCTTTTGATATCAACACCCCCTGCTTACAGGCGTTTGTATGCAGGGCCTGGGTGGCGAGGGAGTGCCTCTGTTGGTCTCAGCCGGTCCAGCAGCTGGGAGAGTCAGAGGCAGGCGTGGCAGAAGAAGCAGCGAAGCTGGAATCTGGGGCAGTTTACTTCACAGACACCCACTACGATCATATCAGGGGTCTGTCTAAGAGCATGGTCTCCCTGGTGGCGGCACACTGCTACCTCTGGCTTTGGAACTGGGCGGCGGACTCATTGGCCAAGGCCCAGCTCAGCAAGCTCTCCTTTAGAAGGGAACCTGTGTCTTTTGGGGAAACTGCTAGGTATGTATGACCTAGATTGGTCACTGTTGGAAACAGGATACTGGGCTTGATGGACCTTGGTTTAACCCAGTATGGCATATCTTATGTTCTTCTGTTCGGGGAAGACTTGCGCAAGCTGGTGAACAACTTAGGGTAATCCAAGGGAGGATGCCTACTGGAAGGCTAAGCAGAAGCAGAGCCTCCACACCCATCCAACACAGACCCAGTTACAAGAGTTCAGGTTTGGTTCGGCCTGCTTCACACCCTTCCAGAGGGGTCACTTCCCCTCGAAGGGTCAGGGGTTTCGAGGAGCGGGAAGGGAATTCAACACTTCCTCTTCCTCGGGGCCTAAGAAAGCACAATGGGGAGCCAGGGGGGATGTGCTGCCCATGGGAGGTCATAAGAACATAAAATATGCCATACTGGAGGAAGTGACGTCACCAGTGTCGATGGCAGCCTGAGTTCGGGTCTCCGGAGTACCCCTCGTTGTTTGTGGAAACGCTGCGACCCCAAGGGAGGTGACTGCACCCCTTATAGCAGAAGCAGGTAGTGGAAGTAGTGGTGACCCGACCAGGCAGGATGACGACCCGCAAGAAGGCGGCGGACTTAAAAGAATTCGCCTATAGTGGCGGGGTAGCTGGAGAGCGGGAAGCATAGATGGCGCCGGGTGAAAGGACACCCAGGGACACAGTGGAGAAATTGGCGCCGCGTGCGTTGGAGGTGGGCAAAAGCACGATGGTGGTGAATGGAGTGTCCAGAGAGGAGTTGAAGGCCTGGTTCGGGGAGCTGAAATCTGAATTAGCAGCGGTAAAAGTGGAGGTGGGCGAGGTCTGCAATGAGCTGCGAGAAGAAGTGAGCGAGCTGAGAAGGCGAACGGAGGCCCAGGAGCAGCAGCTGGCACAGGTGCAGAAAGCACAGGGGGACATGGCGCGCTCAATGAGTGAGTGGGAACAATGGAAGGAGCAAATCCAGTTTAAGCTGGAAGACATTGAAAATCGCACGAGGCGAAATAATCTGCGCATTAGGGGCGTACCAGAGGAGCCGGAATTTGACGACAGTCGGAGAGTGGCTGAGGCTATCTGTACGGCGATACTGCTGGAGGGAGAGGAGTCTTTGGAGAGTGTGAAGGTGGAATTGGACAGGGCGCATAGGGCGCTGGGACCCAGTAGGCCTAATCGGCCACGTGACATTGTCATCTGCCTTCGTGATTATCTGGTTAAAGAGAGGATTGCTGCAAAGATGCGGAGAGCACGAGAGTTTATGTGGCAAGGATACAAGATAGCCCTCTATGCGGATTTGGCGGCGGGTACCCTGCAGCGCAGGCGAGAGATGCAGCCTGTGACTATAATTTTGTGACAGGAGAATGTACGCTATCGCTGGCTGTATCCATTTGATTTATGCTTCACGGTGGGTACTCGCAGCTGGAGGGTGAAAAACTGCGGGGAAGCGCAGAAGGCGTTGAGAGAGGCGGGCTTGCAAGATCCGCAGCAGCGACGGCGGGACTCACAGGATAAGCGGCGGGAGCATGAAGAGGCACCGGAGAATCTTCCCAGCCCTGTGCAGCTCTTACATGAGGAGGAAGCGAGCAGAGGATGAGCGGCTAAGCCATGAGGAGACTGTGGATTTCAAGGGGTCATGAGGGGTATAAATGGACCTATGATTCACCCAGTGACTATGCCATGCGGGTTGGGGGGAGGGGCCTGTGGGGTGGAGGGGGGGGGAGCAGTGTTTGGGGAATATTGTTATGTTGGGTATGACTTTATACTGCTGCATTCTGGAATGGGTTGAAGGGTGGTAGGGGGAGGGGTGGGGATGGATGAGAAGAGAGGGAGGGGGGAGGTGGGCAGCATGGGCGGTTGGGAGAAGGGGAAAGGTGTGACAGGGCTGGGGAGGGGGCCACTAGGTTGTGGAGGTGGAGGATCTGGAGCTGGGGGGGCGGGGTAGGAATGGGAGGGGCATCTTCCCAGTACGGGCTCTGGGTTGGGATAGATGGGGGGGGGGGAGGGAAGTGGAGAGGGGAGTTCCCAGGGTTGAAGGGGAGGAGGGAAAGGTGGATGGGGAGGGGGGCCACTGGGGGGATATTTAGTATAGGGTGGAGGTTATTGAATGTTCGGGGGGGTTACAGGGGGAGCGGGAAGAGATGAGCGGGGGGGCTGGAGGGGACTTGGGCACATCTGCGCTGATGGGCACTACTCTGACGGAGGCCTCCAGGGGAGGGAGGATGGGGGTGGAGGGAGGATGGGGGTGGAGGGAGGGGGGGTGGGGGGTAGGGCTGGGGAATCTGAAAGTGGAGGGGGAGGGGGGGAGTGGGACAGAAGGAGGGGAGGGGGAAAGGGGGGCGGGCGGCGGGGGGGGAAAAGGGGGAGGGGGAGGGGGAATGAGCAGGGGGTAGTGGGGGAGCAAAAAGTGCGGTTAGTAACAATCAATGCTAAGGGTCTGCGAACCTGGCGCAAGCGTCGACTGGTGGAGAAGGAGGGGATACGGAATCGGGCAGAATTTATATGTGTTCAAGAAACGCATTTAAAGGTGGGACAGGAGAGGCTGCTTGAGACACGCAAATACCCTAAGGTGGTGTTGGCAGGACAGAGGGCAGAGGCGCGAAAGGGGGGGGTGGCTATTCTGGTAGGGGCTGAGCTGCGGGATAAAGTAATGGGGAAGCATAGGGATAAGAAGGGGGAGGTATGTGGGAGTGAAGGTACAACTGGGGGATGAATTGGTTTGGATATTTAGTGTGTATGGGCCGAATGAGGGGCAGGGTGAGTTCTATGAATCTATGAGGGCTGATTTGGAGAAATTGGGGGATTTGCCGATAATTGTGGGGGGTGACTTTAATTTGACTCTCAACCCCCGCCTCGATAATGGCCAGGGCGTAGGGGCAGCGAGACGTCGGGAGCGTCAGCGTTTGTTAGAGATGAAGGCGGGTTTGGGGTTAGTCGATGCATGGCGTTGTCAAAATCCAGGGAGGAAGCAGTACACTTATTACTCGGCACCGCATGGAAGTTATAGCCGTATCGATATGATTTGGGTGGATAGTGACTGGATGGGTAAGGTTGAGGAGGTGGAACAGGGCTCTATTACTTGGTCGGACCATGCCCCAGTGAGCATTGGGTTTAATCTGGGGTATATAGATACAGGTGTGAAGTTTTGGAGGCTCAATGACTCTATATTGGATGACCCAGCAGTAGTGGAACGAACAGTCGGGGTTCTCTCTGAATATCAAGCTTTTAATATGAATGGGGAAGTAGAGCTTGGTATGGTATGGGACGGTCTGAAGGCGGTAGTACGCGGCCACTTATTGGGGGAAGCTGCGAGGAAATGTCGGATGAAAGGGGACGAGGAGAGACGATTAATGGGGGTGATAAGGGCATTGGAGGGGTATCATCAATGTGATTTGCAGGAGGATGTTCTTAGTGAGCTGCAGCGAGTACGAGGACAGCTTAGTCAGATAAGAGCAAGCAAGATGGCACATGAATTGACTCTCCTTAAGCAAGCTATGTTTGAGGGGGGGAATAAGGCCGGGAAACTTTTGGCCAGGCGGTTGAGAACACACGTGGCCCAATCCAATATTGGTAGTATAAGGAATGGGAAAGGGAAGTTGCTGACGGGGAATAATGAGATCCGCAAGACCTTTAGCGAGTATTATAAACAGCTTTACAGTGGGGAGGTAGTAGATGGCCGTGAAAAAAGTAGGCAATACTTAGAGGGGTGTATGTTACCCTGGCTGGATTCGGAAGTGCAGGGCACGTTAGATCGTTTGATTACTGGTGAGGAAGTGGCGGCAGCTATTACAACTTTGAAACTGGGTAAGGCACCAGGGTTGGATGGTCTGACCGGGAAATTCTACAAAGTTTTTAGGGGGGAGCTTCAGCCGCTGTTAGTGGAGGTGTTTAATGGTGTACTTCAGACGGGAGCGGTTCCTGATACTATGTTGGAAGCGGGAATCACTGTTCTCCTTAAGCCGGGAAAGGATCCCATGGTGTGTGGTTCTTATCGGCCAATCTCGCTTTTAAATGTCGATGCCAAGCTATTGGCAAAGATATTGGCCACTCGATTGCAGCGGGTCATGCCGTCGCTGGTGCATGTGGACCAGACCGGATTTGTAGCGGGACGGCAGGGGGGGGGATAACATCCGCAGACTCTGCAATTTGACTTGGGAGGTACAAAGGACAGAAGGCGGTGTTCATATCCATTGACGCTTAAAAAGCGTTTGACAGGGTGGAATGGGAGTTTTTGTTGATGGTTTTGGAAAGAGTAGGGTTGGGGGAAAACTTTATAAAGTGGATACGAGCGTTTTATACGGCTCCTAGGGCCCGCGTGCGAGTGAATGGGAGTTATTCGGAGGTGTTCCATTTGGGGAGGGGGACACGTCAGGGGTGTCCGCTATCGCCCTTATTATTCGCTCTGGTTATCGAACCGTTGGCGGATCGAGTGCGTAAGGCGGTTGATGTTAAGGGGGTGGTTATGAATACTTGGGAGTCGAAAATAGCGTTATTTGCGGATGATGTCATCTACACCCTCAGGGACCCTCTCATCTCGCTCCCGGTCTTAATGCAGGAAATTACCCGCTACAGTAGGGTCTCCGGTTACAAAATCAATGGGAGTAAGACTGAGATTTTGGGGTTTAATTTAGGGGAGCGGTTGGAGTCCAGTCTTCGAAGTAGCTTCCCGTTTCGCTGGGTGAAGGGGGAGTATAGATATTTGGGCATACAAATGGGAAAAGACTGGCGGAGGGTGTGGGAGCGGAATTTTGGCCTCCTTATGCAGGCGGTTCAGGAAGACATGGCTCGTTGGCGAAAGGTATATTTAACCTGGCTTGGACGTATAGCGGTTATAAAAATTAATGTCCTCCCTCGTTTTCTGTTTCTGTTTAGTTCTGTACCCGGTAGGATACCTCCCAGTTACTTGCGCAGAGCTCAACGTTTGATTTATGATTTCGTTTGGGCTGGGAGACGATCTCGAGTATCAAAAGGCACTATGTACCGGGAGCAGAGGGAGGGGGGTTTGGGAGTCCCGTGGTTGGAAAAGTACTTCTTAGCGGCACAGTTGAAAGCTGTGGTGAGCTGGCTGGGAGGGGAGGAGACCCCCATTTGGGTGGAGCTGGAGCAGCTGAGAGGGGAAAATTCAAGCTTGCAGATGTGGCTTTGGGATCCGGGGGGGAGAAGGGGAGGAGGGGGAGAGGACAACCCCTTTCGAGATTATACGCAATTGTTGTGGGGGAGGATGAAGGGGATATTGCTACGGGGGAAGCGGTACACTAGGGCTACTTTTCTGCAGGGGATGCAGGACTTCAGCCCGGGGAGGGAAGGGGGGGTGTTTAAGGAGTGGGGGGGCCTAGGCCTGCATACTCTGGGGCAGTTATTGACAGATGGGGGGGAGCTAGGGTCATTTGGAGATTTGCAGGAGAAGTATGGGGTGAAGGTAAAGCATTACTTTGCATATCTGCAGATAGTATCTTATGTTCGGCGGAAAGGGGTATTGACAGAGCTACGGAAGGTAGCGTCACCCTTTGAAATAGCCCTGAGGAGGGGAGGAGGGGAGGAGGGAGGAGAGGGATCATCACGCTTCTGTATGGGGAGTTATGTAAGCAGGGGCGGAATAGTGGGCAGGAGGAGCGGAGTAACGGGGAACTCAAGTGGGAACAACAGTTAGGGGGAGATTGGGGGGCAGAGCGTTGGGATCATATAACTCGCTGGTCTCGACGCCTGGCCCCGGGACCATCATATTTAGAAAATAGTCTGAAGATGCGGCACCAAATGTACTGGACCCCGGGGAAGTTAAAAGCCTTCTGTGAGCAGGAAACTGGGGAATGCTGGAGGGGGTGTGGGAGCTGGGGGGATTTATACCATATAGTTTGGGGTTGTGATAAGATACGGCTGATGTGGAGGGGACTCGGAGATTGGCTACAGAAGGTGTTGGGGGGAGAAGTACTATTCACGGCCGCCATGGTGCTATTAAATGATATGCCAGAGATGGGAGAGCAAGAGACCCTGATGTTGGTGGGCAGTTGTATAGGTGCGGGGAGAGGGGTGATTATGGCCCGATGGCGGTGTGAGCAGGCCCCGACCTTGGGTATGGTTCTGCAGCGCATTGATTCTTTGTGGAGTATGTGTGCCATAGCGGCTCATAGGAGTCATACGCTGAAGGCCTTTAAGGCCGTCTGGGGCCGCTATGAGAAGTGGCGTGAGGGTTAAGGTGGGGGTGAGGGGGGGGGGAGGAGGGGGGGTAGATCTCAGATGTGCAATAAGTATGGGGTGGGTGGGGGGGGGGAAAAATGGAAAAATGTATAGTTCTGACTGTTGTTGAGCTCTTCCTGTTGTTGAGTTTTCGAAGTTGTGTTAAACTAATGGCTGAGCTGCAATTGTGTTCTGAATGGTATGAAAATAAACAAATTATAATAAAAAAAAAATATGCCATACTGGGTCAGACCAAGGGCCATCAAGCCCAGTATCCTATTTCCAACAGTGGCCAATCTAGGTCATATGTACCTAGCAGTCTCCCCAAAAGAGACCGGTTCCTCAATGCTTGTATTGAGTCAAACAGTGATATCCTGAGTCCCTTTTAAAGAGTAATTAGACCTTACCTGCTTATTAGGAGTTCCTGAAGGAAATCCAGTCCAGTCCCTTTCCTCTGGTTGTGCTCCCCTTTCAGCAGCCTTGCAGACAGAGTTCGTCATCATTCTGATGAACCTCCAAGTATAAATACCACTGGCTCCTCCCACCAGTTCCAGTAATCTATTGACAAAGCAGACTTAATGGAGAGACATTAACCAAAACCAACTACTCATAATATGAACTGTACAACTATAAACTCTTTAGAATATCTGCAGCAATTCCTTATGAAAACTTTAGAAAATGTTCAGAAAATCTCCTCCCACCCCCTTGGAGAGAAAGACTTCCCAACCCTCCCCCTAAAAAGAGGAGGTTCACCTGGGATAAAACTGCTCATAGACATTCTTCTTTCGGACATGCAATCCATTTCCACTATCACTGGGATCCCCCGATGAAACATCCGAAACAGCTCTCCCATTCCTGACTTATCTGAAGCTCTGGGCCGACGAGTACCTGAAAACTGGGTGGGATCAGGGACTGGACTGGAGTTACTTCAGGAACACTAATTAGCAGGTAAGGTCTAATTACGCTTTCCTAAGTGCCCCTCCAGTCCAGTCCCTTTCCCCTGGGATGTAACAGTAGTTCAATTCTGGGCAGGACCTGACAGGGCAGACCGAAGCACCGCTGATCCAAACTCTGCATCCCCTGTAGCCTGAATATCCAACTGATAAAACTTTGCAAAGGTATGTAGAGAAGACCAAGTCGCCGCTTTACAGATCTCCACAGGTGGAACCAAACCAAACTCCGCCCATGAGGTTGCTAGGCTTCGGGTAGAATGGGCCAGGAATCCTACCGGAAACGACCTGTCCCTCTGAACGTAAGCCGCTGCAATGGCCTCCCTGATCTACCTGGAAATGGAGCCCTTGGTCGCCGGCTCGCCTCTATGCGGACATCTGAACACAAACAATCGCTCCGACTTGAGGAACTGTGCCGCGTGCTTCAAGTAACGCTTCAGAACCCCCTTCATGTTGAGTTTGTGGAGTCGCATCTCCTCCGGCCCGTTCCCCGCTCTGGAAAAGGAAGGGAGGGAAACTGATTGATTCACATGAAACAGCGATACCACCTTGGGCAAGAAGGAGGGTACCATCCGCAAGACCACCTTTTCCTTGAAAAACAAAAGAAACGGCGGCCAGCACAACAGAGCTTGAAGCTCTGACACCCGCCTAGCTGAACAGATCGCCAACAGAAACACTGTTTTAAGTGTCAAGTCCTTCAAAGAGGCTCGTTCCATAGGCTCATAAGGTTCTCCCTCTAGAACATTCAGAACGAGATTAAGATCCTAGGGAGGAATCAGCAATGTCTGCTGAGGCCTTACTCGCCTCACTGCCTTCAGGAACCTGCCTACATCTGGGTGTTGACCTAATGTCTTACCCCTAATCTCGCCTCTAACAGGAAATAGCCACTATCTGCACCCGTAGTGAGTTGGCTGCCAGGCCCTTTCCCAACCCTGCCTGTAAGAACTCCAACACTTCCGGAACCGAAACCGCCAAGGGTCGTTTTTGCTGGTCTGCACACCAGCCTTCAAAAATGCGCCAAACTCATAACAGAGGTTACTTGAACACTTGCGGGCTTTCAACAAGGTCAAAATTACTGCTCCGGAATATCCTCGCTTAAGCAGCCGTGTCCTTTCAATAGCCAGGCTGTAAGCGATAACCGATCTACCTGCGGCATCCGCAAGGGCCCTTGAAACAGAAGATCGTCCCTCACCGGCAGCCACCATGGCTTGTTGGCTAACAGCCTTACTAAATCGGCATACCACGAACGATGTGGTCAATCCGGTGCTATAAGGACCACCCATCCCCGGTGGGTCTGCACACACTGGAGGACCTTTCCCATCAGCGCCCACGGATGAAACGCAAAGTAGACCTTCGGTGGGCCACCTCTGAACCAGAGCATCTAGGCCCTTAGACATCCTTTCCTTTCTTCTGCTGAAGAACCAGCTGGCTTTGGCTGACTCCCACTTTGCCATAAGGTCCATGATGGGTTATCACCACCGGTGTATCACCCACTCATACACTTGACGACAGAGCTCCCCATTCTCTGGGATCCACCCTGTGTCTGCTCATGAAGTCCGCCACGACATTTTCTACTCCAGCTACATGCTGCGCCGACAGCGCACCAGAGGGGCTTCGGCCCAAAACAGCAGACCCTCTGCCTCCTCCTCCAAGAGAGGACTGCCCGTGCCACCTTGCCGGTTGATGTAAGCTACCATGGTCACGTTGTCTGAAAACACCCGGACCGCCTTCTGGTGAACCCACTGCTCAAATGCCTTGAGCGCTAGACTCACTGCCTGCATTTCCAATCTGTTGATGGACCATTGGGCTTCCACCGCACTCCATGTCTCTTGGGCGAAATGCCTCTTGCAGTGAGCCCCCCAGCCCGACAAACTGGCATCTCAGGGGCATGCCTCTCTAGATTGCCCGACCGGAGCCACCAATGCAGGGCTTCCCTGGTCTCCGGAGGACATGGGAGCTGAACTGACAGGGACTGACATTGATGAGACCAACAACAGAGAAGAACATGCTAGAGAAATCTCATGTGGGCCCTGGCCCAGTGAACCATAAGAACATAAGAACATAAGATATGCCATACTGGGTCAGACCAAGGTCCATCAAGCCCAGTATTCTGTTTCCAACAGTGGCCAATCTAGGTCATACGTACCTAGCAGTTTCCCCAAGGGACACAGGTTCCACAATGCTTGTATTGGTTCAAGCATTGATATCCTGCGTCCCTTCTTAATAATGGTTTATGGACCTTTCCTCCAGGAACTTGTCCAAACCTTTTTTAAACCCAGCTACACTAACAGCCTTTACTACATCCTCCGGTAACAAATTCCAGAGTTTGATTACACGTTGAGTGAAAAAATATTTTCTTTTATTAGTCTTAAATAGTTTACCCTGTAGCTCAGGGGTTCTCAACCCTGTCCTCGGGACCCACCTAGCCAGTCGGGTTTTCAGGATAACCACAATGAATATGCATGGGATACATTTGCATATAATGGAGGCAGTGTATGCAAATCTCTCTCATACATATTCATTGTGGTTATCCTGAAAACCCAACTGGCTAGGTGGGTCCCGAGGACAGGGTTGAGAACCCCTGCTGTAGCTTCATTGCATGTCCCCAAGTCTTTCCATATTCTGATAAGGTAAAAATCGATCTACATTTACCCGTTCCACTCCATTCATTATTTTATAGACTTCTATCATATCTCCCCTCAGCCGTCTCTTTTCCAGGTTAAAGAGCCCCAACCTTTTTAGCCTTTCTTCATAGGAGTATCCTTCCATCCCCTTTACCATTTTGGTGGCTCTTCTCTGAACCTTTTCTAAAATCGCTATATCCTTTTTAAGATACGGCGACCAGAATTGCACACAATATTCAAGGTGCGGTCTCACCATGGAACGATATAGAGGCATTATAATATCTTTTGTTTTATTTTCTATTCCTTTCCTTATCATACCTAGCATTCTATTTGCTCTCTTGGCCGCTGCTGCACACTGGGCCGAGGGTTTTAACATGGTATCCACAATGACGCCTAAATCCATGTGCCCTCTCCAGATCATTGGAACCGCAAAAGACTTTGATGGTCTTTTCCCATCCATCCACAGCCTGAGATCTGCTACACATGTATTGCAGCATATGTGTGGCGCCTAGTTTTTATCCTGATCTTTTATTCTGCAGCCAAAATATAAATTGTAGGCTTTCTGAACCGCCACAGTCATATGCCATTTTTGTGATGTAAAAGTCACATCACCACAACTAGAGCAGAAATTATCTGCATGATTAACACCAGGACGAGGAATCGCCAAATATGCTGTGAGTGACCTATCGGTATAAAATAAATATGTCTTTCTTTTTTTTTTTTTTTTTTTTACTGTCAAGCGAGGCAAATTTAAGTAGTGACTGCATCAACTGGTTTTGGACAGTTATTTTGATTGGTTGCAAGTAAAGATTATGCAAGCACACGCAAATGTTGCAGAATACACTGGTAATGGTCCCCACTGACTAATGAAGAGCACATATCTTAGCAACCAGACCCAGTCGGCAAATTTCACTATGACCTCTGAAAGGCATAGAATGGACCGGGCCACGGCCCCGTACCAATGCGTCAACGCTATCCAGTAGCCTCATATGTCCTCTGCCAAACATCGACCCGTCGCCGCAGACTGACAGGTCGCCATGAGGTCCAATATGGGCTGACCGCATCTGAGCACACGCGGCGCGCACACCGCCTGATGCAATCTCACTCCTCCGGCAAACACTCGGACCCCGCTAAGGACATTCGCCACCACAGTGTCCCCACCGAAACGCAGGCCGCCAAGGCTTCAACCGCGCACGCTGTCCCTTCGCTTGGGCCACCCTGACCACCCGACCGACTCCACCCTGACGATCGAAATAGGCCACCATCCCGGAGATCTCAGACAGCACCTACAGCGCTCGATCCGCTACCGTGTCCGTGAACGCCTGCCACGGCTGACGTACTGCGTACCGTTCCAGTCAGACGATGGAACACTGGGCGTGCTGCGTACACTAAAACGCCTTGTACATAAAGGATCCCCAAAATGTAGCTGAGTCTAACCACGCTCCGGCCAAACTCCCGGAAGAAAGAGACAGAACCTTATAAAAAAGAAGTGGGGACAATTAGGAAGGCTTTCCTGTTTGATTATTCTTTTTTTTTTTTTTTTTTTCCTTTTTACAACTCCATAAGGGCCACAAGGCACACAACCAAACAGGGCATTGTCCAGAGAACGCAAGGCCCCTCCTCCAGGCTGACTCCACAGCCTAAACTGGCAGTCACCTTGGCTGATGCCGAGCAGCACGGAAGCCAACTTGTAAGCCCAGCATATGAAGTATGCCTACTAGTACAGCATTCCACAATGGAGGGACATGTAACCGGACGGCTTTGAATATGAACTTACAGATATCCCGCGCTTGCTCCAAGACAAGCACTGTGCAGCCTACTGGTCTTCTCGGAGCACCGCCACAACCCGAAGACCTAAACCGGCCAGCAAAAGACGACGTACGCTGGGCCCGAAGGAACCTGGTTGAACGGATCCCAGCACTCCCTGTATCGTTAGGATCGGAGCCTCCCCCCAAGGACTCAGCCCTGGCTGGAACCGGCTGAGCATAACTCCAGGCCCTGCGGCGAGCCCCCACGGAGAAGTGGGACGCAACGATGCCTTGAGGAAAGGGAAGGCCCAATGGGTGAAGCAAGTTGCTAGCCGACCAAGGGAGTAAACCCCACACGCACACCTCAACGGAAGGTCGGAAGAACCGAGGATTCTGGTCCCACAGGTGCGCCTGCTAGCCTTTAACAACATACACCTCCGCAGGTACAAAAAACTTAAATTGTGAGCACCTTCAGGGGTAAGGGGAATAGACGACAGCCTCCGACTGTTGACCACCTCTTGTCTTGCACAACAGACAGCAGCACCCCACCAAACAAATGATTGGGAATATATGACCTCAGAACCCCAAGACAGAGGTAAAACAGTAGAACGTGCAGTGGACGTGAATTTCCAGATCTGCCAGCCCCCCTGCCCACATTGAGAAGAGGCAGAGAAGAACTGGACCGGCGGATCTGGAGGGGTGCCTCCTGGACAGCCGGGCCACCGAAGGGAAAGCTGATGACTGAGGCCCAAACTCCTCAGGATGGCCCCGTCTTGCATTGGCAACCCCATGCAACACCATGACAACCCCGCTCACGATATCCCAAGCGATCTCTGTCATTGCTGCAACAATCACCTGAGCATGAGATCACAGACGGAACACGGACATGCAGACGCACTCAAGGAGAGTGCACCTAAGAAGTATGAGCCTATCCAACATTCAGCACCACATGTCCAGGTGTCCCACTCCTGTCACCCAAAACACAGGACGCTTGAACCTAGGTGACCATCATAGCAAAGACAGGGAAGCCGGACTGCCGCTATCAACCCTTCCAGGACCCTGGAACACTAAGCCCAGTGGTGGAGGACTGAACTGTAGGACCGATAAGGAACTATCATGCTTGCACTCCTTAGTGAACTTCACCGCTCACATGATCAGGGTAATCTCTCTATTGCTGTTTCTCTCTTTATCTTTATTCAACAGATTTGATATACCGCCTAATACCGGGGTGTTAAGGCGGTGTACAATAAAAACAAAATAATACTGCTAAAGGAAAAAGAAAAGAACGCCAATATGTGGATAGAAAAGAGAAAGAAAGAAACAGAGAGAGAAAGGGTCGAACAGAACAACATGCAGGACAACAGATGATAAACGGTAAATCAGACAACAGGACAAGACAAAACGACCTAATGTACGGTGGGATGGGGGGGGGGAGGGAAGAAAGTGGGGTAAAAAGGGATGGGGAGCGAATGATGGAAAGTGTGAGACAGGAGCACACTGGTGGGAGGTATGATGAACTAACTGGGGGAAGCCGGGGGAAAGGGAAGGTCAAAGGCCTGACAGAAAAGATAGGTCTTAAGGAGAGCTTTGAAACGGGAGAAAGATAATTCAGTACGTATGGGATGTGGGAGAGAGTTCCACGGGGCGGGACCTACAAAGAAAAAAGCAGCGTGACGGGTCGATTCAAGGTGGGCCTGGGTAGGGGATGGCAAGAAAAGACGATTCCCGTGTGCAGAGCGGAGCAGACGGGGGGTAGGCTGAAGGAAAATGAGGTCGGATAAATACTGCGGGGTGTTAGTGTAAAGGGCCCTGTGAGTAGTAATCTCGACCTCTCCGCTGCTTTCGACGTAATTGACCATCACACCCTTCTTACCCGTTTATCCGATGCTGGTATCTGTGGCACTGTACTTTGCTGGTTTCGATCCTTTCTCTCCTCTCGCACCTTCTCTGTCCGTTCCGGTACCACTGACTCTGTTCCCTCCCCTCTTCTCTGTGGTGTTCCGCAGGGTTCCATTCTTGCCCCCCTTCTTTTTAACATCTTCCTTGCCCTTCTTTTCCAACAGTCTGGTTTGTCCTGTTACTTTTACGCTGATGATATCCTTCTTGTTCACCACACTAGCTCTGTCTCTTTGGATCTTTCTCCTCTCAATTCCTGTCTCGACCTGACTGCCTCATGGTTCTCCACTAATTTTCTCAGTGTTCACCCCTCCAAATCATCGGCTATTTGGTTTTCCTTCTCCACTCCCCCTCCCACTCTGGCTCCTTTAATGTCTTCCCTGCCCATTCCTCTTGTGTCTTGCCTTCGTTATCTTGGTGTAACTCTTGACACCTCCTTGTCTTTCCACTCCCACATCTCCTCCTTGGTCCGTAGCTGCTTTTTCCACCTTCGTCGTATTAGGTCCCTCCGCCCTTATCTTTCTTCTAGTTCCCTCACTACTCTAAGTCCTCTCCCTTGTAATTTCTCGCCTCGATTATTGTAATTCTATTTTTGCTGGTCTCCCCTCCTTTCAGATACGCCGTCTCCAACTTATTCAAAATACCGCCGCCCGCCTAGTTACTTTCTCCTCTCCCCGTGATCACATCACCCCTTGTCTCCTTTCCCTCCACTGGCTTCCTATTAAATACCGCTTTATCTTCAAATACCTTATCATCATTCATAGAACCCTCCACTATCCCTCAGTATCTCTCCAATCTCCTTTTTCATCAGCCTGTTCCTTGCCTTCTTCGTTCCTCCCATGGCAACTGTCTCTTTCTTCCTTCCCCTTCCCAAGCGCACCTCGAACCTACACGCCACTCTGCTTTCTTCTTCCTTGGTCCTGCCCTGTGGAATTTTCTCCCCCTCCTCACTGAGCCCTCTTTTCCACAATTCAAGTCCCTCCTTAAAACACACCTCTTTACACAAGCTTTTGACTTTCCGACTTCCCTTTGACAGTATTGATTCCCTCACCCACACTTACTGCTCTCAGTATCTTCAAATACTTCATCACCATTTATAGAACCCTCCATTCCGGTATCCCCCACCCACCCTTACCGCTCTCAGTCCCCCTTCTCATGTTGTAAGTCTCTATTTGTGTCGTTCTGCCCTTTCTATTTTCTTTTCTTCTTTTCTTATTCTCTCCTGTCATTACCATGGCGTTCTTTTCTATCTTTATCTGCAGCCCATTCATTGTACACCGCTTTGATGCCTTATGGTTTAAGCGGTTTATCAAGAACCCGAATAAATAAATAAAAATAAATAAAATGCTTGACCCAGTACAAGCATTATGGAACCTGTGTCTTTTGGGGAAACTGTTAGGTACGTATGACCTAGATTGGCCACTGTTGGAAACAGGATACTGGGCTTGATGGACCTTGGTCTGACCCAGTATGGCATATCTTATGTTCTTATGTTCTTAAGCCATGCTGGCAGTTTTTTTGACTTCCTTCCACTTTTCTTAAAGCTTCGAATACAGCTAGTTTGGGCTTCCAAGATAGTATTTTTAAACACCCAAGCTTGATGTAAGTCTTCAACCTTTGCAACTGCTCCTTATAGCTTTTTCTTCACAATTTTCCTCATTTTATCATAGTCTCCCTTTCGAAAGTTAAAAGGTAGTACTATGGATTTCCTTACTATCCCTCCTCCACTAATTAAATCAAACACGATCATGCTATGATCACTATTGCCAAGTGGCCCCAAAACCCTTATCTCTTGCACCAGATCTGGTGTTCCACATAGGACTAAGTCCAAAATGGCTTCTACTCTGGTCAGTTCATGAACCAGCTGCTCGAAGCAGCAGTCATTTATTTCATCTAGAGACTATCTCCCTAGCATGTACTGCCGTGACACTGACCCAGTCAATACCGGGGTAACTGAAATCACCCATTACTACTACTGTTCTGTAACTTTTGTTAGTTTCCCTGATTTCTTTTAGCATTTCATCATCCATGTGTTCATTCTGGCCAGGCGGTCAATAGTATACCCCCCACTGCCATCGCCATCAATTTCCCCTTTTTACATGGAATTTCAAGCCATTGAGATTCTACAGCAAATTTTGTTTCCTGCAAAACTTTAATCCTTTGTGACTCAATGCCCTCTCTAACAGAGCGCAACCCCTCCACTAATTTGGTCAGCTCTATCATTACGATCTAGTTTGTACCCGGGTATCAGTGTCCCACTGGTTTTCCTCCTTCCACCATGTCTGAGATACCAATCATATCTAACTTATCAATTAGTGCTATATATTCTAACTCTCCTATCTTATTTTTTTGGACTTCTAGCATTTGCATACAAGCATTTTAGAGACTTATTTTACTCATATTAATCTGGTTATCGCTAGGCAGGGGTAATTTGGAATCTTTATGTCTGTTCTGTACTCAAGGGTATTTGGGCTACCTTTGTCTTTATAGAAACCTTTCTGCTGATGTGCCCTAACTTCATTTTTTGGTAGTATCCTTCAAGAATACATTGTTCTGAATGTATCTGAATGCTCTTGGGTGACTGTCGGCTCTCCCCTATTATCTAGTTTAAAAGCTGCTCTCTCCTTTTTAAAGGTTAATGCCAGCAGCCTGGTTCCATCCTGGTTAAGGTGAAGCCCATCCCTTCGGAAGAGCTCCTCCTTTCCCCAGAATGTTCCCCAGTTCCTAACAAACCCAAAAACCTCATCCTTGCACCATTCTCTCATCCACGCATTGAGACTCCGGAGCTCTGCCTGCTTTTTGGGTCCTGCGCATGGAACGGGAAGCATTTTGGAGAATGCTATCCTGGAAATTCTGGAGTTCTGCTTACCTAAAAGCCTAAATTTAGCCTCCAGAACCTCCCTACCACATTTTTCTATGTCACTGGTACCGACATGTACCAAGACAGCAGACTCCTCCCCAACACTATCTAAGACCTTGTCTAGGTGGCGCATAAGGTCCGCTACCTTCGCACCAGGTTGGCTGCGGAATTGTCACTCTGCCTGGACCCAGATCACGACAAACCAGTGGGTCCCTAGAGATCATCCATGAGGGTTATGCTCTCGAGTTGGCGCAGCCAGTATATCTGGCCTTTGTCTGATCCCCCTGCAAGTCTCAAAGCAAGGCTGCTGCAGTACAGGACACCGTGGCTCAGCTCCGGCATTTGAGGGTGATAGTACCGGTTCCTAAAGAGAGATGCAGAGCCAGTCAGTCGGGTTCAGGTAGACCCAGGCACGTGGACACTCTGCCAGAAGTGTTCCTATAGGTGATAAGGAGATGGGGCACTCCAGTCATGGATCTCATGGCAACTTGGGACTTGGCCAAATCAAGTCGTCTTTTTTCAGCAGGAGAGTAGAAAGGATGTCAGAGGTCCTAGACACCTTGGTGCAGAGGTGGCCCACAGAGGGGCTGCTTTATGTGTTCCCTCCATGGGCACTCAGGCAGGGTTTTACAGTAGAGGCTCACCAGGGGCTGGTCATCTTGATCGCCCCAGATTGGCCTCAATGTCCATGGTATGCCAACCTGGTACAGCTCCTGGCAGATCAACCGTGGCACCTTCTGACTCGAGGACCTTTTAACCCAGGGTCCAATTTGGATGCCTCAGGTGGATCAACTCTCGCTTACAGAATGGCTCTTGAAAGGGCAAGGTTGAAGAAATGGGGTTACTCGGCCGCCTCAGAAAGCAGTGATCCCTCCCTGGGATCTTAACTTGGTTTTAGCGGCCCTTACGCGGAAGTCCTTTGAGCTGTTCAGTCGGGCTTCTCTAAAGGATTTGACCCTGAAGATAGTGTTCCTGGTGGTGATTTGCTAGGTGCAGAGGATTTCTGAACTTCAAGCTCTTTCCTGTCAGTAACCATTCCTTTCTTTCTCAAAGGAAAAAGTGGTCCTTCAGCCCTCTCCCTCCTCCTTGCCCAAGATGGTTTTGGCCTTCCATGTGAACCAGGCGGTCTCCCTTCCGGCGCTGGTCAGCACCGGAAAGGAGGCCGCAGATGCATGCTTGCTTCTACTGGATGTTCGGAGGGTGCTGCAGCACTACTTAAAGAGGACAGGAGCGTTCCACAGGTTGGATTGTCTGTTTTATTTGGTGGACCGAGTAAAGGAGAGGCGGCGGCAGTCAAGGCCTCCATCTCCAGATGGATCAAGAAAGCAATTGCTTCAGCTTACATTCTGAGGAGCAGGACGGTGCCGGAGGGGCTGCGAGTAGACTCCACTTGGGCCCAAGCAGCCTCTTGGGCCAAGTATAGCCTAGTCCCACCGGTGAAGATTTGTAGGACAGCTACTTGGTCCTCCCTACATACCTTTGCGAAGCATTATTAGCTGGACGTCAAGCGGAGGAGGATACCTGTTTCGGTAGAGGGGTCCCTTAGGGCCGGTATCGCAGGTCCCGTCAGGTGATCTTACTGTTCTGTTACATCTCAGAAGTGCAGGACTGGCCTGGAGGAACGATAAGGAAAGAGTAATTATGCCTTACCTGCTAATTAGCGTTCCTGGAGGAACTCCAGTCCAGTCCCAGATCCCACCCGACTTGAGCTCTCGCGACTCCGATTCTGCAGAGATGCTCTTGGGAGGAAGTAGCAGGAGTCTGGGACAGGAAAAGAATGACCTTGAGGCAGAGGCGGTATGGACATTTGGGGGCTGTCTGCCTCTGGCTCTTGAAACAATGGCGTCACTTTTAGCTGACCGCACCTTTAGCTGGTCGTCTCCTCGTCTGGGGGGCATGCGAGAGTTCCCTCTACATATGGGGGGAGGAGGGGGAGACGTGTAGATAATTTGGTAGTATAGGATTCAAAGCTTTTGGCTACTTATTTGTTGCTCCTGTGAGTCTTTGTCAATAGGTTACTGGAGCTGGTGGGAGGTGCCAGCGGTATATGTACTCCGGTGTCATCAAAAAGGTGATATGCTCAGTCAAACTGCTGGAAGAGATGCACTACCCAGAAGTACAGACTGGACTAGAGTTTCTCCAGGAACGCTAATTAGCAGGTAAGGCCTAATTAAGTTACACACTGATTAATCATCCATAGAATGAGTACTTCAAAGGATAGGTTTTGCTTTGTTTTAGCTATTGTTAGCCGATTTTACATTTTGCTTATTCTTCTTTTAATCATCAGGATATAGCTGATTTTTATCTATTGCTTGGTTCAACTTTTCTGCTTTTGTGCCTAACCATAGGCTCCACTATACTAAGAGGAGATATAAATAAATAGGGCCCTGCCATAGGAAAATCCACAGATGCCAAAAACCAAAGAACAGTAAGACAGATGGAAATCAAGACCATTCACTAGCAGGGGCAGCTCCAGCAGTAAACTAACAGATTCTACTGTCTCCACTTAATCCCCAAACACCCTTGCCACTCTACTATCCAATGTTTCTCTAGCCCCATTTCCCTATACTGTATACCCTGTGCCATCCCATGATGCCAATTTCTGCCAGCTATGTCCACATCACACTTCCTTCCCTGCACACCATGTAACCCACAAAACAAGGAATTTAAACATAGTAACATAGAAACATAGTAAATTACAGCAGATAAAGACAATTGATTAAACAATTGTGTTTATTTTTAATGACCATGCAATGAAGGAAATGACTGAATTACCTTGGTTTCTCCGCTACTATCAGACTCTGATACTTGATAGGTGAGATCTGTCTCCTCAAATCCTGTGGCACTCATGCGTTGATCCATGGTAGGATCAGAACGAGGTGGCGAGTCTGGAGAATTCAAGCATGTCTGGATCAATGCCTTTCCTGTCTCACTGGTGATCATGGGTTGGAGTTTCCGTGTGGCAAATGTGTACACATGGCCAGTTTCACTTGCCACCAGCAACAAAACCTGAGTCCCTGTTAAGGTGGACAGTTCATAGGCCTGTGGGATAGAAGACACACCATGAGTAAAGTGTCCTTGAGAAATACAAAGAGGTTACCTACTCTCGGCATCCCCCATATGCAAGAGAGAAGGCCTTCAACCCTGCAGGCCCCCCCCCCCCTTCCCATCTGATAGCATGCAGCAAGAAAATATAAGCCCCCTTCAGGCTACTTTGGTTAGTCTGGGAGAAGTTCAGCTGCTCTTAGACAAAAAGGTACTTGTTCAGCTATGATCTATTTCCATTTATTCTATATTTGTACTTCAAGGACTGAAAAGATACAACTCTTATAGTCAGGCCACCTTTAAAAAGGTCTCCCATGATACCTACTAATTTGCTCTCTAAGCTCTATTCGCTCTTTACATGTAAGTGTGTGATGCCTGCATGAAGCTATACAGGCACATGGATTTAAGATTCATAACGTTGGCAGATGGCAGGAAAGGAAGACTTTAAAAAAGTCAAGTACATGAGGAAAGAGCCTTGAAATTTCCCACCCCTCAAGTATATAAAACGTATATGCGATAAAGATGTGATATGGGGTATGCCATAAAACATCCTTTATCATATTTACTTGGAATGAAAACCAAACATACCAGTTAGAATAAACGTGTGCATTTTTTATTTTTAAATGCAGATTGCACCCTCATTTCACTCATTCTCCATTCCTTCCACATCCCACCCATCCCCAGAAGAACCACATGTATACTGCATAAAAGTAGGTACGATGTTTTAAAAATCAAAGGTGTATGGCAAGACTATATACTTTCCTCCCTACCTGTTTAATTTATATCAGAGAAGCAGGACTGCATGAAGACAACTAAGGTGTGAAGATTGAGTCTTCCACCAACAACCTTTGCTATGCTGATGATATCACAATACTGGCTGAATGTAAAGACAAATCAAACGTTTGCTTCTAAAGATCATGGAACAGTCTTAAAATGTGCCTGCACCTTAATGCAAAGAGGACAAAGACCCTGACAACCGGCAAAATCAAAGTTTATCGCTGAAGAAAGTGAAATAGTAGACAGTGTGGTTACTCACCTGTAACAGGTGATCTCTGCGAACAGCGGGAATTTAGTCTTCACATATGGTGACTTCATAATGATGGAGGCTGCACGGGAACGCTCACCAGCGTACAATTGGAAAGCTTTTGGGAGCACTCCACTGCACCTATGCGACTACCTTCCCAACACCCTCTCTTCAGTTGAGTTTGTAGCTGAGAAAAGAGTAAATGAAACCTATAACTCTTAGGGGGGGGGAGGGCAGGTTATAAAGACTAAATTCCTGCTATTCCCAAAGATCGCCTGTTAGAAGTGAACTACATTCCTACTTATTCCTGGAGATAGCAAAGTCTTCACATATGGGACTCCCTAGCTCCCAGATAAAATTACCTCACAACCAGTGAAGGTTTGCCTCTGAGCAGGCATGAGGTCACAGATCCCACATGGATTTCTGGCATCTTCAAAGTCCTGGACGGAGGGTAGTTGTTGTATCTAAGTCTGAAAGAGGTGCTGGAGAACAGCCTAACCAAACATGGCACCCCAACTGGTGTCTTTGTCCAGATAATAACAAATACTTTGACGCCACATGGCCTCAATTCTACGGTAGATTGGGGAGTATGTCTTTAAAAGGGGTGATTTTTCGGGGACATCAGCAGAGAGCAAAACGTCAGCACTTGTTCAGCATAAGGTTTGATAACCTGAGGTAGTCCGCATGCACGGCGTTTTTTTGAAGTCTGATGTTCAAGTGCAAGCCAAAGAAGAGAACGTGGGCAGCATTTTTGGTAGTAAGTTTGCTGGTTATATTCTCCCTTCTTTGCTTTTAGAACAGGTTTTAACAGCTAAAAAAAAAGCTCTGATAGCTGTGGAACTGGCAATTGTATCTGGTATTGTAACAATTACCTCAATGTGGATATTTTTTGGAACGTGGAGGTTAATATTGACATATCTTATTTCCAGATCCTCCTGAAGAAACTCTTTATGAGGGTGAAATGCAATGAATGGTGCCTAAGGGAGGCGTTGAGGATATTCTAAGAGATAAGAATTCATTTTTCATGTCAATCTAAACAAAATGGTGGTGGAGCATTGGTGATCACATAAAAAATCCCAGAAAAGTCATTGATGCTATTAAGCGCAAGATTTGAACATGCAAAGTACTTGATTTATTCTTCGCGCTGTTTGGTCTGAGACATTCTGGGGACTGTGGTTAACTTTTTAGATAATTAGATTGGTTAATATATTAGAACCAGTGGAAATATTGAAATATTGTTAGTTTGGAGCTATTTTCTTTGTAGTGAGATTTTATTCTATTCCGTTAAGGACCACGCTCTATTCAGATAATAATGGGCAGCAAAGGTATGGACAGAAGACCAAGATGCTGCTTTGCAAATTTCATCGATGGCTATGGAATGGAGGTTTGCTATCGAGGTAGCCATGGCACCAATACTGACATGCCCCTCCAGGGAGAGCCCTGCTTTGTCACTGACAAATTAAATTCAGTCTGTTATCCATCTGGAGAGCGTACGCTTAGAAAGAGTAGTTACTCACCTGTAACAGGTGTTCTCCAGGAGCAGCAGGAATCAGTCCTCACATATGGGTGTCATCAACGCCGATGAAGCCCCAGCGGAGCATTTCCCCAGCTTTCTATGAAAGCCTTTGGGAATGCAGGCACGCATGCGCGGTTCCCTTCCCGCCTAAAGGTGCCATCTTACCTCAGTCAAATGACATAGCTAAGAACAGCACACAAAAAATGTAAAAAACATACTATGTACAACTGCAATTCCCAGGGGAGGAGGGAGGGTTGTGTGAGGACTGATTCCTGCTGCTCCTGGAGAACACCTGTTACAGGTGAGTAACTACTCGTTCTCCAGGACCAAGCAGGAAGTCAGTCCTCACATATGGGTGACTCCCTAGCTCTGGGCTACCGAGGAACCCAGGCTGAACAAGAGAACTCCCTCTAGTCCCAGCAGCAAAGAAAGGCTTTTCACTGACACACCCTCCACCGGTAGCCCAGAGGGCAGGAGTTGCCTAAACCTCAAAGAGATTCCGGAGTACTGCCTGGCCAAAAGCACTGTCCCTATGGGACTCCCTCTCCAGACAGTAATGGGCCGCAAAAGTCTGGCTTGAAGACCAAGTTGCAGCCCTGCAGATGTCTACCAACGGTACAGAGCGGAGATGAGCCACTGAGGAAGCCATTGCCCTGACACAGTGGGCCGTGACCCTACCCTGCAAAGGAAGGTCAGCCACCTTGTAAGCCCAGGTGATACAGTCAGCCACCCAGGTGGACAAGGTATGCTTGAACACAGCCAACCCCAACTTATTAGGGTCAAAGGATACGAAGAGCTGAGTAGTCCTATGTCCTTGCGTACGGTCAAGGTAGAAGGATAAGGCCCTCCTACAGTTCAGGGTATGCATAACTGTTTCAGCCTGGCTTGCATGAGGCCTAGGGAAGAAAGTTGGAAGAACCACCTCTTGGTTAAGGTGGAAGGAGGAGACAACTTTTGGGAGGAACTTTGGGCGAGTCCTAAGGACTACCCTGTTCCTATAGAAGCGGGTGTAAGGCCTGTCACAGACCAGGGTCTGAAGCTCACTCACTCGCCTGGCCGAGGTTAGGGCTATCAAGAAGAGTGTCTTCCATGAAAGGAAGCGTAGAGGGCAAGTAGCCATCGGCTCAAAAGGTGGGCGAGTCAGTTGCTGCAAGACCACATTCAACTCCCACTCAGGAGCGGGAGGACGGATTGGAGGCTTGAGCAAGAGCAAGCCTCTGAGAAACCGGGACACCAAGGGGTGAACCGACAGAGAATGTCCTTCCACCAGTGAGTGGTGAGCTGCTAGAGCTGAGAGGTGGACCCAAACAGAATTGGACTTAAGTCCCTGATTTGATAAGTGCAGTAAGTACTGAAGCACTACTGGTACAGTACAGGAGAAAGCTACGTACAGAGGATCCTGACACCACACAGAAAACCTTTTCCATTTCAGAGCATAGGTTTTCCTAGTGGACTGTTTCCTAGAGGCTAGGACAACCTCCTCAACTTCCTGAGGTAGGCCCCAGGAGCCAAAACTACCCTTGCAGCCTCCAGGCCATCAAATTGAGAGCTTTGAGATTGGGGTGCAGAAGGGAACCCTGCTCCTGAGAGAGAAGGTCGGGTTGCAACCCTAGAGGCAGTGGGGGACCCACCGCCAGCTGAAGCAGAAGTGGAAACCAAGGCTGTCTCGGCCACCTGGGAGCCACCAGCAGGACCGAGGCCTTGTCCTGAAGAATCTTGAACAGAGCTCGGGCCACCAAGGGCGTGGGAGGAAACGCATACAGGAGGCCCTGAGACCAGGGAATCAGAAAAGCATCTGCTGCTATCTGCAGAGGATGTGGTTGCCTGGAGCAGAACTTTGGCAGTTGCTTGTTCAGTGGACTGGCAAACAGATCTATCAAAGGAAGACCCCATTTCAGGAAGATCTTCTGAACCACCAGAGGATGCAGGGGGGCTGTAAAATTCTGCTCAACCTGTCAGCCAGGTAGTTGTCCTGGCCGGGAAGGTACACAGCCTTGAGGTGCATGTTGTGCTTGAGGGCAAAGGAGCAAAGGTCCTGAGCTTCCCGACAAAGGAGTCTGGACCCAGTCTCACCTTGTTTGTTCACATAAAACATGGCTACCTGGTTGTGTGTCTGAACCAGGACAGATTGATGAGCTAGGGCAGGAGAGAAAGCTTTGAGTGCTAATCGAATAGCCCTGAGTCCTAGGAGATTGGTCTGCTGTGCAGCCTCCCAAGGAGACCACAGGCCCTGAGTGCACTTGTTCAGACAATGAGCCCCCCAGCCCTGCAGGGAGGCGTCTGCGGTCAGTACCACTGTGTGTCCAGGAATTTGAAAGGGCACCCCCCTTTCAGTAGACTGGGTGGGTGCAGCCACCAGTTGAGGGAGTCCAGAAATGGTCTGGACACCCTTATTCTGTCTCTGAGGCTGCCTGTGGCCTGTGACCACTGACTCCGAAGGCACCACTGTGCAGGCCGCATATGGAGCCTGGCATTGGGGGCTACATGAACTGTCGAAGCCATGTGGCCAAGCAGCCTCAGGCAGAGTCTGGCGGAGACCACTGACCCGCTGAGAAACTGATTTGCTAAGTCCATCAGTCTTTGGGCCCTGTTTGCTGGCAAGAATGCCTTTGCCAGAACACAGTCTAGCCTCGCCCCTATGAACTCCAAGTTCTGGGAGGGGAGCAAAGTGGACCTTTGCGAAGTTTATTACAAATCCCAAGCTTTGAAGAAGGACAATAGTACTGAGGTTGGCCTGTCGGGCCTCCTGGCACGTCTGACCTCTGATGAGCCAGTCGTCCAGATAGGGGAAGACAAAGATGCCTTGATTTCTCAGGTAGGCCGCCACCATGCCAGGCATTTGGTGAAGACTCTGGGAGCGGAGGTTAGGCAAAAAGGCAGTACTCTGTACTGATAATGGTTTCCTCCCACAATGAACCTGAGGTACTTTCTGTGGTCTGGATGAATGAGGATGTGAGTGTACGCATCCTTTAGATCTAAGGAGCATAGCCAATCTCCCTGCTGGAGGTAGGGCAGAAGTGTTCCAAGAGTAAGCATCTTGAACTTTTCTCTCTAGGAACTTGTTTAGGTTTCTGAGATCCAGAATAGGTCGAAGGCCACTGGTTCTTTTGGGTACCAGGAAATACCTGGAGTAGAACCCGTGACCTTGCAAGTGGGGAGGGCACAGGCTCCACCGCCCTGTCCACCAACAGACCTTGGAGCTCTTGGAGGAGAAGATCTGTGTGCAGGGGAGGCCTTGGAGGCTCCCCTGGAAAGTATGGCGGAGGCAGTTGGTGAAAACGTAGTGCATAGCCCCTGTGGACTATGTTCAACACCCAACTGTCCCCAGTTATGTGGGGCCACTGGTGGGCAAAGAGGGCGAGGCGACCTCCTGTGCAGGGTTGGGAGAGCAGGGACTGAGAGGCTACGCTCAAGGAGTCAAAACCCCCACTCTGCTGAGTGGGAGCAGGGGCCGGAGGCTTGGGGGTCCTCTGCCTACGGGGCCCATTACCCTGCCCCTTGGCTTGCTGACCCTGGGGTGCAGCTTGGGCAGCCTGAAACTGAGGGTGCTGTTTGTAGGCAGTGCCCTTCCTCGGGTAAAGGGCTTCTTACCCGAGGCCGCCTTCTTGTGAGAAGGGGCAGAGGTCTTTCTAGATAGCCTTGTCCTTGTAAGGTGCTCAGTCTCGAGCTATGCGGCCTTCTCAGCCATGGGCTTGCCAAAAAAGGTTCTCACCTCGGCAAGGGACATCGACCAACTTGTCCTGAACCCATGGCTCGAGGTCCGATGACTGCAGCCTTGCCTGGCGTCAAGCCGCGATGCCGGCTGCTGCAACTCGGGCCGAAGCCATCGTAGGCGGCGCGGGACAAACTTCGAGCAGTCCCGAAATCCCCAAGAACAAGGACTTGAATTTCTGCAAGGGCTCCCCGGAGAGACCAGCGGAGAACCCGGCCAGCTGCTTTGCCAGGTCTCGCAAGTACATGCCCATGTACAGCTGGTAAGACTGGACACGGCAAGCAAGCATCGAGCCCTGGAAGCACTTTCTACCTACACCATCGAGGTTCTGGCTCTCCCTGCCGGGGGCCACCGCAAAGTGCACCTTCTGACTTTTCAGGCGATGCATGGCCGATTCCACCACCATGGAATGGTGTGGTAGCTTCACCTTTTGAAAGCCAGGGCTCTTCCGGAGTCGATAAATCAAATCGACCCGCTTGCTTAGAACCGGCGCCGAGGCCGGTGCCTCCCACATCCGGAAGAGGAGCCGTTCCAGCATCGGAGGAACTGGGACAGTAAAGGCCTCCTTCGGAGGAGAGTCGTACTGCAGGGCCTCGAGCTCTTCGGCTCAAGGCTCTTCCTCGGGTCCGCCGGGATAGCCAACGCAATAGCCATATCCCGGACAAACTCTGAGAACCGGGTATCCTCCGGAGGGGATCTACTCAGGGGCTCATACTGCAGTGAGTCCGACGGGACGCACTGAGTCTTGAATGTGTCGGGGGACTCCTCATCCTCCGTCTCCCAGCGGGACTCGTCCGACAAGGAGTCAGGATCTGACCCCGTGGGGCCCTGGAACATAAGAACATAAGAACATAAGATATGCCATACTGGGTCAGACCAAGGTCCATCAAGCCCAGTATTCTGTTTCCAACAGTGGCCAATCTAGGTCATATGTACCTAGCAGTTTCCCCAAGAGACACAAGTTCCACAATGCTTGTACTGGGTCAAGCATTGATATCTTCGGTCACTTCTTAATAATGGTTTATGGACTTTTCCTCCAGGAACTTGTCCAAACTTTTTTAAACCCAGCTACACTAACAGCCTTTACTACATCCTCCGGTAACAAATTCCAGAGTTTGATTACACGTTGAGTGAAAAAAATATTTCTTTTATTAGTCTTAAATAGTTTACCCTGTAGCTTCATTGCATGTCCCCTAGTCTTTCTATATTCTGATAAGGTAAACAATCGATCTACGTTTACCCGTTCCACTCCGTTCATTAATTTATAGACTTCTATCATATCTCCTCTCAGCCGTCTTTTCCAGGTTAAAGAGCCCTAACCTTTTTAGCCTTTCTTCATAGGAGTATCCTTCCATCCCCTTTACCATTTTGGTGGCTCTTCTCTGTACCTTTTCTAAAATCGCTATATCCTTTTTAATATACGGCGACCAGAACTGCACACAATATTCAAGGTGCGGTCTCACCATGGAACAATATAGAGGCATTATAATATCTTTTGTTTTATTTTCCATTCCTTTCCTTATCATACCTAGCATTCTATTTGCTCTCTTGGCTGCCGCTGCACACTGGGCCGAGGGTTTTAACATGGTATCCACAATGACGCCTAAATCTCTTTCCTGGGTGGTGGTTCCTAATGTGGAACCTTGCATCGTGTAACCATAGTTTGGGTTGTTCTTCCCTAGGTGCATAACCTTGCACTTGTCCACATTAAATTTCATCTGCCATTTTGATGCCCAGTCTTCCAATTTATCAAGATCCTCTTGCAATTTTTCACAATCCTCTTGGGTTTTAACAACTTTAAATAGTTGTGTGTCATCTGCAAATTTGATAATCTCACTCGTTATTCCACTTTCCAGGTCATTTATGAATATGTCAAAAAGCAGCGGACCCAGCACAGATCCCTGGGGTACACCACTATTCACCTTTCTCCATTGGGAAAATTGGCCATTTAGCCCTACCCTCTGCTTTCTATCTTTTAACCAGTTCCTGATCCACAATAGTACACTGCCTCCTATCCCATGACTCTTTAGTTTTGCCAAAAGTCTCTGATGAGGGACCTTGTCAAAGGCTTTCTGAAAGTCCAGATACACAATATCAACCGACTCACCTTTGTCCACTGTTTATTCACTCCTTCAAAAAAACATAACAGATTAGTAAGACAAGATCTTCCTTGTCTAAAGCCATGTTGGCTGTCTCCCATTAGGTTGTGACTATCTACATGCTGAGTAATTTTATTCTTTATGATGGTTTCTACCATTTTTCCCGGTACTGACGTCAGGCTCACTGGTCTGTAGTTTCCCGGATCACCCCTGGAACCCTTTTTAAAAATTGGTGTTACATTGGCGATCCTCCAATCTTCAGGTATTAGAGATGATTTTAATGATAGTTCACAGATTACTGATAGCAGGTCTGCAATCTCATATTTCAGTTCTTCAACACCCTTGGATGTATGCCATCCGGCCCAGGTGATTTGCTACTCTTCAGTTTATCTAATAGTTGTAAGACATCTTCCCGATCTATTGATATTTCCTTCAATTCTTCCGCACCTTTAAATACCACTTCAGTCATGGGTAACATCCCTACATCTTCCTCAGTAAAGACCGAAGCAAAGAATTCATTCAGTCTCTCCGCTATCGCCTTATCGCCTCTTAGTGCTCCTTTAACCCCTTTATCATCTAATGGACCAACTGACTCTCTCGCAGGTTTTTTGCTACGAATGTACTTGAAAAGGTCTTTATTTCGCGTTTTTGCTCCGCAGCAAGCTTCTTCTCAAATTCTCTTTGCCTGTCTTATCAATGCCTTGCATTTGACTTGCCAGTGCTTGTGCTGTTTCCAGGTTTCGTCGTTTGGCTCTTTTTTCCATTTCCTGAAAGATGCTTTTTTGGCAACAGCCTCTCTGACCTCACCTTTAAACCATGCTGGCAGTTTTTTGGACTTCCTTCCACTTTTCTTAAAGCGTGGAATACAGCTGGTCTGGGCTTCCAAGATAGTATTTTTCAACAACACCCAAGCTTGATGTATGTCTTTAACCTTCGCAACTGCCCCAACATCGGAGGCACCAGCGTCGACGCCCTCGGTCCCGAACGGGAGGTCGAGGGAGACCGCGACAGAGGTCGACCTCGAGCCATCATGGACTCGAGTATCAGCTCGGTCTCTGGGGTCAACTTCGATGTCCCGGTGGTCGGGGCAGATGCGCTAGACAGGCTGGCCATCAGTGCCCGCTGCTGCTCCATGAAGGCAGACAGTCTGCACTCCAAGGCTGTCATCCTGAGACTCAGCTCGGGAGACGCAGCAGCCACCGACTCGGGCCCCGGCGGCAGCTCTCTGGGAGGAGAGTCCTCGAGGACCACAGGGCTTACGTGTCCAGCAGACTCCGGCTCCACGCGAGGAACTTTGGCAGGCTCCTCTTGTTCCACGGGCCCGGGACGACGGTCGGGGGTCTTAGACCTGGCCCTCGAGGAGCCAGGGACCTCCTCTGACGCCCTCACGAGCCGCTTCTTCCTCTTGCGTTCCCAGTCGGAGGACCCCCTGTACGAGGAGCCCTGAGGGTGCTCGGGATCCAAATTCCGAGATGTCGAGGCCTCAGACGAGGTCCGGGCCCAGCCAGAGGCTGAGTCCGAGAAAAGCCTTTCTTTCTGCTGCTGGCGACTTCGCAGTGCCTTGGAAGACATCTTCCCACATGGTCCACACGTTTTAGGGTCGTGATCAGGACCGAGGCACCGAAGGCAGCAGTCGTGTGTGTCGGTGAGAGACATCGACTTCTTACACCGATCACACTTTTTAAAACCGCTGGAAGCCATCGGGGAAAAAAAAAAAAGAGTCCCCGCGAGGTCAAAGGACCGGCCTTCCAGGGAAAAGCAAAAAAAGGGCGCAAACGCCAGCCATGAAGGGCAAAAACCGAAAAAGAAGAATCGGGCTCGATACCAGTGTACCGAACCCGGCGGGAGCGGAACCGGCGTCGAACCGGGAAGAAAAAAATAGCGAGAATCGCCGAAAAAAAAACCCTTTTATCTGGGATGACAGGACACACGTCCGGTGGGCTTCTCGGAAAAAGAGAGACTGAGGTAAGATGGCACCTTTAGGCGGGAAGGGAACCGCGCATGCGTGCCTGCATTCCCAAAGGCTTTCATAGAAAGCTGGGGAGATGCTCCGCTGGGGCTTCATCGGCGTCGATGACACCCATATGTGAGGACTGACTTCCTGCTTGGTCCTGGAGAAACAGGTAATCCTAGGTGACTGGGGTCAAAAGAAACGAACAACTGTGAGGCTTTACGATGACTCGAGTCCTTTGGAGATAAAAAGCCAATGCTCGCTTGCAGTCAAGAGTGTGCAGAGTTGCTTCCACCTCTAGACACAAACTGTCTAGGAAGGAAAACTGATTTAGATGGAAGGGAGATGCCCACACTTCATGCCAAAGGTGGTGAGTCCGAAGGACTACTTTGTCATGGTGGAAGCAGGTATAGGGAGCATCCGCTACCAAAGCCTGAAGCTCACTAATTTGTCTGGCTAAAATTAGGGCAATTAGGAAGATCACTTTCCAGGAGAGGAATTTGAGTGAGGTTGTGGCTAAAAGGTTCAAAGGGCAGCTTGAGAAGCTGTGCTAGAACAACACTGACATCCCAAGCAACTGGAGGTGGCTTAATGAGAGGTTTGGATAACAGGAGACCTAGCATGAAACACGCTACTAGCGGGTGTGAGGAGATAGGCTGTCCATCGAGTAGATGAGAGGTCACAATGGCATTAAGGTGGACTCTCACCGAATTTGTCTTTAGACCTGTCGAGGACAGGTGGAGGATATACTAATGGAGGGACTCCACTGGAGCAGAAAAAGGATTGAGATCTTTCTGGGAACACCAGACAGAAAATCTACACCACTTAAGTGTATGATCATCTGGTGGAGGGCTTTCTAGAAGCCAAAAGGATCTCAACCTCCTAAGGTCAACCTTGTAAAGCTACGCTCTCAGCAGCCAAACTGTGAAGCAGAGAGACAGCAGATTGGGATGAAGTAGTGAGCCGTCGTCCTGGGAGTGAAGATCTGGTTCGCATCCCAATCGTAGAGGAGTTGTCCGAGTCTGATGGAGTAGCAGCAGAAACCATGGTTGCTGCAGCCAGCGAGGGGCTACGAGAATCATGGAACCCTTTTGGACTGAAGCTTGAGAAGTGTTTTGCATATGAGTATGGGAGGGAATGCTTAAAGCAGACCCTGACCCCAGTGCAGATGGAAGGCATCTACCTGTTGATAGGTGGATGTCGGAGTCCTTGTGCAGAAAAGGAAGCTTAGCATTATGCTGAGTCGCAAACAGATGTCTGGAGTTCCCAAGTCTGGAAGATGTAGGACACTGTATGCCGAGACCATTCGTGGGGAAGAAAAACGTGAGACTCGGTCTTCTGCCAAGACACTGGATTCCCTCCGGAAGTACACCACTTGGAGTTGTATTTGATGAGCAATAGCAAAGGACCAGAGGTGTACTGCCTCCTCATAGAGGGCCCAAGAGTCTGTTCCCCCCCGTTTGTTCACAAAGAACATGGCAAGTTGATTGTCTGCCCTGACTAGGACCTGCTGCCTTCTTAGTATTGTTGGAATACCTGGAGGGCAATGGAGCTAGCCCAAAGTTCCAGGAGACAGATCGGAGTTATGACTCCTGCACTGTCCAGAGCCCTCATGTAGTCAGGTTGCCCAGATGGGCTCCCCAACCCAGTTTGGAGGCATTTCTCATCAAGATGCATTGATGTGGAGGCATCTCTAAGGTGAACCTACGAGCAGGTTTTCTGGAGACCACCAAAACTGAAGGGAACATAAGATATGCCATACTGGGTCAGACCAAAGTCCATCAAGCCCAGTGTCCTGTTTCTAACAGTGGCCAATCTAGGTCACAAGTACTTAGCAGTTTCCCTGACAGACACAGGTTCCACAATGCTTGTATTAGAGCAAGCAGTGGATATTCCAGGTCCCCTTTAATAATGGTTTATGGACCTTTCCTCCAGGAACTTGCCAAGACTTTTTTTAAATCCAACTACACTAACAGCTTTTACTACATCCTCAAGTAATGAATTCCAGAGTTTGAATACATGTTGAGTGAAAAAATATTTTCTCTTATTAGTCTTAAAAAGGTTACTTTGTAGCTTCATTGCATGCCCTCTAGTCTTTCTATATTTTGATGGTGTAAATATCTACGTTTACTTGTTCAATGCCATTCATTAATTTATAGACCTCTATCATATCTCCCCTCAGCCGTCTCTTTTCCAGGTTGAAGAGCCCTAATCCTTTTAGCCTCTCTTCATAGGAGTATCCTTCCATCCCCTTTACCATTTTGGTGGCTCTTCTCTGTACCTTTTCTAATAACGCTATATCCTTTTAAAGATATGGTGACCAGAGATGCACAGAATATTCAAGGTGTGGTCGCACCATGGAGCGAAACAGAGTTATTATATCTTGTTTTATTCTCCATTCCTTTCCTTATGATACCTTGCATTATATTTGCTCTCTTGGCTGCCACTGCTCACTGGGCAGAGGGTTTCAACAGGTTATCCACGATGACGCCTAAATCTTTTTCCTGGGTGGTGGTTCCTAATATGGAACCTTGCATCGTGGAACCATATAGCTTGGGTTGTTCTTTCCTAGGTGCATATCTCTGCACTTGTCCACATTAAATTTCATCTGCCATTTGGAAGCCCAGTCATCCAATTTATCAAGGTCCTCTTGTAATTTCACAATCCTTATGGATTTTAACGACTTTAAATAATTTTGTGTCATCTGCAAATTTGACCACCTTTTGTTATTCCCATTTCCAGATCATTTATGAATATGTTAAAAAGCAGCAGACCCAGAACAGATCCCTGGGGTACTCCCCTATTCACCTTTCTCTACTGGGAAAAATTGGTCATTTAGCCCTACCCTCTGCTTTTTATCTTTTAAACAAGTTCCTCATCCACAGTAGTACACTACCTCCTATCCCATGACTCTAATTTTGCCAAAAGTCTCTGACCTTGTCAAAGGCTTTCTGAAAATCCAGATACACTATAATCAACCAACTCACCTTTATCTACCTGTTTAATCACACCTGCAGCGACTTGGATCCTGTCCCTGATATGGCCCATGGTCTGCTTCCACTGGAAGGCCAGAGTCCACTGGGCTGTCTGCATATATAGTCAGGAATGTAGGACGACATGTAATGTAGAGGTCATGTGCCCAAGGAGCTGCAGCATTTCTTGGGCTGTCAGATGGTCTTAGGAGCATCTGAGACACTAGTTCTGCTAGATGGGTACAACGGAGCTGGGGCAGAAATTCTCTTGATTGTTGAGTATCTAGCAGGGCTCCAATAAACTCTAGTCTGAGTTGGAGAGAGATGGAATTTTGGGACGTTAACGACAAATCCCAAGTGCTGTTGTAGTTATGGTACGATGCAAGGACAGCAGAACCTCTTGTGAGGTGTCTGCCTTTATTAGCCAGTTGTCTAAGTAAGGGAAGACAAACTTCCCCAAAATTCTTAGCTATGTGGCCACGACCACTATGCACTTTGTGAAGACTCTTGGGACAGAGGCGAGTCCGAAAAGAGGGACTCTGTATTGATAATGTTTTCCCTGAGAGGTGAAGCGTAGATACCTCCTGTGCCCTGGATGGATGAGGATGTGTGTACGCTTCTTTCAGATCTATTTATTTATTTATTTAACAGATTTTTTATACCGCCTTTCTTACAATCAAAGCGGTTACAAGACTACATCAGGTTAACATGAAATACAGACATAGAAACATCAGACTACAAAGACAAACCAATGCATCCAATTTTATATCACCTTATCAAAATATCAAAGTGATAAGCAATGGATCCAAAGGTAACAAAGGAAGACTACATCAGGTTAACATGTAATACAGACATACTTTGGCGTGGCCCTTAGGCAGAGGCCCACTAACCGAAAGAACAGCGAGAAAGGCGCCCACCACAGAAGAGCAGAAGATCAAATCCACACGCCAAGGCAACCACAAAGCCCAGCTGGTACCCCGTCGGTACACCTGGCGAACTCAGCTAGAGCTCCCCCAGTGGGTCGAGCTCGCTAACTCGGGATAGCAACCGACAAGGAGATAAGAAGGTAACACAATTCCTATACAACACTCAGAAAGCTGAACCTCTGCATATTGACAAACTTTCCGACTCTGCAACAGTAGACAAGGAGGATCTGTAACTTAGGCAAGTATCTGTAGCACTGTACCGACAAGCTCAGCTCAACTTTGTAGCTAAGAACCCCACCTAATTTCTCTAAAAAGATATTCCTCAGAATCAGCTATACAATGTATCTCATTAAGTATGTACTTATATTATATTGCTACCTAACGTTTGCTTTATCTTTATCTGATGCTCTCTGCAACCAAATCCTGCTCTACTACACGCCTTACATATGGTGCCCAGTATTTCCTTATCCCCCACTCACTATGCCTACACTCATACTGCACGGACATATCAACACTGCCCACAGAAAAGCTACACCCCAACCCACCCTGAGGCCACTCAACATGGCCCGCACCACTAAGACCTCAAAACAAATGAAACCACATAAGGCTAAGAACAAAGAAAAACATAATACATTTCTGCAACCCAACACGCCATCACAAGCCCTATTCTCATGCATTCTAATAAACGCCAGGTCCATAAGGAACAAGACCCACATCATACACATCACCACCGATGAAAAAACTGACCTCCTTTGCATCACGGAAACCTGGCTCACCGACACCGACTCAGCTATAATGAACCAAATAATCAAGCCGGGCTATGAGATATTCAACTGTCCACACACACACAAAAGGGGAGGAGGAGTCCTAATCCTTGCTAAGGCCTCACTCGGTCTGACACACACATCAAAAGACACTACTCAAGGAATCAATATTCTCAAAGTTGAGAACAAGACCCTGTCTATCTGCCTAATATATAGACCTCCAACGGCACACCACGAAACTCTCGCAGACGCACTGGAAACTATCTCAACCACTGCAATTAAGAAGTACCAGATAATTCTGGGAGACCTAAATCTAACATCAGTCCCACCCATGCAGGCAAGCTCCTTCTTAGAAGCCATGGACCAGCTCGGGTATAAGCAATTAATACAAGAGGCGACCCATAACAAAGGGAACACCCTGGACATGGTATTCCTACCCAAGAAGCCGCAGCAAATGGAAGGGAAGCAACCCAAAACTCGAGTAACTCAAGTACCATGGTCCGACCATCACCAAATTGATCTCTCTATATCTATGCACCACGACACACAAGAAGCTGGCTCAACGGCACACCTTCGAAGAAGGTTCCAGAAACTCTAAGAAACACTAATAAACTCTCTGGAGGAGCGCATAACCTCAGACAACACAGACATCGAAGACCTAATACAACAATGGACCTCTGCAATAGAAGCAACCTCGGAGCCAAAATGGAAGTCCTCAACCGGCGCGACTAAAACAAGAAAATCAACCTTGGTACACACCACCGCTGCACAAAATGAAGAAGGAACTAAGAAAATTGGAGAGAAAATGGAGACGAACCAAGAATGATGCACACAAGATGGAATACCTGGCGCTCCTAGCTAAATACAAAAATGAGGTCAACCACGCCAAAAAAGTGCACCACACCAACATACTCAACAAGGCCATTAATAGACCCAGAGAGCTGTTCGAATTAGTCAAGTCGCTCACAAAAACCTCGCAAGATCATGACTGCAATGGCAAAATAGAGGCCCAAGACTTGGCTGATCATTATGCAAACAAACTTAACCCCCCTATCCCGACACTCCATCCTCAGGACTGGAACACATGCCCCAGTCAGCAAAACAGCAAGAACACAAGCTCTAAACTTAAAAAAGAATGGAGTACATTCCAAACAATAGATGATAAACTAATCATAAATATCATCACAAACCTAAATACAACCACCTCACTTTTAGATCCATGTCCAGCCGAATGGATCAAATCTGCTAAACAAGAAATTGCTCATCATATAGCGCACATAGTAAACCAATCTCTGCAACAAGGTATCATGCCAGCACAACTCAAAAGATCCCTCATTAGACCTATATTAAAAAATAACACTCTCAACAAAGAAGACCCAACCTCCTACCGTCCGATATCAAGCATATCCTTCCTTGCAAAGATTATCGAAAAAGTAACCCAACAGCAACTGCAGGACCACCTAGATGAAAAACATTCCTTGATGTTCATCAATATGGTTTCCGACAGCACCATGGAGTAGAAACCCTACTCATAGCGCTTCTAGACAACCTCATCAAGGGCTTGGAAAACAAAAACAAGATGTTCATACTTATATTCATAGATATATCAGCAGCGTTTGACACAGTACATCATGAAACACTCTTGTGCAGACTTGCGTCCATAGGAATAGCAGGAACCCCATTAAAGTGGTTTGAGTCCTACTTAACAAATAGAATGCAGCAGGCACACTTCAACGAACAAGCAAAGCCTTTCCCCCAAACCCAAGGAATACCCCAAGGCTCAGCTATCTCCTCCCTGCTATTCAACGTGTACATTCAGCCAGTATGTATGATATTCCAGAAACACAATATCAGCTACCACATATATGCAGATATTATGATGTATACGCAACTCGATGTAAATTACACTAATTACAACCAATTAGAAGAATGCCTAAACGAAATGCAAACCTGGCTCCAACGAAACAACATATCTATAAACCACAAAAAAACAGAAGTAATGTTCATCTCTGGAAAACAGGTCTTCAATCCTCCTGCAACTATCACCCTGAACAACAACACCAATCACTCTAAAAATGAGATCAAATATCTAGGTGTATTGATTGATGATAACTTAAAAATGGACAAACACCTCCGGATAACCAACCGAGCAATATTTCACAAGCTGAGAGTTCTACAACCACTACGCAGCATCATTGACCACTCGGACTTCAGAACAGTAGCTCAGGCTCTCATCACTCCCCACCTTGACTACTGAAACACCATCTTACAAGGTCTACCGAAGAAAACAAACATCCTACAAATGGCACAAAACGTATCAGCCAGGATTATCATGAACAAGAAGCTGGTGGACCACATCACACCAGTCCTGATTGAGCTCCACTGGCTCCCCATCACTGCACGCATAAAATACAAAGTGCTAGTAACAACATTTAAAATTATTTACAACGTATCCCCTTCTTTCCTCACTAACCTAATCACCACGCAACCCCACAACAGAAGCAGACGGACCACTAACCTTAACACCCTCTGCGTACCAAGTAGCATAAGAGCAGTCAAAGAACTGACGAGCAACAGAGCTTACACGTACTCAGTACCCATGCTCTGGAACAAGCTACCTCACGAGATACGTCTAATCAAAGACCTAAAGGACTTCAGGAAAAAGCTCAAAACCCACCTTTTCCAGACTCATTACGGCATCACCTAGGCTGAATTACCACTTCTCTAAACCCCTCTCGCCTACCTTTCCTCTGAACATTGAATAATGGAATTTCCATCCGAGATATAGAAGACTATATTTATGTAAATATTCAGGCACCTATGTCTCATTAAAAGGCTTGCCTGTGATCTTGTAAAATGTATATATGTATATATCTACCCCCCATGCTCATCTGCAAATTTACTATACTACCCCATTGATCAAATGTATATAACCTGTACCTTATTTTGTTGATGTGTGCTACTCCCTGAAATCAGAATTGTATACTTAAATTGTACTGTACAGCCACCCTTGCTACACAAGTAAACTGCTGCTGATGGCTGGAAGTAGCGGTATACAAATCTATGCCAAATAACTAAATAAAATAAATAAGTGTAGTCGGGTTTAAAAAAGGTTTGGACAAGTTATAATTATTAAAGGGGACCCAGAATATCCACTATTTGCCCCAATACAAGCATTGTGGAACCTGTGTCTTTTAGGGAAACAGCTAGATACTTGTGACCTAGATTGGCCACTGTTGGAAACAGGATTCTGGGCTTGATGGACCTTGGGGCCACTTGGCAATAGTGATCATAGCATGATCGTCTTTGATTTAATTAGTGGAGGAGGGATAGTAAGGAAATCCACAGTACTACCTTTTAACTTTCGAAAGGGAGACTAAAACAGTTAAGAAAAAACTAAAAGGAGCAGTTGCGAAGGTTAAAGACGTACATCAAGCTTGGGTGTTGTTGAAAAATACTATCTTGGAAGCCCAGACCAGCTGTATTCCACGCTTTAAGAAAAGTGGAAGTCCAAAAAACTGCCAGCATGGTTTAAAGGTGAGGTCAGAGAGGCTGATGCCAAAAAAGCATCTTTCAGGAAATGGAAAAAAGAACCAAACGACGAAACCTGGAAACAGCACAAGCACTGGCAAGTCAAATGCAAGGCATTGATAAGGCAGGCAAAGAGAATTTGAGAAGAAGCTTGCTGCGGAAACAAAAACGCGAAATAAAGACCTTTTCAAGTATATTCGTAGCAAAAAACCTGTGAGAGAGTCAGTTGGTCCATTAGATGATAAAGGGGTTAAAGGAGCACTAAGAGGCGACAAGGCGATAGAGGAGAGACTGAATGAATTCTTTGCTTCGGTCTTTACTGAGGAAGATGTAGGGATGTTACCCATGACTGAAGTGGTATTTAAAGGTGCAGAAGAATTGAAGGAAATATCGATACATCGGGAAGATGTCTCACAACTATTAGATAAACTGAAGAGTAGCAAATCACCTGGGCCGGATGGTATACATCCAAGGGTGTTGAAAGAACTGAAATATGAGATTGCAGACCTGCTATCAGTAATCTGTGAACTATCATTAAAATCATCTCTAATACCTGAAGATTGGAGGATCGCCAATGTAACGCAAATTTTTAAAAAGGGTTCCAGGGGTGATCCGGGAAACTACAGACCGGTGAGCCTGATGTCAGTAGCAGGAAAAATGGTAGAAACCATCATAAAGAATAAAATTACTCAGCATGTAGATAGTCACAACCTAATGGGAGACAGCCAACATGGCTTTAGACAAGGAAGATCTTGTCTTACTAATCTGTTATGTTTTTTGAAGGAGTGAATAAACAGGTGGACAAAGGTGAGTCGGTTGATGTTGTGTATCTGGACTTTCAGAAAGCCTTTGACAAGGTCCCTCATCAGAGACTTTTGGCAAAACTAAAAGAGTCATGGGATAGGAGGCAGTGTACTATTGTGGATCAGGAACTGGTTAAAAGATAGAAAGCAGAGGGTAGGGCTAAATGGCCAATTTTCCCAATGGAGAAAGGTGAATAGTGGTGTACCCCAGGGATCTGTGCTGGGTCTGCTGCTTTTTGACATATTCATAAATGACCTGGAAAGTGGAATAACGAGTGAGGTTATCAAATTTGCAGATGACACAAAACTATTTAAAGTTGTTAAAACCCAAAAGGATTGTGAAAAATTGCAAGAGGATCTTGATAAATTGGAAGACTGGGCATCAAAATGGCAGATGAAATTTAATGTGGACAAGTGCAAGGTTATGCACCTAGGGTAGACCCACCCAAACTATGGTTACACGATGCAAGGTTCCACATTAGCAACCACCACCCAGGAAAAAGATGTAGGCGTCATTGTGGATACCATGTTAAAACCCTCGGCCCAGTGTGCAGCGGCAGCCAAGAGAGCAAATAGAATGCTAGGTATGATAAGGAAAGGAATGGAAAATAAAACAAAAGATATTATAATGCCTCTATATCGTTCCATGGTGAGACCGCACCTTGAATATTGTGTGCAATTCTGGTCGCCGTATCTTAAAAAGGATATAGCGATTTTAGAAAAGGTTCAGAGAAGAGCCACCAAAATGGTAAAGGGGATGGAAGGATACTCCTATGAAGAAAAGCTAAAAAGGTTAGGGCTCTTTAAGCTGGAAAAGAGACGGCTGAGGGGAGATATGATAGAAGTCTATAAATTAATGAACGGAGTGGAACGGGTAAACATAAATAGATTGTTTACGTTATCAGAATATAGAAAGACTAGGGGACATGCAATGAAGCTACAGGGTAAACTATTTAAGACTAATAAAAGAAAATATTTTTTCACTCAACGTGTAATCAAACTCTGGAATTTGTTACTGGAGGATGTAGTAAAGGCTGTTAGTGTAGCTGGGTTTAAAAAAGGTTTGGACAAGTTCCTGGAGGAAAGGTCCATAAACCATTATTAAGAAGTGACTGAAGATATCAATGCATGACCCAGTACAAGCATTGTGGAACTTGTGTCTCTTGGGGAAACTGCTAGGTACATATGACCTAGATTGGCCACTGTTGGAAACAGAATACTGGGCTTGATGGACCTTGGTCTGACCCAGTATGGCATCTCTTATGATCTTATGATCTTCTGGGTGTTGTCTCGCAACACCGTAAGATGTTCCCCACATCGTCAAAGTCCTTACTAGCATCTGGACCACATTGAGTGCTTGGCAAGCATGGTACCCCCGTCTAAGAGTGGATAATACCCAGTGGTCTGACGAACCCTGGGGGGGATCCAGGGGCCTGATAGATAGGGACCTTGAGCCACCCCTAAATATTATTTGATTGGCTTCAAACTTTGCACACATTGTTTTCTACATAAATGGAACCAGAATCAGGCCAGGGAACAAAGAAATTCCTACTTTTATTTTTTCCCCTATGGCAGTGGACCACCCTAATTATATAGATATATAGATATATATATATATATACATACACATATATACACACATATACACACATATAGCACAGTTACTTACCTGTAACAGCAGGAATAAGTCTTCACATATGGGTACGTCGGTACCGACGGAGCCTGCGCGGGAAAGCTCCCCAGCGTCCAATCAGAAAGCTTTTGGGAGCAACCCACAGCGCTTGCGTGCTGCCTTCCCACCTTTCCAACTGTCTCTCCTCAGTTAAGTTTTAAAGCTGAGATAAAGAGGAAGAGAGAGGGGAAGGAAGAGAGATAGAGAGAAACAACTCCCAGGGGAGGTGCGTGGGTTGTGAAGACTTATTCCTGCTGTTCCCAGAGATCACCTGTTACAGGTAAGTAACTGTGCTATCTCCAGGAACAAGCAGGAATGAGTCTTCACATATGGGGACTCCCTAGCTTTTGATGCCAGGGAGAGAGCCCAGAAGTTGTGTGTCCCTGGGACAGGGCTGCACTTCCCCACCTGGATCTCTGGCATCCCATGAGGGATGGTGGGTAAGAGTTGATTAAACATGGAACAGGTGTTTGAGAACAGCCTGACCAAACACGGCATCCCGGCGGGAGTCCTTGTCTAAGCAGTAATGGGCTGTGAAGGTATGAACTGAGGCCCAAGTGGCTGCTCGACAGATGTCATTGATAGACACAGAGTTCAGATGAGCCATTGAGGCTGCCATGGCTCTCACATTGTGAGCTGTGACATGGCCCTCCAGAGAAAGCACAGTTACTTACCTGTAACAGGTGATCTCTGGAAACAGCAGGAATAAGTCTTCACATATGGGTACGTCGGTACCGACGGAGTCTGCGCGGGAATGCTTCCCAGCGTCCAATCAAGAGCTTTTGGAAGCATCCCAGCACGCCTGCGTGCTGCCTTCCCGCCTTTCCCAACTGCCTCTCCTCAGTTAAGTTTTAAAGCTGAGACAAAGAGAGAGAGAGAGAGGAAAGGAAAGATAGATAGAAATACAACTCCTGGGGAGGTGGGAGGGTTGTGAAGACTTATTCCTGCTGTTCCCAGAGATCACCTGTTATAGGTAAGTAACTGTGCTATCTCCAGGAACAAGCAGGAATGAGTCTTCACGTATGGGGACTCCCAAGCTGAGATGCCTGGAGTCCCAGCATGTCATAGGCTGGACATGCTATCTCCCAGAACACCAGGCATCCTGAGGATGGAGGGTAGGAGTTGAAGAAAGAAGGATGCTGTGGAACAGCTAAGCTAGCATAGGACTGCAGAGATGGAGTCCATGTGTGGATGATGATGGTCATCAATAATATTGCAAAGGATATTGCAATATGGACCTCCCCTGACAGGATTTCACAGAAGTATGGAGGTTCATGGATCTACTGGGAAACCTAGTAGAGGAACCTTGAAGAGGACCTCACTGTAAGTGGAGGTAATAATCCTGTAGGAAAACTAGTGGAGGTCAGAATCTTGAAAGGTAACAGGTAACCCCAGTAGGGAAACTGGGGTAGTCCAAAAACGGTGGGCCTTCAACGGAAGGCTTTATGAGAAAAACCCTAGCTCTTTTGGAGGCAGAGTGAGTCACTCTTAGGAGTAAAAAGAGAAGGCTAACCGATTTGGACAAACAGGCACAGTCCTTGTGGGGAGAAAGGGTGTGGGAACTCCTTGTATCCCAAAAAGAGAGGACAAATGCCTGAGGCGGTAAGCCTGTGATTAACTGAAGATCCACAATGTCTTTCCTAACTGGGGTAAGCTAGGAGAGATATTGGGCACGGAGAGCTTCAGAGGTATCACAGGAGTGGTTGTGTGTGTAGAACCCCAAACCTGCTAGATAGCATGGGTATGGGTAAAGTCCCTCTGTCAGAATCATATAGCTATATGAGGATAGACAGTGAGATAGATAAGTATGTGGATACATATCTATCTATAATAAAATATCTCGATAGACAGACATATAAGAATATATCTATAGTGAGATATGGCAGGGCATAAAATACACACCAAAAAATAAATATGGATATGTAGGCCTACATATGGGTGTCTGCAATTAAACTGACAGAGATATGCCTACAGCACAGTGATCACAGAGGATATGTGGAGAGGAAAGATTCATCTAACAAGGAGGTGGAACCTACTTGAGAAGACATATAGAGAATCTATTCCTCCTGGTCATGATCTGCAAGAATGCTAGTTAGTGAAAAATAACCAGGACTGTTACGTGAAAAACAAAGGACAATGTCAATGTGCAGCCAGCAAGTCCCGAGTCTTCCAGGACTCTAGCATGTTAAGTAGACAGAAGACGCCTAGAGATGAGATACCATGTTGACCTGCTTAAGGACAAAGGTATCGTGTGTTCTTACCATGAGGACGAGCATATCCCCGATTGGGAATACTATGGACCAAAGCAGGGAACTGGCAACTCCTTGAGCTTTCACGTAAGAGAAGGCCTATGTCCTTTATATCAAAAAAGGAGAAAGTAAAAGAAGGGAGAACCTTCTAGTCATGGGAGACATGACTGAAAAAGCCTTTTCTAACCAGCTAGGATAGCTGTTGGAGAAAAAAAAAAACCATGCTCTCTAGCAAGGGCCCATAGTGGAAAGCTTCTCTGTAGATTGCAGAGAGCATGATGCAGGAGAATGACGAGATAGAACTGGCTGTTAGAGAGCCAGTATCTTTGCCAACCATGCTGCCAAACTCAGGAAAATTAAGATGGCAGACTAGAAGACAAACTAGAAAGCTTGTAGTGAGATGATCTCCAAGAGAGATGAAGCACTGACTTGGAGCCACTACTAAGACTAGACAGAATGTTAGTGGAGGACAATCTGGTTGTTTGTGGACAACAACCAGTGGTCCAAACATTAAAGCTCCTGCATAGGCAGCTGTTAGCAAGACAGCAGAAAGAATCTTACTGTTCAAAAACAGAAAGGACAGAACAGGAGTAGAAAACTCTGGACATGTCTGATAAGCTGCCCCAAAGCAAGATTGAGCAGAGGAGGTAACTCCATACTGGAAAGTGAGAAAAGTAGAGACGCTGAAGAAAAAGCCTCCCAGTAAGTAATTCCCTCTTACAGGGGAAAAACTTGGTAAGAGGGTGGAGAGAATGGAGCTGAAGAAGACTTACGAAGTAGGAAGTCTATAGAAAGGAAAGATACATGCTGGCACAGGAACTATCATTTGATAGTGGTTAGACCTCTTTCCCTAGCAGGAAAAAGAGGAGAAACCTGTGACCTATAGGCATGAATATCCTGACAGCTCATAGAAATATAGAAAAAATGGATATCTTTTAGAAAGCGATCCATGTGTAGGGGTTAGAATGAAGCGGTGGATTTCCTCCATTGAGAAGAAGCAACTGTAGATGCTAACCCCAAGAGTCACAAGCATCTGATGATGATTGATCAGAAACCCTGCAGATGCTGTGTTTGCTGAGCCTGATGAGAGGTTGGATTCTTCAGACCAGGACGATGCCTCCCCTGTTGGGGAAGATTTGTATGATGGGCAAGTGATGAATAAAACCTTCTTCTCCTGTGGGAAGAAAGTTTGGTAGGACATTTCCTACCTACTGGGACAGAAGAAGGTGTAGAACAAACCTTAGGAACAGGTAAATCAGTGGATAACTGAGTAACCTGACGTAAAGACTCCTTGTTAAAAAGGTTTTCTCCAGTGCAAAGAGTATGTCCCAGACGTTGTTGTGCCCATTTGTCCAAGTCTGAAGATTGGAGCCAGGCTCTACGTCGTGCCCCTATAGCAATAGCAGATGTTCTGCTAACAGACTCAAAAGAGTCTAGGGAAGTACAAGAAAGAAAACAAGAAATATTCTGGATATGCTTAAGCAGTGAAGAATAGTCTTTCCTCCTAGAATCTGGAAGGAAGAGTCAAAAGATGTAACTGCTTTCTGACCTCCTCAAGAGAAAGATTCATATAAAAAATATATGAGAGAATTCTTGCAGAAAGCATAGATGTCTGGTAGGTTTGACGTCCAAAGGCATCTAGTGTCTTAGACTCACGACCTGGCGGATAAGAAGAGTGCTTTTTCTTATTCTTTACCCGCCTCATTACTGATTCCACTACTATGGAATGAGGAAGTTGAGTCTTTTGAAACCCTGGAGAGGGGGGCACCTGATATAAAAGATCAGTTGCCCTGGGAGGTGGGGGTACCCTTAAAGGTGTTTCCCACATTCCTAGAAGGAGATCCTGCAAGGAATGATGCAAAGGAAGCATTATGTTGTCCTTTGCTTTGGCAGAAACAGAGCCTTGTGCAGGATCATGTCCTGGAATAGGAATGGCAAGAGATCTTGCTATATCCAGGAGGAAACTCTGAAAAGAGGGATCCCAAACAGGAATCTCCCCTGGACAGGGTAGATCTAAAGAACTAGCCTGAGCATCCACAGAGTTATCCAAATATATAGGAATAGAAGATCCTGCAGAGTGCAGTGTGGAATGCTTAAAAGATGGCTGCTGGTACTGGCTGTCAGGAGCAGCCCCCATCCTTACCACATCGTCCATGCCAGGTATCGACTCCAAGCTTGGTATAGAATGGAGTGATCCTGTTGAAAAAAAAGCATGGCAGGAATTGGTGACGATGCTACTGTGGGTACCGGTACCGATGTCGGAGTCAAACCCGACAAAGACATCGGAGCAGTCATCGGTGACAGTTCAATCAGTACCGAAGTAACCGAAAACCTCCGGCCGCTATCCTCAGTACCAAAGCACCGGTATCGATCGGTGTCGGTACCAAAATCTATTGGTACCCAGTCTTCTAGACTAGAGATCGATTCCAAACTCGGCATCGAGGGCAAAGAGCCTGATAAGCGAAGCATGGAAGGCACCGATCGTGAAGGTAATGAGGACATCGGTACCAACTTCGGTACCGAGTCTGATACCAGTGAAGGAAGGGCAACCAGTGGCAACTCAATCGGCGTCGGGGGAACCGAGAGTTGCGGATCCGAATCATCGGAACCGAGCCTTCGGTACCATCGAGAGCCGGTACCAAGGCGAGTCGGTACCCAGTCCTCCAGACTGGACTTCGATTCCAGACTCGGCATCGAAGTAAGCGAGGCTACCGATGCACATCTGGAGGGTACCGACGTCGGTTGGAGTATCGGTGCCGGTACCGATACTGGAAAGTCGGTCTGGAACGTATCCACCAGTCCCGTAGGTACCGAGGACGCCATACGACGATCCCTGGTGAGGAGTGTTTCGTCCAACACCAGTGCCGATGCCGGGGTATCGGTACCGCTCAAAGCGGATGCCACCACCAGGCATGGCTCAGGTATGTTCCGTGAGGGGTGAGCCCCAGGAACAACCTGAAACCCCACAAAGGCTTTGGAGGCCGAAGACTCCCGCCGGGGTTTTGAAGCCAATGGGCCCTCGAGGGCAAGGCTGGAGCCGTCTACATGCTGTGCATGAGACCTACCACTCAAGGGTTGGCTTGTCTTAACAGACTGTTTGTGGGTTACCTTATCCTGTGTAGAAGAAGAAATGGTCGGTGCCCTGAAGTTGAAGGGAACCTCATATCGAGGGAAACTCGATGTTGAAAACCTCTTCTCACAATACTGTTGCCCGAGGGCTCTGGAGGAAAAAGGTCAGGACCCAAACAGGTTAGACACCAATTTTGGGAGTCTAAAAATAAAGTTATACCACCACAGTTTGAACATTTCTTGGAGAAAGTGGCTGGCGGTTCCATGAAGGACATGGAGAGGCCTAGAAGGCCTGAAAAATTGTAAGACACTCAGAAGAAAAAATATTCCCTTAAAAGGAAAAAATTTTACAAGGGAAGAAAAAAGAAACACCAGCGGTACCGGTGGCATCGCGGAAGACAGCCGCAACCACAAGAAAACTACAGAATTAAAAGAAAAATTTTCTGCGGTGACAGGAGAACGCCCTGCCAGCTCCGCGGAAAAACGAAAACTGAGGAGAGGCAGTTGGGAAAAGCAGGAAGGCAGCATGCAGGCGTGGTGGGATGCTTCCAAAAGCTTTTTGATTGGATGCTGGGAAGCGTTCCCGCGCAGACTCCGTCGGTACCGACATACCCATATGTGAAGACTCATTCCTGCTTGTTCCTGGAGATCTGCCACTAAATCCAAGTCAGCCACTCCCACCAAATCTTCAACATCAAGGATCTTATTTCCCATGCTACGGGCATTTATAAACACTGCTTTCCATAAAGGTATTTAATGTATCACCTACCTGGGGGCTTTCATTTACCTGGGTGCTTTCTTCACCCATCCCCAACGAATCTAGTTTAAAGCCCTCTTCAGTAGATTAGCCAGTCTACTACCGAAGATGCGTTGACCTTTCTTGGACAGATGGATGCCATCTCTGCTCTGCAACCCTTGGAACAGCATCCCATGGTCTAAGAAACCAAAACACTCTCGATGACACCATCCACGCAGTCATGCATTCATCTCCAGGATGCGAGCCTCTCTGCCTTGGCCTTTACCCTCAACAGGGAGGATTGAAGAGAACACCACCCGTGCACCTAACTGCTTCACCCTCTGTCCCAGAGCCATGAAGTCACTTTTGATACATTCTGAGGTATACCTGGCAGTATCATTTGTTCCAACATGGATTAGCAACATTGGGTAATAGTCAGTGGGCTTGATGAGTCTCGGCAAACTCTCCGTAACATCTTGGATTTTGGCATCAGGCAGACACCACACCTCTCTGGCCATCAAGTCTGGTCGGCAGATGGACGCCTCAGTACCCCTCAGAAGAGAGTTTTCCAACCACCACTACCCTTCGTTTCCTTCTGGTCACTTATTCTGCAACTTTGGGGTACTTGAGCTCTGGTTCTTCCCTTTCCAGGGATGCTTTCACCTCCTCCACTTCCAGGGCTGCATAATGGATCTTCAATTCAAGGGCTGGAGAAGTTGGATTGATGATTTCACAGGCCCTGGTGACTTGTGTCCATCCATCGACATTCTGTTGGCACCCATCTTCTCATGTGCTGGAGAGCCTGGTTGCTGCAAGAAGTATCTCATCAATGTACTTCTCACTGTCTTGAATGCTCCTCAGCCTCGCCACCTCCTCTCTGAGTTCCCCCACTTGTTTCCTCAGAGCTTCAGCATGCAGGCACCCTGCACATGGAACCGGTCCTTCAACTGGCATTAGGACCTCTGTCTGGACCGAGGCAGAAGCTATAACGGGGGCAACAGCTTTAGTGATACGATTTTTCCCAGCCATTTTTCTGTTCGTGGAGCTTAGGTAGCTGTTAAAGCAAAAGAGAGAGATCTACCAAGTAGTACCAGCCAGTTTCCCAGATGTCCCTTCAGAGAAAAAGCAGTTAAATCTCTTTAATTATATTCAAAATGTGCTGGTCCAATTCTCTGTGATTTGTTAAATGGGGAGGTGCCCTATAAAGCAAGACTGCTCACTAGGGGTGGGTGGGAGTCGGGGTGGGTAGGGAGGGAACTAACACCTGATTAGGTGTTAGCAGTTTCCAAACCTGAGGAAGTTACTAGAGTTCAGCAACCTACTGTGCTCAAGGAAAGTTCCACTAAAGCACCAAAAAGCAGGACTATATCCTTAAACAAAAAACACCACCACCACCACCCACCCCCCACCCCCACACATACACCCTTTTTTTTTAAGCACACAAAGGGAACTAAAAAGGGCACACTGATACCTTTTCAGCAGTAGTGTTCCTAATTACCTGCTAACATGCGCGAAAACGCGCCAAAAGACAAAGTCTAAACCCTTAGGTCTCTACTCTTCCCTGGCGCCCCTCAGCAAACCTCTTGACGCTGTGGATGGCAGCCACATGGTCAGCTTACCTCAACCCACAGGCTGCCGCCGCACTCAAGCACTGCCAGACTTTCCTGCTCTAAAACTGAGCAGAGCTTCAACAGGCGCCTCCGTGCTCAAGCCGCTATCCCACTCCCATGCTCAGCAGCCTTCAAGAGCTTCAGCAGTTAGGCAGAACGGCGTGAGATGACTGCCCCACAGGTGCTGTATCCTCCGGTCAGTGGCTCCTCATCCGCCCAAGGGAGTGGGAGCCGCTCTAGTATCCAAGGCCTTGTATGGCACTCTCCTCCTAAGCCGCCTCCTGAATGGCTCCATCGGCATGGGGGAGGGGGGGAGTTCTTCAGCAACCCCCACACCGAAATACAGCCCCAGAAGAACTAAGAGCAGGAAACGAAAGGGACTAAAATAAAACCAAATTGAAGGAGAAATGCCAAACAAAACAAGGACCCTGCACTCTCCTTAACCATCTCTACCACAAAGCCTAACATTCTGGCTTACTGATCCCCTCAGCTGCTTGGAGACAGCATACTGGAGCTGCAGCAGTATATATACCCTAGGGTCATCAAGAAGATGAGGTGCTCAGTCTCAGAGCTGCTGGAAAGGGAGCACAACCCAGAGGTGAGGGACTGGAGGGATGATTAGGAACAAGCTTTGGCTGGATGCTTCAGGTCACTGAAATGCTGAAATGTGATCTATCCCGGTTTCAGCTTTCTTGCAAATGGCAGCAGTTTTTCCTCAAAGACTATAATTTTTTCTCCGCTGCCTCGTCTATCTTGACAGTCCCTGCCAATGAGAAATATTCCCAAAACATACTCCTGCCACCTCAGGAGGAATGATGATTTTTTTTTTAACATGCTGAGCTGGTTTGCAAATGTAGTGCTTTACATTCAGGCTAAAGAGTTATTTTAGTTCTGTTCAACCACAAACCATTTTGTCACATTCTGTCTTGAGCATTCCTTTGCATATTTCAAACGGAATTCAAGATTTACTTGCTTCCTTCTTGACACCCTACCATATAAGCCAGATTTGTTAAGTGCCTAGGATACAGCTGTCATTTGCACATTGATTAGTCTTGACCATGGAAGCCTGTAGCCCTTTCAAAATTACTAAGGGCTTCTTGATTGCCTCCCTAATCAGTCTTAATCTGTTATCCAGGGTGGAGTTACAGCATGTTCTAGGTTGGGTTTTGATGATTCAATATACCTTAATAATCATCCTGACCATATTCCATGAGACATTCAAGAACTGCAATTCTTATGCCCATTCCTGATACATGCTTGTCAAATTTTTGTCCTGGAGTTCTTCTGGCAGCTACTTGGTACCCATGCTTGGGTCTTTGCTTTGGAATGCACTATCCAGCAGAGGGAACCAACAGGAACTGCTGAATTTATCCTAATAGTTAAACACAAGTGAGGCCATTTCACCTGGGTGGGTCTTTTGGAAGTTACACCAGAGGCTTAAAGCATTTACGACTGCTACAGAAGTACAAGGGGTGAAAGTTTTTTCAGATGATTCCGAATGCTTTACCAAACGATTCCATTTTTGTTTTCTTACTTCATATTCTATTAATTTCCAGAATATATAGTTTTCATATGGCTGTTGTGGGACAAGACCTATGGATATACAGGACAAACACTGTTGTACTTCCAGACTTTAAAGCAACAAAATCTGCAGGAGTTTGGAAGTGTTTGTAGAGTTTATATAGCCACTATATGTTTAAAAAACAAAACAAAACACAAAACACAGGTATCAAGAGATTCCACATAAAAAATTCCTGCTGTTCCCGGAGATCACCTGTTACAGGCGAGTGAGTACGCTATCTCCAGGAACAAGCAGGAATGTAGTCTTCAAATATGGGGACTCCCTAGCTGAAGATGCCAGGGAGATAGCCCCAGGAAGCTGCCACCTATAGTAAGGTGGGCCATGTTTCCTCCCATGTAGCTGCTGTTATTGTATCGATCCATCTCATTGCTGGCCTTCCTCTTTTGTGTTGACCTTCCATCTTGCCAAGCATAATGTCTTTCTTTAATGATCTCTCTCTTCACATGTGTCGTCAAAAGTATGAAAGTCGAAGTCACAATATGTCACCAAAAAAGCAAACGTCCTACAGAATCTCAGTGACAGAAGAGCTGCAGCCATGGGATAAGGAAAGACTGACTGCACAGAAACCGGCAAAGCAGCCCAGAAGAAGAGAGCACCCTCCACAGATGGGATATAAGCATTAACAGGTGATCTCAAGGGCAAGAGAAGGTCAGAGAGAAGAATGACACAGTAAATTGCCTTTCCTGCTCTGAGTGGATTCAAAATGTTTACTGGGAGAAGGGCAGCAACCTATTACTTTCCATCGCATCCCAAGGTAAAGGGCTGAAGAATCTGACGGTTCAGGAAGGTGTCCTCTCAGATCTTTTGCCATCTCATACTGCAAAAGACAATGGCGCTGACACTTCTAACTAATCAGCATCCTGGGGGGGGGGGGAATCAGCAACTCTGAGATTTATCCAAGTCTAATGGGCAGATGTTTTGGAAGAAAGATGGGAGAGGAGATATGAAAGATGTTTAAATACCTCCATGGCATAAATGCAGGGGGAGGGGGGAGGGGAGCAAGCTCTGCAATGAGGGGACATAGGATGAGAGTGAAAGGGGACAGACTCAGGAGTAATTTGCACAAATATTTCTTTACAGAAAGAGTGGTAGATGCGTGGAATAGTCTGCCAGTGGAGGCAGTACAACCGAGGGCTGTATCTGAATTCAAGAAAGCATAGGAGAAACAGAGGATCTCTAAAGGAAAAAGGGACTGTAGAGCTTATAGATGCTATGGAAGGGCCCACTGGACACGGTGTATGGTGTTTATCTGCTGTCATGTTTTTATGGTATTTAGTTCTATTGTTTTTCTATTGTACCGAAGCTCAGGTGGCTGCTTGACAAATGTCATCAATAGACACAGAGTGAAGGTTAGTCATAGACACTGCCATGGATCTCACGTTATGAGCTGTGACATGGCCTTGAAGAGGAAGACTCTTACCCTCATAAGCAAAGGATATGCATTGTGCAATCCATTTGGATAGAGTTCTCTTGGAGACTGGAAGTCCCAAATGACTAAAACAAAAGCAATAAAAAGTTGAGAAGACTTTCTATGTTGCTGTGTTCTTTATAGGTAAATAGTCAGTCAAAGCTCTTTTACAATCCAAAGTATGAAGGTTTCTTTCTGCATTAGAAGCATGAGGCCTCGGAAAGAATACAGGAAGATAAATTGATTGATTTAAATGAAAAGGTGAAACCACCTTTGGCATAAAGTGTGGATGAGTTCTGAGTACAACCTTATCATGGTGAAACCTAGTATAAGGAGGATCAGCCACTAAAGCTTGCAATTCACTAACGCGACGTGCAGAGATGATTGCAATCAGGAAGATGACCTTCCAGGACAAAAGCTTTAGGGTTGTAGTGGCTAAAGGATCAAAAGGCGGTTTTCATGAGCTGCCCGAGAACTAGGTTTAAATCCCATGCCACCAGTGGTGGCCTGATGGGAGGCTTTGTTAATAGAAGACCTCTCATAAATCTTGATATGAGTGGATGAGAGGAAATTGGTTGTCCATTTAGAGGCTTATAGGAAGCTGCAATTGCACTAAGATGGACTCTTACTGAATTGGTCTTTAGACCACAATATGATAAATGAAGTAGATACAGTCAAACCTCGGTTTTCGTATGCCCTAGTTTTTGTACAATTCGGTTTCTGTTGACTTTTTTCGTCAAGATTTTATTCCAGTTTTCGTACATTGTCTCGGTTTTTGTACAGTTGAAAAATGGAGCACCATCTTGTGGCCAGAAGTGGGATTTTCTTTATTTTGATTCTCTTGCTGATTGACTGTCTTCCATATGCCAACAAGAGTCTTCAATAAAGGTAAAAGTGATGTTAAAATGATAAATTACACTTACCTGGTAATTGCAGTTCCTTGAGTGACGACAGTTCAGTCCGCTACCTCTGCGTTGTCAACCTCCTCTTGCAGCTTGGAGACCTGGTATGTCAGAATCATGACATCACTGGATATAGCCTGCTGATCTCTCTCCTCAGCCCCCAGTGTGAACTATTAACAAAGCAGACTCAAAAGGAGCAACAAATAAGTAGCTAGAATACACCTTGCAACCTAACCTAAACTAACACTAAAACTATGTAAACCTGCAGACAAGGCTTTCTTATGTCCTTCACTGCCACACCCAGAATCAACTAGAAAACACAGCGAACATAAACAGATCGAGGATCGACCTACCTGTAGTGGTTTTCCTCGTGCCAGAAATCTCTACCCCTCCTGAAAGAACTCCGGGCAGGATTGAGGACTGAACTGTCATCACTCAAGGAACTACAATTACCAGGTAAGTGTAATTACACAGGTACACTAAAAAATTTTTTTTTTAAACTGCCTCTAATGTTTCGATTGATTTTTACGTTTTTTGGTGCGCTGAATCCAAATCTGGTAACCAATTTGCTCCATCACGTACAGATTTTTTGCTACATTGGTTTAGCAGTTTGAGGTGAACGTTTCAGATTGAGTGCGATCGAGATAAAAGTTCCTTGGATGAATTCTTTATACTAATTGTTTAGTAGTTATTCAAATAAGAATAAAGAAAATTGTAACAAGGCAGCACATAAGAATAGAGTAATGTCAACAAAACACACTGTGATGGTAGCAAAATTGTCTGCACTTAAAACAGCCACATACATGTGCACAAACATTGAGCATATAAGAGCGAGGTTAGACACAAAGCAAAGCAAAGAAATGTGCAAAAAATGTTGTACAGGTATGTATGTAAGAATAGAAAACGCAAACCGCACCATTGCAATACATGAAGACAAACACCCGATGGTGTGAAAATAAAATTCTAATAAATGAGATCCGACACTGTGGTAATAACTAGCAAATTTTTATTTCAAAGTTTAGTAAAAACACGATATTTGTCAACACAGTTTAGATTTTAAAGTCATTCTTGGGTCAATCAATCAATCTCCTGGTGGGCCTGTTTCTTCTTCCCCCGAATGCTTCTCTTGGTGCGCTGCTTGGCGTATTTTTCATCTGGGGTTTCCCGCAGCAGCAACCAGCAGAAATCAGCCATCATAGTGGTGTTCCATCTTCCTGCGTCCTTGATGTCCTGGTGAAACCTTTCACCTTGTTCTTCACTGTACGCCCCCAAGTTTTCGGGAAAGTAGTTCACATGGGAGTGCAAGAAATGGACTTTCAGGCTCATGTTACAGCCTTGTTCTTTGAAGGCATTGAGCATCCTGGCAACAATATCCTTATAGTTCTCATCCCGCCTGTTCCCCAAGAATTTGAGAACAACATCCTTGAAGGAATCCCAGGCTTCTTTTTCCTTCTCAGACATCGTTTCAGCGAATGCTCCATCTGAAATGAGTTTCCTTATATCAGGGCCAACAAACACTCCTTCCTTTAGCTTTGCTTCAGAAAGTCGGGGGAACTTTGAGCAAAGGTACCGAAAGCACTCACCATCTTTTGGAAGGGACTTGATGAATTGCTTAATGAGACCCAACTTAATGTGGAGAGGTGGTAATAGAATTTTATCACGAGGTACCAAGCTCTCATGAAGAACATTTTTCTCACCGGGTCTCAAATACTCCCGAATTGGCCAGTCTTTTTTCCCCCCAGTGTAGGTCGTGGGCCCGGCTATCCCACAAGCAAAGGAAGCAGGGATATTTGGTGAAACCGGATTGCTGCCCTAATAGCATGGATAGAATTTTAAAGTCTCCACAAATCATCCACTTATGCTCATCATAACGAATCTTCTGAAGAATCAGGGCCAAATTCTCATATTTTTCTTGGAGAATAACAGAGTGAGCAATAGGAACTGAAGCGAATGTGTTGCCATTATGAAGAACACCTTTTATGCTGTCTTTTGACGAATCAATGAACAGCCGCCATTCAGCAGGATCATACTTGAGTTTAAACTTTTCCATCACTCCGTATATATCGTTGCAAAATACCAAATCTTCCTCTTTGCTGAAATTCTTCAAAAATTGTGTCTCACGGTTGCGGTACCAATAAAAAGTTGTTCCTGGTGACAATAGATTTTTCTGTTTAAGCCGAGAACCTAGCAGTTGGGCAGCATCTTTTGGGAGTCCTAAATCCCGGACTAAATCATTCAATTCAGCTTGAGAGAAAAGTTCAGGTTTCGGATCTGGTTCAGTTTCAAACTCGGAAGTACTGGACTCATCGGGAAAAGCCATCTGATGAGTCTCATCATGATCAGAACCGTCCACACAAATATGATCCAAAGATTTTGGTGGTTCAGGCACAGGTACTTCGTTGCTATGAGGCATAGGCCTAATTGCTGAGGGAAGGTTGGGGTAACTTATTACGTTCTTATTTTTTAAGTTGTATCCCTTCACAATGCAAGAGCAAAAATAGCAGTCACTGCTGTGGTCTCTTTGTTCACGCCACATCATAGGTATTCCGAAACGAAATGCTTGTTTTTTACCTTTCATCCATAAGCGTAGATCTTCCTTACATGTCTTGCACACTTTGTGAGGAGCCCACGGTTTGTCTTGAACGCCTAACTTCAAACCGAAATAGGCAAAATATACTTTTTTAATAAATGCAGAAATGTTCCTCTGCCGCTCTTTCACGGTATATTCCCCACAAATAAAACAAAAACAGTCCGGAGAGTTGACGCAACCTCTGGCTCTGTGAGCCATCACAAATACACAGCACTGCAAACTACAACTGTAGTGAACCACTTCGGAATAAAGCTGGATTACGACTGAGCAAACAAAAGGTAATAATGAACTTGCAAGAAACTGAAATTTGACAGGAACGTTCATGTCGCAACCACCGTGTTTGAGCGAGCGAACGAGGCGAGGCGAACAGGAAAGAACATGCGCCAGCGCGAGTACTGGATTTAGCCCCCCGCCTCCCAATTGTCCTGTTAATGTATAAAATGAATACCAAACACTCTAAAATATCATGAGGGAGTGTTTCTAGTTAGTTAACCATTACAACCTCTATTTTGGGCCAAGAAAATAAACTGCAGTCGGCTAAAAAGAAATTATGTGAACATTCCTTATATGGGTAAGAAATCTAACTTTGCAAGAAAACGTGACGTGATGCAACATTTTGGCTATTTTTCCTGGATTCAGCACCCCAAAATCTATAGGAATCAGTTGCAAAACTGGAGGCAGTTTTTTGGTAGTGTACCTGTGTTATTTCCTTATTGTTCCTCCAGTTCAGTCCTCTACCTCTGGGATGTGCCAAAGCAGTAACTATTGGGAGGGACCCTTCCAGCCGGCACGCAAAACTGCCGAACCGAAACAGGCATCATTAGTCGCTGCGACGTCAAGACGGTAATGCTTACTAAACGTATGCAGAGACGACCATGTCGCCGCCCTACATATCTCACCTGGAGAGACCAAACCGTGCTCCGCCCAAGACGACGCTTGCGCCCTGGTGGAATGAGCTCGCAAACCTTCGGGCACGGATCGGCATTGAAGTATATAGGTGGAAGCAATCGCCTCCTGAATCCAGCTGGCAATGGAAGCCTTTGATGCCGCCTCTCCCTTGCGCATACCTCCAAACACAAACAGCCGGTCCGACTTGCAAAAAAAAACTTTGTGACCTTCAGATACTGTCGCAATACCCGCTTAACATCCAAACGACGCAAACTGCGGTCCAAGGCGCTCCCTTCTAATGACCCTAGAACTGGCAAGCACACGGACTGATTCAAGTGAAAAAAGGGAGACACCACCTTAGGCAAGAACAAAGGCACTGGACGCAGAACGACCTTTTCCCTTGAAAAGGACAAAAAACGGTTCCCTGGAAGACAACGCTTGCAACTCCGAGATGCGCCTAGCTGAGCAGATCGCCACCAGAAATACGGTTTTTAACGTTAATTCCTTCACCGACGCCTGATGCAACGGCTCAAAAGACGGTTTGGACAGTGTTGTCAAAACCAGATTAAGATCCCAAGGCAACAGTCACTCTACGCAACAGCCACAACCTAACAACCGCCTTAAGAAAAACGCACCACATCAGCATGAGCTCCGAGAGCAACTCCCTGAACCTTGCCTCGATAACAGAAAAGAGCCGCCAATTGAACACGTAAAGAACTAGCTGCTAGACCTCTCAAAGCCTTCTTGCAGAAAGCTTAAAATAGAAGGAATGGAGACAGTAACGCCCGAATCTGACGCCTCGAGCACCAATCCTCAAAAATATGCCAGACCCGCACATACGCCAAGGATGTGGACTGCTTCCGTGCCCTAAGCAGCGAAGCAACGACCGACGCTGAATAGCCTTTCTTTCTCAGCCTGGCCCTTTCAATGGCCATACCATAAGCGAGAATCAATCCACCAGGGGCATGAAGAGAGGCCCTTGCAGCAACAGGTCTGCCCTTGCCGGCAGCCGCCAGGGTTGTCCGTCGAGGAGTCGCACGAGATCTGCGTACCACGGGCATCTCGGCCAGTCGGGTGCCACTAGAAGCACCCTTCCCAGGTGAGCCTCGATTCGTTGAATCACTCGGCCTATCAACGCCCACGGTGGAAAGACATACAGGAGACCCGAGGTCAGCCACCGCTGTAACAGCGCGTCTATGCCCTCTGACATTCTCTCTCGTCTCCTGCTGAAAAACCGGCTGACCTTCGCCGACTGAAAGGTTGCCATTAAATCCATTATTGGCGTCTCCCAACGAACTAGTATCTGCGCAAAGACTTCGGGGTGCAATTCTCACTCTCCTACATCTACCCGAACTCTGCTGAGGAAGTCTGCCATCATTGTCCTTTCCTGCAATGTGCACCGCCGAAATTGCCATCAACCGATTCTCCACCCAAGCGAACAGCATATCCGCCTTCTCTTCCATTGCTGCACTCCCCGTGCCGCCCTGATTGATGTAGGCGACCGTCGCCGAGTTGTCGGACAGATCATGAACTGGGTGACCTGGCACCAAGTCCGCAAATGCCTGAAGCGCTCGGGCAACTGCTCGAAGTTCCAAACGATTTATCAACCAAGAAGTCTCCAACGGGGACCAAAACCCCTGCGAGAACCTGCTCCCGCAATGGGCTCCCCAACCCGCGAGGCTGGCGTCCGTCAACAACCGAAGCCACTCCAGCGGCATTCCAGCCAACAACAAAGATGGGAGCAGCCACCACTGAAGAGATTGCCTTACCTTGTTTGGACACGGAAGACGTATGCTCAAAGGATCCGCCTGATGCGACCAGCGGTGAAGCAGAGCCCTTTGTAAAGGCCGCATATGCACTTTGGCCCAAGGCACCGCCTCCAGAGTTGCCGCCATTGTTCCCAGCACACGAAGATAAGTCCATGCCGCAGGACCTGGAGTGGCTCTGAACTTGCGCACCAGATTGCGAAGCACCTGCACTCTTGTGCGGCAAAAACATCTGTCCTTTGTGAGTGTCGAACCGAACTCCCAGATACTCGAGGACCTGAGGGGGTTCCAGACAGCTTTTGGTCAGATTGACTACCCAACCGAGACTCTGCAAGAACTCCACCACTCTGTCACCTGTATGCTCTCGGCCTCAGATTTTGCCCGAATCAACCAATCGTCGAGGTACGGGTGCACCAGAATTCTTTCCTTGTGCAACGCCGCCGCCACTACCACCATAATTTTGGTGAAAGTTTGCGGCGCCATTGCTAGACTGAAGGGCAACGCCTGAACTGATAGTGTCCCCAAGGAAAGGCGAACCTTAGAAGCCTCTGATGTGCCGCCAGGATGGGTATGTGCAAGTAGGCCTCTGTGAGATCCAGCGACATCAAGTACTCTCCCTGACGCACCGCCACAATGACCGATTGCAAAGTTTCCATGCAGAAATGCGGCACTCGCAGGCAACGGTTTACACTTTTGAGATCTAAAATGGGCTGCAGCGCTCCGCCTTTCTTTAACACCACGAAATAAATGGAGTACCGACCCATACCATACTCTGCTTTCGGAACCTCCACGACCACTCCTAATCGCAAAAGTCGCTCCAAAGTGCTGCAGATCGCAAGGGTCTTCTTTTGGCCCCTGCAAGGGGACATGACGAAGGAATCCCGCACGTGCCGCGCCAGCTCCCGCGCATATCCATGTCGATTATCTCCAACACCCACTGGTCGGAAGTAATGAGAGTCCAAGCAGAAAGAAACTCCCAGAGCCGCCTGCCTATGGAAGCTGCTTCCGCCGGGACCCGCCTCATCTCATTGCGCCTTGCGAGCTGCTGTTGTGGGGCCTGAGGAGAAACCTCTATTAGCTCTCCGAAACCCTCGAAAGCCTTGGGCTTGAGACGCAAATCGGCCCCTTTGGAAAGGTCCGAACCACGTAGTACGAAACCTCCGGAAATCACGAAAATGGCCCCAAAAGCCCTAAGAACATAAGAACATAAGAAATGCCATACTGGGTCAGACCGAGGTCCATCAAGCCCAGTATCCTGTTTCCAACAGTGGCCAATCTAGGTCATACGTACCTAGCAGTTTCCCCAAGACACAGGTTCTGCAGTGCTTGTACTAGGTCAAGCATTGATATCCTGGGTCCCTTTTTAATAGTGGTTTATGGACCTTTCCTCCAGGAACTTGTCCAAACTTTTTTTAAACCCAGCTATACTAACAGCCCTTACTACATCCTCCGGTAACAGATTCCAGAGTTTGATTACACGTTGAGTGAAGAAATATTTTCTCTTATTTGTCTTAAATAGTTTACCCCGTAGCTTCATTACATGTCCCCTAGTCCTTCTATATTCTGATAGCGTAAACAATTGATCCACGTTTATCCGTTCCACTCCATTCATTAATTTATAGACCTCTATCATATCTCCCCTCAGCCGTCTCTTTTCCAGGTTAAAGAGCCCTAACCTTTTTAGCCTCTCTTCATAGGAGTAGCCTTCCATCCCCTTCACCAATTTGGTGGCTCTTCTCTGTACTTTTTCTAATAACTCTATGTCCTTTTTAAGATACGGTGACCAGAATTGCACACAATATTCAAGGTGCGGTCTTTCCCTGTTTCGGCTTATCTTCTGGAAGCCTACCAGTCTTGGACTCTGAGGTCTTTTATCAACTTATCCAGATCGTCCCCAAACAGTAACTCACCCTTGAATGGCAACTTACTGAGTCGAGACTTGGAAGCACCATCCGCCGCCCAATTTCACAACCACACACATCTGCGGGCAGCCACCACGGAAGCCGTGCTATTTGCGAGCACTCTGATCAAATCAATGCACATCCGCTAAATATGCCGTCCCGGACTCCAGGCGACCCAGCTCCTTGAGCTCCTCAAGATCCAGGTGCGTCGAGTGGTGCAACCGCTGCACCCAGCGCAAACACGCCCGAGCCACCCAGGCTCCACAAATAGATGCCTGCAACAAAAGCGAGCTGGCCTCAAAGGTTTGCTTCAGTAGCCCGTCAACTCTACGGTCCAGGGCATCTTTCAAGGCTGCACTGCCCTCCACCAGAATGGTAGTCTTCTTTGTAACTGCCGACACCACCGCATCCACCCGCGGCGCCCGGAACCTTTCCTTATCCTTTTCGGCCAGAGGATAAGGTCTATTCATAGTGCATACGCCTCTGAGCCCTGCTTCTCGCTGGTTCCATTCTTCTTCAATCATCCTGTCGACCAGCCTGTGCACCGGAAACACCACCTGTACCTGTCAAACCGCCTGAATAATGGGATCCTCAACCTCCTCCTCCGCGGTTGTCTGCGTAGCGAGATTCAACATCTGCATTGACTCCGTTTTCAGTGCCGGAAGCTCCTCCCTACGGAAGACCCTAATGATCGTAGCTTGATCCTCAGGTTCCAGGATCTCCCCTTCTTCCAGATCCTGACCCTCTGCATTCTCCCAGTCGGAATCCTCGACTTCCGGCCAATCGCCTTCTGCAGATGACGAAGCTCAGGCCCTAGCTCTCTTAGGCGCTGATGGTCCCTTGCCAGCCTCTGCCAATCCTGCCAGTTGTGTAACAGGAGCCGCAAGCGGCGAAGCTCCTGGAAACTTACCCTGACGCCACAAACAAAAGGCTTGGTGCATCATTAAAATGAACTCAGGACAGAACTCCGAGAGTCTCTGGCAGAGCTGCTGAGGACCCTGCCGGTTCCTCCAACAGGGGCCCCTGCCCGAAAGGCTGCAGAGACTCAGTCAAAGCCCCCACCAGCGCCCCCTGCGCCTCTGGAGACTCTTTAAAGTCCATCTGCTGCTCCACCAAGGACGAAAGGGAAGCACAGCCGCGGCACACTCCAGAAACTGCCACCATGCCCCTCCGGGTGCCACAAACACACTGTGGTCACGCCGCCATAAAGCAGTCAACCACACTGCTCAAATGAGTTACCCCTTTCTTTTTACCTCTTCCGTTTTTTTTCTTTTTTTTTGAAACCCCGACTAAAGGAAAATTAAACTCCAACTGAAGTCAGGGACACCTAACAGCCAGGACTTTAACCAGCTAGAATTTCCCCTCTGTCTCTGCGTGGGAAATTCCCCTGCCTACAGTGTTGGACTACTGGAGCCCCAAGAAGGACCCCCCTCCCCTGCTCAGCGGCTTCATAAACGAAATAAAAGCAGCAAGCAGCGTAATGAAATTAAAATGGCGTTAAAACTAACAGCCCCGGTTCCTTAGCTTTCCAACAGCCAAGCGGCTTCCCGCACTACACAAAATGGCTGCCGGGAACCATGGAGAAGAAAAGAGCGCCAAAAGAAAGGCCGGCCCAGCACTCCGAACTTTGGCTGAGCTCCCCCTCTGCAAACACAGCCTGCCACCGGTGACGAGCTTACCGGCCAGGTCTGCGTCGTTATCCAATCTCCTCTGGAGCTGTGCAGCACCACCGGGCTAAGCAGAACAAGCCACAGCCAAACGCTCCAGCGGCTCAGCTGAGCAGCCGGTCTCCCAGAACTGCGACTCTGCAGTCTCCGCGGCTCGGGAAGGAGATCACCCCAAGGAAGGGCTCTCCCCCATAGAGGCCCGGGGGGGGGGGAGAAGAGATCCTCCAGCTATAGGCAGACTAAAAGTCCTCCTTGTCTACCGTTTCTTTTTTTTTTTTTATGGTAACAGGCAGGGAGCAAGAAATGCCAATTTTTTTTTTTTTTTTAAAGGATAGTACCCAAAAATATTTGGAAAGCCCAACAAATAACCCAGACTACACTATCCTACACTCTCCTTATCTGTTCCTCAAGTGAGCCCCATCCAAGGCTCACAACGTACTCCTGCTGCATGGAGACTGGTCACACTGGGGGCTGAGGAGAGAGATCAGCAGGCTATATCCAGTGACGTCATGATTCTGACATACCAGTCTCCAAGCTGCAGGAGGAGGTTGACAACCCAGAGGTAGAGGAATGAACTGGAGGAACGATAAGGAATGTTCGTTTATACATTTCATTAGTCATTTATATTTATTTCTCATTGTTTTCTGTATGTAAAAATATAGTTATCTATAAAATGTATTTTTTGTTGAATTAATCTGTTCCAGACACCCAAAAATTAATTTACATTATTTCTTATGGGAAATATTGCTTCAGTTTTCATACATTTGGTTTTAGTCAGACTTTTTCGAACGGATTAATCACAAAAACCGAGGTTCCACTGTACTCTAGTATTGATTCCAATGGTATCATAAGGGGGTTTAACCCTTTCTGTGAAAACCATACAGTAAAACGTTTCCACTTGAAGGCGTAAGAGTGTCTTGTGGAAGGTTTTCTAGAAGCCTGAAGGATATCCTTTACCTGTTGGGAAAGGTTAAGACCCTGAAGGTCTAAGCTTTCAGCAACCTGGCCCCGAGATGCAGGGACTGGGGATTCTGGTGCCATAGCATCCCATTCTCTTCCTAACTCCAGAGGTGCAGCTTGAGAGAGATGTAGAAGCAGGGGATACCACGTTTGGCAAGGCCACTGTGGCACTATGAGGATCATATGACCTCTGTCTCTGTGAAGTTTGAAGAGTGTTTTGGGGATGAGGGGAATAGGTGGGAAGGCATAGAGAAAGTCATGACCCCAGTGAAGAAGGAAGGCATCCCTTGCCTGGCAATTTTGAGCCACAATTCTGAAAAACAACCGGGGAAGTTTGGCATTCAGTGGACTTACAAATAGGTCTCTGTCTGGGGTTCCCCAGATCTAAAATATCTTGGCCATCTGGTCTAGGTGGAGAGACCATTCGTGAGGCAGCAGTACTTGGCTGAGTTTGTCTGCCCAAAGGTTTTCAATGCCTGGAAGATATACCACGAGAAGGTGAATTTGATGCTCTCTGGTGAGGGCCCATAGTCATAAAGCTTCGTTGCATAACGACAGAGAGCCTGTTCCCCCCTGCTTGTTCACATAGAACACAGCTACTTGATTGTCCATTTGGACTAGAACTGTCTTGTAGCTGAGCTGGGCATGGAATACTTGAAGAGCTAGACAGATTGCTCTGAGTTCCACGAGGTTTATGTGAAGACAAGCCTCCTGTGGAGTCCAGGCACCCTGGGTATAGAGATGAAAAAGGTGTGCTCCCCATCCCACCTGTGATGCATCTGTTAGGGTAGCCTGGAATAGGGGTTGCTGGAAGAGAGACCCCACTAGAAGAATTTCCAGTGATTGCCACCATTGTAGGGACAAGATCAGTCGTCGTGAGTTTGATATCTTGTCCAACAGACGTCCTGTGGCCTGTGTCCACTGTGTGGATAGGGTCCACTGGGCTGCTCACATATGAAGGTGAGCGTAGGGAGCCACATGAACCGTGGATGCCATATGTCCCAATAGTTGTAGTAGTCCGAGCAGTTAGGGAGGACTTCACCGCTGCTTGAGAAGCTAGCTGCATTATACGAAGACAGCAGGGTTGTGGGAGAAAAGCCCTTGACTGTCTGGTATCTAGACGAGCTCCTATGAACTCTAGGGACTGAGACGAAGCAAGTTGGGATTTTGGGAGGTTTATGACTAATCCCAAGTATTGAAGGATTCGCACTGTGCGAGACAGTGCAGAGCTGGCTTCTGGAACTGTGGGGGCTTGAATGAGCCAGTCATCCAATTAAGGGAAGACGAATATCCCCAGGGTTCGCAGAAATGCAGCTACTACTGCCATGCATTTCGTGAATACTCTTGGTGCCGAAGCCAGACCAAAAGGGAAGAACCCTGTATTGGAAATGTTTTCCCTTGAAAAGGAATCGTAAGAATTTCCTGTGATCTGGATGGATCAGAATGTGAGTATATGCATCCTTTAGATCTAGAGAGTAAAGCCAATCCTGACTTTGAAGGTATGGCAGAAGAGTTCCCAGAGAAATCATTTTGAACTTTTCTCAGAACAGATTTTTGTTGAATTCTCTAAGGTCCAGAATGGGTCTGTCACCTCCTGGTTTTTTTGGAATAAGAAAATAGGGGGAGTAGAACCCTGCACCCTGTTGAAGAATGGGCACCTCCTCTACTGCTCCCCGAGCAAGGAGTGTTGAGACCTCTTGATCCAGTAGAATGCCCGTAGAGGTTTGGGAATTGAACTGACTTACGATTTTAGGAGGCGGCATACTGTGAAAATGAAGCTTGTACCCCTCTCCCACAATGTACAGAGTCCAGTTTTCTGTTATTTGGTGCCATCTGTTGGCAAAATGACACAACCTACCTGAAATGTTTAGGGGTTTTGGACCTTTCAGAGGCAGGAAAGCTAAGTTCTCTATGAAGGAGTCAAAGCCCTTGAGGGGGCTGGGCCTGTGGAGCTGGTTGAACTCTAAGGCCTTTTGGCTTCTTTTGTCTGGATTGTTGTTGTTGACCCTTCTGGGCAACTTGACCCTGAGCTTGCCCTTGCTGGGTATAGGACGGATAAAAAACATCCTCTTTTTGCTGAAAAAGGGTTTTTTTATAGGGTTTCTTTTTGGCTGGAGTGGCTGTAGATTTTGACAATCTGTCTAAAGCAGGGGTCTCAAACATGCGGCCCGCGAGAGCATCTTGTGCGGCCCGCGAAGCACTTACCGTCGTGTAAAAAAAAAAAAATCCAAACTTGCCGCCGCCGCAGTATTAAGCGTCCCGCAGGCCCCTCTGCCTGGCAGAGTCCTCTCCTCCCTGCAGCATCAGCTCCAAAAGCGGCGGCTTTCAGAGCCGCGAAGAGAGTTTCTCTCTCGCGGTTCTGAAGACTCTCTCGCTGCTCTTCAGAACCGCGAGAGAGAAACTCTCTCTCTTCGCGGCTCTGAAAGCCGCCGCTTTTGGAACTGATGCTGCAGGGAGGCGAGGACTCTGCCATGCAGAGGGGCCCGCGGGACGCTTAATTCTGCGGCGGCAGCAGCAGCAAATATACATTTTTTTTTAAAATCTACCTTGGCTGATGGTGGGAGGGGGGTTAGGACTGGTAATGGGCTATGGGGGGGTCTAGGACTGGTAATGGCCTATGAGGGGGGTAACTGAAAATGGGGTGATGGGGGAGTTAGGACTGGTAATGGGCTATGAGGGGTAAGACTGGAAGTGGGCTATGGGGGGTTAGGACTGGTAATGGGCTATGGGGGGGCTAGGACTGATAATGGGCTGGGGGGTCGGCTAGGACTGGAAATGAGCTGAGTAGAAGGGGGCTTGAATTGCAAATGGCTGATGGGGAGGGGGGCTTGGAATGGAAATGGGCTGTGAGGGGAAAGCTAGCACTGGAAATGGGCTGATGGGGGGCTAGGACTGAAAATGGGCTGATGCAGTGACTAGAAGGGAGCGGGTGCTGTGTGGGACTGGAACTAGAAGGGATGTTGGGGGAGGATTAGAATGGGATGGAGCTGGGAGAGTGAAATGGAGAGGGGAAAATATTTTGTGTGGGAGGGAAGACAAATCTACAATTGGCCAGGTATTGGGAGAGTAAGTGGGGATTGAGGATGGAGGGGTAAAATTTGAGTGGATGAAATAGGAATGAGGAAAGAGCAAAAGGAGAAATATTAATATGTTAAAGCAGATGTAGAGGGAGAATGGAAAAAGCTAGAAGAGAGAAGAAAGGACAAATGGACAGCAGACGATGGAGAGTTAGCAGAAGGCACGAAGAAACCAGAAGAAAGTGGCTGGAACAATTGCAACTGAAAAAAAAATGCACAAAAGGTAGAAAAATCTCTTTATTTTGAATTTATTAACTGGAATATGTCAGTTCTGGGAAATGTGCATCAATAACGTCTGCGCTTTGTTTAGTACAAGAGGAAGTTAATTTATAGTTTTATTTCTAGTGTTGTTGTACATTCCAAGTTTGGCTTTTGGGGGTCCCAGTTTAATTGTCTTGTTTCTAAATTTTGATGCCTTGTTTGGTAATGGCGTATGTTCTGCTTGTGTAACTGAGCTGAGGTATTCTGTTTATGTAATTCCTATTTGACATTGCTACTTGTTCTCTGTCCTCAGTAGGTCATGTATTGTTATTCTCTGAAATGTATTGATTTAATATTTGCAGTGTTGCCTTTTGATAGGTAGGGTATGGTGCTTTGTGAGTCCTGGTAGTGCTGTTAGGATATGGCGGGTTTGCTATGGGTTCTAAATGGGCAGTGTTTGTTTGTAGCAGTTCCTAATGTGCCTGGCGGTTGGCACTGGATTATAGTAATGTAGAAATCTTTTAGTCTTTCTTTATTCATGCACTCATTAAGAGGCATGTTTACTAAAAGTTAGGGTATAGTAACATTATGCAAATATTTATGCAAATGAGGTCCCTTATGCAAATGAGGTCCCACGTCTCATGCGGCCCCCGGGTTATTTTACAAGTCCTCATTTGGCCCTCAAAGCAATTTGAGTTTGAGACCCCTGGTCTAAAGTGAGATTGGCAAGAATTGGCAGAAGGCTAATGAGATAGATGCTGATAGAGATTTTCTCCTGTGCAAGGGATATTTCCCAATTTATCCTGTACCCAAATCTCCAAGTCTGATGCCTGAAGCCAGGCAATCCGACGTGCAACAATGGCAATAGCAGAGGTTCTGCTGATGCATTCAAAGCAGTCAAAGGCTGCACGGTTTACAAACTTGGAGACATCCTGAGCATGCTTGACCAGAGTGAGAAAGTTTTGTTGTTTACGTCAGGGAGAAGAGGGCTCAAAAGCTCCAAATCTCATGTGACCTCTTTGAGGAACATTCCCATATATAAAATATATGAGCTGATCCTAGCTGAAAGCATGGAAGCCTGAAAGGTTAGATGCCCAAAAGCATCAAGAGTCCTGCATTCACAACCTGGAGGATTTGGATGCATGTCTCTGCACTTTTTCATCCTACGCATGGCTGACTCTACTACCATTGAATGGTGTGGCAGCTGAGTCTTTTGAAAACCAGGACATGGTGGAACTAGATACATGTATCGAGTCTCCTAGAATGAGGAGATGTGGTCAAAGGTGTCTACCACATTCTGAGCATTAAATCATGAAGAATTTCATGAATGGGCAGAGTGGCTGCCTCCTTGGAAGTCTTAGGGTATTGGAGAATTTCCAATTCCTTTGCTCTAGGTTCTTTTTCAGGAGCTACTGTGATTGAAAGGCCTCGGGCTATATCACAAATAAAATCCTGAAAAGATGTGTCTTCCGGAGGAGACATTCTGCGTTGGGGAGAAGACGAGTCTTCTGGGAGAAACACTCTGGTACCGGCAAAATTATCAGAGTCATCGGAATCAGAGGATTTGAAGTATCTCTGATTCCGATGTTCATGCAAAACACTGTCTTGGTATCGATCGAAGTCGGTACCGATCTGTCGATGCCAGAAAAAGTCGGCATGGGAAGGATTCCCACCGGTGCCTGTTGAACTGCCGGTGTCAACGGTACCACAGCTGTAAGGAGAGCTGCAAGACTGCATTCGATAGCAAGGAATCTCTGGTCTATCGATGCTGCCGATGCCTGGGTATCAGTACCGGTAGAAGCAGCCAGAACCCCTGAGCATGGCACCAGTAGTTCTGCTGAGGTCAAAGCCTCGAGAACATCCTGGAACCCCGTTGATGCTTTGGAGGCCAAAGCCTCCCGCTGGGGCTTTTTTGCTGGTGTAGTTTCCTCAAGGGCAATGCCAATGGCCTCTCGATGCTTTGAAGGAGAGCTACCCTTTGAGGACCAGCTCTTATGTTTAGTTACCTGAGATGCATGTGAGGAAGACACGGCTCTTGAAGACGTTGATGCAATGGACCTGGTATCCGAAAAAAAGAGGGTACCGAGCTTTGCAGCCCGGTTCTGTCTTCCTCTTTTAGTCATCCCCATACAGGAGGAACACTCAGTTGGAGAATGGTCAGGGCCTAAACATTTTAGACACCAGTCATGGGTGTCGGTGATGGAGATGGTACCGCCACACTTAGTATAAATTTTTAAAACCACTAACTGTTTTTTCCTTCTTTTAGGACAAAAAATGGGGCCTAATGCCCAAAATGGCGCCTAGCACCAAAAGAAAAAGTTTCTGAAGAGAAACAGTTCAAAAATTTTTATTTTATTTTTTTTAGAAAAGAATGAACCAGCGGTACTGGTAGGTGTTGTGCGGAGGCAGGTGCGACCACAAGAAAACAAGTTTAAAGAAGAAATTTTCTGCGGTGACAGGATGTGTCCTGTCGGATCTGCGGAAAACGAAGAACTGAAGAGGGACAGTTGGAAAGGCAGCGTGCATGTGCTGAGGGATGCTCCCAAAAGCGTTCCTATTGGACGCTGGGGAGCGTTCCCGCGCAGACTCTGTCGGTACCGACGATACCCATATGTGAACACTACATTCCTGCTTGTTCCTGGAGATATAAATCTCTCCAGAGATAAAAGGGTGTACTAAGTTTTATAAATTTAACGATATCCCTTCTGACAATTAAGTCAATTCTCTAATAATGTGCTGGAAAATGATGACAGATTGCCTGACTCCATAACAGAGGCTAGAACAACCAATTCCCAAGCCAAAGATGCTGACTGCAGTTCATACAAACAATGTAAACATTTGCCAATTATGAGCCATTAGCAAGCAAATTAAACAAAATTACTTATATTGCTATAGGTTACAGATGAAGACCAAACAGGACATGTCTGTGGTATACAGTATAAGGAAAATTATAAACACAATATCTACGACAGACAGAAGCTATAAGTCTTATCACTTGACAGAGAAGTAAAGTGGGTGTTATAAAAGGGTCTCTTATTTATTTTATTTGCCTTGTACTGTGTATATCCTTTTGAAGGTACGCTCTCCAGAATTGTAAACAGGACAGAGTCTGCCCAGAGGGCAGCTACTGAAATGGTCAGTGGTCTTCTTCATAAGGTATATAGGGAAAAATTTAAAAATCAATATGTGTAACTTGGAAGAAAAAGAGAGAAGAAGAAGAACATAAGAACATAAGATATGCCATACTGGGTCAGACCAAGGTCCATCAAGCCCAGTATCCTGTTTCCAACAGTGGCCAATCTAGGTCATACGTACCTAGCAGTTTCCCCAAAAGACACAGGGCAGATATACCATGGAGTTATTTAAATCTTTCTCATAAAAGCACAGGAGATGGTCCTCTACCATTTTAAAGGACAATCAGGAACGAGGGGTTATAGGATGAAGGTAAAAGGGATAAACTTGGAAGCAATCCGAAGAAATCTCTGTTTAGCTGTCCATGGAACAACTTCCTAGTGGAGATGGTAGAAACAAATATTTTATAAGGAATTCAAGAAAGCATGGGACAAAGTACAGAGGACCTCTGAGGAACAGGTAAAGATTGTAGCACAAAGCTCTTATGGATGGACAGAATGGAAAGGCCAGATGGTCTTTATCTGCTGTTTTCTACAGTTGTGGTCAACATTATTGGCCCCCTTGCACTTCAACCTTTAATGTCCAATATGTCCTAAAAGTGGCACACTTGTTTGACACACAAAAGAATCAAAATAAAAACAAATTAAAAAAGAAATGGGAATTAGTATAAAAACAGGGACATCGCCAGGACATGATTACTATAAGTCTACTAACCGCGAATCATTCAATATGGTACTTATATTATATAAGAATGAAACTCATATGTTTCATTCTTATATAAGGACATGATTACTGGCACCCTTAAACAATTTAAATCAGTTTTAATAGAAGAACCAAGCTCCCCATTGCAGTAAAATTAAGACACACCTGTGATCAATTGTGTACTTACATGACTAGAACCAACCAATGAAAGTAGTAATTACACTAACCTGGTAATTGTAGTTCCTTTAGTGACGACAGCTTAGTCCTCTACTTCTGGGTTGTGAACCTCCTCCTGCAGCATGAAGACTGGATATGACAAACTTGTGACATCACGGGATATAGCATACTGGAAACTCCCATCAGCCCCAGTGAACTACTGACAAAGCAGACTCAAAGAGCAACAAATAAGTAGCTAATTACCAGACAGAACTGAATCCTTAAATGCTTAAACTACGAATATGAAACCGAGAACTAGTCGGCCCAACCAACTCCCTGTTGGGCTAAACGACTTGCTATCGCAGCCGTACTTCAGCTCCTCTGCCACACCAAAGACGTAACCAGAAAGTACGGCACAGCCACCAAAGAATGTGACCACTTACCTGTCATTTGTACAGATCATCAATGAACGCGCTCCGATAACTGATACTCGCTAGGGAGGGAAGGAGGACTAAGCTGTTGTCACTAAAGGAACTACAATTACCAGGTTAGTGTAATTACTACTTCCTTAGCGTTCCTCCAGCTTAGTCCTCTACTTCTGGGATGTACCAGAGCAGTACGAACGGGCGGGACCATGCCATCCGGAGCGCAAAACCGCCGCCTCGAAACAGGCATCCTGCGCCGCCAACACATCCAGGCGGTAGTGTCTACTGAAAGTATGCAGAGAGGACCACGTAGCCGCTCTGCAAATATCCACAGGCGGAACCAAGCCATGCTCCGCCCAGGAAGCCACCTGCGCTCTAGTGGAATGCGCTCTCAAGCCCACCAGCGCCGGCCGTCCACGCAAAACATAGGCCGACACGATGGCTTCTTTAATCCATCTGGCGATAGTTGCCTTTGCCGCCGCTTCTCCTTTCCGCGGCCCGCCGAAGACCACGAAAAGCCTATCCGACTTGCGAAAGGGTTCGGAAACCTTCAAATACTGTTGTTTCAACACTCTTGACGTCGAGGAGGCGCAATCCCCGATCCGACACGTCTTCACCGCTAGCCCCAAGAACTGGCAAAGAGACCACTTGATTCAAATGGAACGGGGAGGAAACTTTCGGCAAAAAAGACGGAACCGTGCGAAGAACCACCTTCTCCTTAGAAAAAGACAAAAACGGCTCCTGACAAGAAAGCGCCTGTAACTCCGAAATACGCCGCGCTGAACAAATGGCCACCAAAAAGACAGTCTTCAAGGTGACATCCTTAATGGACGCCTGAGTCAAGGGCTCAAAGGGCCCCCTGACCAGAGCCCCCAAGACCAGATTAATATCCCAGGGCGGAACCGAAACCCGACGAGCTGGCGGCAACCTGGCCACCGCTTTGAGAAAACGCACCACATCGACATGCGATCCCAGAGACCTCCCTTGAACCTTTCCTCTATAGCAGGCAAGGGCCGCCAACTGCACCCTTAGAGAGCTGGCTGCCAAGCCTTTATCGAAACCATCTTGTAGAAAGGCCAGCAGTACCGGAACAGAAGCCGTAGCCACCCGACACTGCCGTCGCGAACACCAATCCTCAAAAATTCGCCAAACGCGCACATAAGCTAACGATGTGGAGCGCTTCCGTGCCTGAAGCAAAGTGGAAATAACTTCTCTAGAATACCCTTTCTTTCTCAGACGCGCCCTTTCAATGGCCAAGCCGTAAGCGAGAATCGATCCACCTGAGGCATCTGAAGCGGACCTTGGATCAAGAGTGTTGCGGACACCGGCAACCGCAACGGATCTCCGTCCAACAACCGCATGAGATCGGCGTACCAAGGGCACCGTGGCCAGTCCGGAGCTACCAGTAGGACCCGACCTGGATGCGCCTCGATCCGCTGAAGCACCTGACCGATGAGTGCCCAAGGAGGAAAGACATACAGGAGCCCCGCTGTCTGCCAAGGTTGCAGTAACGCGTCAATGTCTTCGACATCCTCTCTCTCCTTCTGCTGAAGAAACGCGACACCTTTGCGGACTGAAGAGTCGCCATCAGATCCATAATTGGCTGACCCCATCTCTGAACCAGCTGCTCAAACACATCCGGATGCAGCTCCCATTCCCCGGCATCCACTTGGACTCGGCTGAGATAATCCGCCTGTACGTTGTCTTTTCCTGCTATGTGCGCCGCCGAGAGCGCCGTCACTCGAGACTCCGCCCAAGAAAACAGATTGTCCGCTTCCTCTTCCATCGCCACGCTTCCAGTACCTCCTTGACGATTGATGTAGGCCACTGTCACCGCGTTGTCGGACAACACCCGAACCGCTCGCCCCGTCACCTGAGGCTCGAACCGGCCGAGGGCTAACCAGACCGCACGGACCACATGCACTCCTCCGGGGACCAAACGCCCTGCGTGTAAAGTTCCCCGCAATGGGCCCCCCCAGCACGCCAGACTGGCATCCGTCAGAGGAAGCCACTGAGGCGGCTCCAAAGGCATCCCCAAGGACAGGGACTGGGGCCTCAGCCACCAACGCAAGGCCTGCTTGACCTCCGCCGGGCAAGGGAAGCGTTTGCTTAACAAATCCGTCTGATGAGACCACCGGCATAGCAAGGACCTCTGTAGGGGCCGCATATGGAAGCGGGCCCACGGCACCACCTCTAGGGTCGCCGCCATCGTCCCCAACAACCGAAGGTAACTCCAAGCTGTAGGCGCTGGAAACAAAAGGAACTCCCGGAGCCGACGCCGCAGAGCCTCTATCCTGCGCTCCGGCAGGAAGACCGCTCCCCTTTGCGTATCAAAATGCACTCCGAGGTACTCTAGGCTCTGAGTCGGCACCAGCTGGCTTTTGAGCGGATTGATCACCCAACCAAGGCTCTGAAGAAACGAAACCACCTTGGCCGTGGCCGCCACGCTCTCCGCTTCGGACTTTGCTCTGATCAACCAATCGTTGAGATAAGGGTGAACCAGAACCCCTTCCTTTCGAAGAGCTGCCGCGACCACCACCATAATCTTGGTAAAGGTCCGTGGAGCTGTAGCCAAACCGAAAGGGAGAGCCTGGAATTGATAATATCCCCAGGGCAGCGCGAAGCGCAAATAGCGTTGGTGGGACGTTCTGATCGGTACATGGGAGGTATGCCTCCGTGAGATCGAGGGACGACAGAAATTCCCCCTGTCTCACCGCTATGATAACCGATCTGAGAGTCTCCATCCGGAAATGCGGAACGTGGAGAGAACGGTTTACCCCCTTGAGATCCAGAATAGGTCTGAGAGCACCGTCCTTCTTTGGCACCACGAAATAAATGGAATACCGACCCAGGCCATACTCCGAGCGGCACCTGAACCACAGCCCCCAGCTGCAGCAGCCGGTCGAGCGTCTGTTGAAGTGCTCAGGTCTTGACAAGACCTCGGCAAGGAGACAGCACAAAGGAGTCCCGAATCGGCCTTGCGAAGTCCAGAGCATAACCGTTGCGAATGATCTCCAATACCCACTGATCAGACGTGATTTGGGCCCAGACAGAGAGAAACCTCCAAAGTCGTCCCCCTACAGGAAGAATCTCTGCCTGAACCCGCCTCCTTTCATTGCGGTTTTTGGGCGGAACCAGCGGGCGACGCGGCAAAACCTCTAGTTGCTCCGCGAAAGCCACGAAACCCTTGCACCCGTGAAGCATACCGGCCCCTTTGGAAACCACCCAATCGGGAAGACCGAAATCTCCTGAAATCTGGAGACTGTCCTCTGGAAGCTGGGGAGAATTTCACTGGTTTAGGTTTGTCCTCCGGGAGCCAGCCACCCACCCTTGGACTCCCCCAAATCCTTGACCAGCCTGTCAAGATCTTCTCCAAACAATAACTTTCCCTTAAACGGAAGTTTACTCAAGCGAGACTTGGACGCTCCATCTGCCGCCCACTGCCTGAGCCAGAGAGACCGGCGAGCAGCCACGCTATTCGCAAGCACCCGGACTAGGTCATAGTGCACATCCGCCAAATACGCGGTACCCGACTCCAGACGCTCAAGTTCCCTCACACTGTCGTGGTCCAAGACCGCCGATTGACGCAAATGTTGCAACCATCGGAGGCAAGCCCGTGCCACCCAGGCACCACAAATGGAAGCCTGTAACGACACCGCATTTGCCTCAAAGGATTGTTTTAACAAGCCATCAACCTTACGGATCTTGCACATCCTTTAAGGCTGCACTACCTTCCACCGGAATAGTGGTCTTTTTTGTAACCGCAGAAACTGCAGCATCAACACGGGGGGAGCGGAACTTTTCCTTGTCTGCATCCACCAGGGGATAGAGCTTATTCATGGTCCGAACTCCACTGAGCGCCGCCCCAGGCATATCCCACTCATTCTGGATCATCTTATCCACCACCTTGTGGACGGGAAACACTACCCGAGTTTGACGCACCGCCTGGATGATAGGGTCCTCTCCGTCGTCCTCCACAACCGGCGGAGCAGCGGCGAGCTTCAGCATCTGGAGAGATTCCGAGATTAACGCTACGAGTTCCTCCCTTCGGAACACCCGAATAATCTTGGACTGATCCTCAGGTTCTGGAATTTCGCCTTCTTCCAACTCGTCCATTTCGGCATCTATATCAAGATCCATATCCTCCATATCCTGCCACCCGAACTCCGAGGCGGGCTGGTCCATAGGCCGAGACCTCTTCGGTGGCCATGGAGAAGGATCTCCACCCGCAGCACTAGCTAACGGCAAGACGGCCAATGGAAGCAAAGAGGCCTCTGGCACCTTACCCTGACACCTTAAACAAAAGGCCTGGTGCATCAACAGGATGAAGTCAGGAGAAAAATCCAGCTGTTGCGCATCTGCTCCAGCCCCGGAGGACGTTGAAGGACCACCGTCTGGAGCCCCTGGCGCCACCGCCAACGGAGGAGACGCCGACAGCTCCCTCTCCCCTGTGGCCGTGGCCCCTTGCAACGGTGGTGAGGCAGTGCTGTCCATTTGCTGCTCCACAGTGGCAGATACGGCGGCACAGCCCCTACAAATGCCCGTATCTGCTACCGTGCCTCTGTGGGTCCCACACACCACGCACTGCGGGGCAGAGACATGTGCTGACTTAACCTTAGACCTGAAAGTGAGTAACACTGATATTAAAGGTTTGCTGGAGTGCTGTCCTGAAGGAGATTTTTTTTTTTTCCAAAGAGCTCCAATCAAGGAAAGAACTCCGCTCTCAAACTGATCCCCCCGGCTTTGAAAAGAGGCTAACCAGGGCACCGTGCCCGGAGGGAACGTGAAGTGCCAATCCAGGAAACAAAAAAAAAGAAGAAATAAAGAACAAAAGAAAACACTCGTGAGAGGGAAAACTGCAACAGAAGGCTTGCTACCCGCAGCAGCTGTTCCCTTCACCCTGCTGCCGAAGGCTGCACGCGGGAAGAAGACCGCGACCTTAAAATGGCTGCGGTCTCACATGAGAGCCCGATTTGGCACCTTTTTCACAGCCGCACTGTTCGATGCCACTTACCCGAAGAACGCCGTGCCCTGCAAGCAACGACATTACCCCGATCCAGGAGTAACGTTCGCTGCGAGAGCTCGCCACTGTGCTGGCACCCCCGCCACCGAACACGCTCCCGGCCAGGAAGCAGCGCGTACGCTGGTACTGCACAGACAAAGGCAATGCGCCTCAGGGTTCCCTCCCACGCAGTCTGGGGAGAGAACACTCTGAACAATCTGGAGGTCCTGGTGTGACAGGGGAACTGACCAGCCCCCCCCCCCCCCCCTCCAATACTTAATGTCTACCGCGGGATGTCCTGATTTTTTTTTTTTTTTTTTACCAGCCAAAAAAAAAAGAATGGTACAGGAACAAATTAAATAGAGTAGCCCCAAAAGGAAATCTACACCGAAACCTAACTACTCCTTATCCGTTCCTCCAGTGAGCCCAGTACTAAGGCTCACGAGTCCTCCTGCTGCATGAAGACTGGACACACTGGGGCTGATGGGAGTTTCCAGTATGCTATATCCCGTGATGTCACAAGTTTGTCATATCCAGTCTTCATGCTGGAGGAGGTTCACAACCCAGAAGTAGAGGACTAAGCTGGAGGAACGCTAAGGAAATGGCCACATTCACTCCCTGTTCCATTTTCACAATGGTCAAGACGAGAGCTGCCCGAGACTGTCAAAAAGGCCATCACCACCAAACATCAAAGGGGGATACAAGGCCATCTCCAAAGACCTTGGGAGTTCTTAACACTGAACTGTGTAGACAAGAGAAGTTTACTGCTCATGGAACTGTTAAGAACCTCCCAGGATGTGGTGGGAAGAGGAACAAGTTGGAAAAACATCACGTACAATATCCAAAGAGCTTAAGACGGACCTGGAACGATCTGGAAGATGGTTTCAACCAGCACCATACGCCACAAACTAAACAAAAACAAAGACTTCATGGGTGAAGGCCAAGGAGGACCCCACTACTCAAAAGACAGACATAAAAAGGCATACCTTATCTCCAAACTCACCCTGAAAAACCACAATCCTTCTGGCAAAATGTTCTGTGGACCTACGAAACCAAACGTATGCTCTTCGGCAATGCAGACCAGCAATACATTTACAGGTGTAGAAATGAAGCTTACAAGGGGGGGAGGGGAAACCCCCCCCCCACACACACACACACCATTCCTACAGTAAAATATGACGGAGGTTCCATAAGGTTGTGGGGCCGTTTCACTGCCTCAGAAACTGGAAACCTGGAACATATTAAAGGAATCATTAAGTCAGAGGACTACCAAGATATTCTGGAGTTAAATGTGCTACCTAGTGTCAGAAAGCTAGGTCTGGGTCGAAGGTCATGGGTCCTCTGGCAGGACAGTGACCCAAAACATACACCCAGAAGTACACAGTAATGGTTAAAAAGGAAAAAAGGACAAAAACACCACAAACACGAAACAAAACAAAAAAAACCACCACACCCCACATCCCACAGGACCTTTTAAAACTGGCCAGCAACGAGTCCTAATCTCAATCCAATCAAGAAACTTTGGAAAGAGTTGAAATATGCCACCGATAGAAGGAATGCTGGAAACATTTGTGAGCTGGAAAAGACTGCAGTTGGAGTGGGAGAAACTACCAGCAGATAGATGTACAAATCTCAGACAGCCTCCAAACATGTCTTGTAGCCATCATCACTACCAACGGTTGTGCAATCAGACACCAACACCGGATTCAAACCAAAGCAGCACTCCAGTGCACCCATGTGCTTTGACAGAGAACCATTTGACTTAGGCCCATAAGAAGGGCTACAAATCACTGAGCAATCCAGCCTATCACCACTCCCTATGAAAAGAGCATCCCTAGATCTCCACCTGACCACCCAGCGCCTATAATAGCTACAACCACCCCGCCCCCCACTGCCCATGCATGTAGAACCACATAGTAGTAGATAACCAATGCCTGAACCAGTTCAACATAGTAAGGAACTATGATCCAAGACCTACCTCGAGGTGCAGTACACCACCACCTATTACTACTTAGCATTTGTAAAGCACTACCAGTCATACGCAGCGCTGTACAGACATATAAACACAGAAACAAATATAACAGAAAAAGACCACATAGCCTATCTTGTCTGTCCTTCCATATCAACAACTACAATAGTCCCCTTTTTTCCCTTAGAGATCCCTCTGTGTTTGTCCCATGCTTTTTTAAATTCAGTTGCTGTCCTCATCTCTACCACCTCCACTGGGAGACTATTCTATGGATCCACTGCTTTTTCCATAAAGCACAGTTACTTACCTATAACAGGTGATCTCTGGGAACAGCAGGAATATTCATTTATTTATTTAACATTTCTTCTATACCGTGCTATTATGATCAGCGCGGTGTACATCGAACAAAACATACTGCAATGCGTACATGCAACATTGAGTTTACAATGAACAGGGAAAATAACACATGGGATAACAGGGGGAACTATGTACAGGTTAACTTGATACTATATACAATACTCTAAACTCGTTTGGATATTGAAAGTGATTTCGTGTGGATGGTGCAGGTAGATGGTTATCAGGTGGGCTAGTGTATAGGCTAACCATTTTCTGGTTGTATTAAGGTGCTAGGGCGTCTGGGGTATGTGGGAAGCTTGCCAGATGTGCGAGTGTCCGGGATGAATTCTGGGTAACATTTTGTGAACAGATGGTGTTTCAAAGCCTTTCGGAAAAGTACCAGGCTTTTGATACCACAGATTTCATGGGGAAGTGCATTCCAGTTTAGAGGAGCGAATATTGAGAAAGCTCTGTTTGAAGTAGCCTTAGTGCACGATGTCATCATCCTAGGAACTATTAAGGTGTTCATTGCAGTAGGCCTCCTGTTTCTATTTTCGGGGGTGCTGTGAATTAGCTTGCTGATTGGTGTAGGTGGGTAGTTATTCAAGGCTTTGAAAGTGAGGACTAATGACTTATAATGGAGTCTGGCATGTAAAGGTAGCCAATGCAGATCTTTCATGATAGGCGTTATGTGGTCGTATCTTGATGACCCAGAGAGGACTCTTGCCGCTGCATTCATAGCCAGGCGAAGCGGATTTAAAGTTGATTGAGAGATACCGTGGAGAATGATGTTCGCAAAATCCAGATGTGGGAGGACTAATGCCTGGAAGGTTGTTCGGTAGTCAGTAGAATCCAGTAGGGGGCGAAGGTTGCGTAGTGTTCTGATCTTATGATATATAGTTTGTCACATTCCTCACATGTGTTGTCATATCCAGGTGCTGGTCCAATGTGATGCCGAGATATCGGATTGTGGGTTTGGACTTCAATTCTACATTTTTGACCAGTAGTGATGGAGGAGGTATGAACTTACGGTTCCTCGTAACAAAAAGAACATCTGTTTTGCTATGATTGATCCGTAGGTTTTGTGTCAGCCGCCATTCAGCTACTGCTCCGAAACAATTGATTATTGGGGAGAACACTGGTTGGTCAATTTTGAACGGCATGTAGAGGAGGATGTCATCTGCGTACGCCAGGCATTGTATGTTGAAAGATCGGATCAAATCACATATCGGCTGCATATAGATGTTGAACATCATTGCCGATAAGGATGATCCTTGAGGTACCCCTTGGGACTGCAGGAACGGTTCTGAGGATGCATGGCCTGTTTTGACTTGTTGCCACCTATTGGCTAGGTAGGATTTACACCATTCTAGAACTGTGCTTTGAATCCCCTTTTCTTTCAGGCTTTGCAGAAGTATATCATGGTTCACAGAGTCGAAGGCGGCGGAGATGTCCAGGAAGATGAGGACAAATCCTTGTTGGATGCTGTTTATTCCAGTGACCAGATCATTGAATAGGGTTGTAAGGATTGTGTCGACTCCATGTGCTTCCCTGAAGCCATGTTGTGATGGGTCTAGTGGTGCTTCCGTGTCAATATGATGCTGGATTTGTTGTTGAGCCACTTTTTTGATGATTTTTGCGAGCTGGGGGATGCTTGAGATTGGCCTAAATAATTCAACTTTAGATGGGTCAAGTCTACTGTTTTTCAGTAGGGGCCTGATAGAGGTGTGTTTCAGACTCTGTGGGAATGAGCCTGTTAGAAAGGACTGATTCAGTATCTTGCACAAGATTTGGCTTAGATCATGTCGCAGATCTTTGATCCAGCTGGCTGGGCAGGGGTCGTTAGGTGCTGTGCTAGGATTGATAGAAGCAATAATGTTCTCAATCTCACTAGTTGATACCATATTGAAATTGCATAATGGAGTTGCTTGGGATGCCTTAGGTGATACGGAGGAGTTACTGATATTTATGTTTGAGTTGGTCAATCATTTTTGACTGCAAGTAGTTTGCGTAGTCCTGTGGCTGGGGCATTGCAGGTTGCGCTGAGACCGGCTCTCCTGTTATGGACGGTGGGTAATTAAGTGTGAATTGTATGCGGCAAGGGCCTCTGGGGAGCAGGTTCGTCGCCACCATCTCTCAAGTTTGCGTAGGTGGTGAAGAGATGTACGAAGGTCCGTAGAGAAGAAGTAATTAGATCTTACCTGCTAATTATTGTTCCTGAAGGAACGATAGTCCAGTCCCTTTACTTCAGGGTTGCGTAACCCTTCCAGCAGCTTGGAGGCTGAGCCCAACCTTTTTGGAGGTGGAGCGGTACAAATACCACTGAGACCACCCACCAACCCCAGTAATCGACTGAAAAAGTAGCCTAAGTGAACCTTGTCACAACTAAAAATCAAACCTAACAAACATGCAAACTTTTTTTTTTTTTTTTTTTTCATAAGTAAACAGGAAAAAGGAGTAGAGGGGGGAGAGGAGGAGAGGCGCCGAAGGAGGACTGCTCGCCTACTTACTCCTGGCCTCCCTCACCCCGATCTGGTCCCCCGCTCGGTTCGCTGTTCCGCCCTATTCCGACAGGCCTTCAGGTCCGATATAGCCGGGTGGGGTCAGGGACTGGACTGTCGTTCCTTCAGGAACAATAATTAGCAGGTAAGATCTAATTACTTCTTCCTTATCGTCACTCCAGTCCAGTCCCTTTACTTCAGGGAAGTACCCGAGCAGTTCAATTCTGGGTGGGATTCGGCAAACCGGACTGAAGAACCGCTAGGCCAAACCGAGCATCCGCTGAGCTCTGCACGTCCAGCCTGTAGTGCTTGGTGAAGGTATGTAGGGAGGACCAAGTTGCCGCTCTACATATATCCAGCGGGGGGACTAGACTGAATTCTGCCCATGAGGTAGCCTGAGCTCGGGTGGAATGAGCCCGCAGCCCCCCCGGAACCTGCTTGCCTTTCAGGATGTAGGCGGAGGCAATCGCCTCCCTAATCCACCTAGAGATGGAGGCCTTGGCCGCCGCTTCCCCTCTGAGGGGGCCTCCGAACTTGACAAACAGCCGGTCTGACTTCCGGAACGGAGCGGTTCGGGAGAGGTAGCACTTTAGGGTTCTCTGAACGTCTAATAGCCGCAGCCTGCTATCCTTGCCTGCCAGGCCCCCGGTTTGGAAGGCCGGGAGCGTGACAGTCTGGTTTACATGAAAAGGAGAAATAACCTTGGGAAGGAAGGAGGGCACCGTGCGCAGAACGACCTTGTCCTTGAGGAAGGCCAGGAAGGGGGGCTTGGAGGAGAGAGCTTGTAGCTCGGAGACCCGCCTGGCCGAGCAGATCGCAACCAGGAAGACTGTCTTCAGGGTTAAGTCCTTCAAGGAGGCCCTCTTTACCGGTTCAAACGGTTCCCCCATCAGTGCATTTAGTACCAGGTTAAGGTCCCAGGTGGGTACGACCGACCTCCGCTGGGGACGCAGCCGTCGTACTGCTCTTAGGAACCTGGTGACGTCCGTGTGCACCCCTAACGGCTTGCCGTGGATCTTTCCTCTATAGCACGCGATAGCGGCTAGTTGTACTCGAAGTGAGCTGTGCGCTAGACCCTTGTCGAACCCTGTTTGCAAAAATTCCAGGATTTCTGGGACTGAGGCGGTCAGGGGCTTCCTACGGCGCTCCGCGCACCATGCCTCGAAAATGCGCCAGACCCTTACATAGGCGAGACACGTCGAGCGCTTCTTAGCGCTCAACAACGTTGAGATTACTGCCGCCGAATATCCGCGCTTCAGAAGCCGCGCCCTTTCAAGAGCCAGGCCGTAAGCGAGAACCGATCCACGTGAGGCATCCGGACCGGGCCTTGCCTGAGAAGGTCGCTCCTGCAGGGCAGCCGCCATGGGTGGTCGGCTAATAGTCTCACCAGGTCTGCATACCAGGGGCGGCGGGGCCAATCCGGAGCTATGAGGATTATCCGGCCCTGGTGAGATTCCACTCGTTGAAGAACCTTTCCGATCAGAGCCCAGGGAGGGAATACATAGAGGAGGCCCTCTGCCGGCCACTTCTGAGACAGGGCATCCAGACCCTCGGACATCCTCTCCTTTCGTCGACTGAAGAATCGGTCCACCTTGGCCGAAGAGAATCTTGCCATGAGATCCATTAGTGGGAGACCCCACCGAGCCACTATTTGGTCGAAGACTGCCTGCTCCAGTTCCCACTCTCCGTGGTCTATTCTGTGCCTGCTGAGGTAATCGGCCGTGACATTGTCCGAGCCTGCCACGTGCTGGGCCGAAAGCGCTTCGAGGTAGACCTCCGCCCACTGGAGGAGAGTGTCTGCCTCCTTTTCCAGGGCCGGGCTGCTGGTGCCGCCCTGGTGGTTGATGTACGCCACCGTTGTGATGTTGTCGGAGAGGACGCGGATTGCCCTTCTTCGTACCCGGGGCTCGAGTTTCTTGAGCGCTAGGGTGACGGCCCGTAACTCCAGTCTGTTGATGGGCCACTGAGATTCCATCGGGGACCAGCATCCCTGAACGAACTGGTCCTCGCAGTGTGCCCCCCAGCCTGACAGGCTGGCATCCGTCGTCAAGAGGACCCACTGGGGGGGCTCGAGGGGCATTCCCCGTTCCAGGTTTCTCGGGTGTTGCCACCATCGAAGAGCTCGTTTGGTCCGCGGAGCGCAGGGTAACTGTGTTGTCAGAGGATGAAGTTGCGGAGACCACCGACGCAAAAGGGATCGTTGCAATGGGCGCATGTGGGCTCTGGCCCAAGGTACTACCTCTATCGTTGCTGCCATCGTGCCCAGGACCTGAAGGTAATGCCATGCTGAGGGGTTTCGCCTGCTTAGGAACCGAGTGATCAGAAGCCTTAGGTTCCCGGCCCGGGAAGAGGGCAAGAACACTCTGCCCCTGCCGGTGTCGAACCTTGCGCCGAGATACTCGAGATTCTGGGAGGGGGTCAGCCTGCTCTTTGCTCGGTTGATCACCCATCCCAATTCTTCTAGCAAGCGAACTACTGTGTCCGTCGCCGAGCGACTTTCTTTCTCTGACTTTGCCCGGATCAGCCAATCGTCTAGATACGGGTGAACCAAGATCCCCTCCTTCCGGAGGAAGGCCGCTACTACCACCATCACCTTGGTAAATGTTCGTGGAGCTGTCGCTAGGCCGAAGGGAAGGGCCTTGAATTGAAAGTGACCCGCTGGTACCGCAAACCGTAGAAACTGCTGATGGGATTTTCTGACCGGGATATGCAAGTAGGCCTCTGACAAGTCGAGGGCTGTCAGGAACTCCCCATTCCTTACGGCAGCAATGACTGACCGCAGGGTCTCCATTCTGAAGTGCGGGACCCTGAGGCAGCGATTGACCTGTTTTAAGTCCAGAATCGGTCGGAAGGTGCCTTCCTTCTTTGGCACCACGAAGTAAATCGAGTATCGACCTGAGCCGCACTGATCTGGGGGCACTGGAGACACGGCCCCGAGTGCAATTAAGCGCGTGAGGGTAGATTCCACCGCTGTCTTCTTTGCGGGGGTACTGCAGGGGGACAGAACAAAGGCTGGTGTTATTGGCTTCGAAAATTCGAGGGCGTAGCCCTCCCTGATCACCTCTAGTACCCATTGATCCGACGTGACCCGGGACCAGGCGGGAAGGAACTGTCTTAAACGTCCTCCTATGGGCAGCTCTTCCCCCTGGGCCCCCGCGGCTTCATTGTTGTTTTCTGAAAGAAATTTAAATTAAATTTAAAACATAAAATTTTTAAGTTAAGCGCTCTGTTGCTAGTAAAATTAAATGTAGGATTAAAACCAATTGCAGTCACATCCCTTTTACTTGCGGTTAGCTGCGATGAGGAACTGGGCCGATTCAGCGCTGTGTGCCCGTTGGCTCTACACGTGGTAGGCCTCACCACGTGGAGCCAGAACGGGAAATTGTAAGGCTCTCTCACGGCCGCGGTCCGACTCTGTCCTTGCTCACCGGAGCCGAAAAACCTTTAGTTCCTGTGGGGATCGCTGCCTGCGTTCTCCTCTCGCGGTCCCCGACGGGGCCGAACCTCGCCGCCGCGTCCTTCAGTCTCCGGACGGGTCTGGCGGTAGCGTCAGGCCAGCGGTGCTGCCTCAAGCGCTCAGCCTCCGGGGGGCTTCGGCGCGAGGCAGCAGCGATCAGCGCGGCTCAGCAGCAGAGGAGCAAATCAGCCGTGAGACCTCCTCGATGCTGCGATCCGCGGTTCTCCTCCGACGCCTGAACCGGTAGGGGGGGGGGGGGAGGAGGGAGAGGAGAGAGCAGGAGAGTTAAAGCAACAGAGCCCTTGCAATTAATTAGCTACAAACAGTATAGAAATTAAAATAAATCAATTAAATCAACAGTAAATAAATTTAACTAAATTTAAAGAAGGACTCCAGTAAGCCCTAGGCTTACGGAACCCTCCAGCTGCTTGGAGGCTGAGATTACTGGGGTTGGTGGGTGGTCTCAGTGGTATTTGTACCGCTCCACCTCCAAAAAGGTTGGGCTCAGCCTCCAAGCTGCTGGAAGGGTTACGCAACCCTGAAGTAAAGGGACTGGACTGGAGTGACGATAAGGAACCATGGCTCGTGTTCCCGTTTTCTTATTTTCTTTTCAGAGTGTAATGGACATGAGGCGGCTTTGAGGTTTTCGTCCCATTTGGATATAAGGTCGTCTAAGTTGAGGGAAGAGTTGGTCATAAGTGGTCGTAGATTTTCTAGGACAACATCCCAGGTGAGTGGTTGGAATCGGGCTGGAATAAGTCTTCACATATGGGTACGTCGGTACCGACGGAGTCTGCGCGGGAACGCTTCCCAGCGTCCAATCAAGAGCTTTTGGAAGCATCCCAGCACGCCTGCGCGCTGCCTTCCCGCCTTTCCCAACTGCCTCTCCTCAGTTAAGTTTTAAAGCTGAGACAAAGAGAGAGAGAGAAAGGAAAGGAAAGATAGATAGAGATACAACTCCTGGGGAGGTGGGAGGGTTGTGAAGACTTATTCCTGCTGTTCCCAGAGATCACCTGTTACAGGTAAGTAACTGTGCTATCTCCAGGAACAAGCAGGAATGAGTCTTCACATATGGGGACTCCCAAGCTGAGATGCCTGGAGTTTCAGCATGTCATAGGTTGGAACATGCTATCTCCCAGAACACCAGGCATCCTGAGGATGGAGGGTAGGAGTTGAAGAAAGAAAAAATGCTGTGGAACAGCTAACCTAGCATAGGACTGCAGGGAAGGAGTCCATGTGTGGATGATGATTGTCATCAATGATGTTGCAGAAGATTGCAATAGAGACCTCCCCTAACAGGATTTCACAGAAGTAAGGAGGTTCATGGATCTACTGGGAACCCAGTAGAGGAACCTTGAAGAGGACCTCACTATAAGTGGAGGCAATAAACCTGTAGGAAAAAATGTGGAGGTCAGAATCCTGAAAGGAATAGGTAACCCCAGTAGGAAAAACTGGGGTAGTACAAAAAACGGTGGGCCTTCAGAGGAAGGGTTTATGACAAAAACCTAACTCTTTTGGCGGGAGCATGGCTCACTCTCAGGAGCAAAAAGAGAAAGACTAACCGATTTGGACAAACAGGCATAGTCCTTGTGGGGAGAAAAGGTATGGGGACCCCTTGTATCCCAAGAAGAGTTAAAGCCTGTGATTAACTGAAGATCCACAATGTCTCTCCTAACTGGGATAAGCTAGGAGAGATATTGAGTATGGAGAGCTTCAGAGGTACATTAACCATTAGACTATGGTATGAAAATTGTTGACTACCATAGGAGTGGGTGTGTGTGGAAAACCCCAAAACTGCTAGATAGCATAGGTATGGGTAAAAGCCCTCTGTCAGAATCATATAGGTATATGAGAATAGACAGGGAGATATAGATAGATATGTATCCACATACTTATCTAAGAAAATATCTCAACATATACATACACAGATAAATAGATATAGATAGATATAGATAGACAGGCATATAAGAATATATCTATAATGAGATATGGCAGAGCATAAAATACACACAAAAAATAAATATGGATATGTAGGCTTACACATAGGGGTCTGCAGGTAAACAGAGATATGCCTACAGTACAGTGATCACATAGGCTATGTGGAGAGGAAAGATTCATCTAACAAGGAGGTGGAACAAGGAGAAGACAAAGAAATTCTATCCCGTGTATATAGGTCCTATACATGCTACAAATATGTACATAGTTTCCCTAAGTTATAATCCCAGTTGTATATTTCCTGTTATATGTAAACTCACCACAGTCTGTTGATTGAAATGAGTATTCCTGTTTAATGTAAACCGCGCTGATGAAAAAGAGTGCGGTATAGAAGAAATACAAATAAATAAATAAATAAATATAGAGAATCTATTCCTCCTGGTTATAATCTTCAAGAATGCTAGTTAGTGCAAAAGAACCAGGATTGTTACATGAAAGACCAAGGACAATGTCAATGTGCAGCCAGAAAGTCCCGAGTCTTCCAGGACTCTGGCATGGTAAGTAGACAGAAGACGCCTAAAGATGAGATACCATGTTGACCTGCTTAAGGGCAAAGGTATCATGCGTTCTTATCATGAGGACGAGCATATCCCCGATTGGGAATACTATGGACCAAAGCAGGGAACTGGCAACTCCTTGAGTCTTCACGTAAGAGAAGGCCTATGTCCTTTATATCAAAAAAGGAGATAGAAAAGAAGGGGGACCCTTCTAGTCATGGGAGACATGACTGAAAAGCCTTTTCTAACCAGCTAGGATAGCTATTGGAGAAAAAAAAAACATGCTCTCTAGCAAGGGCCCATAGTGGAAAGCTTCTCTGTAGATTGCAGAGAGCATGGAACTGGCTGGTAGAGAGCCAGCATCTCAGTTAACTATGCTGCCAACTCAGGAAATGAAGATGGCAGAATAGAAAACAATCTAGAAGCTTGTAGTGAGAGGACCTCCAAGAGAGATGGAGTACTGACTTGGAGCCACTACAAAGACTAGACAGAATGTTAGTGGAGGACAATCTGGTAGTTTGTGGATAAGAACCAGTGGTCCACACATTAAAGCTCCTGGATGGGCAGCTGTTGGCAAGACAGCAGAAGAATCTTACTGTTCAAAAACAGAAAGGACAGAACAGGAGTAGAAAACTCTGGACATGTCTGATAAGCTGCCCCAAGGAAGATTAAAACAGAGGAGGTGACTCAGAGAGGAAAACGCCGCACTGGAAAGTGAGAAAACTAGAGAGGCTGAAGAGAAAGCCTCCCAGTAAGTTATTCCGCTCTTACAGAGGAAAAACTTGGTAAGAGGGTGAAGAGAATGGAGCTGAAGAAGACTTACGAAGTAGTAAGTCTATAGAAAGGAAAAATACATGCTGGCACAGGAACTATCATTTGATAGTGGTTAGACCTCATTCCCTAGCAGGGAAAAGAGGAGAAACCTGTGACTTATAGGCATGAACAACCTGACAGCTCATAGAAATATAGAAAAAATGGATATCTTTTGGAAAGAGATCCCTGTGTAGGGGTTAGAATAAAGTGGTGGATTGCCTCTATTGAGAAGAAGCAACTGTAAATTCTAACCCCAAGGGTCACAAGCATCTGATGATGAATGATCAGAAACCCTGCAGGTGCTGGGTTTGCTGAGCCTGATGAGAGGTTGGATTCTTTAGACCAGGACGATGCTTTCCCTGTTGGGGAACATCTGTATGATGGGCAAGTGATGAATAAAACCTTCTCCTGTGGGAAGAAAGTTTAGTAGGACATTTCCTACGTACTGGGACAGAGGAAGGGGTAGAACAACCCCTAGGAACAGGTAAATCAGTGGACAACTGAGTAACCTGACGTAAAGACTCCTTGTTGAAAAGATTTTCTCCAGTGCAAGGAGTATGTCCCAGCCTTTGTTGTGCCCATTTGTCCAAGTCTGAAGCTTGGAGCCAGGCTCTACGTCGTGCCCCTATAGCTATAGCAGAAGTCCTGCTAACAGACTCAAAAGAGTCTAGGGAAGCACGAGAAAGAAACCAAGAGATATTCTGGATATGCTTAAGCAGTGAGGAATAGTCCCTGGAATCTGAAAGAAAAGGCAACAAAAGATGTAATTGCTTTGTGATCTCCTCAAGAGAAAGACTCATAAAATATATATGAGAGAATTCTTGCAGAAAGCATAGATGTCTGGAAGGTTTGACGTCCAAAGTCATCTAGTGTTTTAGACTCACGACCTGGCGGATAGGAAGAGTGCTTTTTCTTACTCTTTACCCGCCTCATTGCTGATTCCACTACTAGGGAATGATGAGGAAGTTGAGTCTTTTGAAACCCTGGAGAGGGGGGCACCTGATATAACAGATCAGTTGCCCTGGGAGGTGGGGGTACCCGGAGAGGTCCTGGGATAGGAATGGCAAGAGATCTTGCTATATCCCAGAGGAAACTCTGAAAAGAGGGATCCCTAACAGGAATCTCTCTTCGATAGGTTAGATTTACAGAACTAGCCTGAGCATCCACAGAGGTATCCAAAAATATAGGAATAGAAGATCCAGGACAGTGCAGTGTGGGATGCTTAAGAGATGGTTGCTGGTACTGGGTATCATGAGCAGCAACCGTCCTTACCACATTGTCCATGCCAGGTATCGGCTCCAAGCTTGGTATAGAATGGAGCGATCCTGTTGAAAAAAGCATGGTAGGAGTTGGCCACGATGCTACTGTGGATACCGGTACCGATGTCAAGACCGGTACCGATGTTGGAGTCAAGCCCGACAAAGACAGCGGAGTAGTCATCTGTGACAGTTCAATTTGTACCGAGGTGGCCGAACCCATCCGGCCAGTATCCTCGGTACCGAAGCACCAGTATCGATCGATGTCGGTACCAAAAGCTATTGGTACCGAGTCTTCTAGACTAGAAATCGATTCCAAACTCAGCATCGAGGGCAGAGAGCCTGATAAGCGAAGCATGGAAGGCACCGACCGCAAAGTTAATGAGGTTGTCGGTACCGATTTCGGTACCGTGTCTGACACCGGTGAAGGAAGGTCAACCAGTGGCAACTCAGTCGGCGTGAAAGGAACCGAGAGTTGTGGATCGGAATTATCGGAACCGAGCCTTCGGTACCGCCGAGAGCCGGTACCAAGGCGAGTCGGTACCCAGTCCTCCAGACTGGAAATCGATTCCAGACTCGGCATCGAAGGAAGCGAGTCTATCGATGCACGTCTGGAAGGTACCGACGTCAGTGGTAGTATCGGTGCTGGTACCGATAATGGAAAGTCAGTCTGGGGTGTATCTACCGGTCCCGAAGGTACCGAGGACACCAGATGACGATCCCTGGTGAAGAGTATTTCATCCAACACCAGTGCCGATGTCGGGGTATCGGTACCGCTCGAAGCAGATGCCACCACCGGACACGGCTGAGGTATGTTCTGTGAGGGGTGAACCCCAGGAACAACCTGAAACCCCTTATTTGCTTTGGAGACCGAAGACTCCCGCCGGGGTTTTGAAGCCAGTGGGCCCTCGAGGGCAAGGCCAGAGCCGTCTTCATGCTGTGCATGAGACCTACAACTCGAGGACTGGCTAGTTTTAACATACTGTTTGTGGGTTACCTGATCTTGTGTGGAAGAAGAAGGGGACGGTGCCCTGAAGTTGGAAGGCAACCGTGTATCGAGAGAATCTCGATGTTGAAAACCTCTTCTCACCAAACTGTTGTCAGGACCCAAGCAGGTTAGACACCGACTTTGAGGGTCTAAAAACAAAGTTGTACCGCCACAGGATGAACATTTCTTAGAGAAAGTGCCTGGCGGTTCCACGAAGGAAAAAGGAGAGGCCTAAAAGGCCTAAGACCGTGGGATACTATGAGGAAAAAATATATCCCGCGGAAAGGAAAAATATTTCAAGAAAAGAAAAACACCGGCGGTACCGGTGGCGTCAAGAAGACAGCTGCGACCACAAGAAAACTAAAAAATAAAAACAAGAATTTTCTGCGGTGACAGGAGGACGTCCTGCCGGCTCCGCGGAAAAATGAAAACTGAGGAGAGGCAGTTGGGAAAGGCGGGAAGGCAGCGCGCAGGCATGCTGGGATGCTTCCAAAAGCTCTTGATTGGACGCTGGGAAGCGTTCCCGCGCAGACTCCGTCGGTACCGACGTACCCATATGTGAAGACTCATTCCTGCTTGTTCCTGGAGATAGAAATATTTCCGCATATCACTCTTGAATCTATCCCCCTTCACCCTCATCCCATGTCCCCACGTAGCAGAACTTGCTTTCAATTAAAAGAGGCTTTCCCCCTGAACATTTATGCCACAAAGGTATTTAAACATTTTAATCATATTGCCTCTATCCCACCTTTCCTCTAAGGTGTACATATTAATATCCTTAAGTCTGTCCTGCTTTATAATGAAGACCACTAACCATTTTAGTAACCACCCTCTGCACCGACTCCATCCTGTTCACATCCTTTTGCAGGTGTGGTCTCCAGAATTGCACACTATACTCCAAATGAGGTTGCACCAAAGACTTATACAGAGGCACTATCACCTCCTTTTTTCTGCTAGCCATTCGTCTCCATATGCACCCAAGCATTCTTCTAGCTTTTGCGGTCGCCTTTTCTACCTGTTTAGCTACTTTAAGATCAGACACAACCACGCCTAGGTCCCGCTCTTCTTTAGTTGACAAAAATACTTCACCCCCTAAACTATATTGCTCCCTTGGATTGCTGCAGCCCAAATGCATGACCTTACATTTTTTAAGCATTAAATTCCAGCTGCCAAATTCTAGGCCATTCTTCAAGCTGAGCTAGATCCCTCCTCATGTTATCTACACCTTCCTGGGTGTCTACTCTATTGCAGATTTTGGTATCATCCGCAAAGAGGCAAACCTTACCTGACAGCCCTTCCGCTATATCACTAACAAAGATGTTAAAAAGAATCTGACCTAGGACAGATCCCTGGGGCACACAACTGGTAACATCCCTCTTCTCAGAGTGAGCTCCATTTACCTGTACTCTCTGTCGCCTCCCACCCAACCAATTTCTAACCCAAGCAGTAACTTTAGGGTCCATCCCTAGGGTGCTCAGTATGGAACAGTGTCAGAGGCTTTACTGAAATATAAATACACCACATCTAGGGCTCTCCCTCGGTCCAACTCCCTGGTCACCCAGTCAAAGAAATCAATCAGATTTGTCTGACAAGACCTGCCTCTGGTGAATTCATGCTGCCTCGGATCCTGTAATCCGCTGGACTCCAGAAACCTCACTATTTTCTCTTTCAGCAGCCTTTCCAATAATTAGCTCACCACCGAAGTTAAACTAACCGGCCTCTAGTTTTCAACCACATCCTTACTTCCGCTTTTGTGTAAAGGCACCACATGAGCCTCTCTCCAGTCCTTTGGCACCACTCCTGACTCCAACGAGGCATTGAAAAGGTCATTCAGTGGAGCTGCTAGAACGTCCAAGTTCCCTCAGTATTCTAGGGTGTATCCCATCCGGTCCCATCACTTTGTCTACTTTAAGTTGAGCTAGTTTCTCTCAAACACAGTCTTCTGAAAATTGTTCAAGATGTCCCTCGCTTCTGTTCCTGTTTGTGTGTGTCCCTGCCCATTAGAGCTTACAATCTAGTCAAGACAAAACACAGAAGGTGTAAGTAGGGATAGAGCTAGGGGAAACCTATTGAACCCAGCAAGACACTAAGCAGAAGAGAGAACAGCACTGAACTCCCCCCCTGGAGCCATAGAAAGGTGGGCTGAACTCGACACACTGGCATTAACTCTCTTTATAGTAGTGGCACCATGGGTGAGAGTAGCCCCTTGACACCTATTGCTTGTCACCCACTTAAGCGAACAGATATCAGCATCTGAAAAAGCCTACATGTGTACACATCAGTGGCCTCCCTTGAAAGCAAGGGGATAAACCCACACAAAGAATACAAAAGTACTAGCCTGCACCTTCCTCAAACACACATTCCTGAAATCAGTACAGCTGATTACAATCATACAAAGAAACAGATATGAAATTCGTAAGATACAAAACCAACCAAAATATACATGGCATATCATGTAGGATAATTCAAATTAACTCCCATTACCAATTCAGAGGCAGCACAAACCAAAACATAGCCCACTCAAATGTGCATTAATGAATGCTTGTTCCATCAGGAACAAAATTCCATACTATACTTGACTACATACAGGATCAAAATATTGATATAACGTGCATCACCAAAACATGGCTTTCAGACTCAGACAAACCAAAATTACCTCCCAACCATACACTATACACAACTGCGCAAGACCTTTATGAAGAGATGGAGGTATACTAATCAAAGCAAAAGCACACCCAAAATCATAATCTCAAATAGGCACCTAGCAATATGCCTCATATACAGAGCTTCAAGTTCTGAAAAAGCGTAGTTACTCACCTGTAACAGGCGATCTCCGGGAACAGCAGGAATTTAGTCTTCACATATAGGGTATCGTCGGTACTGACTGAGCCTGCACGGGAACGCTCCCCAGCGTCCAATAGGAACGCTTTTGGGAGCATCCCTCAGCACATGTGCGCTGTCTTCCCGCCTTTCCAACTGTCCCTCTTCGGTTACGTTTGTAGCTGAGTGAAAGGATAGAGGGAGAGAGGAAAGAGATAGAGAGACAACTCCTAGGGGAGGTGGGTGGGTTGTGAAGACTAAATTCCTGCTGTTCCCGGAGATCACCTGTTACAGGTGAGTAACTATGCTATCTCCAGGAACAAGCAGGAATGTAGTCTTCACATATGGGGACTCCCTAGCTGAAGATGCCAGGGAGATAGCCCCAGCAAGGTGCCACTCCAGAAAGATAGGCATCCTTCCTCCCATGGATCTCTGGCATTCCACCAGGGTTGGTGGGTAGGAGTGGAATTAGGTCTGAAAGAGATTTCGAAGAACAGCTTGGCCAAAGGAGGCATCCCGATGGGAGGCTTTATCCAGGCAGTAGTGGACTGTGAAGGTGTGTACCGTAGCCCATGTGGCTGCTCGACAAATGTCATCAACAGACACAGAGTGGAGAGCCGCGGAAGTAGCCATGGCTCTCACATTATGAGAGTAGGGGTCTTCCTCTTCAAGACCATGTCACAGCTCATAAGCAAAGGATATGCATTGGGCAATCCATTTAGATAAAGTTCTTTTGGAGACTGGAAGTCCCAAATAACTAGGGTCAAAAGCTATAAAAAGTTGCGAGGACTTTCTATGTTGCTGTGTTCTTTGTATGTAAAAGGCTAAGGCCCTTTTACAATCCAAAGTACGAAGGTTTCTTTCTGCATTAGAGGCGTGAAGCCTCGGAAAAAATACAGGAAGATAAATTGATTGATTTAAATGACAAGGCGAAACCACCTTTGGCATAAAGTGTGGATGAGTTCTAAGAACAACCTTATGATGAGATCTAGTATAAGGAGGAGCAGCCACTAAAGCTTGCAATTCACTAATGCGACATGCAGAGGTGATTGCAATTAGGAAGATGACCTTCCAGGACAAAAAAGGGCTGTAGTGGCCAAAGGCTCAAAAGGCGGCTTCATGAGCTGCTCGAGAACTAGATTTAGATCCCATGCCACCGGTGGTGGCTTGATGGGAGGTTTGGTTAATAGAAAGCCTCTCATAAATCTTGATATGAGCGGATGAGAGGAAATTGGTTGTCCATTCAGAGGCATATAAGAAGCTGCAATTGCACTAAGATGGACTCTTACTGAATTGGTCTTTAGACCAGAATTTGATAAGTGAAGGAGATACTCTAGTATCGATTCTAAGGGTATGACAAGGGGGTTTAATCCCTTCTTGGAGCACCATATAGTAAAACATTTCCACTTGAAGGCATAAGATCATCTTGTGGAAAGTTTCCTAGAAGCCTGAAGGATATCCTTTACCTGTTGCAACAGGTTGAGATCCTGGAGGTCTAAGCCTTCAGCAACCAGGCCGTGAGGTGCAAGGACTGGGGATTCGGGTGCCATAGCGTCCCGTTCTCTTGGGAAAGGAGATCTGGAGCATGCCCTAACTCCAGAGGTGTTGCTTGGGAGGGATACCACGTTTCGCGTGGCCATCGTGGTGCTATGAGAATCATGCAACCCGTCTCTCTGAAGCTTTAAGAGTGTTTTGGGGATGAGGGGAATGGGTGGGAATGCATAAAAGGAAGTCCTGACCCCAGTGAAGGAGGAAGGCATCCCTTGCCTGACAATTGTGAGCCGGAATCCTGGAACAGAACCGTGGAAGTTTGGCATTCAGTGGACTTGCAAAGAGGTCTATGTCTGGAGTGCCCCAGAGATGAAATATCTTTGCCACCTGGTCTAGGTGGAGGGACCACTCGTGAGGCAGCAGTACTCGACTGAGTTTGTCTGCCCAAAGGTTTTGAAAGCCTGGAAGATATACCACTAGAAGGTGAATTTCATGCTCTCTGGCGAGGGCCCATAGTCGTAAAGCTTTGTTGCATGACAACAGAGAGCCTGTTCCACCCTGCTTGTTCACATAGAACATGGCTACTTGATTGTCCGCCTGGACTAGGACTGTCTTGTAGCTGAGCTGGGCGTGGAATACTTGAAGAGCTAAATAGATTGCTCTTAATTCCAGGTGGTTTATGTGTAAACCAGCCTCCTGTGGAGTCCAGGTTCCCTGGGTGGGAGAGATGATTCAGGTGTGCTCCCCAACCCACCTGTGATGCATCTGTTAGGGTGGCCTGAAAAAGGGGTTGATGAAAAGGAGACCCCACTGTCAGGTTTTCTAGTAATTGCCACCATTGGAGGAACAAAATTAGTCATTGAGAGTTTATTATTTTGTCCGACAAATGATCTGTGGCCTGTGTCCACTGTGTGGCTAGGGTCCACTGAGCTGCTCGCATGTGGAGGCGAGCATATGGGACTACATGAACTGTGGATGCCATATATCCCAGTAACTGTAGTAGCTTCGAGCAGTGAGAGAGAATTTGCCTGCTGCTTGAGAACCGAGTTGCATTATGCGAAGACACCAAGCCTGTGGAAGGAAAGCCTTTGCCTGTCTGGTATCTAGACAGGCTCCTATGAATTCCAGGCATTGGGAAGGAACAAGTTGGGATTTTGGGAAGTTTATTACCAATCCCAAGTATTGGAGAATTTCCATTGTACGGGACAGTGCAGCGCTGGCTTCTGCAACTGTAGGGACTCAAATGAGCCAGTCGTCCAAGTAAGGGAGGACAAATATCCCCAGGGTTCGTAGACATGCAGCTACTACTGCCATGCATTTTGTGAATACCCTTGGTGCAGAAGCCAGACCAAAGGGAAGAACCTGGTACTAGAAACGTTTTCCCCTGAAAAGGAAACGTAAGAATTTCCTGTGATCTGGATGGATGAGAATGCGAGTGTATGCATCCTTTAAGTCTAGAGAGCAAAGCCAATCCTGGCTTTGAAGGTATGGCAGAAGAGTTCCTAGAGAAATCATTTTGAACTTCTCTCGAAATAGATATTTGTTCAATTCTCTGAGGTCCAGAATGGGTCTGTGTCCTCCTGTTTTCTTTGGAATAAGAAAATAGGGGGAGCAGAGCCCTACACCCCCTTGAAGAATGGGTACCTCCTCTATTGCCCCTTGGGCAAGACGTGTCGAGACCGTGTGACCTAGCAGATTGTCTGCAGAGAGAATTGAATTGCTTTAGAATTGTAGGAGGGGGCATGCTGTGAAAATGAAGCTTGTACCCTTCTCCTACAATGGACAAAGTCCAATGTTCTGCTGTTATCTGATGCCATCTCTTGGCAAAGTGGCATAACCTGCCCGGGATATTGGGGACCCCTCAGAGGCAGAAAGGCAAAGCTCTCTAAGAAGGAGTCAAAGCCCTTGAGGTGGCTGAACCTGCAGAGCTGGTTGGGCTCTCAGGCCTTTTGGCTTCTTTTGTTGTCTAGTTTGTCCCTTTTGGGCAACCGGCCCCCAGTTTGACTCTGCTGGGTATAGGAAGGATAAAATTCTCTTTTTACTGAAAGAGGGTTTTTTGTAAGGCTTCTTTTTGGCTGGAGTGGCTCTAGATTGACAATCTAGAGTAGCATTGTCAGCATCTAACTCGTTAGCCTTTTCCTGCCAGTTCTTGCCGAAGAGATTCTCCCCCGTGCAAGTATAATGTTGCCTAACTTACCCTGTACCCAAGTCTCCAAGTCTGATGCCTGAAGCCAGGCAATCCGTCGTGCACCAATGGCAATAGCAGAGGTTCTGCTGATGCATTTGAAGCAGTCAAAGGCTGCACGATTAACAAACTTGGAGACATCTTGAGCATGCTTAACTAGAGCAAGAAAATCTGGTCTCTTGTCATCTGGGAGAAATGGGCTCATAAGTTCCAAATCTCCTGTGACTTCCTTGAGGAACATTCCCATATATAGAATATATGAACTGATCCTAGCTGAAAGCATGGAAGCTTGAAAGGTTTGGCACCCAAAAGCATCCAGAGTCCTGCATTCATGACCTGGAGGATTGGATGCATGCCTCTTTGCACTTTTTATTCTACGCATGGCTGACTCCACTACCATTGAATGGTGTGGCAGCTGAGTTTTCTGAAATCCAGGACATGGCGGAACTCGATACATAGTATCCAGTCTCCCAGAGTGAGGAGAAGTAGTCAGGAGGTGTCTCCCACATTCTGAGCATCATGTTATGCAGAATTTCAGCAGGGTGGCTGCCTCCTTAGGAGCTTTAGGATATTGGAGAATTTCCAATTCCTTTGCTCTGGGTTCTTCTTCAGGAGCTACTGTGATTGAAAGACCTTTGGCCATGTCACGGATAAAATCCTGAAAAAAGACATGTCCTCTGGAGGTAACATTCTGCGTTGGGGAGAAGAGGGATTTTCTGGGAGAAACCCTCTAGTACCAGCAGAATTGTCAGTCTTCGGAATCAGAGGAATCGAAGTATTCCTGACCCAGATGCTCCTGCAAAGCACGGTCCAGTACTGATCGAAGTCGGTACAGAGTTGACCCGATACCGATCTGTCGATTCCAGCCAGAGATGGCATGGGAAGGGGTCCCACCAGGGCTGGTACCGTCGGTACCAGTACCGGTGACTGTACCAGCATCAGAGTCGATGTCGGTACCGGTGCTCGTTGGACCAACGGTACCACAGCTGAGAGAAGAGCCGCCATGCTACGTTCGATAGTGAGGAACCTCTGATCTATCGATGCTGCCAATGCCTGGGTGTCGGTACCGGTAAAAGCAGCCGGAACCCCTGAGCATGGCATAGGCAGTTCTTGCGAGTTTGGGGCCTCGAGAACATCCTGAAGCCCCATCAATGCTTTGGAAGCCGAAGCCTCCCGCCGGGGCTGTTTTGCCCGTGTGGTTCCCTCAAGGGCAATGCCAATGGCCTCTCGATGCTTAGCAGGAGAGCTACCCTTTGAGGACCGGCTTTTATGTTTAGTTACCCGAGATCCATGGGAGGAAGAGGCGGCCCTTGATGTCGATACAATGGATCTAGCATCCAAAGAAGAGAGGGTACCGAGCTTTGCAGCCCGGTTCTGTCTTCCTCTTTTAGTCATCCCCATACATGAGAGACATTCAGTTGGAGAATGTTCAGGCCCTAAACATTTAAGACACCAATCATGGGTGTCGGTGACGGAAATGGTACCGCCACACTTAGAAAAACCAACTAGTGGTTTTAAAAAATTTACTATGTTTGGGGCGCTCGTGAGCCCACTGCAAGATGGCCGCAATTTATTAGAGCTCCGTCCCCTCAACCCCTAATTTTTGCATTCATAGGATAACAGCAGCATTTTACCCCCCCCCCCCCCCCGTACCTGCCATGGATCAGCGTGAACCAGCGATCTCCATCGGAGCTTGACCCAGTGATTCTGCGGGACCTCTGGAGGCTGGGGAGCTGCCGCCGGACTCTCCCCCGACTGACTCTGCCGCTAGCCGCGGTACCCGGCACTGAGGAAAGTCACCTGATAGGCTCCTGCGGGGCCTACGGGCTGAGCCCTTACTGCTGCCTGCGGCTTGAGCAGCGGTCTGAGCAACGGGAGGAGGAACGCACTCTCAAGCATCTGGCGCTTGGCTGTAGCGCTGAAGAACTGAAGGGGAGACTGACCGGGACCAAGTGAAATCCACGTGGCAGCACCGGCGCTTGTCACCATTCCTCACCAGCGCGACCTATTTTGAGGGGGGTAAGTCTGCCTGCTGCCTCTTCCCCTGCACACCCCTTGAACTGGGATTGGAGCGGGTGACCGGGTCCGATTCTCCTTGGCAGCCCAGTGTCCCGCTGAGGCCCCCGCCCTCCCGATTGGATTCTGGGTGCCCTGCAGGCCTGCACACGCGACCTCTGATTCCAGGCCTCTCCTTAAAACTTTGCAGTCTGCAGCTACGGGCTCTTGCTGGCACAGCCCCACGCTGTTCTCTGACTCTCACCTGTGCCAGGCTACTACCCTAGGGGGGGCCGGAGGTAGCCTAAGACTCTCTGTCCCATTGTTTCTCCAGTGCCTTTTGCTTGGCTGACATTGCCTTTCCGCATCTCCTGACACTGTGTAGTGGTGGCTACCCTATAGGCTGGTGTGAATTGCGCACCGTCCTCTTTCCGGTGCCCTCACTCTTGCTGGCATTGGCACTATCTCTCCTGACACTGTGTGAACTTGGTGACTTGGTGTGATGGCTGCTAAAACTAAAACTTCTGAAACTCGGGAGGGGATGCGCTCCTCCCAGCGGCTGCAGAGTAAGTCTGGAGCCTCAAGCAGCCCACGAGGCCAATCTCCTCCAACGGGTTCCAACGCTGAGACTCTAAGTGAAGAGGAACTGGACCCTCATAAGCAACTTTCCTCGGCTCAAATCAAACAAGAACTCCATAAGGGCTTTGCAGAATTAGCCAAAGAGTTCCGCACACTGCGGGAAGATCTGATGACAGAGGTCGCAGAACTCCGGACCGACGTTAAGGAACTGGGAGCCCGAGTAGAGGACGTGGAGACCAAGGTGGTTAATCATGATGGTACTCTGATGGATTTACAATGTGCTCTCGACAGGCAGCGTGCGCAGGCCATGGAGCTGACATATAAACTTGATGACATTGAAAACCGCTCCCGCCGCAACAATGTGCGTTTTCGTGGAATTCCAGAGGCGGGGGGGGGGCGCGGAGAAGACTTGCCGACTGTGCTTAAGCTGCTGATAGCAGAGTTGCTTCCGGCGGAGGAGCTGGCTACGCACGCCTCTGGAATGGAAATTGAACGGGTTCATCGCGCTTTGGGAAAACCCCCTAACCAACCAACCACGAGATGTCATTGCGAGATTTCTACGCTATTCTGATGCTGAGCTTCTCATACGTCGAGGCCGGGAGAAGAAGACGGTCCGCTTCCAGGACGCGACAGTGTCTATTTACCAGGACCTCTCGACGTTCACTTTGGCTCGCCGGAGAGAGATGAAGCCAGTCTCGGCGGTCCTGAACAGCAAGGGGATTCGCTATTCTTGGTCCTTCCCATTTAGAATGAACTTCCTTTTGGGCAACAAAAAGATTTCTGCAAAAGACTACACTGAAGCTTGGCGAGCTCTTCGCCAAGCGGGACTAGTTGATAATGCCCAGCCTCATCCGCCGCCCCCTAAGCCCCAGCACTCTGAGTGGACCCGGGTGGGCAAGTCCTCTTGACACTCTTGTGGATGTGAAGAGCTCCTTTTACTTTTTCTTTTTTAGGGAGCCTTAACCAATGGGTCCCACGATTTTTGGATGACTGGTGGCAAGGATTAGCCTGGGGTCCTCACTCCATTTTCCATGGGGGGCGGCGGTTGACCTGCAAACGTTTTACTGATGTTATTGTTCTGGTGGGGGGATACGGCGGGATTGATGATCCGGGATGGGTGGGGGAATAGTGGGGGGAATGTTTTTCTATGTTTAGGTTGAGTTTTCACTTTGAGGGGTTCTGGGGGGTACGGGGCTTGTGGTCAATTTACCGTGTCCTGTATTAACCTAGACAGGCAGGTGGTATTGACGGGAAGGGGGGGGTGATGGGTAGGAGGGGGGGTCTCCCAACACGGCCCAGGGGGGTCTGTTTGGACTGGGGAGGAGGGTCTATGGCTTCTGTTCTTGGAGGGTGGACTAGGCGGGCCCGACTAACTAATTTTCTGGGTTTGCTGGGGGGTGCCCCCATTGGGACTTTCTGGGAGGCTAGCGGATGTGTGGGATTAGGTTGTATCTCTTAATGGTGCGCTTTATCTCTTTGAATGTTAAGGGTCTTAACTCCCCACGGAAGCGGTCCCTGCTGTTTTCAGAATTGCGCACTTTGCAAGGGGACATTGTTTATCTGCAGGAGACCCACCTTCAAAACTCCAAACAGGGCTGGCTAAAGCGATCCCCATACATTGAGGTGCGGGTGGCCTCTGACACGCAGGGCCGGAAGAAACGGGGAGTGGCCCTATTTCATCAGAGCCTCTCCTTGCAGATTGAAGAGATAAAAACGAGATACCCTGGGAAGGTGGCTTTTCCTGAATGTCCGCCTAGACGGCCACTTGCTAACTTTAGCTAATGTTTATGCACCAAACACGGGTCAGGGGACCTTTTTTACACGATTGAAAGCCCTACTGGCGGATTTTGCAAAAGGCCCCATTGTTTTGGGTGGGGATTGCAACACGCATCTAGTGCCCCATTTGGATTCCACGGGTCGTGCTGGGGGGGGGGAATGGGGGGGATTGGCAAGAGCCATTCAACGTTTGATGGTCGACTTGGGTCTACGGGATATATGGAGAGACACCCATGCGGGAGAGAGGAGTTATACTTACTATTCCCCGGTCCATCAGGTCCATACCCGCATTGACTATTTTCTGTTAGATCAGCGCCTGGTGGACGGGAGAGTGCAGGCTGGACTTGGAGCATTGACCTGGTCGGACCATGCTCCGTGCTGGCTTGCCCTCCCGGACGGCGTATATAGTGAGGGTCGCCGTCTTTGGCGTTTAGATGCAAGATTCCTGCGGCGGCAGGGTGCAGTGCAAGATCATGCCCACTTTATTAAGGAATTCTTTGAGTTAAATGATACTGGGGATGTCCCCCTTCCCACGGTGTGGGACGCTTATAAGGCCACAGCCCGCGGTCAACTTATGGCTGAGGCAACCCGCACGCGCAGAAAGTGGACACGTGATCATGATCATTTGGTGAGGGAATCTGCTCGCCTGGGCTTGGAGCACGCCCGAACCGGGTCGAGGCAGGTCCTACGTCAGTGGCGGACGGTTCGAGCGAATTTAGATGCGTGTATGCAGAGAGAATTAGATAACAAGCGCCGGAAATTAAGGCAAACTTTTTATGAACATGGGAACAAAACTGGCCGCCTTTTGGCTTTGCGCCTGCGTCAACAGCAGTCCTCGAGAGTGGTTCGTGAATTACGCGACGCTGGGGGACAGACAAGGGTCATCTCCTGGGAGATCCGTGATCTTTTTGCCGATTACTTGGAGCGGCTTTACAAGGCAGAGCCCTCTGGTAAGGATCAAGTGCAGGATTACCTCCAGAGGACCGCTCTACCGCGTCTTTCTGACTCTGACCGGGCTCAGTTGGACTCGGAATTTACGATTGACGAAGTGGAAAACGCAATCCGGCATCTGAAAACTGGCAGCGCGCCGGGTAGTGATGGTTTTCCGGCAGAATATTATAAGAAGTTCCGAGCACAACTGGCGCCATCCCTGACCTGTTTGTTTAATGAGGTCTTGGGGGCGGCTTCCCTTCCCCCGTCCCAACATGAGGCATTGATTGTGATGATACCCAAACCTGGTAAACCCTTGCACGATGCGGCATCGTACCGCCCTATTTCCTTGTTAAATGTTGACGTTAAAATCTTTGCTTCTGTGCTGGCCGCGCGTCTGAATCGGGCTCTTCCAGGCTTAGTCCACGCAGACCAGGTTGGCTTTGTGCCGGGTCGCCAGGCCGCCGACAACATTCGGCGTATGTTGCAGATTATTCATGTGGCTCAACGGGATCCACAACCAGCGTTGCTAGTGGGAATTGACGCCGAAAAAGCTTTCGACCGGGTGGATTGGGGATATCTATGGTGTGTTCTGGAGATAATGGGTTTTGGCCCTAATTATATTGGTTGGGTTCGCAGCCTTTACCAGCAGCCTCAGGCGTGCGTTCGGATTAATGGGGGACACTCGAGACACTTCTTTTTGGAGAGAGGCACACGACAGGGCTGCCCTCTATCGCCGCTGCTCTTTGCTTTAGCGATGGAACCTCTGGCTCAGAGCTTTCGAGATCATCCAGGTTTGCGAGGGGTCCGCATTGGTCCTGCGGAATATCGGATCGCGCTCTTTGCGGATGATATCATCCTATCCCTGGTGAATCCGTCTGCTTCTCTCCCAATCGCGATGCAGCTGTTCGCAAATTTTTCTCGTGTCTCCGGCTTTAAAATCAATTATACTAAGTCGGAGATCTTGAATGTTGGGGTCCCCAGGGCGGTCTGTGCGGAACTTCAGGAGGCTTACCCTCTTCGCTGGGTGTCAGGAGCCCTGCGATACTTAGGGGTGAACCTAACCGTGGAGCGGACGGATCTTTTCAAAGCTAACTATGATCCCTTGCTTCGTCAGGTCCGGCGGGACTTAGAGGTCTGGAACGGCCTGCTCCTCTCCTGGTTCGGGCGTATAGCTGTAGTCAAGATGGTGATCGTCCCTCGCTTTCTTTATCTCTTTCAGGTTCTTCCGCTCCCCATCCCGCGAGCTACATTGGCGACCTGGCAACAGCTGCTTATGAAGTTTGTGTGGCATTATCGTCGCCCGCGCCTAGCGCGGCAAGTTTTTTGCCCGCACGCGTTCCGGCGGTATGGGAATGCCCAATTTACACTGGTATTATGCGGCGGAGCAATGTCGGGCGGGGGTGGAATGGATGATTGCTGACAGCACTAAGCGATGGGTGCAGATGGAAATGAGTTTGGCGGGGGGAGCGGGGTTAGGGGACTGGCTGTGGCTAGGGCCACAACTCCGCCGCGGCAAGTGCACCAGTAATCCTTACATTCTTCATACCCTCTGTTGCTGGGACCAGCACTTTCGACCCCGTGACGTGGATCTATCTCCTCTAGCCCCTATAGTTGATAATGCCTCTTTCCCACCGGGTTTGAGTGATGTAGTTTTTCAGCAATGGGGGCACCTTGGCCTCAGCCGGGTCGGCCAATTTTTTGCTGATGGCCGGCTACAACCTTTTCGTGTAATGCAGGATGAATTTGACCTTCCGGCTGGGCATATCTATCGTTATATGCAAGTGACACACTGGGTCAATTCTAGGTCCGTTCGGCCCCAGGTTGCTCGGGACTTGACGGAATTGGAGCGCTACTGTGAGGGGTGCACTACTACAAGGGGTCTTGTGGCGACTTTATATGCCCATTTGCAGGGGGCCCAGGCGTGCCCCACCCGTCATAGGGTGCTTTGGAACTCTGACTTGAGTCTTTCTTATACTGATCAGCAGTGGGAGACTGTGGGAGACTGTGGAAGCGTGCCTGTGGAAGAGTTCAACAGCGACTAATGCCCGAGAAACGAATTACAAATTGCTGTACCGTTGGTACATGACTCCAGCGCGGATTGCTCGTATGTATCCCGGGGCTGGGGGCCTATGCTGGCGTAACTGTGGGCAACGGGGTACCCTGGGACATATTTGGTGGGCGTGCCCCCGCATTCGTTCTTTCTGGAGAGGTCTACAATTTCGGATGCAGATGCTTCTAGGACTGAGTATCCCTTGGGATCCGGGGATTTTTCTTTTTGGGGCATCCGTGCCGGGGGCTCGGGCTTTGCAACTTGCCTTACTCCGGCACGGCTTGAATGCGGCCCGACTATCCCTGGCGGCGGCCTGGAAGCAAGCTTTGGCCCCCTCATTCCAGGTCTGGCTGGACCGCATGTGGGATACATATTCCATGGAACGGGGAGTAGCGGTTAGCAGGATGCGTTTAGCTCGCTTTGAATCGGTGTGGGCGCCCTTTGTTTCTCGCTATGGTGCGTGATTGTTTTGGATAGTTGGGGGTGACATGCCGGTCCCTCCAGAGATTTGCTCCCTATATGTGTCTCTTAGCTCGCCTCTGTCCCGAGCCCTAGCATTAGCAAGCCATAGTTGGGGGGGTTGGGAGGTGGGGGTGGGGGGAAGGAGACTGGGGGGGGGGGTCCCGGTTTCTTTATTATAAACGTGTAAAAATGAAGACATATTGTAGGTTACTAATGTGACCTGATGTTGTGTTGATACTGTTGCATTCTTTTTGAAGATCTTTGTGCTTCTTGTATCTTTGTATTCTTTGGAAGTCTTTTAATAAAAAATAAAAAAAAATAAAACATTTTACTATGTTTTAGGAATATAGGGCCTAGTGCCCAAAATGGCGCCTAGCACCAAAAGAGAAAAGTTTCTGAAGAGAAACAGTTTAAAAGGGGTTTTTTGGGGGTTTTGTTTTTTAAAAAGAAAAGAAAGGAACCGGCAGTACCAGTAAGCGTCGTGCGGCAGGCAAACGCAACCACAAGAAAACAAATTTAAAGACGGAATTTTCTGCAGTGACAGGGAGTAGATCCTATCGGCTCCGTAGAAAACGAAGAACTGAAGGAGGACAGTTGGAAAGGCAGGAAGACAGCACGCATGTGCTAAGGGATGCTCCCAAAAGCGTTCCTACTGGACGCTGGGGAGCGTTCCTGCGCAGGCTCCATCGGTACCAACGATACCCTATATATGAAGCTACATTCCTGCTTGTTCCTGGAGATAGAAGAATTCTCAGCCATCCTAGAAACAGTGTGCATCCACACAACACTGAACAAACCTCTCCTGGTACTAGGAGATCCTAACCTCTCCTCGCTAATCACAAAAACGATGCAACCACGGATCTACACTACACCCAGAGGGGGAACCCTTGACCTAATATTTGTACCCAACTAATACATAGATCAAAACCTATTAACACACCCAACAATTACACCAATCCCTTGGTCAGACCATCACATGGTCAACATCACCATTAATGCATCTGTAATGAAAGGAATACCAGAAGTAACCCTCAAAGAAAACAGGAGAATCCGTACCTACAACAAGGAGAACTTTTTAGAGCAAGTACTACCAGAGCTTGAATAAAATACACCAGAGCTTGACTCCATCATTAATAATTGGAACAATACACTTCACAATTCAGTAGCAACCCCAAGCAGAATAGTCCAGGACAGGAGGCAGCTCAATGCTTCATGGTTCTTGAGAAAGATCAACAAGCAGAAGAAAACTTCGGAAACTTAGAAACATGACTACAGAAAGAGACCACATGGCCTAACTAGTCTGGCCTTCCATATCACCCACTACAAACATGGGCAAACAGAGTATCTCTAAAGGAAACAAAATGGTAATTACACTTACCTGGTAATTGTTCTTCCTTGAGGGACGACAGTTTAGTCCTCCACCTCTGGGTTGTGCACCTCCTCCTGCAGCTTGGAGACTGGGCATGTCACAAAAATTAGACATCACTGGATGTAGTCTGCTGGTCTCTCCCATCATCCCCAGTGAACTATTGACAAAGCACACTTAAAGGAGCAACAAATAAGTAGCTAATAAAAAAAACAGTGTAAGTGAACGTATAACTACTTTATACAAGAAACTTTGTCACGGAAGATAGGCTTTTCTTCTTGTACCCTCGCCTTCCGCCTGCGCCAAAAAGATAGACAAGAAAGAACCATAAGAGACAAAGTCTTAGAAAAACCTCTACCTACCGGTAATCTCACCCTTCAGCTGACTGAACCTACACTGCTTAGCTCTATACTACCCCGGGTGGGAATGAGGACTAAACTGTAGTCCCTCAAGGGAGAACAATTACCAGGTAAGTGTAGTTACCATTTCCTTATGGGTCCTCCAGTTTAGTCCTCCACCTCTGGGATGTACACAGAGCAGTACTCATCGGGAGGGACCCTTCCAGCCAGCTTGCAACATCGCCGCCCCAAATACCGCATCCTTTGCTGCCAAGACATCCAGGCAGTAGTGTTTACTGAAAGTGTGAAGAGACGACCAAGTAGCTGCCCTACAAATTTCCACAGGCGACACCAAACTGTGCTCAGCCCATGAAGCCGCTTGCTCTCTGGTAGAATGAGCTCGCAATCCAGCTGGCACCTGACGCCCCGACAACAGATATGCGAAGCAAATCGCCTCTCTAATCCATTGAAAAATGTAAGCTTTCGCCGCTGCCTCTCCCTTCCAGGATCCACTGAACAGAACAAACAGACGGTCAGATTTGCGAAAAGCCTCTGAAACCTTCAAATACCGACACAACACCCGCTTTAATTCCAAGCGACGCAATCCCCGGTACACCGCGATATGCTCTAACAAACCCAGCACCGGAAGGGAAACCGTATGGTTTATATGAAACTGAGCAATTGCCTTGGACAAAAAGGAGGGAACCGGCCGGAGCACCACCTTTTCCCTAGAAAACGACAGAAACTGTTCTCTACACGACAACGCCTGTAACTCAGAAATTCACCTCGCTGAGCAAATGGCTACCAAAAACACCGTCTTCAAGGTCAAATCCTTCACGGACGCTTGATTTAAGGGCTCAAAAGGTTCCCTAGCTAGAGCTGCTAAAACCAAGTTGAGATCCCACGGAGGAACCACAATCCTACGAGAAGGACAACACCTCATTACTGCCTTGAGAAAACACAACACATTAGCATGTGCACCTAGCGCTATTCCTTGCACCTTGCCTCTATAGCAAGCCAGTGTGGCTAACTGTACCTTCAGGGAGCTGGCCGCCAGGCCCTTTCTAAACCGTACTGCAGGAAGCTCAAAATCACTGAAACAGACACGGTTGCCGCACACACTTGCCTCCTGGAACACCAATCCTCAAATATGCACCAAATACAAACATGTCAGAGATGTAGACAACTTCTATGCTTTAAGCAAAGTCGCAATGACTGCACTTGGAGTAACCTTTTTTCTTTAAAACTCGCCTTTTCAATTGCCAGACCGTAAGCAAGAACCGATCCACTTGAGGCATCCGCAGAGGTTCTTGAAGTAACAGACTGTCTGACATCGGCAGTCTCCACGGATCCCCGTCAAGGAGGCGAATGAGATCGGCATACCACGGACGCCGTTGCCAGTCCAGAGCCACCAGCACCACTCTTCCCGGGTGAGCCTCGATCCGCTGTACCACCTGACCTATGAGTGCCCACGGAGGGAATACATAGAGGAGACCCGACACCGGCCAGTGTTGCAGCAGGGCGTCGGATCCCTTCCGACTTCCTTTGACGTCTGCTGAAGAACTGACTGGCTTTTACCGAGTGAAAGATCGCCATGAGATCCATGATCGGCGGCCCACACCTGTGCACCACCTGCGCAAAGACCTCCGGATGCAATTCCCATTCACCAGCATCCACCTGGACTCTTCTGAGAAAATGCGCTGTCACATTGTCCTTCCCAGCAATGTGTGCCGCCAAAGTTGCTGGCAGTTGAAGCTCAACCCAAGCAAAGAGTGCCTCTGCCTCTTCTTCCATGGCTGCACTTCGTGAACCACCTTGTCGATTGATGTAGGCCACCATTGCAGAGTTGTCTGATAGAACTCTTACCACCTGACCCCGCACCGTCCCCTCGAATGCTTGCAACGCTAACGCTACCACTCTGAGTTCCAATCTGTTGATCGACCATGTGCATTCCCGAGCTGACCACAGACCCTGCGTGAAGAGCTCCCCGCAATGTGCTCCCCATCCCGCGAGGCTTGCATCTGTCAACAATGGTAGCCACTCTGGTTGTTCCAGGGGCATCCCGGCTTTCAATGACTCCGGAATTAGCCACCACTTCAACACTTGTCTGACCCATGAGAGGGCAGGGCAGACGTCTGCTCAGTGGGTCGGCTTGATGAGACCAACGGTGAAGCAATGATCACTGCAATGGCCTTATATGAGCTCTGGTCCAAGGCAACACCTCCAAGGACACCACCATCATACCTAACACCCGGAGGTAATTCCAGCCCGAAGGATTGGTGTAGTCCTGAACTGGCGAACTACTTGTCGTAGGGCTTGGACCCGACGATCCGGCAAAAATACTGCTCCCCTCTGAGTGTCGAATTGCACTCCAAGGTACTCAAGGCTCTGGGACAGGATAAGATGACTTTTGCTCATATTAACTACCCAGCCGAGCTTCTCCAAGATATTTCACCACCTTGTCCGTAACTTATATGCTCTCGGCTCTGGACTTTGCTCGAATTAACCAATCGTCGAGATAGGGATGAACCAGAATACCTTCCTTTCGCAACACCGCCGCTACCACCACCATGATCTTGGTGAACGTTCGCGGCACTGTTGCGAGACTGAAGGGCAACGCCTGAAACTGATAGTGCCCCCTGGGCAGAGTGAAACGGAGAAACCTTTGATGACCCGCTCTGATCGGAATGTGTAAATACGCATCTGTGAGATCGAGAGATGTCAAGTACTCTCCTTGGCGTACCGCCACAATGACAGACCGCAACGTTTCCATCCTGAAATGCGGCACCTGAAGACAGCGGTTCACCCCTTTTATAAAAAAAAAAAAAAAAAAAAAAAAAAAAAAAAAAAAAAAATCGGATGAAGCGACCCATCCTTCTTTGGCACCACAAAATAAATTGAGTATTGACCCTGCTGTAATCTTCCTTGGGCATCGGGATGACCGCACCCAAGCGCAACAGCCGATTCAGCGTGCAGCAGACTGCCTGAGCTTTCTGCTGCCCCCTGCAGGACGACTGCACAAAAGAATCCCAAACGGGCCGTGCGAACTCCAGCACAACCCCTGGATCCGAGGAGAAAATCTTCCTCTTTGGAATCCGCCCAAGCGAGAAGTCCGAAATCTCCAAAAATCTCTAAAGGAACCCCGAAAGGTTGACGCATACTTCCCCTGCTTGGGCTTATCCTCCAGCAGCCGGCCACCTTTAGACTCCCCTAAAACTTTTACCAACTTATCAAGATCCTTCCCGAACAACTTCCCTTTGAAAGGGAGTTTACCGAGACGTGCCTTGGAAGACCCGCCTGCCGCCCAATTCCGCAACCACAGGGATCTGCAAGCAGCAACGAGTGACGCCATACTATTAGCCAGGGCTCTGATTAAGTCATAATGAACATCTGACAGATAAGCCGACCCCAACTTCAGGTGGTCCAGCTCTCTCAGACCCTCTTGCTCCAATTGAGCAGACTGTCTCGACCGCTGCAACCATCGAAGACAAGCTCTCGCCACCCACACCCCACAGATGGAGGCTTGTAAGGACACCGAGTTGGCTTCAAAGGATTGTGTCAGCAAACCATCCAACTTTCTATCCTGCGCATCCTTCAAGGCTGAGCTGCCTTCTACCGGAATAGTGGTTTTCTTGGTCACCACTGACACCGCTGCATCAATCCATGGAGACCGAAACCTCTCCTTGTCCTTATCAGCTAACAGATACAGTCTATTCATAATGTGAACACCCCTGAGCCCTGCCTCCGGCTGATCCCACTCATCCTGTATCATTCTGTCAACTACCTTGTGAATGGGAACCACCACCTGCGTTTGTCTCACTGCCTGAATAATTGGATCTTCACCATTGTCGTCCTCCACAGGCTGTTCCGTGGCGAGCTTAAGTGTCTGAAGAGACTCGGTGACAAGCGCTGTCAACTTCTCCCTTCGGAACACCTCAATAATTTTCACCTGATCCTCCGGCTCAGGAATCTCTCCTTCCTCCAACTCTTCATCTCCACCTTCCAGGTCGACCTCTTTCTCCTCGGACTCCTGCCCCTCCAACTCAGAAATCGAGGGCTCCCGTTTTGGCGCTCTCAAAGAGCTGGCACTCGGCTCAGCCGGACCTGACTGTTGCGGCGCTACAGACAGCGACATAGCCTCCGGCATCTTCCCTTGCCGTCGCAAACAGAACGCTTGATGCATAATTAACACAAAGTCAGGGCAAAAATCCCCAGGCTCAAAAGAACCCCAGATGGACTGGCTGGCACCTCAAGCCCGGCTGCTGGCGCCAGCGACTGCAGCCCCTCTGCATCCAATCCAGTCAAAGACCCCTGAAGATCCTGTCCTACCTTAACCTCCATTTGCTGCTCCATGCTGGTAGAAACTTGTGTACAGCCTTGGCAAATGCCAGAGTCGGCGATAGCCCCTCTACGGGTACCACACACTACACATTGAGGGCACGGGCCATTGCCTCCGTCACTATCTTTTTTTTTAAGTAGCCAAGGTAGTAATCAAAAGACCGCTGACCAGTGCCAGAAATTAAGTGGTTCTGCCCCGACTCAGGTAGCCAACTTGATTCCTCTGAGCAGAAAACTCCCAGCAATAGAGCTTTCCCCAAAGTAACAGAAAAGCAACTGAAAAAAAAATAAATTAAATTAAAGACAAAGATAGAATTAAGCATCCAAAACTTGAATTGTATGGTACTGAATGGAATTGAGTACCGCGAAATTCAGCTGCCTGCAAGAAAAAGGCACGCTGATAAAATGGCCGCTGCTGCCTATCAGAGGCAGAAAAAGGCGCCAAAAACCTCCGGTCCCTGCTCAGCGCTGCTGCGGTCATCTCCCCTCAAAATCCAGCCCTTTTTCCCCCTACTCACAGGATGAGCTGAAAATCCATGCTCACGTTATCGCTTCGCTGCAACCCACGCAGCTCTGCTCCGCTGAAGAGCGGGGAGCCGACGGGCAGACTTTCTGGCTATAAAAACTAGTGTGGCCGCAGAGTCGTGGCAGCTCTGTGCTGCCGAAGCTCAAATTGGCTCTCTGTGCTGCTGAGCTCTTCCCGTACTGACCAGGGGGGAGAGATCGACGCCGGTAGCGAGCTGTAGAGGTGAAAAATAAAGACAGACAGGGCCAGCAGGACCGGGCACAAGAAACAGCACTCTTACCCTTTTTTTTTTTTTTCTTTGTTAAAGATATAGCCCCCAAAAAAAGACAAAATACAAACTAGGGACAAATCAACCCAAAAATGAGCTAAACCTAATCTAACTGCTCCTTATCTGTTTAAGAGAACCCAGCACCTAGGCTCACTACGTCCTCCTGCTGCATGGAGACTGGACACACTGGGGATGATGGGAGAGACCAGCAGACTACATCCAGTGATGTCACATTTTTGTGACATGCCCAGTCTCCAAGCTGCAGAAGGAGGTGTACAACCCAGAGGTGGAGGACTAAACTGGAGGACCGATAAGGAAGGAACGTTGTAGTGGTTGATACAGAAGGGCAGACTAGTTAGAAACATTACTGCAGAAAAATACCACATGGCCTATGTTGTCCCTTTTATCCTTTAGACAGCCTCTGTGTTTGTCCCATGCTTTTTTGAATTTAGATACTGTCCTCATCTCTACCAACTCCACTGGGAGACTACTCCACGCCTCTACCACTCTCTCCGTAAAGAAATATTTCTGCATATTACTCCTGAATCTATCCCCTTTCACCCTCATCCTATGTCCCCTCATAGCAGAGCTTACTTTCAATTGAAAGAGGCTCTCCTCCTATGCATTTATGCCACGGAGGTATTGTCTCAATCATATCACCTCTGCCCTGCATTTCCTCTAAAGTACACATATTAAGGTCCTTAAGTCTGTCCTCATATGCTTTATAATGAAGACCATTAACAATTTTAGTAGCCACCCTCTGCACCGACTCCAACCAGTTTATATCTTTTTATCTTCATCTTTATTTAATATACTACCTAGGTGGCCCTGGCATCAGAGTGGTTTAAAATAATAATTAAAAAAAATAAAAAGCCACACCACACACCAGTAGCTGTAGGAAAGGTGAAAAAGGAACGCCAAAGTTGTGACAGGACAGTCTAGAAAGAAGAGGAGACAGAGGCAAGCAGTTGTGGGACAGGAGAAACATCAGAACTATGAGGGGAGGGAGGAGCTAAAGGTGTCCAGCTGGGTATTAGGGGGGGGGGGGGGGAGATCAAATGCAGTAAGGAAAAGGTGAGTTTTCAGAAGTGCTTTAAACCTTGTGAAAAATGTTTCGGAGCATAAGGTAAGAGGAAGAGAGTTCCATAGTGCAGGGCCCAGATAAAGTCAGCAGATTTCAGAGTTTGAGGTGGGCTTGAGTGACTGCATGGAGGGCTAGGCTATGAATGTGGATAAAACTGAGGAGCCGATGAGGGGTATGAAACTGAAGCAGATTTGAGAGATACTGTGGAGTACTGGTGTTCACGGCTTTGTGAACAAGGATGAGAATTTTTATAATTAATCAGGAATTTTATAATTAATCCTAAATCCTTGAAAGGTAAAATTAGACTTACCTGCTAATTGTGGTTCCTTGAGTAACTCCAGTCTAGTCCCAAAACTATGGGTTTGTGCACATCCTCCTGCAGCTTGGAGACTGAGCATGTCACATTTCTGATGACACCAGTATAAGTAGTCCAGAGCCCGCCTCCATGATCCAGTAATCTACTGACAAAGACTCACCAGAGCAATAAGTATGCAGATCTTAAATCACTAACATTAACTGAAGTTAACTATAGAATTTTTTTTTTAACCAATACGTACTGGACGGCTTGTAAGCCTGAGTACCTGATAGGTGTGCCCTAGTGGTTGGGGCAAGGTACTACAGGCCGGAAGGTCGGTGGTTCAAATCCCACTAGAGGGCAGCAACCTTGGGCCGGAAGGACTGGGGTTTCTAGTCCCACAGGTGCTCCTTGTGGTCTTGGGCAAGCCACTTAACCCTCCATTGCCCATGTTCCCTGTAAGTATTAGTGTATGTCTCTCATATCCCCTCGTGTTAAATGTATCACCCCAACCGCTTTGACCCGGTGAAAAGCGGAATATAAATGCAGCTAAATAAAATAAATAAATCTTCTCCTGCACTTCTCTTCAAAACCATTTTCCCCCCTAAGAACAAAGGGCTATGGTACTTCACTCCCCCTTCTCATGCTACCACCACCCACTGAACACCTTAGTTTTGCACTTACCTCTTCACCTGGAGCTTCAGGCTATCTTCCGGCAGGCAATCTTAGGGAGGGATGCGGGACTAGACTGGAGTTACTCAAGGAACCACAATTAGCAGGTAAGTCTAATTTTGTCTTCCTTATCGTTCCTCCAGTCTAGTCCCGAACCTCTGGGTATGTAACAGAGTAGTAATACTTCAACAGGAAGGGCCTGCCAGACCAGCCTGAAGAACCGCTGATCCAAACCTAGAATCCCCTTCCGCCTGCACATCAATCCTGTAATGTTTGACAAAAGTATGCAACGATGACCACGTTGCCGCCTTACAGATTTCTACTGCTGGAACCAAGCTGAATTCCGCCCAGGAAGCTGCCTGAGCCCTAGTTGAATGAGCTTTCAAACCTGTCGGCACCGCTCTGCCCTTCAGCATATATGCTGACGCAATCGTTTCCTTAATCCACCTAGCAATAGATGCCTTTGAGGCCAGCTCACCCCGTCTGGCTCCCCCAAACACAAATAATCTGTTTGTTTTGCGGAACGCCGCTGTTCTCTGCAAGTACTTCTGAGCTCTACTAACATCCAAGCGATGTAAACCCCTTTTGTCTGTATCCTTACTTGCCCTCTCAAAAACAGGCAAAGACACCACCTTCGGCAAAAAGGAGCGAACTGTCCTCAAACACTACCTTCTTACTATCAAAGGACAAAAAAGGCTCCCTACACGATAACGCCTGTAACTCCAAGATCCTCCTCGCTAAGAGATAGCTACCAAGAAGACTACTTTCAGAGTAAGGTCCTTTAGCGTCGCCTTCACCAGTGGTTCAAATGGCTCTTACCAGCACCTCTAACACCACGTTCAGATCCCACCCTGGCACTGAACTCCTGCAGGAAGGTCTCAATAGCAATGCCGCTCTTAAGATTCTTTTCACATCCGGATGAGTTCCAAGTGATATCCCTTGCACCTTTCCTCAAACAGGACAGTGCAGCCAACTGCACCTTAAGGGAAGAAGCCACTAAACCTTTATCAAACCCATTCTGCAAAAAGGATAAGACTTGCGGAATCGTGGCAGACAACACCCTCAGCTGCCTATCTTTGCACCAGGACTCAAACAATCGCCAAACTTGGATGTAAGCCATAGAAGTGGATCTACGTCTAGACTTCAGCAACGTAGCAATCACCTTGGTCAAATATCCTTTGGACGCCAACCTTGCCCTCTCAAGAGCCAAGCCGTAAGCGAAAACCGATCCACCTGGGGCATCCTTAACGGTCCCTGCATCAGGAGATCTCTCCTGTTCGGCAGTCTCCACGGGGGCTCCACTAGAAGTCACATCGTCGGCATACCAAGGCCTCCTTGGCCAATCTGGTGCCACCAGAATTACCAGCCCATGGCACCACTCTATGCACTCAGCACCTGACCTATAAGCACCCACGGTGGAAACACATATAGAAGGCTCTCCTCCAGCCAGGTTTGCATCAGTGCATCCAGCCCCTCAGACATACTCTCTCTCCTTCTGCTGAAAAATCTTTCTACCTTTGTGGACTCTAACGTCGCCATTAGGTCCATTACCGGCAGATCCCATCGTTGCACCAGCAATTTGAAAACTTCATGATGGAGCACCCACTCTCCTGGGTCCACCTTGACTCGACTCAAAATCGGCTGTCACATTGTCCACTCCAGCTACATGCACGGCCAATAATGCTTCCAGGTATGACTCGGCCCACTCTAATAGTTCTTCCACCTCTCCTTCCAGTGCCACACTGCTGGTGCTGCCTTGCTGGTTGATGTAACCCACCACTGTCATTGTCCGACAGCACCCGGATCGCACTTCCCTGCAGCTGCCGATGAAAAGCTTTCAGAGCTAAGGTCACTGCCCTAAACTCCAATCTGTTGATTGACCAACTCCTTTCTTGTTCGATCCACTGACCTTGAGCATACTGTCCCTCGAAGTGTGCCCCCCAACTGAACAAACTCACATCCTTTGTCAACGCCTTCCAATCTGGAGCTTCTAGAGGCATCCCTCTTTCCACACACCCCGGAACAAGCCACCACTGCAGAGACTGTCTCGCCTCCGGCAGACAGACCATTGGCCGTGATAACTGATCGGACTGATGCAACCACCTTTGGAGCAGCGCTCTCTGTAGTGGCCTCATGTGAGCCCCGGCCCATTGAACCACCTCTACTGTAGCAGCCATCGTCCCTAAGAGTTGCAAATACTGCCATGCCGAAGGCGCTCTTCTCCTCAGGAAGTCTCGGATTAACTTTCTTAACTTCCGGATTCTTAGCTGCGGCAGATACATTCTGCCTCTGCTCGTGTCGAAACGGGCTCCCAAATACTCCAACTCCTGCGACGACACCAATTTGCTTTTTGCTACATTTACCACCCATCCTAGGGTCTGCAGGAAATGTACCACTTTGCCTGTCTCCTCTTTGCTTTCGTCCTTTGACTTCGCACGAATCCACCATTCATCCAGATAAGGGTGCACAAACACTCCCTCCTTGCGCAATGTCGCTGCCACCACCACCACCATGACCTTGGTGAATGTCCTTGGAGCAGTTGCCAATCCAAACGACATCGCCTGAAACTGAAAAATGTCCCATGGGCACCGCAAAGCGGAGGAAGCGTTGATGTTCTTTCCTGATCAGAATGTGCAGATAGGCCTCCGAGAGATCCAAAGACGTAAGATACTCCCCCTGCCTCACCGCTACTATGACTGACCTCAGCGTTTCCATGTGAAAATGAGACACCCTGAGACATCTGTTTAACCTCTTGAGATCTAGAATAGGCCTTAAGGTACCTTCTTTCTTTGGGACCACAAAATATATGGAGTGCCGACCGTACCTGCATTGGTCCGCCAGCACTGGCACCACTGCCTTTAGTGCTATCAACCTGTCTTAAGGTCTCGAACTGCTGCCCTCTTTACTCTTGTTCCGCAAGGGGACTGAACAAAGGCATCGCTCACTGGATGTTGGAATTCGAGCGCATAACCTTTTTGCACAACTTCCAGCACCCACTGATCTACCGTAATTTGGGCCCAGACAGGAAAGAAGTCCCTCAAAACGACCTCCCACCGGAACTATTCCTGTCTGGACCCCCTCACTTCATTGTGGTTTCTTAATGTTCGGGGAGGAAGCGGCACCAAAACCTCTGCCCGCTCCACGAAACCCCCGAAAGCCTGAAGACCTGTGTTGGAAACGCCCTCTTTGAAATTGACCAAACCTTGATTGTCGAAAACACCTAAACTCCCTCTGTTGACTCTTAGATGGCGGTATAGCATGTCCCTGCTTCTGCTTGTCCTCCAGCAATCTGCCCCCCTTTGACTCACCTAAATCCTTTACTAACTTTCTAACTCTTCCCCAAAGAGAAGCTTCCCTTTAAAAGGCAGCTTGCCCAGCCTCGCCTTTGAAGTCACATCCGCTGCCCAATTACACAGCCAAAAGATATCTCCTTGCCGCTACCACTGACACTATACTCTTCGAGAGGCCCCAAATCAGATCATACTGTCTGCCGCTCCTGATTCAATGCGAGCTGCCTCCTCTGACGCCTCCTCAACTTGAAGACCTTTCAGTCTCTGAAACCATCTGAGGCATGCCCTTGCCAACCAAGCCCCACAAATCGAAGCCTGAATGGACAGGGCATTCACCTCAAACACCTGTCTGAGCAACGTATCTAGTCTCCTATCTTGCGCATCTTTAAAAGGGATGCACTTCCCTCTACCGGGATCGTTGTCTTTTTAGTCACTGCCGAAACCACCACATCCACTTTGGGCGATCTAAAAATCTCCTTATCCGGTTCCCCTAGCAAATACAGAAGGCCCATCAGTCTGACCCCCTTAATGCTCGCCTCCGGCGTATCCCATTCTTCCTGAATCATTTCCTTAAAAAACCCTATGAACTGGAAACGCCCGCTGAGACTTACGGATAGCCAGTAATAAAGGGATCCTCCAAAGAACTATCCTCCGCTTGACCCGCCATTGGCATATTCAAAGCTTTCAGCGTCTCTGTAATAAGCACCGAAAGTTCCTCTCTTCTTAACACTCAGACTACTCTCGCCTAATCCTCTGGTTCAGTGATCTCACCTTCTTCCAACTCCATTTCCATGTCAGAGTCCTGTAAAACCTCTGACAGTTCTTCTCCCACTAAGTCCTGCTCGGTATCATCCGTCCACAGTTTTTCCTTCTCAACTGGGACACTGCCCACTGCTACGCCTAACGGAGTCCCCGGCCTCTTGGTACCACAAACTCCGTGCTCCGCAGGCCCAGAGCTCCCACTCCCGGAACTCCCTAGCGCCTGATGAAGCAGTGACAAAAATTGTTGGGAAAATATGGCCCCCAATCCCCCTTGCACTGAAGTCTGGGGGGAGGGAACCTCTCGAGCCGAGGAAGACCCTGGCACCAGCTCCTGAATTACGTCTAGGGAAGAGCAGAGATCCGCAGACCCTGAAGACTCCTTCACACTCTCTCCCTCACCTTGTTCAGCCATCTCAGCCAATGACGCCTCGTGTGCACAGCCTTTGCACACCCCTGGCCTCCGAGATAGAGCCTCTATGAACCCCACACAGGAGGCACCAAAGCCTAGCTGGCATATGGAGCTGTGACATTGTACCAGTCAAAACAAAAAACACAAACATTCTCAACAGTTCCAAGATGATATTGAAGTAACAAACTAAATTAACTGAAATTAACTTAAACTAAATTAAAGCCTGCCAATCCACCTCAGCAGACCCTTTGGACCGCTAACTGCTACCTCTCATCGTTCCTGCACAAATGCCACGCGGCCCTGAACAGCCTCCAAGATTAGAAAACCACCGCTAAACTCCGCGAAAAACAAACGGCCTCCTTTAAAAAAATCATAGCGCTTACCTTTGCGACTTCCAAGGCCCCTGCCGCACTGCCCTGTTCACCGTTGTGCAAGGACTGACACCGCTAGGCCCAAAGCACTTCCCAGCTGCAGCCAGAGTTCCTGCCCCGTCAGCCGAGCTGCTCAGTTCTCTCACTTACTGAGCGCGGGCAGACCGCAGTACACCCACAGCTGTGCTCCCTTTCGCGGGACCACAGACGGAGTTCCCACTCAGCCCTGCTACTGCACCATGCTGCAGAGGAGGGAGAAGGGGGGGGGGGGGGGAGCAGCCTCATGCCAGCACCAGAGCCCCGTCCACTCTAATGCCAAATTCGTCAAATTAAAGGGCCAATAACCCTTTTTCTTTGTTGTTGTTTTGATTTTTTTTCTTGAAAACTATCTAGCTATATCCTAACTGACTGCTTGCTCCAGTGAGTCCCAAGCCTCTGGACTCACACCTCCTTCCGCTGCTTGGAGACCGAGAACTGGATCATGAAGGCAGGCTCTGGACTACTTATACTGGTGTCAACAGAAATGTGACATGCTCAGTCTCCAAGCTGCGAGAGGACGTGCACAAACCCAGAGATTTGGAACTAGACTGGAGGGACGATAAGGAAGAATTGAAATATGAGATTGCAGACCTGCTATTAGTAATCTGTGAACTATCATTAAAATCAATCTGTAATACCTGAAGATTGGAGGATCGTCAATGTAATGCCAATTTTTAAAAAGGGTTCCAGGGGTGATCCAGGAAACTACAGACCAGTGAGCCTGACGTCAGTACTGGAAAAAATGGTAGAAACCATCATAAAGAATAAAATTACTCAGCATGTAGATAGTCATGGCCTAATGGGAGACAGCCAACATGGCTTTAGACAAGGAAGATCTTGTCTTACTAATCGGTTATGTTTTTTTTGAAGGTGTGAATAAACAGGTAGACAAAGGTGAGGCGGTCGATATATAGTGTATCTGGACTTTCAGAAAGCCTTTGACAAGGTCCCTCATCAGAGACTTTTGGCAAAACTAAAGAGTCATCGGATAGGAGATGATATACTATTGTGGACAGGGGCGGCCCAAGGGGGATGCGGGGCCATGTGCGGAGACTCGGTGTGGGGCCACATTTGCATAAATATTTGCATAATGTTACCATACACTAACTTTTAGTAAAGCACAGTTACTTACCTGTAACAGGTGATCTCTGGGAACAGCAGGAATTAGTCCTCACATATGGGTACGTCGGTACCGACGGAGCCTGCGCGGGAAAGCTCCCCAGCCTTTCAAATGAAAGGCTTTTGGGGCCTCCCACTGCACATGCGCGCTGCCTTCCCGCCTTCCTGACCAGCTCTCTTCAGTTCGAGTTTAAAGCTGAGACAATAGAGAGAGGAAAGGAAGATAGAGATACAACTCCTAGGGGAGGTGGGTGGGTTGTGAGGACTAATTCCTGCTGTTCCCAGAGATCACCTGTTACAGGTAAGTAACTGTGCTATCTCCAGGAACAAGCAGGAATAAGTCCTCACATATGGGGACTCCCTAGCTAATATGCCTGGGAGATCCCCCTCCAAGGGTAAACTATCTTCGTATGGATCTCAGGCATCCATCCAGGGAAGGTGGGCAGGAGTTGTGTAAGTATGGAACAGGTGTTTGAGGACAGCCTGACCAAACAAGGCATCCCGGCGGGAGTCCTTGTCCAAGCAGTAATGGGCTGTGAAGGTATGAACCGAGGCCGAAGTGGCTGCTCGACAGATCTGATCTATGGACACAGAGTGAAGATGAGCCATAGAAGTAGCCATGGCTCTCACATTGTGAGCTGTGACATGGCCTTCCAGAGAAATGTTCTTACTCTGGTAAGCAAAAGAAATACACTGAGCAATCCAATTGGAAAGTGTACGTTTGGTGACTGGAAGTCCCAAATGAGAAGGATCAAAAACCACAAAAAGTTGGGAAGACTTTCGATGTGGCTGAGTCCTGTTGAGGTAAAAGGCGAGAGCTCTTTTACATTCAAGAGTATGAAGGTTCCTCTCTGCACTGGATGCATGAGGAGCCGGGAAAAAAACAGGTAGATATACCTCTTGATTAAGATGAAAAGGCGACACCACTTTAGGCATAAAGTGGGGATTCATCCTAAGGACCACCTTATCATGATGAAATCTGGTATAAGGTGGATTAGCCACCAAAGCTTGCAGTTCACTGATGCGGCGAGCCGAAGTGACTGCAATAAGGAAAAGAACCTTCCAGGAAAGAAATTTCAGGGAGGTAGATACCAACGGTTCAAAAGGTGGCTTCATAAGTTGACCCAGAACTAGATTCAAGTCCCATGCTACCGGAGGAGGTCGGATGGGAGGCTTAGTGAGGGTCAAGCCTCTCATGAATCTTGCAATAAGAGGATGAGAGGAGACAGGTTGTCCATTTATAGGTTTTAAGGATGCTGCAATAGCACTTAAATGGACTCGTACTGAATTCGTCTTGAGGCCTGCATTGGAAAGATGCAGGAGATAGTCTAGTAGAGAATTCAAAGGAAGCGCAAGATGGTCAAGACCCTGTTGCGCACACCAAATGGAAAAACGTTTCCATTTGAAAGCATAGGAACGCCTAGTAGAGGGTTTCCTAGAGGCATGAAGGATATCTTTCACTGGTTGGGAAAGATTAAACTCATGAAGGCTTAAGCCTTCAGTAACCAAGCTCGGAGATGTAGGGACTTGGGGTTTGGATGCCACAAAGTCCCCTGCTCCTGAGACAGAAGGTCTGGTGCAGCTCCCAGGTCCAGGGAGGAGCCCTGGGAGAGCTGTAGAAGGAGAGGGAACCACACTTGGCGTGGCCAGCGTGGAGCAATGAGGATCATGGATCCGTGATCCCTCTGAAGTTTGAACAGAGTCTTGGGAATCAAAGGAATGGGTGGAAAAGCGTACAGGAATTCCTGACCCCAATGTAGGAGAAAGGCATCGTTGGCCTGAACTCCCTGACACGGAGTCCTGGAACAGAACCGGGGAAGTTTGGTATTCCACGGACTTGCAAAGAGGTCTATGTCCGGGGTCCCCCATTCCTGAAAGATTCTGCGTATCTGGTCCATATGTAGGGACCATTCGTGTGGGAGCAGACCTCGGCTGAGTCTGTCTGCCCGAGAGTTTTGAACTCCTGGAAGATATACTGCCAGAAGATGAATTTGGTGCTCTCTGGCGCAGGCCCATAATCTGAGAGCTTCGTTGCAAAGCGACAGAGAGCCCGTCCCTCCTTGTTTGTTGACATAGAACATGGCTACCTGATTGTCTGTTTGTACTAGGACAGTCAGGTTGACAAGGAGGGTGTGGAAGACTGAGGGCAAGGAAGATTGCTCGCAGTTCCAGAAGGTTGATGTGAAGGGTGGTCTCCTGAGGAGACCAGGTGCCCTGAGTGGAGAGGTGCTGGAGATGAGCTCCCCACCCTGTTTGGGAGGCATCTGTTGTGAGGGTTGCTTGGGACAACGAAGGTTGGAAGGGGATCCCCAACAACAGATTTTTGGAGGATGTCCACCACTGGAGAGACCAAAACAGTCGTTTTGAGGTGAGTATTTGGTCTGAGAGCAGTCCTGATGCTTGAGACCACTGGGTGGCCAAGGTCCATTGAGCTGCTCTCATATGAAGACGAGCGTAGGGCACCACGTGTACCGTGGAGGCCATGTGGCCCAGAAGCTGCAGCATTTCTCTGGCTGACAAGTGACTTCTGGACTGAGCCTGGGAGGCCAAGCTTATTAGTCTTTGGCCTCGGACCAGAGGGAGGTAGGCCCTTGCAGTGGTGGAGTCCAATTGGGCCCCTATGAATTCCAGAGACTGAGTAGGGATGAGTTGGGATTTGGGAATGTTTACCACAAGTCCCAGATATTGAAGAATACGCCTTGTGCGGTCCAGAGACATCTGGGCTTCTGACTGAGATGGAGCTCGGATGAGCCAGTCGTCCAGATATGGGAAGACAAAGATTCCCATGCCTCTGAGAAATGCGGCTACGACTGCCATGCATTTTGTGAAGACTCTTGGAGCAGAGGCCAGACCGAAGGGTAGTACTCTGTACTGGAAATGTTTTCCCTGGAACAGAAATCTTAGATATTTTCTGTGGGATGGATGGATGAGTATATGAGTGTACGCATCCTTGAGATCTAGAGAACAAAGCCAATCCTGACTCTGAAGGTATGGAAGGAGAAGGCCCAGAGAGAGCATTTTGAATTTCTCCTTGAATAGAAACCTGTTCAATTCTCTCAGATCTAGGATAGGTCTGAAGCCCCCTGTCTTCTTTGTTATGAGAAAGTAAGGGGAGTAGAAACCTAACCCCTGTTGTGGAGGAGGAACCTCCTCTATTGCTCCTTGGGCAAGGAGAGAAGAGACTTCCTGACCCAATAGGGTCAGAAGAGATGGGGGAGAACTGAATTGCCTCACCATGGTATGGGGAGGAAGGCTGGAGAAATGAAGTTTGTAGCCCTCCCGGATAATAGAGAGGGTCCATTGCTCTGATGTGATTTGTTCCCATCTGGGAGCAAAATGAGCTAGCCTTCCAGGAATGGTGAGGGGCTCTGGTTGTTCTAGAGCCAGAAACGGCAAGTTCTCTAGAGGCAAGTCAAAACCCCTGAGGGGGTTGAGCCTGCTGGGGTGTAGCAGACACTGCAGGCTTTGACTTTACCTGCTTAGATTGTTGACGCTTAGCCGCAAAGCGAGGCTGAGCAGATTGCTGGCCAGTATTTGTGGGAAATCTGGCCTTCTTATAGTAAGGCCTTTTAAAAGACTTCTTTTTGGCAGGGGTAGAAGTAGACTTGGAAAGTCTATCTAGAGTGGCATTTTCTGCATCCATTTGAGCAGCTTTAATCTGCCAGTCTTCCCCAAATAAGTTCTCACCGGTACAGGGCAGATTCCTGAGGCCATCTACAACCCAGGGTTCTAGGTCAGAAGCCTGGAGCCAAGCGAGACGTCGGGCTGCAATAGCAATTCCCGAAGCTCTGCCTGCAACCTCAAAGGAATCAAAGGCTGCCCTGTTGGAGAACTTGGAGACCTCTGAAAGTTGTGTCACCATAGAAAAGAAGTCCGCCCTTTGATCATCAGGGATAAAGGGGGCAAAATTCTGTATTTTTAGGGCAAGTTGTCCAAGAAACATGCCCATATAAAGGCTATAAGAATTGATCCTGGCTATAAGCATACTAGCCTGGAACATCTTTCTTCCAAAAGAGTCTAGGGTCTTACATTCTCGCCCTGGAGGGGTAGAAGAATGCCTTTTAGGACTCTTTATTTTCTTCATGGCAGACTTCACCACAATAGAGTGGTGAGGCAGCTGAGTTTTCTGGAACCCAGGCAAAGGAGGGACCCGATACATGGTGTCCAACCTACGGGAATGGGGAGACAGTGTTAAAGGAGTCTCCCACAAATCCATCAAGTGTTCTTGAAGGATTTCATGGACAGGCAGAGTGACTGCCTCTTTAGGAGCTTTAGAGTATCCTAAAATGTCCAATTTTTTTGATCTGGGTTCTTTTTCAGAAGATGTAGCAATAGAAAGTGCTTTAGCTACATCAACAATGAAATCCTGAAAGGATAAATCCTCTGGAGGAGACATCCTCCTCTTTGGAGAAGAGGGCTCCTCAGGAAGAGTAAGCTCAGCAGAGTCATCAGAGGAATTGAATTCATCAGAAGAATCTGAGTCTTCCCTCGGGCGTATCGGGCATGGGATCGGTACCGGGCGAAAGCCTGAATCCGGCATGCGGAACCGATCGATGTTTGGAAGGTCGATGGTCTCGGTTCCGGTGTGGATACTGGAATCGGTACCGAGGGCGTCTCAGCCTTAATGAATGCCAGAACGGCCTGCTGCATGGTCTGGACAGTACTGCCCATAGACGCCACTACTGCCTGGATGTCGGTACCGGTATGGGCCGGTACCCCAGAGCAGTCCAACAGGTGATCGGTCGAGGCCATGCCATCGATGTCAACCTGTGACCCCATGATTGCTTTGGAGGCCGGAACCTCCCGCCGGGGTTTTTTGGCCCGGGCAGAATCCTCGAACTCAAAATTGAGAGCCTCTCGATCTTTAGAAAGAGATTTGCTTTTAGAGGATTTGCCCACAGAAGTTTTGGTTACCTGAGATCCATCCGGAGAGGAAGACCTGGATGACTGTGATGCTTCTGAAGGAAACAGCACATGGAGCTTGTTGGCCCGGTTCTGCAAACCACGTTTAGACATCTGGGTGCAGGATGGGCAGTCCGGTATGGAGTGGTCAGGTCCCAAACATTTGAGACACCATTCATGGGTGTCTGTGACAGAAATGACAGCACTGCATTTGGTACATTTTTTAAAACCAGGGACTGGCTTCTCCATGAGGAGAATTTGTGTAGGCCTTAAGGCCTAACAGGTACCAAGCTGTGCTGAAGAAAATTAAAAAAAAGTCTTTTTTTTTTTTTTAAAGAAAGAAAGAGAGACCGGCGATACCGGTTTCGGTATGGGGAAGGCAGGTACGCGGTCTAAAGAAAAACAACAAATTTCACAATTTCTTCAGCGGTGACAAGAACACGACCTGCTGGCTCCGCAGAAAAAGAGAAACTGAAGAGAGCTGGTCAGGAAGGCGGGAAGGCAGCGCGCATGTGCAGTGGGAGGCCCCAAAAGCCTTTCATCTGAAAGGCTGGGGAGCTTTCCCGCGCAGGCTCCGTCGGTACCGACGTACCCATATGTGAGGACTTATTCCTGCTTGTTCCTGGAGATACATGCCTCTTAATGAGTATATGGATAAAGAAAGACTAAAAGATTACTATAATCCAGTACCAACCGCCAGGCACATTAGGAACTACTACAAACACTGCCCATTTAGAACCCATAGCAAACCCACCGTATCCTAACAGCACTACCAGGACTCACAAAGTGGAGCGGAGTGGAGGAGTGGCCTAGTGGTTGGGGCAAGGTACTTCAGGCCGGAAGGTCGGGGGTTCAAATCCCACTAGAGGACAGCAACCTTGGGCCGGAAGGACTGGGGTTTCTAGTCCCACAGGTGCTCCTTGTGGTCTTGGGCAAGCCACTTAACCCTCCATAGCCCATGTTCCCTTTAAAATAGTTATCTCCAAGTTATAATGCCCTGTTCAATGTAATTTCAGTTTGTTCAATGTAAACCGCACTGATGCAGAATAGCGCGGTATATAAGAGAATGTAAATAAATAAATAAAATAAAAGCAAAGCACCATACCCTAACTATCAAAAGGCAACACTGCAAATATTAAACCAATACATTTCAGAGAACAACAATACATGACCTACTGGGGAAAGAAGTGGCAATGTCAAATATAAACAGAATACCTCAGCTCAGTTACACATGCAGAACATAGACCATCACCAAACAAGGAATCACAATTTAGAAACAGGAAGACAATAATTAAACTGGGAACCCCAAAAGCCAAACTTGGAATGTACAACACTAGAAATAAAACTATACATTAATTTCCTCTTGTACTAAACAAAGCGCAGACGTTAATGATGCACATTTCCCAGAGCTGACATATTCCAGTTAATAAATTCAAAATAAAGATATGTTTCTACCTTTTGTGCATTTTTTTTCAGTTACAATTGTTCCAGTCACTTTCTTCTAGTTTCTTTGTGTCTTCTGCTAACTCTCCATCTGCTGTCCATTTGTCCTTTCTTCTCTCTTCTAGTTTGTTTTTCTATTCTCTCTCATCTGCTTTAGCATACTAATATTTCTCCTTTTGCTCTTTCCTCATTCCTATTTCATCCACTCAAATTTTACCCCTCCATCCTCAATCCCCACTTACTCTCCCAATATCCGGCCAATTGTAGATTTGTCTTCCCTCCCACACAACATATTTTTCACTCTCCATTTCGCTCTCCCAGCTCCATCCCATTCTAATCCTCCCCCAATATCAGCTCCATTCTAGTTCCAGCCCCACCCAGCATCTGCTCCCTTCTAGTCCCTGCATCAGCCCATTTCCAGTCCTAGCCTCCCATCAGCCCTTTTCCAATCTTATCCTAGCCCATTTCCAGTCCTAGCTCCCCCATCCATTTCCAGTCCTATCCGAGTCACTCCATCAGCTCATTTCTAGTCCTTTCCTAGCCCCACCATCAGCCCATGTCAAATCCTAGCTCCCCTCCACTCAGCCCATTTCCAATCCAAACGCCCCATGAGCCTACTTCCAGTTCTAACCCCTCCATGAGTCCATTTCAATTCAAACCCCCACCACAGCCCATTTCCAGTCCTATCCTAGCACCTCCATCAGCCCATTTCCTGTCCTAGCCCCCCCACTCAGCCTATTTCCAGTCCTAGCTCCCTCCCCTCACAGCCCATTTCCATTCCAAGCCCCCCTCCCCATCAGCTATTTGCACTTCAAGCCCCCCTTCCACTCAGCCCATTCCAGACCCCCCCATAGCCCATTACCAGTCCTAAGCCCCCCATCAGCCCACTTCCAGTCCTAACCCCCCACAGCCCATTACCAGTCCTAACCCCCTCCCCCATCAGCCCAACTAGGTTAAAAAAAAAACAAAAAACCACAATCCAGCTGCTGCTGCCGCCGTGACAGCGGCAGAATTGAGCATTCCGCGGGGCCCCCCTACCCTGCAGAGTCTTCCATGCGGCCTCAGCGCGGGCTTTTCAGAGCCGCACGAAGGGAGAGCTTCCCTTTCTCGCGGCTCTGTTAATCCCACCGCAGGGCTGATGGGAAATCCCATCAGTCCCACGGCGGGATTAACAGAGCTGCGAGAAGCGCTCTCTCTCTTCGCGCGGCTCTGACAGCCGACGCTGAGGCCGCATGGAGGACTTTGCAGGGCAGGGCAGGGAGGCCCCCGCGGGATGCTCGATTCTGCCGCTGCCACGGCGGCAGCAGCAGCAGCAGTAGCCAGTTTGTGGGGTTTTTTTAACCTAGTTGGGCTGAAGCAAGATGTTTTTTGCGCGGGGCCCCCTGAAACGCAGGGGCCTGTGCAAAAAACATTCTTGCTCAATGGACGGGCCGGCCCTGTTGAGGATCAGTAACTGGTTAAAAAGATAGAAAGTAGAAGGTAGGGCTAAATGGCCAATTTTCACAATGGAAAAATGTGAATAGTGGAGTACCACAGGGATCTGTGTTGGGTCCGCTGCTTTGACATATTCATAACTGACCTGGAAAAGGGAATAACGAGTGAGGTTATGAAATTTGCAGATGACAAAAGTATTTAAAGTTGTTAAAACCCAAGAGGATTGTTTTAATGTGGACAAGTGTAAAGTTATGCACCTAGGAAAGGACAACGCAAACTATGGTTACATGATGCAAGGTTCCACCCACATTGGGAACCACCACCCAGGAAAAAAATTTAGGCGTCATCGTGGATAACATGTGAAAACCCTCTGCCCAGTGTGCAGCAGCAACCAAGGGAGCAAATAGAATGCTAGGTATCATAAGGAAAGGAATGGAAAATAAAATAAAAAGATATTATAATGCCTCTATCGTTCTATGGTGCGACCACACATTGAATATTTTGTGCAATTCTGGTCACTGTATCTTAACCCTTTGAAGGCCTACTCTAAAATTTTAATCCACATTCTGCAGCCGGGTTAATTTTTGCATATTTCAGGAAAATTGTACCCAACTTATTCAATATGTTCTAACAGTGATTTTCCTTCTGCTATGGTCATGTATTATATACCATTTGATAGGAATATTTAGTCAGAATTTTGGATTCCGAGAGATTTGGGCTCGGCCTGGAAAGGGTTAAGAAGGATATAGCGTTATTAGAAAAGGTACAGAGAAGAGCCAACAAAATGGTAAAGGGGGTGAAAGGATATTCCTATGAAGAGAGGCTAAAAACGTTAGGGCTCTTCAACCTGGAAAAGAGACGGCTGAGGGGAGATATGATAGAGGTCTATAAATTAATGAATGGAGTGGAACGGGTAAACGTAGATCGATTGTTTACCTTATCAGAATACAAAAGGGGACATGCAATGAAGCTACAGGGTAACCTATTTAAGACTAATAAGTGAAAAAATATTTTTTCACTCAACGTGTAATCAAACTCTGGAATTTGTTACCAGAGAATGTAGTAAGAGTTGTTAGTATAGCTGGATTTAAAAAAAGGTTTGGATAAGTTCCTGGAGGAAAGGTCCATAAACCATTATTAAAAAGGGACCAGGGATATCACTGCTTGACGCAATACAAGCATTGAGGAACCCATGTCTTTTGGGGAACTGCTAGGTACTTATTTATTTATTAACAATTCTTATATACCGCACTATTATCCATCAGCGTGGTTTACATTGAACAGAAACATCCGACAATTTACAAATGTCTGGTCATTACATTTAACAGGGAGTAGAAATTGGAGAAACGGGAAAACTATATACATTGGTGGTTCACCTGATAATGGACATGGTCAACTATATACATATGTGGTACACCCATACAGGAAAATGCTTGTTATATACATTGTGGGGTAAGCCTATTGCGAGGGTCTGCCTGTTTGACTACTTCTTCACTACTTATGACCTAGATTGGCCCCTGTTGGAAACAGGATACTGGGCTTGATGAACATTGATCCAACCCAGTATGGCATATCTTATGTTCTTATGAATTTGAGGGGGAGTCAGTGTAGGTGGATGAGAAGCAGGGTGACATGGTCGCACCATGAAGAGTGAATGAGTATGCAAGCAGCAGTATTCTGTAGGAGCTGAAAATGAGAGGCTGCACAGTTGAACATGGTTAGTATGAATGGCAACAGGGTGAGAGAGTGTTCCAAGAGCCAGCGGGAGGGAAAACAAGATCTGAGGGGCAGGTAGTCTTATGTGATGATGCGATAGCTTTACTGAGTTCTGGTATAGTAATTGGTTTGAAAGTGGCCCAAGTGTGAGACAGGTAAGCAGCAGGCTCCGGGGAGGAAGGGAGGGGATGGAGGTGAATCAACTGGAAAGGATGAACAAAGTACAGTAACCTTTTTTGAAGATGCGGTCTCCAGAACTGCACGCAGTACTCCAAATGAGGTCGCACCAAAGACTTATACAGAGGCACTATGAATTAATTAGACTTACCTGCTAATTGTTGTTCCTTAAGGAACTCTAGTCCAGTCCCGGAACCATAGAGTTTAGAATCTCCTCCAGCAGCCTTGGAGACTGAATGACATCACAGCTCTTCTCTCTCTGGTATAAATAGGCAAGGACCGCCCCCTTCCACCAGTACCTATTGACAAAGCAACTCAGCAGAGCAACAAATAAAGTAGATAAAGAACAACAAGATAAACTAAATAAAAACTTTGGCTAGAATCTAAAAACCTGTGCATATTCTAACCTTCTCTTTGACAAAAGACCTTGTAGAAATGCCAAAAACGTAGAAACAAAACCACGCTTCTGCGGGGTTCCCATTGTGGCTCCACTCCGCGTCCTCCGGAACTCCACTCCTCTTCCGGAGACATCCTCTCCAATTTGACCCCTTTTACTAAGATACAACGGACAACACCTTCAGGCTGCATACCCTGGGAGAGGTCCGGGACTGGACTAGACTAGAGTTCCTTAAGGAACAACAATTAGCAGGTAACTAATTCTTCCTTTTCGTCCCTCTAGTCCAGTCCCGGAACCATAGAGGATGTAACAGAGCAGTGCACATCAACGGGAGGGACCAGAAAACCCAGCCTGAAGCACCGCTGAGCCAAAATAAACGTCCTCCGCCGCCTGCACATCTAACCGATAGTGCTTCGAGAATGAATGCAACGATGATGAAGTCGCCGCTCTACAAATGTCTGCGACCGAAACCGAACTGTACTCCACCCACGCCACCGCTTGCGCCCTGGTCGAGTGCGTTCTGAGACCTTCTGGAACTACCCTACCTTTCAAAAGGTAAGCCGATGCAATAGCCGCCTTTAACCATCTAGAAATGGACGCTTTCGCTGCCGTTTCACCCTTCCGCAGCCCCCCAAAAGCCACAAACAATGTCAGTCTTCCGAAACGGCTGCGTCCACCGAAGATACTTCCGAAGAACCCGACGAACATCTAGGGGATGTAACCTGCCTTCCGATTTCTCCTTTTGCTGCTTAGAGAATACTGGAAGCGACACCACGTGATTGACATGAAAGGCAGAGACCACGTTCGGCTGAAACTCCGGCACTGAGCGTAGCACAACCTTATCATGGAAGAAAGACAAATAAGGTGCCCTACAGGATAAAGCCTGTAACTCCGAAATCCTTCTTGCGGAACAAAGAGCTACCAGAAATACCTTAACGCGAGATCCTTCAGGGTGGCGATGCTTAGCGGCTCAAACGGTAGCTCAAGCAAAGCCTCCAATACCAGATTTAGCTTCCATGTCGGCACCGAACAGCGTACCAACGGACGGACGAAGAAGCAAGACAGCTCTCAGAAAAAGCCTCAAGTCACTGTGAGATCCTACCGGCTGACCGAGCACTTACCCCTATAACAGGAAATCGCCGCCAACTACACTCGCAAGGAACTGGCTGCCAATCCCTTCCGCACTCCATCCTGCAAAAAGGAAAGGACCTGCGAAATCGAAGCCCTCAACGGCTGAATATTACGCTCCACACACCAAGCTGCAAAGATCCTCCAGACCCGGACATACGCCAGCGAGGTGGAACGCCTGCGTGCCTTTAGCAAGGTAGAGAAATGACCGCCGTCGAATAACCCTTAGCTGTCATCCTAGAGCCAAGCCGTAAGCGAGAACTGACTCACCTAGGGCATGCGCAACGGACCCTGCCGTAGGAGCTCCTCCCACTGCGATAACTACCACGGATCGTCCACTAACAACCGTATCAAATCTGCATACCACAGCCTTCAGGGCCAATCGGGCATGATCAGAATCACCCGACCGCGATGTATCCCAACACGCTGCACCACCCTGCTCATGAGGGCCCAAGGTAGAAAAAAAACAAAGGAGAACTCCCTCTGGCCACCTTTTCACTAATGCATCTAGCCCCTCTGACATCCGTTCCCAGCGCCTGCTGAAAAACCTTGCTACCTGTGCTGACTCGAAGCTTGCCATGAGAGCCATTACCGGAACTCCCCAGCGCCTCACCAGAAGAGCAAACACCCCCGGATGTAGCACCCACTCCTCGGGGTCTACTCTGCGACGACTGAGGAAATCCGCTTCGAGATTGTCTACGCTGGCCACATGTTGAGCCGAGAGAGCCTGGAGATTGTGTTTGGCCCACACCCACAGCTGACCCGCTTCGGCTTCCAGTGTAGCACTTCCTGTGCCCCCCTGCCGATTGATGTAGGCCACCGTTGTCGCATTGTCTGACAAGACTCGGACCGCCTCCTGACCGAGAGTGTCCTGAAACTCTGGTAGCGCCAGAAACACCGCTCATCTCCAACCTGTTGATGGACTGAGACGTCTCCTCCTGAGACCAACGACCCTGGGCAAACCTGCCTTCGCAATGAGCCCCCCCAACCCAGGAGGCTCGTGTCTGTCGTGAGCAGTCCCCAGGACGGCGGTCCAGTGGCATGCCGGCTTCCATATTCTCCGTTCTCAACCACCATCGCAGCTCGTGACGCACATTCTGAGGGCAAACTAACCTCTGCGATAGGACATCCGACTGATGCGACCAATGACGGAGGAGAGCCGCCTGTAACGACCGCACGTGTGCTCGGGCCCACGGAACCACTTCTATCGTGGAGCCACTGTTCCCAACAACTGCAGGTACTGCCATGCTGTTGGAACCGGACTCGAAAAGAAACACCTGACGAGTTGTCGCAGACCTAGAGCCCAGGCCCTGGGCAGGAACACCTTCCCCTGCTTTGTTTCGAAGTGCGCCGCAAGGTACTGCAGGGATTGCGATGGTACCAACCTGCTCTTTGCAAAGTTGACTACCCAGCCCAGGCCTTCGAACATCTGGACCACCTGGGCCATCGCTGCCGAGCTGTCCTCTCTCGACTTCGCTCAGATCAACCCATCGTCCAAATATGGGTGCACCAGTACTCCCTCTTTGCGGAGCACCGCCGCCACCACGACCTTGGGAAACGTCCGTAGCGCCGTTGCCAGCCCAAAGGGCAGCGCTGGAAATTGGAAATGTCCCATGGGTACCGCAAATCTCAGCCACTTCTGATGCTCTTGCCGAATCGGGATGTGCAGGTAAGCATCCGTGAGATCTAACGACGTCAGGAACTCCCCGGTCCGGACCGCTGCCAGCACGGAACGCAAGGTCTCCATCCGAAAATGGGTAATCCAGAGACAACGGTTAAACCTTGTCAGAGCCAGGATCGGGCGAAATGTGCCCTCCTTCTTTGGCACTACGAATTAGATGGAGTAGCGACCGGAACCGCACTGCTCCGCGGGCACCGGCAGCACCGCCTCAAGCTACAGCAGCCACTGTAGCGTGTCCTGGACCGCCTGCCTGTGCCCAGGGCTGAGCAGGGAGAACGGACAAAAGGAACCTACGACAGGTCGATGGAGTTCTAATACGTACCCCTCTCGAATGACCTCCAGGACCTACTAATCTGACTTAATGCGGACCCAGGCAGGGTAAAACTCCCGCAACCGACCTCCACTGGGAACTACCCTCTCCTGAACCAGCCTTATCTCATTGTGTCTGTTTTGTGGCCAAGGACTGGAAAGGAGCGAACCCCCAGCCTGCTCCCCTGAATCCTCGAACCCCTGACCCCTAAGCGGGAACTTCCCCCGCTGGGAATGTCCATAAAGGGGAGAACGAAAACTACGAAAGTCTCTCTGGACCTCCCTGAATCCCGCAGAACTGCGGCCCTGCTTCGGCTTGTCCTCTGGGAGACATCCCCCCTGGGACTCCCTGAGGTCCTGGACCAACATATCTAAATCCTCCCCAAATAAAAGCGTACCCCCAAAGGGTAACTTGCTAAGCCGAGCCTTAGACGAACTGTCCGCTGATCAGGTTCTCAACCAGAGATACCTCCGAGCTGCTACTACGGAGACCATCCCCCTAGCCAAGCCGCGGAGATCAGAATGAATATCCACCAAGTACGCGGTTCCCGACTCCAGTCACGTGGCACCTTCAAGCTGCCCTTCCAGATGGTCTCCTGCAACCTCTGAGACCACCTCAAACAGCCACGTGCCACCGAAGCCAGTCTCCATGGACAGCGCGCAAACATCGCACACCTGCTAAAACAGAGTGTCTAACCTCCTGTACTGAACATCCTTCAGCGCTGCGGTCCCCCTCCATGGGAATTGTGGTTTTCTGAGTGACCGCCGATACCGCCGCAACTACCTTTGGAGAACGAAACAGCTCCCTATCGCGGCTCGCGAGCGGATAAAGGTGAGCCAACGCTCTAGCCCCCTCTGGCAAATCCCATTCTTCCTGTATCATATTCCGAAATACCCTATGGAGGGGAAACACTCTCTGGGATGTCCGCACTGCCTGCAACAGCGGATCTTCTAATGTCTCTTCCGCTGCTTCCTCACTGGAAGGCAGGTTTAGTGTCTTTAGCGTCTCCGAAACCAGGGCTGGAAGCCCTTCACACTGAAAGACTGACTACCCAGCACTGCTGCTCCGAGTCAGGCAACTCTCCGTCTTCCATCTCATCTTTCGAGAACTCTTCCCTTTTTGGCGTTCCCCTCGCTCAGGTCATCAGCGAGGTAAGGCGCGGGACCCTCCGAAGTGGCCCTACACCTTTTAGCCACCGGAGCACCGTTCCCCGAACCGACCAGAGAGGCTGAGCGCTTCTGACTCTGGGGTCCATGAGGAAGAGCAGACATCGCGGGCTGAAGGAAGGCAAAAGCCTGCTGCATTCAAGGCAACGAAGTTCAGCGGAATCCAGGTCACCTCCCCCACCTGTCCCTGCTCCTATGACCCGGCGGAGCCGCCGCCCGAGGAGGGCCCCGGCACTGGCTCCTCAGGATCTAGAGACGGAGATAACAGTGCCTCAGCGCCTGTACGAATAGCCTTCCGGCCTGCTAGGGGCTGTCCCGGCTCTCCGTCCATATGCTGCGGCTCTAGGGAGCAAGGGACACAGACTCCTGATTCCAGCACTGAACTTTTCCTCCTGCCGCACACTAGACAGCGTGAAATTGCAGGCATAGCAGCCGACTCAAAGAACTGCTCTAAACCACCCCGGGAACTCCCCTTCCCCCCCGCTGGCCCTGACCGTCAGCCCCGGAAGGAAGGGCTCTCTCCAGGTTGGAGCCCTGCAAAAAAACAGCCTAGATACACCTGCTCAATATTTCAATAAGGGAAAAGTACAGCATAGCTCGTTTCCCTTTGAACTTCTCTTTTTTTTTTATTCCAACAGGCCAACGCTCTGTAAGCGCCTGATGAGCCTATAGCAGGTCTGCAGCAAACGAGGCTTAAAACGCTTCCAAAAAGCCACTATAAAAAAAACCGCGGTTTTCAAAATGGCCGCCGGGACTTTTCCCACGCAGCAAAAAAGTGTCCAGAGGGCAAAACTCCTTTATGAGATCCCCCGCTGAAGCAGGGACTTCCCTCTCAACTCCCCTCCAAGAAACAAGTAAAAGAAAATTCAAAAAGAAAGAAAAAACACCGTTAAAGTCAGCGAGACCTACTTACAGTTCCCTGCTTCAACCTGAGGTGCTGCAATGAGGCAGACACGCGCCGGAGCTCAGCCTGCTCGTGGCTTCGGCTCCGACGGTGCTCCCACCACCAATCTCACTGTCCCTTAGAGATGGCTGGGGCTAAGCCTTCCACTTGCTCCTCACCCTTGCTTGCGGGTTCGGGAGCAGGGAGGCTACTTCTTCTGCTCTGTAAAGCTGCTCCTTCTCACCAAGGGGCAGACCCCCCCCCACGAGAGGGAAAATTGAGGGAGAAAGGAGGAAGCAGGACTGGAGCCAGAGGGAAGAAAAAAGTGGCTATTTATTTTAGAAAGGCAACCAAACAAAAATCATCAAGAATTAGAAAAGGAAAACAAAGAAAAAATTCCTAGCTCTGCCTATTTGTGCTTGGCCTATCCCTAGGCCCAGAATCTCCTCAGCTGCTTGGAGACTGAAGTACTGGTGGAAGGGGACGGTCCTTGCCTATTTATACCAGAGAGAGAAGAGCTGTGATGTCATTCAGTCTCCAAGGCTGCTGGAGGAGATTCTAAACTCTATGGTTCCGGGACTGGACTAGAGGGACGAAAAGGAACACCTCCTTTCTTTTGCTGGCCGTTCCTCCCCCTATGCAACCAAGCATCCTTCTAACTTTCACCATTGCCTTTTTTACTTATTTAGCTACTTGAGATCAGACACAATCACTCCTTGGTCCCATTCTTCTATCGTGGACAGAAGTACGTCAACCTAAAGAATGCTGCAGCCCAAAAGCATGATCCTACAAATTTTAGCATTAAATCTCAACTGCCAAATTCTAAACCATTCTTCAGGCTTAGCTAGATCCCTCCTTATATTATCTACACCTTCCTGGGTGTCTACTCTGTTTCAGTTTCGGTATTATTGATTTAATGATAAAGCGGTATATTAAATCTGACTAAATAAATAAAATAAGATTTGCCTTTTTGCAGATAACTTACCAAACAGCCCTTATGCAACATCACTAACAAAGATGTTAGTGATATTGAGAGACAATGGCATTGAACCAAAGACCAAGAACACCTAATGAAATAAGAAAATGTAGGCCATAAACCATAATATAAACAGGTAGGTGGCAAGGAGAAATACCATACAAATTTAAAAGTCTCTGAACAAACCGAGGGAACTGACACAGTAAACACGCTAACTAAAGAACCAACACAGCCAAGTAAAACCAACTCCCTACATCCACAAAAAATGGCAGACTTCCTACAACAAAAATACAGGAATAAACTCTCCTCAAAACATAATCATATGGACTTTCTACAAATACATCATAATGTAAAGCTATGAGAATCATTCCACAACCCCACAGAAGAACAACTTGACTATCAAGCAATATTAATGCAACTACAAGTCTTTGGTGCAACTTCATATAGTAATTACACTTACCTGGTAATTGTAGTTCCTTTAGCGACGACAGTGCAGTCCTCAACTTCTGGGTTGTCAACCTCTTCCTGCAGCTAGGAGACTGGCATGTGCAAATTCATGACATCACTGGATATATCCTGTCAGCTCCCCTCCTACTTCCAGTGTGAACTATTAACAAAGCAGACTCAAAGGAGCAAGAAATAAGTAGCTAGTACGTGACAGACAACCAGAAAACTTTTTTTTTTTTTTTTTTTGTATAACGCCAAAGTAATCTTTTTTTTTTTGTTTGTTTTTTAACACACTACGGCAACAGTGCTCCCGTCTGGTGTTCCATCCCTGCCTGCCAAGCGACAGCCGCAGATACAAGAGGCAGACTATAAAGACAGCGAAAAGAAACAGGAGAATGGAGTCGGCTCACCTGTATAAATTCTTCAATCCGAAACTCCACTCCGGAACCCTGAAAATGACCGAAATAGGGCGGGATGGAGGACTGCACTGTCGTCGCTAAAGGAACTACAATTACCAGGTAAGTGTAATTACTATTTCCTTAGCGCTCCGCAGTGCAGTCCTCAACTTCTGGGATGTACCAGAGCAGTACCTAATGGGCGGGATCGTTCCGGACGACAGACAACACCGCCGACCCGAAGCGAGAATCCTTCGCCGCCTCCACATCTAAACGATAATGCTTACTAAAGGTATGCAAGGACGACCACGTTGCCGCCCTACAAATATCCCCGGCGGAACCAAGCGATGCTCCGCCCAAGAGCAAGCCTGCGCCCTGGTGGAATGCGCCCGTAAGCCCGACGGCACCACACGACCCTGAAGCAAATAAGCCGCCGAAATCGCCTCCTTAAGCCACCTGGCGATAGAAGCTTTCGCTGCGGCCTCCCCTTTACGCACACCGCCAAACAGCACAAATAAACGATTCGACTTACGAAAAGAATCCGTGACCTGCAAGTAATGACGCAACACTCTCCGAACATCCAACCGGCGCAGATCGCGATCGAGGGGAGGCTCAGAGCGAGAACCGAGAACCGGCAAGGTAACCACTTGGTTTATGTGAAAGGGAGAGACCACCTTAGGTAGAAAGGATGGCACGGTACGCAACACCACCTTATCATCCGAGAAGGTCAAGAACGGCTCCCGACAAGACAGGGCTTGCAACTCGGAAATACGCCTCGCCGAGCAAATTGCCACCAGAAAAACAGCCTTCAAGGTGAGATCCTTCAGAGAGGAGCTTTTCAACGGCTCAAAAGGAGACCGAGACAAAGCCCGGAGAACTAAATTAAGATCCCAGGCGGGAACGCCAACCCAAAGGGAAGGCCGCAACTTGAAAATCGCCGTTAAAAACCGTCGAACATCCGGATGAGACCCCAACGACACACCATTGATCTTACCTCGATAACAGGCCAACGCCGCCAGCTGCACCCGCAAGGAGCTGGCCGCCAGCCCTTTCGCGAAACCATCCTGCAGAAAATCCAGAATAACGGGAACGGCCACCGTAGCCGCCCGGATCCAATGTCGAGAACACCAATCTTCAAAGATGCGCCAGATCCGTACATAGGCTAACGACGTGGATCGCTTTCTAGAGGCGAGCATCGTGGCAATCACCGCTGCCGAGTATCCTTGCTTTCTTAAGCGTGCCCTTTCAATGGCCAAACCGTAAGCGAGAACCGATCCACTTGAGGCATGAAAAGAGGAGCCTGAACCAGGAGATCCGATCGCACCGGAAGCCGCCAGGGACGACCGTCCAGGAGGCGAACTAGATCCGCATACCATGGCCGACGAGGCCAATCGGGAGCCACCAGAAGAACTTTCCCCGGGTGGCAACCTATCCTCTGAACGACCCGACCGATAAACGCCCACGGGGGGAAAACGTAGAGAAGACCCTGACGCGGCCAAACTTGGAGAAGCGCATCTATGCCTTCCGACATCCGTTCTCTTCGCCTGCTGTAAATTCGAAGGACCTGTGCAGATAGAAAGGTTGCCATGAGATCCATCACCGGCAGACCCCAGCGCTCCACAATCTGACTGAAGACTTCGGGATGCAACCGCCATTCCCCGGCATCCACGTGAACTCTGCTGAGAAAATCGGCCGTCACGTTGTCTTTTCCGGCAATGTGAGCCGCTGAAATCAACGGGAGACGCGGTTCCACCCAACGGAACTGATCCGCTTCCTGCTCCATTGCGGCACTTCCCGTGCCGCCCTGCCGATTGATGTAAGCCACCGTCGCCGAATTGTCGGACAGCACCCGCACTGCCCGTCCCAGTATCAAGTGCTGAAAAGCCTGAAGAGCTAGAAAGACGGCCCGCAGCTCCAGGCGATTGATCGACCACGACGCCTCCACTCCTGACCATAGGCCCTGCGCAAAGCCGTCCTGGCAATGCGCCCCCCAGCCCGTCAGACTGGCGTCCGTCAAGAGAGGCAACCAATCGGGTTGATCCAGCGGCATCCCGGTCGCCAAAGAGCGAGGGAGAAGCCACCACCGGAGGGACCTGCGGACTGTCAAGGGGCAAGGCAGCCGCCTGCTTAAGGGGTCCGCCTGATGCGACCAGCGACGGAGCAGGGCCCGCTGCAACGGACGCATGTGTACCTTCGCCCACGGGACCATTTCTAGAGTCGCTGCCATGGTGCCGAGCACTCGCAGGTAGTCCCAGGCTGTTGGAGCCGGAGTGGCTCGGAATTTCCGAATGAGCGTGCGCAAGGCTTCGGCCCGCGGAGACGGAAGGAACACGCGACCCGAACGCGTGTCGAAACGGACTCCGAGGTATACGAGATCCTGGGTGGGTTCCAGATGACTCTTCGCAAAATTGATCACCCAACCCAGGCTCTGCAAAAAACGGACCATCTTGTCCGTAACTTGCAGACTTTCCTCCTCGGACTTCGCACGAATCAACCAGTCGTCTAGATAGGGATGGACCAGGATCCCTTCGCGCCTCAAAGCCGCCGCCACGACTACCATTATCTTCGTGAAGGTGCGAGGAGCCGTCGCCAGACCGAAAGGAAGCGCCTGGAACTGATAATGCCCCCACGGGAGAGCAAACCGCAGAAACCGTTGATGAGCCTCCAGAATGGGAATATGCAAGTACGCCTCCGTCAGATCCAGCGACGTCAAGAACTCCCCGGGACGCACCGCGACGATAACCGATCGCAAGGTCTCCATGCGAAAGTGCGGCACCCGCAGGCAGCAGTTGACCGCCTTGAGATCCAGGATTGGTCGCAAATCTCCGCCTTTTTTGGGCACCACGAAATAAATCGAGTAGCGACCCGTACCGTAATCGCTTTTGGGCACCACCTTTACCGCACCCAACAGTAACAATCTGTGGAGAGTGGCGGCCACCGCTGCCGCTTTGGAGACCCCTTGCACGGCGAGCGGATAAAGGAATCCCGAACGGGGTGAGCAAACTCGAGGGCGTAACCGTGTTGAATGATAGAGGACACACTGGTCCGAGGTGATGAGGGTCCAAGCGGAGAGGAACTCCCGCAGACGGCCGCCTACCGAAACGCCCACCGCCGGGACCCGCCTCATCTCATTGTGGTTTACGAGACGTGGAAGGGGAGGCTGCAGAGAAGCCTCTCGCGGCACCTCTGTAGCCCCAAAACCCCTGTGCGCGGGTCTGGAAGCGGCCCCTAGAAAAACCCGCATAGCGAGGGGACCGGAACCGGCGAAAATCACGAGACTGATCCCTAACCGAGGAAGTCGAACGAAGCGGCTTAGGCCTGTCCTCAGGGAGGCGACCAGCCTTGGACTCCCCCAGGTCCTTGACCAACTTGTCCAAATCTTCTCCAAAGAGAAGACCGCCTTTGAAAGGAAGCTTACTAAGACGAGATTTAGACGGACCATCCGCCGCCCAATTCCTGAGCCAAACGGAACGTCTGGCTGCCACCACCGAAGCCGTACTGTTAGCCAACGCGCGAATCAAGTCATAATGAACGTCCGCCAGATACGCCGCCCCAGACTCCAGGCGATCTAACTCCTTCACATCCTCCTCCTCGAGGTGTGAGGACATACGCAACCGCTGGGCCCAGCGTAAACACGCCCGGGCCACCCAAGCGCCACACACCGACGCCTGCAACGAAACGGAATCGGCCTCAAAGGTCTGCCGCAATAAGCCATCGACCTTCCGGTCTTGGGCATCCTTCAAGGCCGCACCTCCTTCAACCGGGATAGTGGTTTTCTTAGTAACCGCCGAAACCACCGCATCCACCCGCGGAGCACGAAAACGTTCTTTATCCGGCTCCGCCAAGGGATACAGACGAGACAGGGTGCGAAGACCCCGCAATCCGGCTTCCGGCTTATCCCATTCATCCTTTATCATTTTGTCCACTACCCGGTGCAAGGGAAAAACAATGCGCGATTGACGCTCCGTCTGAATAACCGGATCCTCGATCTCTACATCCTTCGCCACCGGAGACGCCATATTCAAGACCTTCAAAGGCTCAGATGAGCCCCGGCAACTCCTTGCGGCGAAACACTCGAATAATCTTGGCCTGGTCTTCAGGCTCCGGAAGCTCCCCTTCTTCGAGATCCAGGGGATCCCCCTCCGGATCCCAGGCTTCCTCAGACCCTTCAGGCCACTCCTCATCCGCTACCACTGCTGCGGACTTACGAGCCTTCTTTGGAGCAGGCGGGGGGACACTCGAAGCACCATCCACGTCCTGAGTGGCTGCAAGGGACAGCAGAGGAGCCGACCCCGGCACCGCGCCCTGCTGTCGCAAACAGAATGCCTGGTGCATAAGCAGAACAAACTCGGGACTAAAACCCCCGGGTCCCACCGCAAGGCCGGCTGGCGGGGGCGCCGAGGGCCCAGCCGACCCCTCGGGCCGGGCCTCCGGCGCACCCTGGCGGGAAGACTGCTCAGCCTCCAGGTCTGGAAGCTCAGCCATGCCTGCAGGCTCTCTAACCTCCAGCTTCTGTTCCATAAGAGAAGACAGGGTTGCGCAACCCCTGCAGACTCCCAAGACCGATAAGGGACCTCTCCGGGCTCCACAAATAATGCAGAGGGGCCTCTGTGGCATTGGCCTGAACCAGAAACCGTATACCAGCAAAGAGCACACGAAGGGAAAACCCTCCCGGTGAGAAACCCTCCGCGGGAAAGAAAAAGGAGAAGAAAAGAGTTTGAAACGAACCCCTATACCAGGCTGGAAATCAAACTCAAAGGAAAGCAAAAGAAAATAGCGTTTGCAGAAACCGAAAGCAAACGAGACTTACCGCAAGGCCCCGGAGCCCAGGAGAGGGGAAAGCACGCGGCGGGCCAAGCGCCGTCAAAATGGCCGCCTCGTCTAAAGCCCCGCGGCAAAAAAGGCGCCAGGACCAGCGAGCAGCTGGGAAAGCAGCCCCGATGTTCCTGCAGCCCAACGGAGCCTTTGCTGCTGTCGCACAGACCGCCTCGGGGGAAAGGAACCCCGCAATCTGCTGCATCAAGGACCTGCACCCGGGGAAAACACCGGAGGCCCCCAGCCGACGAAGGGCTCTCCCCCGTATGGTCCGGGGGGAGAGAACTTCCACGGAGCCCGAACAGCCTGCTTTAAAGGAACCAATCAAGCAAATAAAAGAAATTAAAGAAAATAAGAAAAGGCAGTTAAACTGAGCCAGGCAGGCAGGGCTGACACGGAGGAGAGACAGGAGGCCCCACTAGTGCTGAGCACTGACCCCTCCTCCCTGCAAACGGGCTGACTAAATTTAAAGAAACAGAAGCCCAGTAATTAAAGAAAGAAAGAGAAAATAAAATGGGGATAAAAAATGCTCAAAAAACCACGAGCTGCTTATTATTTCCTCACAGTGAGTCCCAACCCGGGGCTCACAACAACCTCCTGCTGCAAGGAGACTGCTCACACTGGAAGTAGGAGGGGAGCTGACAGAATATATCCAGTGATGTCATGAATTTGCACATGCCAGTCTCCTAGCTGCAGGAAGAGGTTGACAACCCAGAAGTTGAGGACTGCACTGCGGAGCGCTAAGGAATTAGAGTATTATGTGCAATTCTGGAGACTGCACCTTCAAAAGGATATAAACAGGAAGCAGTCAGTACAGAGGGTGGCTACTAAAAATGGTTAGTGGTCTTCATTATGAAGTATATGAGGACAGACTTAATGATCTTAATATGTACACCTTAGAGGAAAGGCGGGATAGAGGTAATATGATTGAGACGTTTAAATACCTGCATGGCATAAACACACAGGGGGAGAGCCTCTTGATTGAAAGCAAGCTCTGCTATGAGGGGACATATGAGGGTGAAAGGTGATAAACTCAGGAGTAATATGGGTAAATATGTGGAATAGTCTCCCAGTGGAAGTGGTAGAGATGGGGACAGTATCTAAATTCAAAAAAGCATGGGACAAACAGAGGATCGCTAAAGAGAAAAAGGGGACTGTTGTGGTGGTTGATATGGAAGGGCATACTAGATAGAAACATGACAGCAGAAAAAGACTACATGGCCTGTTTCCCCTTGATCCATGCCCAGTTGGATATCCTCTTGTGTGTTTGATCCAGCTAAAACCCCACACCTACTAAAGATCATCCAGTCATCACTTACACAAAGATACCTACCCACACAGCTCAAAACAAGCATCCATAAGACCTATTCTGAAAAACAAGAACCTTGATATCAAGGACCCAAACTCCTATCGACCAATATCAAGTCTGCCATTTATAACCAAGGTTTTTGAAAAAAATAGGTCGAGCAACAACTACAGGAACACAGACAACTGTGCTCCGCTAGCTAGACCTACACCAGTACAGCTTCAAAACTAATCAGTGTGGAAACACTAATTACATTGCTCTGGGACACCCTAATAACTGGCATAAATAACATACTACAAAGGCTTTGTTCTATTTTTCATCAACCTCGCTGCAGCTTTTGACCTCGTCAGCCACAATAACCTGCTACGAGGGTTATTTTTAAAATAAGGTCCGATTGGCTGTAGCTTTGTAAATTTTTTCCCACTGTAGAAACAAGCATGCGTGTCGGCTCCCGGCATGCCTTGTGCAAAAGCAAATGCCATTTGCAGTTATAGCATCACTTTGTACGGTTTACGACTGTAAATGGCATCTGCACAAGGCATGCCGGGAGCCAGCACGCAATACTTGTTTCTACAGGGGGAAAAAAATTTACAAAAACTACAGCCAATCGGACCATACTTTAAAAATAACCCTCATACAAAGGCTTCAAGAAATAGGAACCCATGGAATAGTGATGAACTGGTTCTCATACCTATCCCACCAAAAGCAACAAGTGAGATCTGGAAGCCAACAATCAAGACCTTTACTCAGAGTGTTCCGCAAGGCTCTGCTCTCTCAGCACTGCTATTCAACATATACTTAAAACCACACTGCAATATCAAAACACAAAATCCAATCCAGGATATATATATGCAGATTACAATGGGTTTTTACCCCAACACACACTGAACAACCGAATTACACACAGATCACTTCAGCCATCCATCCTGTCACTTCCTCGAGGCATGAACGAACAAAATCTCACTATAGACTTTAAAAAATTCAGAAGCACTACACATCACTAGGAATGCAATATTCTCTCCACTGGAGTCAATAAAAATCCTAGACTAAAATCTAACAGCCAAGCAAGGACTGGAGAGAGGCTCTTGTGGTGCCTTTACACAAAAGCGGAAGTAAGGATGTGGTTGAAAACTACAGGCCGGTTAGTTTAACTTCGGTGGTGAGTAAATTATTGGAAACGCTGCTGAAAGAGAAAATAGTGAGGTTTCTGGAGTCCAGCGGATTACAGGATCCGAGGCAGCATGGATTCACCAGAGGCAGGTCTTGTCAGACAAATCTGATTGATTTCTTTGACTGGGTGACCAGGGAGTTGGACCGAGGGAGAGCTCTACATGTGGTGTATTTAGATTTCAGTAAAGCCTTTGACACTGTTCCTCACAGGCGACTTATAAACAAACTGAGCACCCTAGGGATGGACCCTAAAGTTACTGCTTGGGTTAGAAATTGGTTGGGTGGGAGGCGACAGAGTACAAGTAAATGGAGCTCACTCTGAGGAGAAGGATGTTACCAGTGGTGTGCCCCAGGGATCTGTCCTTGGTCCGATTCTTTTTAACATCTTAGTTAGTGGTATAGCGGAAGGGCTGTCGGGTAAGGTTTGCCTCTTTGCAGATGATACCAAAATCTGCAATAGACACCCAGGAAGGTGTAGATAACATGAGGAGGGATCTAGCTAAGCTTGAAGAATGGTCTAGAATTTGGCAGCTGGGATTTAATGTTAAAAAATGTAAGGTCATGCATTTGGGCTGCAGCAATCCAAGGGAGCAATACAGTATAGGAGGTGAAGTACTTTTGTCCACTAAAGAAGAGCGGGACCTAGGCGTGGTTGTGTCTGATGATCGTAAAGTAGCTAAACAGGTAGAAAAGGCGACGGCAAAAGCTAGAAGGATGCTTGGGTGCATACGGAGGAATGGCTAGCAGAAAAAAGGAGGTGATAATGCCTCTGTATAAGTCTTTGGTGCGACCTCATTTGGAGTATGGTGTGCAATTCTGGAGACCGCACCTTCAAAAGGATGTGAACAGGATGGAGTCGGTGCAGAGGGTTGCTACTAAAATGATTAATGGGCTTCATTATAAAGCATATGAGGACAGACTTAAGGATCTTAATATGTACACCTTAGAGGAAAGGCGGGATAGAGGTGATATGATTGAGATGTTTAAATACCTCCGTGGCATAAATGTTCAGGGAGAGAGCCTCTTTCAATTGAAAGCAAGTTCTGCTACGAGGGGACATGGGATGAGGGTGAAGGGAGATAGATTCAGGAGTGATATGCGGAAATATTTCTTTTACAGAAAGAGTAGTGGATCCATGGAATAGTCTCCCAGTGGAGGTGGTAGAGATGAGGACAGTAACTGAATTCAAAAAAGCATGGGACCAACACAGAGGATCACTAAAGGTAAAAAGTGGACTGTTGTAGTTGTTATGGAAGGACAGACTAGATAGGCCATGTGGTCTTTTTCTGTCATCATGTTTCTAAGCAAGAAGTCGGATACCTCGGAGTTACATTTGACCAACAACTCAGCTTTCAACCCCACATCAAGAGGACAACCAAGACAGCCTACCAAAAACTAAGAACCATACACAAACTCAAACCTCTGCTCAGTGTTAGCAACTTCAGAACAGTTTGCCAGGCCATAGTAACACCCATATTAGACTACTGCAACATAATTTACCAGGGCCACCAGAAGAAAAAGGATACTCCCACTCCAACCGGTACAAAACACTGCAGCTTGCATAATTACTAGAACAGCAAGGTATTGTCACATAACCCCCCACATTACAACAGCTATGTTGGCTCCCGGTCACTGCACGTTCCACATACAAGACTTTAATAACCCTCCTCAGGATACTCTACAACCTATGATCACGAAGAGACCTTTAAAAAAAGAACAAGAACCACCACCAATAACACTTTGGACATCCCTAGACACAAGATAAGGGCCAAGCAAACAACCTGTAAGAGAGCTTTCTCCATATATGCTCTGCCATTATGGAATGAACTACCTACCTCAAGGACTTATCTGACTACAAGAAAGCAATAAAAACTTATCTTCATGGAATACTATGGACCCACCCCATGAGCACCTTACATAAATCCAAACACTACAGACTGCGACAGTGACTTCTTACACAATCAATCCAGCTCACCTCCACCATGTCAGATCACTACCCATACAAATTCCTATTCCATCCCATATCCCCCCCCCAAGACCTCTCCCATCACAGCTGTTCCCATTCATCTAGCCCTGTACCCTCAACCCCTCCTCATCAGCCCTCCCTAGCTGTTCCCTCAAATCACTGCTGCTTTATGTTAATCGCTGTTCACAAAATGTAAATATTTGAACGCCCATATATTCATCCAAGTTTAACATTCTTGTTCTATGTAAATGTTTGCTTTTTGTTTATCATGTTATATGTAAACTGCTCTGAATTAATGAAAACAGTATAAAAAATGGAAATTACACTTACCTGGTAATTGATGTTCCTTGAGGGAGTACAGTTCAGTCCTCCACCACTGGGTAGTGCACCTCCTCCTGCAACATGGAGACTGGACAAGTCAAACTTGTGACATCACCGGGTATATCCTGCTGGTCTTCTCCCATGATCCCCCAGTGACCTACTATCAAAAGCAGACTCAAAGGAGCAAACAAACCACCAGTTAAAGTACTAAATACAAAGCTATGCTCAAAACTTCAACTTTAAAATCACAGGGCCCCAAAAAGAAAGGCCGGAAACACCCTCCTCCGTGCCCCTGTCCCCCTGCGCATCAAACAGCGGAAGACAGAGAGCTAGAAGGAAGGAGAACTAAGGAAGAGTATAGGCAGAAAAGGTTGCTCTCGCGATTACCTGCCAATCAGAGCCCGTTGCCGACGCTAGGATCCGAAAGCACACTCGGAACTGACGCCTCGCGTCTGAAACATCCATCCCCGGGCGGGAATTAGGACTGAACTGTACTCCCTCAAGGAACATCAATTTCCAGGTAAGTGTAATTTCCATTTCCTTATCGGTCCTACAGTTCAGTCCTCCACCACTGGGATGTACCAGAGCAGTAATCATTGGGAGGGACCTATCCAGTCGGCTCGGCCCCTAAACGAACAGAGCAGGCACTGACCCCAACCCGCTCCTCACATCAACAGGCGGTAAGCCAACCAGGAAGACACGACCGAGAGCCCACTTGGATCCTCTTCACTAGTGAAAACAGCACAGAACTCTGCCCCAAGCAGCGCTAGTGCTTCAGAAAGACAAACTCGCCATCGCAAACACACTGAACGCCCTAGAAACAGACCTACTGAGAAGGCTACCGGAGCTCCGCCTGAAAAATCCGCTTGAGCTCCCCCTTGGCTCTCGACCCCACCAGGGTGTCAAGTGTTAGCAACCGCTGCTCTCCCACAGAACCCGCCTCCACGGAGGGACAGGCAGCGAAGAGACCTCCCAGAAAGCGACGGAACCTTCACCTAAGGTCCAAGAAACGCAGGTTACAAGCAAAGTGTTCTTGCGTAAGTCCCAAACCGACAACTAGACAGGCACAGCCGGATTCCACGAGGGAGAACGGAACCGAGGTCCATCCAGACAGAGGTGGGAAGCAAAATGAGGGAAATGGAAAAACCACCAGCGTCAAACACCCTATTTGTCACACCTCTTAAGGGCTTTATTCTTTGCAACACAAAGTAGCTCTACAGCTATGTCCTGGACCAGTTGGAGTCTAATTGAGAATGTGGAATGCAGCTAAGCAATGACTTGCAATAAACCAAGCGTGATCCACCAAGGGCATATAAGAGGGTGTCAAGTGCCCCAGAGTCCAGCGTTGTTTCAGAAGATGTGGAGTCTTACATGGTGTGACAAAAAAGAAAGGAGACTCTGGTAGCCACGCCCACGACGCAATGCCAGTAGGCCAACCGCTTACATCACCTGGATATGCCCTCCGGAATTGGAGGAACCATGCAGAAGTAGCAATCGCCGACGTGATCCATGGGCCCTCTCCAGATCATTGGAACCGCAAAAGACTTTGATGGTCTTTTCCCATCCATCCACAGCCTGAGATCTACACATGTATTGCAGCATATGTGTGGCGCCTAGCTTTTATCCTGATCTTTTATTCTGCAGCCAAAATATAAATTGTAGGCTTTCTGAACCGCCACAGTCATATGCCATTTTTGTGATGTAAAAGTCACATCACCACAACTAGAGCAGAAATTATCTGCATGATTAACACCAGTACGAGGAATCGCCAAATATGCTGTGAGTGACCTATCGGTATAAAATAAATATATGTCTTTTTTTTTTTTTTTACTGTCAAGCGAGGCAAATTTAAGTAGTGACTGCATCAACTGGTTTTGGACAGTTATTTCGATTGGTTGCAAGTAAAGATTATGCAAGCTCACGCAAATGTTGCAGAATACACTGGTAATGGTCCCCACTGACTAATGAAGAGCACATATCTTAGCAACCAGACCCAGTCGGCCATTTTCACTATGACCTCTGAAAGGCATAGAATGGACCGGGCCACGGCCCCGTACCAATGCGGACACTATCCAGTAGCCTCATATGTCCTCTGCTAAACATCGGCCCGTCGCCGCAGACTGACAGGTCGCCATGAGGTCCAATATGGGCTGACCGCATCTGAGCGCACGCGGCGCGCACACCGCCTGATGCAATCTCACTCCTCCGGCAAACACTCGGACCCCGCTAAGGACATTCGCCACCACAGTGTCCCCACCGAAACGCAGGCCGCCAAGGCTTCAACCGCGCACGCTGTCCCTTTCCTCGGGCCACCCTGCCGATTGAAATAGGCCACCATCCCAGAGATCTCAGACAGCACCTACGGCGCTCGATCCGCTACCGTGTCCGTGAACGCCTGCCACGGCTGACGTACCGCGTACCGTTCCAGTCAGACGATGGAACACTGGGCGTGCTGCGTACACTAAAACGCCTTGTACATAAAGGATCCCCAAAATGTAGCTGAGTCTAACCACGCTCCGGCCAAGCTCCCGGAAGAAAGGGACAGAACCTTATAAAAAAGAAGTGGGGACAATTAGGAAGGCTTTCCTGTTTGATTATTCTTTTTTTTTTTTTTTTTCCTTTTTACAACTCCATAAGGGCCACAAGGCACACAACCGAACAGGCATTGTCCAGAGAACGCAAGGCCCCTCCTCCAGGCTGACTCCACATCCACAGCCTAAACCGGCAGTCACCTTGGCTGATGCCGAGCAACGCGGAAGCCAACTTGTAAGCCCAGCATATGAAGTATGCCTACTAGTACAGCATTCCACAATAGAGGGACATGTAACCGGACGGCTTTGAATATGAACCTACAGATATCCCGCGCTTGCTCCAAGACAAGCACTGTGCAGCCTAATGGTCTTCTCGGAGCACCGCCACGACCCGAAGACCTAAACCGGCCAGCAAAAGACGACGTACGCTGGGCCCGAAGGAACCTGGTTGAACGGATCCCAGCACTCCCTGTATCGTTAGGATCGGAGCCTCCCCCCAAGGAATCAGCCCTGGCTGGAACCGGCTGAGCATAACTCCAGGCCCTGCGGCAAGCCCCCACGAAGAAGTGGGACGCAACGATGCCTTGAGGAAAGGGAAGGCGCAATGGGTGAAGCAAGTTGCTAGCCGACCAAGGGAGTAAACCCCACACGCGCACCTCAACGGAAGGACGGAAGAACCGAGGATTCTGGTCCCACAGGTGCGCCTGCTAGCCTTTAACAACATACACCTCCGCAGGTACAAAAAAACTTAAATTGTGAGCACCTTCAGGGGTAAGGGGAATAGACGACAGCCTCCGACTGTGGACCACCTTGTCTTGCACAACAGACAGCAGCACCCCACCAAACAAATGATTGGGAATATATGACCTCAGAACCCCAAGGCAGAGGTAAAACAGTAGAATGTGCAGTGGACGTGAATTTCCAGATCTGCCAGCCCTCCTGCCCACATTGAGAAGAGGCAGAGAAGAACTGGACCGGCGGATCTGGAGGGGTGCCTCCTGGACAGCCGGGCCACCGAAGGGAAAGCTGATGACTGAGGCCCAAACTCCTCAGGATGGCCCCGCCTTGCATTGGCAACCCCATGCAACACCATGACAACCCCGCTCACGATATCCCAAGCGATCTCTGTCATTGCTGCAACAATCACCTGAGCATGAGATCACAGACGGAACACGGACATGCAGACGCACTCAAGGAGAGTGCACCTAAGAAGTATGAGCCTATCCAACATCCAGCACCACATGTCCAGGTGTCCCACTCCTGTCACCCAAAACACAGGACGCTTGAACCTAGGTGACCGTCATAGCAAAGACAGGGAGGCCTGACTGCCGCTATCAACCCTTCCAGGACCCTGGAACACTAAGCCCCGGACTGTGCCATCCAGCAACACTTCTCACGATCCCCAGCAGGGGCCTTTCCCCAGATGGCCCGTTCCCGCCAAATGGGCAAGCTGCGCTCTGATAACATAGTGCAGAAAACCAAATCAAAGTGTCTTAACCTAGCTAATTTTTGTCTAATAGTGATCATTCATAATATCAGCCAGGCTCAATCATAACATTAGTATTAATGATCTCTAAAGATTGAAGAGTTACTAATGTAACACTAATTGTTTTGGGGTTTTTTTGTTTGTTTTTTTTAAAAGAGCTTCAAAGGCGATCTTGGAAACTACAGACCAATGAATCTGAGTTCAGTGCCAGTTAAATGATAGAACTTGTTCTGAAAAGCAGCACCAAGCTGTCTTTTCAAAGGGTTAATAAACATGTGAGTAAGCCAAATGATATGTATCTGGATGTTTTAGAAGGTACTTGACAAAGCCCCTTATGAACTTCTCCTGAGGAAGGAGATGATGTGCTATTATAGAATGGGAAATGGATCAAAAACAGGAACACAATAGGACTAAATGGCCAGTTTTCTCACAGGAGACCCGTAAATAGTGGAATGTCTCGGGATCTGCACTGGAACTGGCATCTGTTAACATCTACTGCACTGAAATGATCTGCAAAAGAGATCAGCAAGCATGGCCATCAAATTTGCAGATGGCATAACGACATTTAGAGGCTGTCTGCACAATTTCCAAGCATATAAACATGGAAATAGCATCCTTATGTAAATGACAATTTCAGAAAGGGCTCAATTTGTAGGTGGTTGTGCCGCCGATGACCCTGAATGGCCAAATCCTAGCACGGAAACCTGCTGCTGACAGACGTCGCTAACTGCCAGAATGCAGACAAAGGTAAAGGCACCCCCCAAGAAGTAAATCCCAAACCAATCACATTGCATTCAAAGAACTATAAACTATCATGAAATTAAAATTAAAAGTTAATTAAAATTAGAATTAAAAGTAACAGCAAAAGGAAGTCCTTATCTGGGTGTAGCCACGTGGAACAGCATCGTCTGCTCAAACGCGGGGCTGCTCCACTCTCCGCCACGAGGCCTCAGCCCTGCCGAGAAAATAGCGCCAATCCGAAGCAGGCCCGTTTGGCGCCAGACACCACAGAGGCGGCAAGAGCTCAGAGCCCCTCCATGCGGACTCGAGAGACTCCCTTGTGGCGTCGGGATGCAGCAGTTACCCGCTGTAGCTGCGGGTGAAGAGCTGTCCAGACACGCTGCTGCCTCGCGCCACCAGAAGTAGCAGACGCTGCGAGCCCCGGCCCACCGGCTAAAGAACCTCGAACGGCCTGAGGCTCCCGCCGCGATGGGAATCTGCCGCATGGACACTGCCAAAATGCAGGTGTTCCACAGAGCTCTCCCCCGTACAGTCCTGGGGGAGAGATCATCACCGGGCACAGAGACCGAAGAATCCCAAGCAGAGAGGCTAGCTGGCAGCATGAACTTTGAAAAGGGACAGAACCCACCCTTTACACTAAGGCAGACTAGGTGAAAATAAATAAAGTAAAAGTAAATGAAATTAAATGAAAATGAATACAATTTACAGGATTACACCTAAAGAAGGGCAAAAGAAATGCAAGGTAAATCAAATCCTGACTAACTGCTCCTAAACTGCTTCTCAAGTGAGCCCAGCACCTAGGCTCACTACGTCCTCATGCTGCATGGAGACTGGACACACTGGGGGATCATGGGAGAAGACCAGCAGGATATACCCGGTGATGTCACAAGTTTGACTTGTCCAGTCTCCATGTTGCAGGAGGAGGTGCACTACCCAGTGGTGGAGGACTGAACTGTAGGACCGATAAGGAACAACTGTTAAATACAATAAATATTAGTGAAGAGTGCCATTAATCCTGTCCAGGTCTTTGTTTCGTTTTGTTTCCTCAGAAATTACATCTAAGTTGCAGATATTATTTGTTATATACCTTTGAACATACTATTCAAATATCATGACAACATACAGTTGGAATATTTACAATTATTTCTCAAGATATTCTGCACAACATATCTAAAATGCAAGGGTACCAATAATGATGACCACAACTGTATGTTTCTATATGAAAAAGTCTAGAGCTAGAATCAGAGTTAATGGATTACATTCTGAATTCTTTGAAATCTAGAGGACGTAAAAGACAGACTCTGATTACTGCCCAAGCCCCTGCAGTGGGGATTTTCTGATGGATTGCCAACTTAAAACCTTCTGGAACTTGCTTCCTTTTTCCAACTGCAGTAAAAGTGGAAGACGGAATGCCGGCCCTTCAATTAAATTTTCTAAAGAATATCCCCACCTGCTGCTTGGTTATGTGCATCAGAGGAACACAGAAGCATGAACATGAGGAATACGTTTAGCCTTGAGAGCAAAAAATGATGTAGACAAATTATAATTTATACGCTGAAAGGGTGGTGGATGTTTGGAATGCCTTCCCAATGGAAGTGGTGGGGGCAAATACAGTGACAATTCAAAATGGCATGGGACAAACACAGAGGATCCCTTTATAGCAACAGGATAAAATCAAAAACAAACATAATTCTCTCTTGTATCTCAACAAAAAGGGGTGACCTAACAGAGCGATGGGTACACGCTTAAACAAAAGGCATGGAGAGGGGTGACTCTTACTAACTTGCTAGGCAGACTAGATAGACCATACTGGTTTTTATCTGCTGTCATATACTATGTTACTCCTAAAAACATCACATATATCCATACCAACCCTAATGAGATATTTGACTTTCGTTTGGCATCCAGCTTTATGATGAACAAGTTTGGGAAATTGTATATTTAAAAGGGGAAGGTGTTCTCAAGCTAAGAACATAAGATATGCCATACAGGGTCAGACCAAGGTCCATCAAGCCCAGTATCCCATTTCCAACAGTGGCCAATCTATGTCACAAGTACCTAGCAGTGAATTTCCTGGGTCCTGTTTAAAAATGATTTATGGGACCTTTCCTTCAGGAACTTGTCCAAACCTCATTTAAACCCACCTACACTAACCTCCCTGACCACTAACATCTTAGTCTTTCCAGCTTTCCTGGGAAGACCTTAAGATGTTGTGGACAGGGAGGTTCTCCAGCTGTCATCCTGCAAACATGATGCAAAATCACCTTGGCCCCACCCTTTCTCTACTCTGATGTAGTATAAGTAAGTGCAAGGAAGAACAGCTAGCTTATCTGTGGCATCAAGGTGGTGAATGGGCCTCTCTGCAGTCAGACCAGTAGGCCCACTACTTCTAACCTAGCTTTTCTCTTCCATCCCTCAAAAGCTGATTTGACCAGAACAGAAAGGAGAAATTAACTATTGCTACTACCCCGACATAATGCCAAGACAGAAAGAGATAGTCTTCAGCTATTCTGCCTGCATAAGCCTTACAAACATAACAAGCAAGATTAACACTGTTCCCCACTCGCTGGAAAATTGGAGTGGGGGAAAATAAGGAAAAAATGCAGGACACTTGGTGGAACAAGAAGGAATTGGAAAGGAGAAAAGAAGGCAAAGCAAGTCAGGCCCAGCCCCACAGTTTGTGTATTTGTTGTTTTAAATTTAAAAAATGCGATATACCACCCTTCCTAATATCAGAGCCGTTCACAATAAAATATGACAAAATCCTAAGTGGAAAAAACTCCAATAAGCAAAATAGGAAAACAACATTCACACTAGACAGTGGTTCAGTGTGGCGCCCTAAGCAAGCCTTGAGCTTTACACCTCCCCCATGTCAAGATCCACTGTTTAGATTTGAATGTCATGCTGTTTGCTGCGTCCCAGAAGTTGCAGCTCTGGGCAGCCGCCTAGCTTGTCTGACACTTGGTTCGAGCCCGGGGCAGAGATTCACCCAGGTGCTGGGGGGGGGGGGGGGGGGCAGAGATTCACCCTGGTGCTGGGGCAGAGATTCACCCTGGTGCTGGGGGGGGGGGGCCAGAGATTCACCCTGGTGCTGGGGGGGGGGCCAGAGATTCACCCGGGTGCGGGGGCCAGAGATTCACCCTGGTGCTGGGGCCAGAGATTCACCCTGGTGCTGGGGGGGGGGGCCAGAGATTCACCCTGGTGCTGGGGGGGGGGGCCAGAGATTCACCCTGGTGCTGGGGGGGGGGGCCAGAGATTCACCCTGGTGCTGCTGGGGTGGGGGCCAGAGATTCACCCTGGTGCTGGGGGGGGGGCCAGAGATTCACCCTGGTGCTGGGGGGGGGGGGCAGAGATACACACAGGTGCGGGGGGGGGGCCAGGAAGCAACCTGGTGCTGGGGGGGGGGGCAGAGATTCACCCTGGTGCTGGGGCAGAGATTCACCCTGGTGCTGGGGGGGGGGGCAGAGATTCACCCTGGTGCTGGGGGCAGAGATTCACCCTGGGGCTGGGGGGGGGGGGGCCGAGATTCATCCGGGTGCTGGGGGGGGGCAGAGATTCACCCTGGTGCTAGGGGGGGCAGAGATTCACCCTGGTGCTGGGGGGGGGGCAGAGATTCACCCTGGTGCTGGGGGGGGGGGCGCAGAGATTCACCCTGGTGCTGGGGGGGGGGCGCAGAGATTCACCCTGGTGCTGGGGGGGGGGCCAGAGATTCACCCTGGTGCTGGGGGGGGGGCAGAGATTCACCCTGGTGCTGGGGGGGGGGGCAGAGATTCACCTGGTGCTGGGGGGGGCAGAGATTCACCCTGGTGCTGGGGGGGGTAGAGATTCACCCTGGTGCTAGGGGGGGCAGAGATTCACCCTGGTGCTGGGGGGGGGGGGGCAGAGATTCACCCTGGTGCTGGGGGGGGGGGCAGAGATTCACCCTGGTGCTGGGGGGGGGGCGCAGAGATTCACCCTGGTGCTGGGGGGGGGGCCAGAGATTCACCCTGGTGCTGGGGGGGGGGGGCAGAGATTCACCCTGGTGCTGGGGGGGGGGGGCAGAGAGTCACCCAGGTGCTGGGGGGGGGCAGAGATTCACCCTGGTGCTGGGGGGGGGCAGAGATTCACCCTGGTGCTGGGGGGGGGGGCAGAGATTCACCCTGGTGCTAGGGGGGGGCAGAGATTCACCCTGGTGCTAGGGGGGGCAGAGATTCACCCTGGTGCTGGGGGGGGGGCAGAGATTCACCCTGGTGCTGGGGGGGGGGCAGAGATTCACCCTGGTGCTAGGGGGGGCAGAGATTCACCCTGGTGCTAGGGGGGGCAGAGATTCACCCTGGTGCTAGGGGTGCCGATTCTGTCAGGCTAGGCCCACAGGCCATGTTCTCCCTCCCCTCCCCTCACCTTCTTCATGATGCCGGTCTTCCTCTTGCTGAAAGTAGTGTACCTCCGCAGCTTGTTATCAATAAACTCCATCTTGATCTTGACACGGCCGCGGGTTTTCTTGCCAGGCTTGGCTCCAGACACAGCAGCGGTGACCGCGGGGTAGCCGGCGGCTCCGGCGCTACCTTCGGGTCCCCCCATGCCCAGCTCCAGTTCCGCTAGCGGCCGCTTGGCCACTCGCCGCTCCGCCACTTCCTCCTCCTCCGCAGAGTCCGAGTCCGGCTCCGAGCCGCTGTATAACACTGCCGCCTCCCGCTCATAGCAGCGGCCGGGCCCGGAAAGCAAGGCGGGCCCCGCGAATCCAGGACCATTGCCGGTCCGCTGCCCCACGCCACCAGCCGTCCTGCGGGATAGGCCGCCGCTCACCGAGCCCCGGCCGGTCCCGTTCCCGGCGGAGGTGCCGACCTGGCTCGGTATCATACCGTACGCGGTGCCGCCGCCCGTCAGCACGGAGCAGCCATGGACGCCGCCGCTGGCTAGGCGTGCGCGCGGCACGAACCCTGTCACAGGAACAGCGAGCGACTCGCGCTAGCCGCCAACCCGCCTCGCTCAATACAGCAGCGCGTGACGAATCTCTCGCCGGTATCCAGCTTTCGTCACCCCAGCATCTGCAGCTAGTAGAGTACTACTGTACTGCGTTCTTCGGCCAAAGAAGTAGAAATCCACCGCCTCTGCTCCGCCCCCTCGGCGATTGACACTCGTCGGCAGACGCGGAGGAATACCATCTACTTGCTGCCCTACAGAACTATTTTCCACCATATAAAGAGATAAAAGATTTCCTTTTATGGCGAAGGCTCTCCATATATAGTGAGTCACAGCTACTTATACCCATTGGTTTCGGGCAAGACGAACGTTTCGCTGATTGGGCTGACAGTCTAGCAAATTAGCATACATACCAAGGCAGCCGTTGTCAAGCAGTGGCGGGTTCTGTTTAAAGAAGCAGTTGTGTGCGTGCCGTAACTCGCCGACGGGGCACAGCGGCTCGCTCACTAAGTGCATTACACTAGGACAGGGGTCTGCAACCTTTAAGACGTAAAGAGCCACTTGGACCCGTTTCCGAAGGGGAAAAAAAAAACTGGGAGCAGCAAAACCATTGCGACATTTAAAACAAATCTAACACTGCATATATTGTTTCTTACCTTAATGCTATATACGACCCCCTACTTTTCCTGTTAAAATATAGGTGTTTGGCCTATACTCGCGGTCCAAGACTACCCCTCTTCCTTCACACACCAAAAAAAAAAAACGCCAGAAAATATCACAACAACAAGTAACAATATTTGATTTCAAAATTATGATGATTGTGTAGTCAAATCACTAATATGAAATAAAATTATTTTTTCTACCTTTGTTGTCTGACCAATTTATTCTTTGATCATGCTGGTCCCGATCTGAGGCTTCTGCTTTCCTGTCTTCTCTTAGCTCTCTTTCTGTGGTCTATGGTCCATCTGCCATTTCTTATCTCTTCTTTCGTTTTCTTCACTTCTTTCCATCAGCCTATTTCCAGTCCCAGTAACCCTCCCCAATATCAGCCCCGTTCCAGTCCTCACTCCCAGTACCTTCCAGTGCTAATCCCCCCTCAACCCCAGTACCAGTGCTAGCCTCCCCGAATCAGCCCAATAGCAGTCCTACCCCCCATCAGCTCATTACCAGTCCTAGCCTCCCCTAATCAGCTCATTTCCAGTGCTCGTCCCCTCAACCCCATTACCAGTGCTCCCTCCCTCCATGTCAGCCCCCTCCCTCCCTCCCTCCATGTCAGCCCCCTCCATCCCTCCATGTCAGCCCCCCTCCCTCCATCCATATCAGCTCCCTCCCTCCATGTCAGCCCCCTCCATCCATCCATATCAGCCCCCCTCCCTCCATCCATGTTAGCCCCCCCTCCCTCCATCTCAGCTCCCTCCTCCCTCCATATCTGCTCCTCCCTCCATGTCAGCCCCCCCTCCTCCCTCCCTATCTGCTCCCTCCCTCCATCCATATCTGCTCCTCCCTCCATGTCAGCCCCCCTCCCTCCTCCATCCATATCTGCTCCCTCCCTCCATGTCAGCCCCCCTCCCTCCATCCATCCATATCTGCTCCCTCCCTCCATGTCAGCCCCCCTCCCTCCATCCATCCATATCTGCTCCCTCCCTCCATGTCAGCCCCCCTCCCTCCCTCCATCCATCCATATCTGCTCCCTCCCTCCATGTCCAGCCCCCCTCCCTCCATCCATATCAGCTCCCTCCCTCCATGTCAGCCCCCCCTCCCTCCATATCTGGCTCCCTCCCTCCATGTCAGCCCCCCTCCCTCCCTCCATCCATCCATCCATATCTGCTCCCTCCCTCCATGTCAGCCCCCTCCTCCCTCCATATCAGCTCCCTCCATGTCAGCCCCCCTCCCTCCATATCTGCTCCCTTCCTCCATGTCAGCCCCCCACCCTCCATATCAGCTCCCTCCATCCCTCCATGTGAGCCTCCCTCCCTCCATCCATATCTGCTCCCTCCCTCCATGTCAGCCCCCCTCCCTCCATCCATCCATATCTGCTCCCTCCCTCCCTGTCAGCCCCCCGCCCTCCCTCCATATCTGCCCCCTCCCTCCATCCATCCATATCTGCTCCCTCCCTCCATGTCAGCCCCCCTCCCTCCATCCATATCAGCTCCCTCCCTCCCTCCAAGGGAGCCCCCCTCCCTCCATGTCAGCCCCCTCCATCCCTCCATGTCAGCCCCCCTCCCTCCATATCTGCTCCCTCCCTCCATGTCAGCCCCCCTCCCTCCATATCTGCTCCCTCCCTCCATGTCAGCCCCCCTCCCTCCATCCATATCTGCTCCCTCCCTCCATGTCAGCCCCCTCCCTCCATCCATCCATCCATATCTGCTCCCTCCCTCCATGTCAGCCCCACTCCCTCCCTCCATATCTGCTCCCTCCCTCCATGTCAGCCCCCCTCCCTCCATCCATCCATCCATATCTGCTCCCTCCCTCCATGTCAGCCCCCCTCCCTCCATATCTGCTCCATCCCTCCATGTCAGCCCCCCTCCCTCCATATCTGCTCCCTCCCTCCATGTCAGCCCCCCTCCCTCCATCCATATCTGCTCCTCCATGTCAGCCCCCTCCCTCCATCCATATCTGCTCCCTCCCTCCATGTCAGCCCCCCTCCCTCCATCCATCCATATCAGCTCCCTCCCTCCATGTCAGCCCCCCTCCCTCCCTCCATATCTGCTCCCTCCCTCCCTGTCAGCCCCCATCCCTCCATATCAGCTCCCTCCCTCCATGTCAGCCCCCCTCCCTCCATATCAGCTCCCTCCATCCCTCCATGTGAGCCCCCTCCATCCATCCATATCTGCTCCCTCCATCCCTCCATGTGAGCCCCCCTCCCTCCATCCATTTCTGCTCCCTCCCTCCTTGCATATCTGCTCCCTCCCTCCATATCTGCTCCCTCCCTCCATGTCAGCCCCCCTCCCTCCATATCTGCTCCCTCCCTCCATGTCAGCCCCCCTCCCTCCATATCTGCTCCCTCCCTCCATGTCAGCCCCCCTCCCTCCATATCAGCCCCCCTCCCTCCTTATCAGCTCCCTCCCTCCATGTCAGCCCCCTCCCTCCATGTCAGCCCCCTCCATCCCTCCATGTCAGCCCCCCTCCCTCCATATCTGCTCCCTCCCTCCATGTCAGCCCCCCTCCCTCCATATCAGCTCCCTCCATCCCTCCATGTGAGCCCCCCTCCCTCCATATCTGGTACCTCCCTCCATGTCAGCCCCCCTCCCTCCATCCATATCTGCTCCCTCCCTCCATGTCAGCCCCCCTCCCTCCCTCCAATCAGCTCCCTCCCTCCATGTCAGCCCCCTCCATTCCTCCATGTCAGCCCCCCTCCCTCCATATCTGCTCCCTCCCTCCATGTCAGCCCCCTCCCTCCCTCCATATCAGCTCCCTCCATCCCTCCATGTGAGCCCCCTCCCTCCATAACAGCTCCCTCCCTCCATCTCTGCTCCCTCCCTCCATGTCAGCCCCCCTCCCTCCATCCATATCTGCAGCCTCCCTCCATGTCAGCCCCCCTCCCTCCATATATATCAGCTCCCTCCCTCCATGTCAGCCCCCCTCCCTCCATCCATCCATATCAGCTCCCTCCATCCCTCCATGTCAGCCCCCCTCCCTCCATATCTGCTCCCTCCCTCCATGTCAGCCCCCCCTTCCCTCCATGTCAGCTCCCTCCCTTCGTCTGCAGCCGCGGCTCTCTGCCTCTTAAGGACCCGCGGCTGTGCTTTTAAAATCATCTCGGAGCCCTTCCTGTCTTGACGGGCTCCGTGCAGCATTGTCCCGCCTCCAAAGGAAGTGGTAAACAACTTCCTTTGGAGGCGGGACAATGCTGCACGGAGCCCGTCAAGACAGGAAGGGCTCCGAGATGATTTTAAAAGCACAGCCGCGGTTCCCTAAGAGGCAGAGAGCCGCGGCTGCAGAAGAAGGGAGGGAGCCCATAACGCCATAAATACCGGACGGGCAGTGTGCTCCGGAGCCGCGGCAAAGGTGAGAAAGAGCCGCATGCGGCTCCGGAGCCGCGGGTTGCCGACCCCTGCACTAGGAGAAAAAGGGGGAGAGGGATCTGCCGCAGGTCATTGCCCCAACGCCTCCTCTCCATACCTTTACTACCTACTATCATTAAAATCATCTCTAATCTCCAGGAAACAAGCAGGAATGAGTCTTCACATATGGGTATCATCAGTACCAACTGAGCCTGCGCAGGAACGCTCCCCAGCATCCAAAAGGAAAGCTTTTGGGAGCATCCCACAGCGCCTGCGCACTGCCATCCCGCCTTTCCTAACTACCTCTCTCCAGTTCTTCTTTTCCGCAGAGCCAGCAGGTCATGTTTCCTGTCATGGCTGAAGAATTTCTTATTTTCTTTTATTTTTCTTTAAGTCAAGTGTCTGCCTTCTCTATTCCGGACCAGTACCACAGGTCTTTTTTTCTTTCTTTTAAAAACTCTTTTCAGTGCATTTTTTCTTCTAGGCCTTAGGCATACAGATATATGTTTCCTCATGGAAAAACCCGCCTCCAGGTTTAAAAAATGCACAAAGTGCTGTAGCACTATTTCTGTCAACTGACACCCATGACTGGTGTCTAAAATGTTTAGGTCCTGACCACTCCATTGCGGATTGTGAGTCCTGTTCCATGATGTCTAAGAGAGGGTTACAAAATCGGGCAGCCAAGCTCAGTACCCTGTTTCCCTCCGATGCAGCTTCTGTAGCATCGACATCTTCCAGGGCTTCTTCTTCATCCCATGGATCTCAGGTAACCAAACTTAAATCTGGCCGGTCCTCAAAGAGTTCATCTCCCTCTAAGTATTGAGATGCCCCCGGGCTTACTCTTGAGGAATCCACACAGGCAAAATTACCCCGGCGGGAGGCGCAGGCTTCCAAAGCTCTACCTATAGGGTCACAGGTTGACATCAATGGCTCGACCTCGACAGATCACCTGTTACAATGTTCTGGGGTACCGGCGGTTACCACCGGTACCAACATCCAGACATTGGTGGCGTCAATGGATCAGACTATTCTGACCATGCAGCGTGCCATCAAGGCATTCATACAAGCAGCGACGCCTACGGTACCACAACAAACCCCAATACCGGTACCAGATCCGAAATCGATACCAGTACCGCTTGCATCGACATCAGCATCAACGGCAGGGGTACGCTATCCAGTGATGCCTATCAGCACCAACTCCGTACCAATTACGCCCAATGTCGATAACTCCCGGTACGCGTATCGGGCTCTACGAGAGCATCCAGACAGTCGATACTTCGATTCCTCTGAAGACTCTGATACTTCAGAGGCCTCAATTGAAGCATCGGGGATCTTTCCTCAGGAACCCTCTTCTCCAAAAAGGAGAATGTCTCCTCCTGAAGACTTGTCTTTTCAGGACTTCATTAGGGAGGTGGCCAAAGGCCTGTCCATCTCAGTGACCTCTGAACCTAGAGACAAAAAATTAGATATCCTTCAATATCCTAAGGCACCTAAAGAAGCAGCCACCTTACCAATACATGAGATTCTTTATGATCACATGTTGGGCATATGGGAGACTCCTCTTTCCACCTCCCCTCATTCTAGAAGGTTAGACACCATGTATCGTGTTCCTCCTGGTCCGGGGTTTCATAAGACTCAGCTTCCTCACCACTCCATTGTGGTAGACTCTGCTATGAAAAAGATCAAGAGTACAAAAAGGCACTCCTCTGCTCCTCCAGGAAGAGAATGCAGAACCCTAGATGCCTTTGGCAGGAAAATCTTCCAGGCCAGTATGCTTGTAGCCAGAATCAACTCCTATAGTCTCTATATGGGGATGTTTCTAAAAGAAGTTACAGATAATCTGCAAACCTTATCTCCTTTTATGCAAGAAGATAAGAGAGAAGAATATATCACCAGGCTTAAACATGCACAGGATGTATCCAAGTTTTCCAACCATGCAGCCTTTGACTTTTGAGGGGGCCAGTAGAGCCTCGGCTATTGCCATAGGTGCACGCAGAGTTGCTTGGTTGCAAGCCTCTGATTTGGAATCCTGGGTACAGGATGGTCTAGGTAACCTCACCTCTACAGGGGAAAACCTGTTTGGTAAAGATTGGCAAGCAAAGGCCAACCAGATGGATGCTGAAAATTCTGCTTTAGATAGACTTTCAAAGTCTACTTCTGCTCCTTTTAAAAAGAGGTTGTTCAAAAAGGGATCTTTCCCAAAGAAAGGGAAATTTTCTTCTGGTTATGGTCAGGCCTCTTCTCAAGGTCGTTTTGCTACAAAGAGACAGCAACAACCAAAACAGGCCAAACCTCAGGCTGCGAGGACTGCTACGGCCCAACAGCCTCAGCCTCTTCAGGGCCTTTGACTTTCCACTAGAGAACTTAGCTTTTCTGGTTCTAGAACATCCAGAGCCTCTCACCATCCCAGGAAGGTTAGCTCACTTTGCTCCCAGATGGGAACAAATCACAGCAGAGCAATGGATCCTCTCTATCATAAGGGATGGGTACAAGCTTCATTTCTTAAACCTTTCTCCTCATACCATGGTGAAACAGTTCAATTCTCCAACATCTCTCCTCAACCTTCTAGGTCAAGAGATTGCTACCCTTCTTGCCCAAGGGGCAATAGAAGAAGTACCCCTTCTTCAACAGGGCTCAGGGTTCTACTCCCCCTATTTTCTCATTCCAAAGAAAACGGGGGGCTACAGACCCATATTAGATCTCAGAGAACTGAACAAGTTTCTATGCAAGGAGAAATTCAAGATGACCTCTGTAGGAACTCTCCTTCCATACCTCCAGAGTCAGGACTGGCTTTGTTCTCTAGATCTCAAGGATGCGTACACCCATGTTCTCATCCATCCAACACACAGAAGGTTCCTTCGGTTCCTTTTCCAAGGAAAGCACTACCAATACAAGGTGCTTCCTTTTGGTCTGGCCTCTGCTCCAAGAGTGTTCACAAAATGCATGGCAGTAGTAGCTGCATTCCTGCGCACTCTAGGAATATTTGTATTCCCATATCTGGACGACTGGCTCATCCGAGCTCCATCCCAGTCAGAGGCCCAGACTTCCCTAGCCTGCACAAGGCGTATTCTTCAGTATCTGGGACTGGTAATCAACATTCCAAAATCCCATCTCACCCCTACTCAATCTCTAGAGTTCATAGGGGCCTTACTGGATACCACAACTGCAAGGGCCTATCTTCCCCAGGCCCGTTGCCTACGCTTGGTGCAGTTAGCCTCCCAGATTCAGTTAAAATCCCATTTAACTGCTCGAGAGATGTTGCAACTCTTAGGCCACATGGCATCCACGGTGCATGTGGTTCCTTATGGTCGCCTTCACATGAGAGCAGCTCAGTGGACTCTATCCACCCAATGGATCCAGGCCTCAGGTTGCCTGTCAGACAAAATAGCAACCTCCAGTCGCCTCTTTTGGTCCCTCCACTGGTGGACGTCCACTCAAAATCTGTTGCTGGGGTCCCCCTTTCAACAGGTATTACCCCAAGCAACCCTTACAACAGATGCCTCTCCAAAGGGTTGGGGAGCTCATCTACAAGATCTCTCCACCCAGGGCATCTGGTCTCCACAGGAGACATCTCTGCATATCAACCTCTTGGAGCTCAGAGCAATCTTTCTAGCTCTCAGTCTTCCACTCTCTGCTCAGCTATAAGACAGTCCTCATTCACACGGACAACCAGGTAGCCATGTTCTACGTGAACAAGCAGGGAGGGACTGGCTCTCTGTCGCTTTGCAATGAAGCTCTGAAATTGTGGGCCTTCACCAGAGAGCATCAAATCCATCTCATGGCAGTGTATCTTCCAGGGGTTCAAAACTCTTGGGCAGACAGACTCAGTCGAGTTCTGCTTCCGCACGAATGGTCCCTCCATGGGGACCAGACAGCCAGGATTTTTCGGATTTGGGGTACCCCAGACATAGACCTGTTTGCAAGTCCGTGGAATGCCATGTTCCAGGATTCCATGTCAGGGAACTCAGGCCAGGGATGCCTTCCTCCTTCATTGGGGGCAAGACTTCCTCTATGCCTTTCCACCTATTCCCCTCATTCCCAAGACTGTTCAAGCTCCAGAGAGACAAGGGGTCTATGATCCTCATAGCACCACTTTGGCCACATAGCACCACTTCTGCATCTCTCTCAAGCTCCCTCCCTAGACCTGGGGTCTGCTCCAGATCTCCTCTCCCAGGAGGAGGGAACCTTGTGGCACCCAAATCCTCAGTCTCTTTATCTCAGGGCCTGGTTGCTGAAGGCCTAGATCTTCAGGATTTACACCTTTCTCAGCAAGTGAAGGATATCCTTCATGCTTCCAGAAAGCCTTCCACCAGACGTTCATATGCTTTTAAATGTAAAAGGTTTTCCATTTGGTGTGCAGAGAAGGGTCTCAACCCTCTTGCAATACCTTTGAATTCTTTACTAGACTATTTGCTGCATTTATCCCATGCAGGCCTTAAAACAAATTCAATCAGGGTCCATTTGAGTGCTATTGCAGCATCCCTTAAGCCTCTCAATGGACAACCTATTTCCTCTCATCCTCTTATAGCAAGATTCATGAGAGGCCTTCTTTTGACTAAGCCTCCCATTAGACCACCTCCAGTGGCATGGGACTTGAATCTGGTTCTTGGCCAGCTTATGAAACCACCCTTTGAACCCTTAGCCACTACCTCCTTGAAATTCCTTTCCTGGAAGGTTATTTTTCTCATTGCAGTCACCTCAGCTCGCCGTATCAGTGAGTTGCAAGCTTTAGTGGCTAATCCTCCTTATACAAGGTTCCATCATGACAAGGTAGTCCTCAGAACTAATCCACACTTTATGCCTAAAGTGGTCTCACCTTTTCATCTGAACCAGGAAGTGTATTTACCTTTCTTTTTTCCAGGACCTCATGCATCAAGTGCAGAGAGGAATCTTCATACCCTGGATTGTAAAAGAGCACTCACTTTCTACTTACAAAGGACACATCAACATAGAAAGTCCTCTCAAATTTTTGTTGCTTTTGATCCTTCTCATTTAGGACTTCCAGTCTCTAAGAGAACTCTGTCCAATTGGATTGCTCAGTGTATTTCCTTCGCCTACCAGAGTAAGAACCTTTCTCTGGAGGGCCATGTCACAGCTCACAATGTGAGGGCCATGGCAACCTCTATGGCTCATCTAAACTCTGGGTCCATCGACCAAATCTGTCGAGCGGCCACTTGAGCATTGGTTCATACCTTCACAGCCCATTACTGCTTGGACAAGGACTCCCGCCGGGATGCCTTGTTTGGTCAGGCTGTTCTCAAACACCTGTTCCATACCTAATCAACTCCTACCCTCCATCCCTGACTGGATGCCTGAGATTCATGGGTGGAAGTGGAGCCCTTCCCAGGGACTCACAATCTGGGTGATCTCCCAGGCATCTCTAGCTGGGGAGTCCCCATATGTGAAGACTCATTCCTGCTTGTTCCTGGAGATAGCACAGTTACTTACCTGTAACAGGTGATCTCTGGGAACAGCAGGAATAAGTCTTCACAACCCACCCACCTCCCCTAGGAATTGTATCTCTCTATCTATCTTTCCTTTCCTCTCTCTCTCTCTTTGTCTGAGCTTTAAAACTCGAACTGGAGAGAGGCAGATCTCCAGGAACAAGCAGGAATAAGTCATCACATATGGGTACGTCGGTACCGACGGAGCCCGCGCGGGAAAGCTCCCCAGCTTTTCAGATTAAAAGCTTTTGGGCCCTCCCACTGCACATGCGCGCTGCCTTCCCGCCTTCCTGACCAGCTCTCGTCAGTTTCTTTTTTTCCGCGGAGCCAGCAGGTCGTGTTCCTGTCACCGCTGAAGAAATTGTTAATTTTATTGTTTTCTTTAGACCGCGTACCTGCCTTCCCCATTCTGAAACCGGTACTGCCGGTCTCTCTTTCTTTCTTTTGAAAAAAAAATATATATTTTTTTTTCTTTTCTTCAGCACAGCTTGGTACTTTGTTAGACCTTCAGGCCTACACAAATTCTCCTCATGGAGAAGCCAGTTCCTGGTTTTAAAAAGTGTACCAAGTGCAGTGCTGTCATTCCTCTTACAGACACCCATGAATGGTGTCTTAAATGTTTAGGACCTGACCATTCCATACCGGACTGCCCATCCTGCTCCCAGATGTCGAAACGTGGATTGCAGAACCGGGCCAACAAGTTCCATGTGCTGTTTCCTTCAGAAGCATCACAGTCATCCAGGTCTTCCTCTCCGGATGGATCTCAGGTAACCAAAACTCCAGTGAGCAAATCCTCTAAAAGCAAATCTCTTTCTAAAGATCGAGAGGCTCTCAATTCTGAGTTCGAGGATTCTGCCCAGGCCAAAAAACCCCGGCGGGAGGTTCCGGCCTCCAAAGCAATCATGGGGTCACAGGTTGACATCGATGGCGCCGGCCTCGACAGATCACCTGTTGTACTGCTCTGGGGTACCGGCCCATACCGGTACCGACATCCAGGCAGCAGTGGCGTCTATGGGCAATACTGTCCAAGTCATGCAACAGGCCATTCTGGCTTTTATTAATGCTGCTACGCCCTCGGTACCGCAGCCAGCGGTACCGGGTCCGGTTCCGGTAATGGCTTCCATACCGGAACCGAGGCCATCGTCTTCCAAACGCAGATCGGTTCCGCATGCCGGATCCGGGCTTTTGCCCGGTACCGATCCCATACCCGGTACGCCCGATGTCGACACCGAACGGTATGCGTATCGTGCGTTGGAAGCACATAGAGGATACTCTGCTTCTTCAGAGGATTTTAACTCCTCTGATGATTCTGATGAGTTCTCCCTTGATCTTCCTGAGGAGCCTTCTTCTCCTAACAGGAGAATGTCTCCACCAGAGGATTTGTCCTTTCAGGACTTCATCATAGAAATGGCTAAAGGTCTTTCTATTGCTTCATCCTCTGAAAAGGAACCCAGATCAAAGAAACTGGATATTTTAGGATACTCTAAGTCTCCTAAAGAGGCAGTCACCCTGCCTATCCATGAAATCCTTCAAGAACACTTGATGGACTTATGGGAGGCTCCTCTAACATTGTCTCCTTCTTCTCGCAGGTTGGACACCATGTACCGTGTCCCTCCTTCTCCTGGTTTCCAAAAAACCCAGTTCCCTCACCATTCTATTGTGGTGAAGTCTGCAATGAAGAAGATAAAGAGTACCAAAAGGCACTCTTCTACTCCTCCAGGGCGAGAATGTAAGACTCTAGACTCTTTTGGCAGGAACATTTTCCAGGCTACTATGCTTATAGCCAGGATTAATTCCTATAGTCTTTACATGGGCATGTTTCTCAGTGAAATCGCTCTAAAAGTTCGGCATTTTGCCCCCTTTATCCCTGAGGATAAGAGGGAGCAGTTCATTTCCTTAGTGAAACATCTTTTGGATATTTCAAAGTTCTCCAACAGGGCAGCTTTTGATTCCTTTGAGGGTGCTGGTAGGGCTTCGGGCATTGCTATAGCAGCCCGACGTCTTGCTTGGCTCCAGGCTTCTGATCTAGAACCTTGGGTCCTAGATGGCTTACGAAATCTGCCCTGTAGAGGTGAGAACTTATTTGGTGAGGAGTGGCAAATTAAGACCACTCAAATGGATGCAGAAAATGCCACCTTAGATAGACTTTCTAAGTCTACCTCCACTCCTGCCAAGAAGAAGTCTTTTAAGAGGCCTTATTACAAGAAGTCCAGATTTTCCACAAATACTGGCCAACAATCCTCTCAGCCTCGTTTTGCTGCTAAACGTCAGCAACCTAAACAGGCAAGGTCAAAGCCTGCGGCGTCTGCTACGCCTCAGCAGGCTCCACCCCCTCAGGGGTTTTGACTTGCCCCTAGAGAACTTAACTTTTCTGGCTCTAGAACAACCAGAGCCCCTCACCATACCCGGAAGGTTAGCTCACTTTGCTCCCAGATGGGAGCAAATTACATCAGAGCAATGGACCCTCTCTATCATCAGAGAGGGTTACAAACTCCATTTTTCCGACCTTCCTCCTTATACTATGGTGAGGCAGTTCAATTCTCCCCATCTCTCCTGGCCCTCTTGGGTCAGGAAGTCTCCTCCCTCCTTGCCCAGGGGGCAATAGAGGAGGTCCCTCTTCTTCAACAGGGGACGGGATTCTACTCCCCTTATTTTCTAATACCAAAGAAGACAGAGGGCTTCAGACCAATTCTGGATCTGAGAGAATTGAACAAATTTCTTTTCAAGGAGAAATTCAAAATGCTTTCTCTGGGCATTCTCCTTCCATACCTTCAGAGTCAGGATTGGCTTTGTTCTCTAGACCTAAAGGATGCGTATACACACATACACATCCACCCATCCCACAGAAAATACCTTCGATTTCTGTTTCAGGGAAAACATTTCCAGTACAGAGTACTCCCCTTCGGTCTAGCCTCTGCTCCAAGACTGTTCACCAAATGCATGGCAGTCATAGCTGCCTTTCTAAGAGGCCTGGGAATTTTCATATTCCCATACCTGGACGACTGGCTCATCCGAGCTCCCTCTCAGTCCCAGGCCCAAATTTACCTGGACCGCACAAGGCGTCTTCTGCAGTATCTAGGACTGGTAGTAAACCTTCCCAAGTCTCAACTAATCCCTACTCAGTCTCTCGAGTTCATAGGGGCCCAGTTAGACACCATCACTGCAAGGGCCTACCTGCCTCAGGTCAGGGCCCAACGCCTGCTGAGTTTGGCCTCCCAAGCTCAGTCCAGCAGTCATTTGACAGCCCGGGAAATGCTGCGACTTCTGGGCCACATGGCCTCCACGCTACATGTGGTGCCCTACGCTCGTCTGCATATGAGAGCAGCTCAATGGACCTTGGCCACCCAGTGGACTCAAGCATCTGGAGCGCTCTCCGACCAAATACTCACCTCAAGCCGTCTATTTTGGTCCCTCCAATGGTGGACATCCACCAAGAATCTGTTGTTGGGGGCCCCCTTCCAACCTTTGTTGCCCCAAGCAACCCTCACAACAGATGCCTCCCAGACAGGGTGGGGAGCTCATCTTCAGAACCTCTCCACTCAGGGCACTTGGTCTCCACAGGAGGCCACCCTTCATATCAACCTCCTGGAACTGCGAGCAATTTACCTTGCCCTCAAGGTCTTCTATACCCTCCTTGTCAACCTGACTGTCCTAGTTCAGATAGACAATCAGGTAGCCATGTTCTATATAAACAAACAAGGAGGGACAGGCTCTCTGTCGCTTTGCAACGAAGCTCTCAGATTATGGGCCTTCGCCAGAGAGCATCAAATTCACCTTCTTGCAGTGTATCTTCCAGGAGTTCAAAACTCTCGTGCAGACAGACTCAATCGAGTTCTGCTTCCACACGAATGGTCCCTACACATGGACCAGATACGCAGAATCTTTCAGGAATGGGGGACCCCGGACATAGACCTCTTTGCAAGTCCGTGGAATGCCAAACTTCCCCGGTTCTGTTCCAGAACTCAGTGTCAGGGAGCTCAGGCCCACGATGCCTTCCTCCTGCATTGGGGTCAGGAATTCCTCTATGCCTTTCCACCCATTCCTCTAATATCCAAGACTCTGTTCAAGCTCCAGAGGGATCACGGGACTATGATCCTCATAGCTCCCCGCTGGCCACGCCAGGTGTGGTTCCCTCTACTTCTGCATCTCTCCCAGGGATCCTCCTTGGACCTGGGAGCTACGCCAGACCTTCTGTCTCAGGAGGAGGGGACTTTGTGGCACCCAAACCCCAAATCCCTACATCTCAGAGCTTGGTTACTGAAGGCCTAAGTCTTCAAGACTTTAATCTTTCTCAACCTGTGACAGATATCCTTCATGCCTCTAGGAAACCTTCCACGAGGTGTTCTTATGCTTTCAAATGGAAACGTTTTTCCATTTGGTGTGCTCAGCAGGGTCTTGACCCTCTAGCACTTCCTTTGAATTCCCTCTTGGACTATCTCCTGCATCTTTCAAATGCAGGCCTTAAGACGAATTCAGTAAGGGTCCATTTGAGTGCTATTGCAGCATCCTTAAAACCTATAAATGGACAACCTGTCTCCTCTCATCCTCTTGTTGCACGTTTCATGAGAGGCCTGACTCTAACTAAACCTCCCATCCGACCTCCTCCGGTAGCATGGGATTTGAACCTAGTTCTAGGTCAGCTTATGAAGCCACCTTTTGAGCCTTTGGACTCTACCTCCTTCAAATTTCTTTCCTGGAAGGTTGTTTTCCTTATTGCAGTCACTTCGGCTCGCCGCATCAGTGAACTGCAGGCTTTAGTGGCTCATCCACCTTATACTAGGTTTCATCATGATAAGGTGGTCCTTAGGACGAATCCCCACTTTATGCCCAAAGTGGTCTCGCCTTTTCATCTTAATCAAGAGGTATATCTACCTGTCTTTTTCCCGGCTCCTCATGCATCCAGTGCAGAGAGGAACCTTCATACTCTGGATTGTAAAAGAGCTCTTGCCTTTTACCTCAACAGGACTCACCACATCGAAAGTCTTCCCAACTTTTCGTGGCTTTTGATCCTTCTCATTTGGGACTTCCAGTCACCAAGCGTACACTTTCCAATTGGATCGCTCAGTGTATTTCTTTTGCTTACCAGAGTAAGAACATTTCTCTGGAGGGCCATGTCACAGCTCACAATGTGAGAGCCATGGCCACTTCTATGGCTCATCTTCACTCTGTGTCCATAGATCAGATCTGTTGAGCAGCCACTTGGGCCTCGGTTCATACCTTCACAGCCCATTACTGCTTGGACAAGGACTTCCGCCGGGATGCCTTGTTTGGTCAGGCTGTCCTCAAACACCTGTTCCATACTTAAACAACTCCTGCCCACCTTCCCTGGATGGATGCCTGAGATCCATGCGAAGATGGTTTACCCTTGGAGGGGGATCTCCCAGGCATCTTAGCTAGGGAGTCCCCATATGTGATGACTTATTCCTGCTTGTTCCTGGAGATAGCACAGTTACTTACCTGTAACAGGTGATCTCTGGGAACAGCAGGAATTAGTCATCACAACCCACCCACCTCCCCTAGGAGTTGTATCTCTATATATCCAACCAACCAACCAACCAACCAACCAACCAACCAACCAACTCATATTAAAGGAAACACTCTCGACCTAATATTCATCCCTACATATTATTATACCACACCTCATTATGTCTCACCTTCCACATCTCAAGTCCCCTGGTCAGACCATTATCTGATTAAGTTTTCTTTCCTCCTTCAACAACACACTAAACCATCCCTTGTCAATCTACAACAAGTTCATAGATTTCGACTATTCAACAGAGAAGAGTTTCTTGAATCAGTACTTCCCAGACTAGATCCTACTATCAATAATATTGATGACGCGATATCAAACTGGAACTCCATTATTCGATCAGCATCAGAGTCAGATCCACTGAAGTTTCGACATAAATCGAAAAAAAAATGAAAAATGGTATACCAGTGAACTTGCAACCCTAAAGAAAAGCCTTAGAAAAACAGAATCTACATGGAGAAGGAAACAAACCCACGAACTCAGAATAAAATATTTCTCACTACTCAAGAATTACAAGGATGCGATTAATAACGCTAAAAGACAATACCACTCTAAAACGTTATCTAAATCTATTAACCGTCCTAGAGAACTATTTGAGATTGTCAAATCTTTAACCAAATCCCCATCAAACAACTCTCACAAAATTTGTATTAATCCACAAATAATTGCTGACCACTTTGCAAATAAACTTAAACTTAACAAACATTTCATCCCACCTAATCTATCTATCTCACATAATAACTTACAGGAATGGAAAGCCTTTCATCCTATTAGCAACAAGCTGCTCCTTCAAACAATATCCAACCTAAATACCACTACTTCTCTTCTTGATCCCTGTCCAGTGGCATGGATAAAATCAGCAAAAGCGGAACTTGCCACAGACCTACTGAACATAGTGAATCAATCTCTTCAACAAGGACGTATACCTGATGCCCTCAAGAAGTCCGCTATCCGCCCATTGTTAAAAAACAATACTCTGGACAGCAATGACCCTACTTCATATCGTCCCATTGCAAGTATCCCATTCCTCGCCAAAATTATTGAAAAGATTGTGCAAACACAGCTACAAGATTATATTGACTCCACGGCTCCTCTAGATGATCATCAATATGGATTTCGACCACATCATGGTGTAGAAACGCTCCTGACGGCTCTATTTGACACAATCATAAGAGGTATCGATAACACCAAGCAAGCCTTCATTCTCATATTCATTGATATCTCCTCGGCCTTTGATACTGTAAACCATAGCACGCTCATCTCAAGACTCTTTCAATTAGGCATTAAAGATAAAACCCTTGAATGGTTCATATCTTATTTTACTAACCGGACACAATATGTTCAAATGGACCAAAATGCATCATCCCCTTTTCCGCAAGAACAAGGTATCCCTCAAGGTTCTGCCCTATCAGCCCTATTGTTCAATCTCTATCTTCAACCTATCTGTTCCATATTTAAACGTTTCAAAATCAATTATCACATCTACGCAGATGACATTATGTTGTACTCACCATTTGATGTGTCTAACCCAGATTACACCAACATATGTCATTGCCTCACTGAAGCGGAGCTGTGGCTGAAATCTATTAACATGTCTATAATTTTTAAAAAAACCGAAGCATTATTTATAACAAGAAACACAAACTTCACCCCTCCAACTGAAATCAACATTGGCAATAATTCTCTCCCTGTTAAAGACGAGATCAAATATTTGGGAGTTATTCTTGATAAGACCCTCAGCCTCACCAAACATATAAAACAAACTGTAAAAACAATTTACTTCAAATTAAGGACAATTCAACAACTTAGACCATTACTAGACAACACTGATTTCAGAACCATAGTACAAACACTCATTACACCTCATTTAGACTACTGTAATGGTATTCTTCAAGGGACCTCAAAGAAAAATATTCATACACTTCAACTAGCCCAAAATGTCACCGCAAGGATTATCTTCAAAGCAAAACTAACAGATCATATATCTCCGATTCTTTATGCTCTCCATTGGCTTCCAGTATCATGCAGAATCACCTACAAATCCTTAATCAATACTTTTAAAATTATTACTAATATAGCTCCTTCCTTCATATCCACACTCATCAACATCTCACCTGAAAACAGATCAAGACGAAGAATTAACCTTCACATGCTACAAGTACCTGATTCTATTCGAAAGACAAGTCAAAAGACAAGCAACACAGCCTTCTCATACTTTGCCCCTATGTTATGGAACAACCTACCAACTGAAATCAGAGAAATAAAGGATCTTCAACTATTTAGAAAAATCTAAAAACCCACCTATTTACTCTACACTACAATAACCTCCATAAGGATGATAACCCTAACTCAGAGAAAACCACTGATCAGCAGTCACTCACTGACCCTACCTAGACAGGACATAAAATCCTTTTTCACTCATATTCACATTGCTCACCTAGTTAAACTTTCTCTTTGAAAGTAATTACTTGTCGCTAATGTGAATAAGTGTAATTAATGTAATATACCCAATTTCCGTTGATTTACTGTGGAGAGACAGTTTTCCTCATTGTATTATTGAGTTGTAATTTTAATAGTTGAATGTTATTTCTCTAAATCCATTCTACATAATATAATAGTTCCTCTGTTATACTGTTCACTGTTCTAAAACCTGTTCTATTGTAAAAATAGTTCTAATCCTGTTCTATGTAAAATAGTTCTGAACCTGTTCCATGTAAAATAATAGCATGCTATTATTAAACTTTGTTTACCTGTAAACCGCCACTGATCGCTGGAAGTGGCGGTATAGAAAAGATGTAAAATAAATAAAAATAAAAATAAAATATCTATCTTCCTGTCCTCTCTCTCTATTGTCTCAGCTTTAAACTCGAACTGACGAGAGCTGGTCAGGAAGGCGGGAAGGCAGCGCGCATGTGCAGTGGGAGGCCCCAAAAGCTTTTAATCTGAAAAGCTGGGGAGCTTTCCCGCGCAGGCTCCGTCGGTACCGACGTACCCATATGTGATGACTAATTCCTGCTGTTCCCAGAGATCACCTGTTACAGGTAAGTAACTGTGCTTTAGGAAAGGCGGGAAGGCAGCACGCAGGCGCTGTGGGATGCTCCCAAAAGCTTTCCTTTTGGATGCTGGGGAGCGTTCCCGAGCAGGCTCCGTCGGTACCGACGATACCCATATGTGAAGACTTATTCCTGCTGTTCCCAGAGATCACCTGTTACAGGTAATTAGCTGTGCTATACCTGCAGATTGGAGGATGGCCAACATAACACCAATTTTTAAAAAGGGTTCCAGGGGTGATCCGGGAAACTACAGACCGGTGAGCCTGACGTCAGTACCGGGAAAAATGATAGAAACCATCATAAAGAATAAAATTACTCAACATGTAGATAGTCATGGCCTAATGGGAGACAGCCAACATGGCTTTAGAGAAGGAAGATCTTGTCTTACTAATCTGTTATGTTTTTTTGAAGGTGTTAATAAACAGGTGGACAAAGGTGAATCGGTTGATATAGTGTATCTGGACTTTCAGAAAACCTTTGACAAGGTCCCTCATCAGAGACTTGTGGCAAAACTAAAGAGTCATGGGATAGGAGACAGTGTACTACTGTGGATCAAGAACTGGTTAAAAGATAGAAAGCAGAGGGTTGGGCTAAATGACCAATTTTCCCAATGGAGAAAGGTGAATAGTTGAGTACACCAGGGATCTGTGCTGGGTCCACTGCTTTTTGACATATTCATAAATGACTTGGAAAAGGGAATAACGAGTGAGGTTATCAAATTTGCAGATGACACAAAACTATTTAAAGTTGTTGAAACCCAAGAGGATTGTGGAAAATTGCAAGAGGAGCTTGATAAATTGGAAGACTGGGCATCAAAATAGCAAATGAAATTTAATGTGGACAAGTGCAAAGTTATGCACCTAGGGAAGAACAACCCAAACTATGGTTACATGATGCAAGGTTCCACATTAGGAACCACCACACAGGAAAAAGATTTAGGCGTCATTGTGGATAACATGTTAAAACCCTTGGCCCAGTGTGCAGTGGCAGCCAAGAGAGCAAATAGAATGGAAAGGAATGGAATGGAAAATAAAACAAAAGATATTATAATGCCTCTATACCGTTCCATGGTGAGACCGCACCTTGAATATTGTGTGCAATTCTGGTCACCGTATCTTAAAAAGGATATAGCGTTATTAGAAAAGGTTCAGAGAAGAGCCACCAAAATGGTAAAGGGGATGGAAGGATACTCCTATGAAGAAAGGCTAAAAAGGTTGGGGCTCTTTAACCTGGAAAAGAGACGGCTGAGGGGAGATATGATAGAAGTCTATAAATTAATGAACGGAGTGCAACGGGTAAGCACAGATCGATTGTTTACATTATCAGAATATAGAAAGACTAGGGGACATACCATGAAGCTACAGGGTAAACTATTAAAGACTAATAAAAGAAAATATTTTTTCACTCAACATGTAATCAAACTCAGGACATCAAAAAACACCCAGGAACAGAAGCAAGGGGCATCCTGAACAATTTTCAGAAGACTAGGTTTGTGAGAAACTAGCTAAACTTCTAAACTTAAAGTAGACAGATCGGTGGGACCGGATGGGATACACCCGAGAATACTGAGGGAACTTGGGGACGTTCTAGCAGCTCCACTGACTGACCTGTTCAATGCCTCATTGGAGTCGGGAGTGGTGCCAAAGGACTGGAGAAAGGCTCATGTGGTGCCTTTACACAAAAGCGGAAGTAAGGATGTGGTTGAAAACTACAGACCGGTTAGTTTAACTTCGGTGGTGAGTAAATTATTGGAAAAGCTGCTGAAGGAGAAAATAGTGAGGTTTCTGGAGTCCAGCGGATTACAGGATCCGAGGCAGCATGGATTCACCAGAGGCAGGTCTTGTCAGACAAATCTGATTGATTTCTTTGACTGGGTGACCAGGGAGTTGGACCGAGGGAGAGCCCTAGATGTGGTGTACTTAGATTTCAGTAAAGCCTTTGACATCGTTCCTCACAACTTATAAACAAACTGAGCACCCTAGGAACAGACCCTAAAGTTACTGCTTGGGTTATAAATTGGTTGAGTGAGAGGCAACAAAGGGTATAGGTCAATGGAGCTTACTCTGAGGAGGAGGAGGAGGTTGTTACCAGTGGTGTGCCCCAGGGCTTTATCCTTGGTCTGATTCTTTTTAACATCCTTGTTAGTGATTTAGTAGAAGGGCTCTCCGGTAAAGTTTGCCTCTTTGTGGATGATACCAAAATCTGCAATAGAGTAGACACCCAGGAAGGTATAGATAACATGAGGAGGGATCTAGCTAAGCTTGAAGAATGGTCTAGAATTTGGCAACTGAGATTTAATGTTAAAAAATGCAAGGTCGTGGGGGGATAGTGGGGCACAGAGGGGGGTAGGAAGGTGTTGGCGTGCCTGAGTGCTGCCAGATGTGAGGTGGCAGCACCGTGGAAACAAAAAGAGATGCCTACGGTGGAACAATATGAGAGGAGGCTTAGGCAGGTGGTACAGATGGAGAAATTAACTGCAGCTAGGAGGCAGAGGGTGGTTCGGTTTGAGGAGGTGTGGGGTCAGTTGGGGTGGGGTAGTTTTGGGGGGGGGGGAGAAGGGAAGGGGAAGCTGGGGGGTAGAGGGCTGGGGGGAGGGGGGGTGAGGAAGGGAGATGAAAGGGGATAACGGAGGGTATCTTTATCTTTTATCTTTATCTTTATTCAGTGTGCTTGATATACCGCCTAATACCAAAGTGTTAAGGCGGTGTACAATAAAAACAAAATGGTACTGCTTAAAAGAAACAGAAAAGGAACGCCAATATGTGGATAGGAAAGAGAAGAAAAGAGAAGAGAGAAGAGAAAAAAGAAAAATAGAGGGTCGGACAAACAAACAACAAGTAAAACAATAAATCTGACAACAGAACAAGACAAAATCGTGGGCAACCGAGTATGGGGTGGGGAATGGGGAGGGGGGCGAGGGGAAATGATAAGGGTAAAAGACAGAGGTTCGTTAGTGGGTGGTATGGCAGACTAGCTAGGGGTAACCGGAGGGAAGGGAAGGTCAAAAGCCTGGCAAAATAGGTAGATCTTAAGAAGTGCTTTGAAATCAGAAAAGGACGATTCAATTCATAGGGAGAGTGGGAGGGAATTCCACAGAGCGGGTGCGACAAAGAAAAAGGCGGCATGACGAGTTAATTCAAGGTGGGCCTGAGTGGGGGAGGGTAGGAAAAGCCGATTGCCGTGTGCAGAGCGAAGCAGGCGAGGAGTAGGTTGAAGAAAGATGAGATCAGATAGATACTGTGGAGTGCTAGTGTGGAGGGCCCTGTGAGTGATGATGAGAAGCTTATAAACAAAACGGACCTTGATAGGGAGCCAGTGAAGTGAGATAAGGCAGGGGGTGATATGATCCCGGTGGGAAGTGAAAGTAAGAAGGCGTGCTGCAATGTTCTGAACCAGTTGTAACCTGCGGAGTTGGCACTGAGGGAGACCTGCAAGGAGAGAGTTGCAATAATCAAGCCGAGTGATCACCAGGGACAGAACCAAGGTTGTGAGGGAAGCAAGAGGGAGAAAAGAACGAACAGCCCGAATCCTACGAAGATGATAGAATGAACTGCGCACGACAGCAGAGATGTGATAGTGAAAAGAAAGGGCAGAGTCCAGTGTGACGCCTAGATAACGAAGAGTGGGGACCAAGGGAATGGATGATTGAGACATGGATGGTGCCAAGGTAGGGGAAGGGGCACCAAAGGTGAACCAGATGGCGGCAGATTTAGAGGGATTAACAACGAGAAGGTTAGCACAGAACCAGTCGGCAACAGAGGTAGTATATTGGCAGGAACTGGTGGCGTTCATGAACAGGGGTTTGCTACCATGGGGGGGGGGGGGGTAAAAATGTCTGTAACAGTTAATTGATGAGTGGTTCTTCATGGGCTTCACGAGAAGAAATGTATATGTATATAGTTGGTTAGGGTAAATGTTGATACACAAATTGTTAAGAGCGGGTTGAGTTAGATATGATTGTACTAAGGAAGGGATGGACAGCCGGTTCACTTTATAGGGAATGTAGAGATGGACAGATAAGAGGGATACCAGAATCCCCAATATGTAATTGAAGATGGATGAAGTTCTTGATACAAAATGTGTTTAGAAGTTTGACTTTTCACCTACTTTCTTAAACAGAATAAGATGTCATGATCATGAGTTCTCTGTGTAACTGTCTTTAAAATAGATGGAACAGTGTTAACGCAAGCAAAAAGAACATAGGCTATGACCTGTGCAACCATAGTTCATTGTACAGTCAGCTGGAAGTCCCTGCTGACACAACATAATTTTTGCAGCTTTTGCAATTATAAATTTCATCTAATATACTGTAATCAGATTTTACTCTGTAAAAAGAACTTTGGCGACACCTTGTGTTATTTCATGGTTATAATAAATGATTGTTACTTCCTCTTTTTCTCTAATAAAAAGAGAGCTTTTTGGAGGAGGAATTTGAATTCGGCAGGTGTGGAATTATGCCCGTCCATATACCGCTTGCTGTCTTCCCTCTGAGCTCAAAGAAAATAGCACTTTGTGTGTGTGTGATTGTGTTCTGTATTACTCTCTGCCTGTCTCTCACTACTGATGGACCAGAGACCTAAAGAGCCGTGGTATTGTGGCCAGATCATGGAGTTTTCTTCAGGGAATATGGGGATTAGCCTGGGCAAGTGTTCATGTATATTATATGCTTTTTGAATAAAAATTTAAAGTATAAACAAAATGCAAGGTCATGCATTTGGGCTGTAGCAATCCAAGGGAGCAATATAGTATAAGGGGTGAAGTACTTTTGTCCACTAAAGAAGATTGGGACCTAGGCGTGATTGTGTCTGATGATCTTAAAGTAGCTAAATGTAAAAAAGACAACAGCAAAAGCTAGAAGGAGCTTGTGTGCATAGAGAGAGGAATGGCCAGCAGAAAAAAAGGAGGTGATAGTGCCTCTGTATAAGTCTTTGGTTCAACCTCATTTGGAGTATTGTGTACAATTCTGAAGCGCACCTTCGAAAGGATATAAACAGGATGGAGTCAGTACAGAGGGTGGCTACTAAAATGGTTAGTGGTCTTCATTATAAAGCATATGGAGGACAGATTTAAGGATCTTAATATGTACACCTTAGAGGCTGCACCTATGGTTGATCATTGTATGGGCAAGTCCCACACTTTTGCTTCACTCCGTTGGCGTGTTTTGGATCATGTGCCAATAAACCCACGTGGAGGGGACCGCATTCAAACTTTGCAAAGATCAGAACAGAAATGGATTTTTTTATTGAACATGGTCCACCCTGCGGGTCTTAATATGCAACTGGATTGGCACACGATTATTTAATGAAGCATTGCTAATGTTTCAACCTTTCAGAATGGAGGGGATTTCTGTTTTGGTGGCTCCTCCTCCTGTTTTTCTGATTGGCTTTTGCAGTTTTTAACTCGTTTGATTGGCGGATGTTAATGAACAGCTGTGCAAACGTGACTGGTGCCAGGAGTTTTAAACCGCTCTCTTCAGACCACTTCTTCTATGGCTGACAATTATCCGCGAAATGCTCAACCTGAAGCAGGGTGTTCAACTGGGAGAACCTGAAACGTGATACGTCGGATTAGCTGATTGCGGTGTTAATGGGAGCAGCCTTGATAAAGCCATTCACCAGCTAAGTAAAGCTGTTGACCAAAATATATATTTTTTTCTTTAATAAAATGGAAGGGCCACAGTGGTGATAGGATGTTTCCTATTTACTGAGCTGGCAACTCCGACAAAAACAATTTGTTCAATCTGTTGAGTTGGTTCCTTTAAACAGACAGGAGTTTTGGTGGTGCTTAGTATTTTGACCCTGATAAATAGGTTTTTTTCTCTGTCACCTTAGAGGAGAGGCAGGATTGAAACGTTTAAATAACTCCATGGCATAAATGCGCAGGAAGAGAGTCTCTTTCGATTGAAAGCAAGCTCTGCTACGAGGGGACATGGGAATGAGGGTGAAAGGAGATAGATTCAGGAGTTATATGCGGAAATATTTCTTTATGGAAAGAGTGGTGGATCCGTGGAATAGTCTCCCAGTGGAGGTGGTAGAGATGAGGACAGTATCTGAATTTAAAGAAGCATGGGACAAACACAGAGGATCTCTAAAGGAAAAAAGGGGAGTGTTGTAGTGGTTGATATGGAAGGACAGACTAGATAGGCTATGTGGTCTTTTTCTGTCATCATGTTTCTATGACTTTTTTTTTAATGGGGACACTGCGCAAATTAACCAGTGCGCATAAAGTAAAGTGCTAGAGCAAGCCCAAGTCCATGCACCCAGAAGTCTGCAGAGATTTTACATGCTTCACCTTAGGTGATCCAGGCAGTGGGGAAAACCCTTCATGCCGCTGGGAACACAGGGCCCTACCCCCAACAAAGAAAGAAATGGGGGCCCAGTGGCTCTGATTTCCTCCCACCCAACCAACCAACAAGGTCCCCTGCTACAGTGGATACTATTTCCTCCTACACCCTCCCCCTCATCACAGACATCTTAGCCCCAAGTCCCTCCAACTACCTTAAATGTTGGGGCAAGGGTGTTTCCACATGCTGCTCTCTTGTAAAATAGCAGTACAGGAATGTAGCAGACAGGATCAGGCTGCAATTTTTTTGTCTTATAGGGTAGTCTGACTGCACGTAGTGGATTACAGGATGCACTGCTGCAGGTGATGACATTTATTTCCTTTTCGTTCCTCCAGTTTAGTCCTCTACCTCTGGGTAGTGCACCTCCTCCTGCAGCTTGGAGACTGGACCAATCAGAAACTTCTCATCACTGGATGTAGCTAGCTGGAACTCCCATCAGCCCCCAGTGTGTCCAGTCTCCATGCAGCAGGAGGACCCCATGAGCCTAGGTGCTGGGCTCACTGGAGAAACCAATAAGGAGCAGGCTACTTAGTTTACATTTCCTTTCAGATTTATTTACATTTGGTTTGCTTAGGTTTAACCAAATACTGTCTCTTTATATAATAAATAAATTTAAAAAACTGAACAGACGGGGTTGGGAACCATAGCCTACTCTGTCCTGCCTAGTCTCCTGTCTCCCCTGGCGACGGCAAAAGCTAGAAGGATGCTTGGGTGCATACGGAGAGGAATGGCTAGCAGAAAAAAGGAGGTGATAATGCCTCTGTATAAGTCTTTGGTGCGACCTCATTTGGAGTATGGTGTGCAATTCTGGAGACCGCACCTTCAAAAGGATGTGAACAGGATGGAGTCGGTGCAGAGGGTTGCTACTAAAATGATTAATGGGCTTCATTATAAAGCATATGAGGACAGACTTAAGGATCTTAATATGTACACCTTAGAGGAAAGGCGGGATAGAGGTGATATGATTGAGATGTTTAAATAGCTCCGTGGCATAAATGTTCAGGGAGAGAGCCTCTTTCAATTGAAAGCAAGTTCTGCTACGAGGGGACATGGGATGAGGGTGAAGGGAGATAGATTCAGGAGTGATATGCGGAAAATATTTCTTTACAGAAAGAGTAGTGGATCCATGGAATAGTCTCCCAGTGGAGGTGGTAGAGATGAGGACAGTAACTGAATTCAAAAAAGCATGGGACCAACACAGAGGATCTCTAAAGGTAAAAAGTGGACTGTTGTAGTTGTTGTTATGGAAGGACAGACTAGATCAGCGTTTTTCAACCACTGTGCTGCGGCACACTAGTGTGCCGTGAGATATTTTCTGGTGTGCCGTGGGAAAAATTCCAATTTCATCCGTAACATGTGGCCTCAGCTCACAAATTAGGGTTGCCAACCGGCCGGTTTTCAGCCGGCCTGGCCGGTTTTTCCATGGCCAGGCCGGCTGCCGGCACAGTTGTAAAACCGGCCATTGAAAAGCCGTTTTTTTGCTCTGGCCGCAAGATCGGGAGCGGCCAGAGCAAAAAAAACGGCTTTTGTGCTGAAGTCCGCGGCGCGAACGCGATCGCGATTCCCTATAGCAGTGCAGCCGCTGGTTCTGCTTTCTACAGAGCAGCGGCTGCACTACACTTACATTGAAAAGTAAAGAGAAACTGTGTCAGGAGCCCTCCGATCATGCAGAGCCCGAGGAAGTGATGTCATGGGGGCGGGCTCCTCACAGGCTGTCTTTCCTTTTCAAATTAACTTTAGCAATAAAGTTAATTTGAAAAGGAAAGACAGCCTGTGAGGAGCCCGCCCCCATGACATCACTTCCTCGGGCTCTGCGATGACCGGAGGGCTCCTGACACAGTTTCTCTTTACTTTTCAATGTAAGTGTAGTGCAGCCGCGGCTCTGTACAAAGCAGAAGCAGCGGCTTGGGCAGAGGGGGGGGGTGTGTGTGTGTGAGTGAACCAGCAAGGGGGGGGGAGTGTGAGTGAACCAGCAAGGGGGGGGGAGTGTGAGTGAACCAGCAAGGGGGGGGGAGTGTGAGTGAACCAGCAAGGGCGGGGGAGTGTGAGTGAACCAGCAGTGGAGGGGGGGGGGTGGTGTGAGTGAACCAGCAAGGGGGGGGGGCGATGGTGTGAGTGAACCAGCAGGGGAGGGGGGTAAGTGAGTGAGTGACCCAGCAGGAGGGGTGAGTAAGTGACAGGGGGGTGGGTGAGTAAGTGACAGGGGGGTGGGTGAGTGAACCAGCAGTGGAGGGGGTGGTGGTGTGAGTGAACCAGCAGGGGAGGGGGGTTGGTGTGAGTGTTTGATTCCTATTCAAGAGAATTACTTTATATATAGTCAATATAGGCACAGAGGTAAATTTTTTTAACATTTTCTAATGATGGTGTGCCTCGTGATTTTTTTCATGAAAAAGGTGTGCCTTTGCACAAAAAAGGTTGAAAAACACTGGACTAGATAGGCCATGTGGTCTTTTTCTGTCATCATGTTTCTATGTTTCTATTTTGCTTGCCGCAGGATCTCTAACCCCAAGACTGGACGGGGTAGAGCTCTTTTCTCTTTCCCCCGGCAGCCCGCTGACTTTCTGGAGCTGCAGTGCTGGCTCCAGAGACATTCACTTGACGGCAGCATTTTCAGCGGCATTCCGGTATGTTTCAGCGATCGGGCTTCGGGACGCTGAAAGGAGAGCCATTGCCTTCAGGTACGGTCCAGGGAGAGCGAGGGAGGCCAGGGGCTCGCAGTGGCTGTATCATGCGGTGCTTCGGGGCCCTTTGTAAAAGCACGCCAAACCATTGAGTGCAACCGCGGCCATTTTAGCTTCACGGTTTCAACGGCAGCAGCTATATTTCACCAGCAGAGCCTTTCATCCATAGTCCCTAGCAGCGTATTTGGGGTTTATTTGTTCTTTTTGTCTTTCTCCTTTTCTTTAATTTTCCTGTTTTTGGGCTTTTGTTTTCTTCTGAGGTATTAGGTCCACGGGGGCTGGGTGCTTCAGAGAGATTTTGCTTTGCTGACTTGGCTCTCACAGAGGATTACTTACTTTTTTTTTTTTAAGTAGTAAATAAGCTAAAAATAAAGTAAACAGTAAGTCAGTACTGTAGGCAAGCAGATCAGGTGTGAAAGGGGGGGGGGGGGGTACGGCTTTCCCTTCTCCTGCTTGTGGGACCGCTAGGCTTTTCTGTCCATGCCAGCAAGGTCTCAAGTGTGTAATTTGTGGCACCCACAGGAACATGACTCCAGAGACAGGTGTCTGTGGGTGCTGTGCGTCAATGTCTCTCAGTCTGGAACATCAAATGGAGGACGCGGCGGTCTCGACCCGGTCAGAAGTGCTGGCGGACCCTGAGGGGGAGGCTTGGAGGCCTGGGCCCTCCGCCCCACCTGCCGAGGGGGCATCTGGAGTTTTGGGGGTTCCGTCAGTTCACATGGAGGAGTTTTCTCCAGACTTTGTTTTACTTATGCATCAGGCGTTCTGTTGAAAGCGACAAGGTATTGTGCCGGGATCGGCCCCTCTCCCCTTAGACAGTATGCGCTCGGGACTGGCGGGACATGAGAATGTGCTGGCCAAAGCACCCAAGAGATCGCGTCCGCCGGAGTGCTCTCCCTCCTAAGTGGAGTTGCAGGAAGAAGAAGAGCAGGAGCTTGACATGGAGGTCGAGTTTGAGGATTTAGAAGAAGGTGAAATAGCTGAGCCTGAGGCTCAAGCGAGGATCATTCGGGTTTTTCGGAGAGAGGAGTTGTCGGCCCTCATTTTGGAGGCCCTGCAGACGCTTCGGCTCACATCCGAGCAGACTGCAAGCGAAGAGGATACTGCGGATCCTATTATTCAGGCAGTGCGCCAGATGCAGGTAGTGTTCCTTATTCATAAGGTGATAGATCAGATGATTCAGAACGAGTGGGACCACCCAGAGGCAGGCCTGAAAGGGATAAGGCCTATTAATAAGCTCTATCCCTTGGCAGACAAGGACAGGGACCGGTTTCACATCCCGAAGATTGATGCAGCAGTGTCAGCTGTCACGAAGAAGACCACTATTCTGGTGGAAGGCAGTGCGGCCTTGAAGGAGGCGCAGGATAGGAAAATGGATGGTCTGTTGAAACAGTCCTTTGAGGTGAACGCGGTTTCCTTGCAGGCCTCCATATGTGGTGCTTGGGTGGCGAGGGCCTGCCTTCGGTGGGTCCAACACCTCAGGCAGTCGACAATGTTGGAGCAAGACGAGATGCAGAAACTCCAGCGTTTAGAGTCCGGATCAGCGTATTTAGCAGATGTGCAGTACGATCTAATCAGGGCCTTATCGAATAGTATGGCATCCCTGGTAGCGGCGCGAAGGGCCCTTTGGCTGAAAAACTGGGCAGCCAACGGGTCCTCTAAATCTCGGCTTGGCAAGCTTCCGTTTAAAGGGAAATTATTGTTTGGTGAGGACCTTGATAAGCTAGTCAAGGATTTAGGGGAGTCCAAGGGGGGTAGACTCCCGGAAGATAAACCCAAGCAGGGAAAATTTTCCCCGTCTATTCGGGGACAGTTTAGGGATTTTCGCAGGTTTCGTTCTCCCCACCTTGCGGGTTCTCAAAGGGGAAGATTTGTATCACGCTCCCAAGGGTTCTGGGGGGGGCAAGCAAAGGTTTCGCAGCAGCTGCTCCCGGCGCCACTCGAAAGCCCCAATGAAGGGCTGCGGGTCCCAGCGGAAGGACAATTGATCGGGGGATGCCTGAGGAGGTTTCTTTCCACCTGGACCCATGTAACGTCAGACCAGTGGGTTTTAGAGATTATCCACAACGGGTATGCACTGGATCTGGCGGTACCAGTGAGCGACTCGTTCGTACAGTCTCCCTGCAGAGGGCCTCAGAAGGCCTTCCAGATTCGGCAAACCTTAGATCGCCTCCTTCAGCTGGGAGACATCGTCCCAGTGCCGCCCACAGAGTACGGCATAGGCGCTACTCCATCTATTTCATGGTGCCAAAGGAGGACGGCTCTCTTCACCCTATGCTGGGCCTCAAAGGGGTGAATCAGTGTCTCTGGGTACCACATTTTCGAATGGAAACCCTCCGGTCCGTCATTGTAGCAGTTCGTCAGGGGGAGTATCTCACCTCTCTCGATCTTTCTGAGGCTTATCTTCATGTTCCTATCAGAGCGTCGCATCAGAAATTTCTGCGGTTCGCCCTACCTTGGGGACATTTTCAATTTCAGGCGCTGCCCTTCGGCTTGGCGACGGCTCCCCGCATCTTCACCAAGATAATGGTAGTAGCGGCGGCAGCTTTGCGGAGGCAGGGGATCCTAGTGCATCCCTACCTCGACAACTGGCTGATAAGGGCCAAATCCCTAGAAGAGAGCAGACAAGCCACAAAAAGGGTGGTGGAGTTTCTGCAGAGTTTAGGTTGGGTGGTCAACCCACTCAAAAGTTATCTAGCACTGACTCAGGCTCTCGAGTATCTTGGAGTGCTGTTCGATACCCGGAGAGGGTCGGTATTTAACGGAACACAGAGCGCACGTTCTTTGAAGTCTAGTGCAAAACGTCAGGAAGCTGTCGGCGCCAATGGCATGGAACTATCTTCAGGTGTTAGGGACCATGGCGGCGGCGCTGGAGGTTGTTCCTTGGGCCCTGTTTCACATGAGACTGCTGCAACGGGCCTTGCTTTGTCGTTGGTCCAATCAGTCCGAGTCGCTCAGCAAGCGTCTTCTTTGTCCGCTGCGAATTCGGCAGGCTCTGTGGTGGTGGTTGTGCCCTGCGGCCTTGCAAGCGGGGATGCCGCTAGAGCAGCCAGAGTGGCTCCCTCTGTTCACGGATTCAAGTCTGGCAGGCTGGGGGGCGCATTGCGGAGTACACTTTGCTCAGGGGCAGTGGTCGACGCGGGAAAGCAGCTGGTCGATCAACCATCTGGAGCCGAGAGCGGTATTTTTGGCTCTACAGCGGTTCGAGATACTAGTGACATGCCAAGCGGTGCGAGTGTTGTCGGACAATGCGGCCACGGTGGCATACATCAACCGGCAGGGCGGCACAGGGAGTGCAGCCATGAAGGAGGCGGCTGAGATGCTGTTTGCCTGGGTAGAGACGCATTTACAGGCCATATCGGCAGCTCACATTGCCGGAAGAGACAATGTAACAGCGGATTTTCTCAGCAGAGTCCAGGTGGATGCCGGAGAATGGGAATTGCATCCGGACGTGTTCGCTCAGGTGACTCTCCGTTGGGAAGTCCCGGTAATAGACTTGATGGCAACTTGTCAGTCGGCAAAAGCGAATCAGTTCTTCAGCAGGTGGAGGGAGCCCATGTCGGAGGGGATCGACGCCTTAATTCAGCCGTGGCCGACGTCGGGTCTGCTCTGTGTATTCCCTCCATGGGCCCTGGTTGGTCATGTGATTCAGCGTATCGAAGCCCATCGGGGCAAGGTGCTTCTGATAGTGCCGGATTGGCCTCGGCGCCCGTGGTACGCTGATCTGATACGCCTACTGGACGGACTTCCGTGGCGGCTCCCCTTGTCTCAGGAGCTCCTGATTCAGGGGCCCCTGCGGATGCCACAGGTGGATCGATTCTCGCTTACGGCTTGGCCATTGAAAGGGCGAGGTTAAGACAGCGGGGCTACTCTAGGTCGGTCATTTCAACCTTACTTCAGGTACGAAAGCAATCAACCTCGCTCGCTTATGTGCGTATTTGGCAAATCTTTGAGGACTGGTGTTCCAGACATCAGGTACGAGCGGTCAGGGCATCTGTGGCAGTAGTGCTGGATTTTTTGCAAGACAGCTTCGAAAAGGCCTGGCCGCCAGTTCTTTAAAGGTACACTTGGCAGCCTTGGCCTGCTATAGAGGTAAGATCCAGGGCGTGGCTCTTGGGGCCCATGGTGATGATGTGCGTTTTCTGAAAGCGGTTTCCAGACTTCATCCAGCCCGCCGCATTTCTGTCCCGGTGTGGGATCTCAATTTTGTTTTACGGGCTTTAGGTAAGGCACCATTCGAGCCCTTATCCCAGATTTCGGTCAAGGACTTGACCCTTAAGGTAGTCTTTTTGGTGGCTATTTGCTCGGCTAGGCGCATCTCCGAGTTGCAAGCCCTTTCGTGCAGAGAGCCCTTCCTATGTTTCTTTCGGGAAAAGGTGGTGCTCAGACCGGTGCCCTCCTTCATGCTGAAGGTGTCCTCACCTTCTCATGTCAATCAGACGGTATCTCTCCCGGTCCTGAAGGTGGAAGCAGGGCAGTCCTCTGATCGAGGCTTGAGTCGCTTGGGCGTAAAACGAGTGTTACGTCGTTATTTGTCTGTCTCTGACTCCTTTTGTAAGTCAGATCGCCTGTTTGTATTGTTTGGAGGCCCCAGAAAAGGAGAGGCTGCTTCGAAAGCATCCATTTCCAGGTGGATTAAGGAAGCAATCGCCTTGGCGTATTTGTTGCAGGGGCATTTGGTGCCCGTGGGTCTTTGAGCTCATTTCACGAGAGCGCAGGTGGCTTCCTGGGCAGAGCACAGTTGGGTTCCGCCAGTGGAGATTTGTAATGCAGTCACATGGTCGTCGCTACATACTTTCAGTAAACATTAGATAAGGTCTTAGATAGTGCTGGGGAGGAGTCTGCTGTCTTGGTACATGTTGGTACCAATGACATAGGAAAATGTGGTAGGGAGGTTCTGGAGGCAAAATTTAGGCTTTTAGGTAGGACGTTGAAATTCAGAACTTCCAGGGTGGCATTCTCCGAAATGCTTCCTGTTCCACGCGCAGGAGCCAAAAGGCAGGCAGAGCTCCGGAGTCTCAATGCGTGGATGAGACAATGGTGCAGAGATGAGGGTTTTGGATTTGTTAGGAACTGGGGAACATTCTGGGGAAAAGAGCGGCTCTTCCGAAGGGATGGGCTTCACCTTAACCGGGATGGAACCAGGCTGCTGGCATTAACCTTTAAAAAGGAGATAGAGCAGCTTTTAAACTAGATATTAGGGGAAAGCCGACAGTCGCCCAAGAGCGGATGGTTCGGAAGAATGTATCCTTGAAGGATACTACCAAAAGCAGAGAGGTTCCACAAAAGAGTAAAGTAGCCCAAATGCCCTCAAGTATGGAGCAGACAGAGCTTAAAGATCCCAATTTACCCATGTCTAACAATAGCCAAATTAACATGAATAAAATACATTTATTTATTTAGCTGTATTTATATCCTGCTTTTCACCGGGTCAAAGCAGTCAATTGGGGGATACATTTAACACGAGGGGATATAAGACACATACACTAATACTTACAGGGAACATGGGCAATGGAGGGTTAAGTGGCTTGCCCAAGACCACAAGGAGTGCCTACAGGACTAGAAATCCCAGTCCTTCCGGCCTGAGATTGCTCTCCCCAGGTGGGACTTGAACCCCCGGCCCTCCGGCCTGAAGTACCTTGTCCTAACCACTAGACCACTCCTCCCTCATTCTCTAAAATGCCTGTATGCAAATGCTAGAAGTCTAAAGAATAAGATGGGAGAGTTAGAATATATAGCACTAAATAAAAGGTTAGATATGATTGCAATATCAGAGACATGGTGGAAGGAGGACAACCAATGGGACACTGTGATACCTGGGTACAAACTATATCGTAATGATAGAGCTGATCAAATTGGTGGAGGGGTTGCGCTCTATGTTAGAGAGGGCATTGACTCAGAAAGGATTAAAGTTTTGCAGGAAACAAAATCTGCTGTAGAATCTATATGGATTGAAATTCCATATAAAAGGGGGAAGGCGATGGCAGTGGGGGTGTACTATCGAGCACCTGGCCAGAATGACCAAATGATTGATGAAATGTTCAAAGAAATCAAGGAAGCTAACAAAAGTTACAGCGCAGTAATAATAATGGGTGATTTCAATTACCCCGGTATCGACTGGGTCAGTGTCACGTCAGGACATGCTAGGGAGATAAAGTTCCTAGATGACATAAATGACTGCTTCTTGGAGCAGCTGGTTCATGAACCGACCAGAGGGGAAGCCATATTAGACCTAGTCCTTAGTGGAACACCAGATATAGTGCAAGAGATAAGGGTGTTGGGGCCACTTGGCAATAGTGATCATAGCATGATCGCCTTTGATTTAATTAGTGGAGGAGGGATAGTAACGAAATCCACAGTACTACCTTTTAACTTTCGAAAGGGAGACTATGATAAAATGAGGAAAACAGTTAAGAAAAAACTAAAAGGAGCAGTTGCGAAGGTTAAAGACATACATCAAGCTTGGGTGTTGTTGAAAAATACTATCTTGGAAGCCCAGACCAGCTGTATTCCACGCTTTAAGAAAAGTGGAAGGAAGTCCAAAAAACTGCCAGCATGGTTTAAAGGTGAGGTCAGAGAGGCTGTTGTTGCCAAAAAAGCATCTTTCAGCCAAACGACGAAACCTGGAAACAGCACAAGCACTGGCAAGTCAAATGCAAGGCATTGATAAGGCAGGCAAAGAGAGAATTTGAGAAGAAGCTTGCTGCAGAAGCAAAAACGCGAAATAAAGACCTTTTCAAGTACATTTGTAGCAAAAAACCTGTGAGAGAGACAGTTGGTCCATTAGATGATAAAGGGGTTAAAGGAGCACTAAGAGGCGACAAGGCGATAGCGGAGAGACTGAATGAATTCTTTGCTTTGGTCTTTACTGAGGAAGATGTAGGGATGTTACCCATGACTGAAGTGGTATTTAAAGGTGCGGAAGAATTGAAGGAAATATCGATACATCGGGAAGATGTCTTACAACTATTAGATAAACTGAAGAGTAGCAAATCACCTGGGCCGGATGGTATACATCCAAGGGTGTTGAAAGAACTGAAATATGAGATTGCAGAACTGCTATCAGTAATCTGTGAACTATCATTAAAATCATCTCTAATACCTGAAGATTGGAGGATCGCCAATGTAACACCAATTTTTAAAAAGGGTTCCAGGGGTGATCCGGAAAACTACAGACCGGTGAGCCTGACGTCAGTACCGGGAAAAATGGTAGAAACCATCATAAAGAATAAAATTACTCAGCATGTAGATAGTCATGACCTAATGGGAGACAGCCAACATGGCTTTAGACAAGGAAGTTCTTGTCTTACTAATCTGTTATGTTTTTTTGAAGGAGTGAATAATCAGGTGGACAAAGGTGAGTCGGTTGATATTGTGTATCTGGACTTTCAGAAAGCCTTTGACAAGGTCCCTCATCAGAGACTTTTGGCAAAACTAAAGAGTCATGGGATAGGAGGCAGTGTACTATTGTGGATCAGGAACTGGTTAAAAGATAGAAAGCAGAGGGTAGGGCTAAATGGCCAATTTTCCCAATGGAGAAAGGTGAATAGTGGTGTACCCCAGGGATCTGTGCTGGGTCCGCTGATTTTTTACATATTCATAAATGACCTGGAAAGTGGAATAACGAGTGAGGTTATCAAATTTGCAGATGACACAAAACTATTTAAAGTTGTTAAAACCCAAGAGGATTGTGAAAAATTTCAAGAGGATCTTGATAAATTGGAAGACTGGGCATCAAAATGGCAGATGAGATTTAATGTGGACAAGTGCAAGGTTATGCACCAAGGGAAGAACAACCCAAACTATGGTTACACGATGCAAGGTTCCACATTAGGAACCACCACCCAGGAAAAAGATTTAGGCGTCATTGTGGATACTATGTTAAAACCCTCGGCCCAGTGTGCAGCGGCGGCCAAGAGAGCAAATAGAATGCTAGGTATGATAAGGAAAGGAATGGAAAATAAAACAAAAGATATTATAATGCCTCTATCGTTCCATGGTGAGAACGCACCTTGAATAATGTGTGCAATTCTAGTCGCCGTATCTTAAAAAGGATATAGCGATTTTAGAAAAGGTACAAAGAAGAGCCACCAAAATGGTAAAGGGGATGGAAGGATACTCCTATGAAGAAAGGCTAAAAAGGTTAGGGCTCTTTAACCTGGAAAAGGGACGGCTGAGGGGAGATATGATAGAAGTCTATAAATTAATGAACGGAGTGGAACGGGTAAACGTAGATCGATTGTTTGCCTTATCAGAATATAGAAAGACTAGGGGACATGCAATGAAGCTACAGGGTAAACTATTTAAGACTAATAAAAGAAAATATTTTTTCACTCAACGTGTAATCAAACTCTGGAATTTGTTACCGGAGGATGTAGTAAAGGCTGTTAGTATAGCTGGGTTTAAAAAAGGTTTGGACAAGTTCCTGGAGGAAAGGTCCATAAACCATTATTAAGAAGTGACCGAAGATATCAATGCTTGACCCAGTACAAGCATTGTGGAACTTGTGTCTCTTGGGGAAACTGCTAGGTACATATGACCTAGATTGGCCACTGTTGGAAACAGAATACTGGGCTTGATGGACCTTGGTCTGACCCAGTATGGCATATCTTATGTTCTTATTACTGGCTGGATGTGCTAGCGGCTACGGATGCCTGTTTTGGGTCGGCGGTGTTGTGTGCCGGCTGGCAGGGTCCCTCCCGTTGGTACTGCTCTGTTACATCCCAGAGGTAGAATTCAGAAAGTTAAAGAGGCTCTTCCTGTCTTGTACAAGACAGAAAGTGCCCCCATTTAATCTCCCAGCACTCAGCACGCCAGGAGGCTGCCACTAATAATAGCCATGGGAGTGAAGGAAAATGCTATTTTTGCACATGGCTGTGCAGAAGTTAGCCAGGCTTCAGGCCTCTCTGGCTCCCTCTGAAGCCAGTAAGGCATATGCGGGACTCTTCGTGGTATGGGAGGAGGGGATGGAGAAAAGATCCGCTGGCCCTGTAAGATTGGGGGCAAGAACGGGAAATGGGCTAATGTTGGGTGATGAGGAGACTGCTATAGAAAGGGAGATATTGCTGTGAGGGGCTGGGACAGGAGGGGGGACTGATACTGGGGGGCCAGGAATGTAAAAGGGCTGATGTGGGGGATGAAGGGACTAGAAGGGTGCTGATGCTGGGAGGGACTGGAGCTGGAGTAATACTGATACTGGGGGGCTAGCACTGGAAATGGGCTGATGCTGGGGGATGGGGAGCCTGGGATTGAAAAGGAGATGATGCTGGAAGGGAATGACTGGACATAAGAACATAAGAACATAAGATATGCCATACTGGGTCAGACCAAGGTCCATCAAGCCCAGTATTCTGTTTCAAACAGTGGCCAATCTAGGTCATATGTACCTAGCAGTTTCCCCAAGAGACAAGTTCCACAATGCTTGTACCGGGTCAAGCATTGATATCTTCGGTCACTTCTTAATAATGGTTTATGGACCTTTCCTCCAGGAACTTGTCCAAACCTTTTTTAAACCCAGCTACACTAACAGCCTTTACTACATCCTCCGGTAACAAATTCCAGAGTTTGATTACACGTTGAGTGAAAAAATATTTTCTTTTATTAGTCTTAAATAGTTTACCCTGTAGCTTCATTGCATGTCCCCTAGTCTTTCTATATTCTGATAAGGTAAACAATCGATCTACGTTTACCCGTTCCACTCCGTTCATTAATTTATAGACTTCTATCATATCTCCCCTCAGCCGTCTTTTTTCCAGGTTAAAGAGCCCTAACCTTTTTAGCCTTTCTTCATAGGAGTATCCTTCCATCCCCTTTACCATTTTGGTGGCTCTTCTCTGTACGTTTTCTAAAATCGCTATATCCTTTTTAAGATACGGCGACCAGAATTGCACACAATATTCAAGGTGCGGTCTCACCATGGAACGATATAGAGGCATTATAATATCTTTTGTTTTATTTTCCATTCCTTTCCTTATCATACCTAGCATTCTATTTGCTCTCTTGGTCGCCGCTGCACACTGGGCCGAGGGTTTTTCTTTTTTTTTTTATTGAAAGGCTTCCAAAAGATACAGATAAACAAGAACCACATAGAACTACATAGAACTACAAAAAACTACAAAAAACTACAAAAAACTACAAAAAACTACAAAAAACTACAAAAAACTACAAAAAAAAATTGCAACAGTAACAGCATAACTTCAGGTCACTATAATATTCTGCAATATGCCTTCATTTTTATAGTTTTAGAATAAGGAATCGGGGAGCAACCTCCCTTCCCCCCCCCTCCCCAGAACCTCCCTAACCCCGGACACCCCCCCAACCTCCCAATATCCCCGACTATGGCTTAGCATTCGTTAAGCACGGAAAGACGGTGAGCAAAAATAAATAGGGGAAAATACACACAAGGGGCAGACTCCCAGTAAAGTACGCATATTCCCCCCTCCTGTCCTAAGCATTCATGCACCATAACGAGAGACAAAAGGTGCCCACACCAACTCAAAGCGCGCCAAGCGCATCCTGCTGACAGCCACCCCCCGCTCCATGGTATACATATCCCACATCCGTTCCAACCAAGTCTGAAAGGAGGGGGCCAGAGCACACCTCCAAGCTGCCGCAAGAGATAAGCGTGCCGCATTCAGGCCATGGCGTAATAGAGCAAGTTGCAGAGTCCGTGCACCCGGCACCGAGGCCCCAAAGAGGAAGATCCCCGGATCCCAAGGTATGCTCACTCCCAGAAGCAATTGTAGCCGGAATTGCACACCCCTCCAAAAAGCACGAATGCGGGGGCAGGTCCACCAGATGTGCCCCAGGGTACCTTGCTGCCCGCAATTACGCCAACAAAGATCCGCAGCCCCAGGGTAGATACGTGCGATCCGCGCCGGGGTCATGTACCAACGGTACAGTATTTTATAATTAGTTTCACGGGCGTTAATCGCTACTGAGCTCTTCCACAAGTGCGTTTCCATCGTCTCCCACTGTTGCTCGGTATAGGAAAGATTCAAACCAGAGTTCCAACGCTCCCTATGCCTCGCAGAGCGCGGCTGAGAGCCCTGCAGGTGGGCATAGAGGGTGGCCACAAGTCCCTTAGTAGTAGTACACCCCTCACAATAGCGTTCCAAATCGGTCAGGTCCCAAGCAACCTGGGGGCGTACCAGCCTAGATCGAACCCAGTGTGTCACTTGCATGTATTGGTAGAGATGCCTAGCCGGAACATCAAATTCATCTTGTAACGTGCGGAAAGACCGTATCCGGCCGTCCTCAAAGAAGTGTCCGACTCGGCTAAGGCCTAAATGTCCCCACTGCCGAAAGACTGTGTCACTTTGCCCCGGCGGAAAAGAAGCATTACCCACTATAGGAGCCAACGGAGTTAAATCCGCATCTCGGGACCGAAAGTGCTGATCCCAGCATCGGAGGGTATGAAGGACATAGGGATTATTGGTGCATTTACCACACTGAAGTTTGGGACCAAGCCACAGCCAGTCTCCCAGTCCTGCTCCCCCCGCCAAGCTCATTTCCAGTTGCACCCATCGCTTGGTGCTATCCGCTATCATCCACTCCACCCCCGCTCGACACTGGGCCGCCGCATAATACCAGTGCAAATTGGGCATGCCCATACCTCCAGAGCACGTACGAGCATAAAGAACAGGTCGCGCCAAGCGTGGACGACGGTAATGCCATATGAACTTCATAAGCAGCCGCTGCCAGGTCGCCAAAGTGGCCCGTGTAATGGGAATCGGTAGAACTTGAAAAAGATAAAGAAAGTGGGGAACAACCACCATCTTAACTACGGCTATACGCCCGAACCAGGAAAGGAGCAGGCCATTCCAGATCTCTAAGTCCCGCCGAACCTGACGAAGCAAGGGATCATAGTTGGCTTTAAAGAGGTCCGCCCGCTCCACAGTCAAGTGCACCCCTAAATAACGCAGGGCTCCGGAGACCCAGCGAAGAGGATGAGCCCCTTGGAGTTCCGCACAGATTGCCCCAGGAACCCCAACGTTCAAGATCTCCGATTTAGCATAATTAATTTTAAAACCAGATACCCGAGAGTAATCCTCAAACAGCTGCATCGCAATTGGAAAGGAAGCAGACGGATCCACCAGGGACAGTATGATGTCATCCGCAAAGAGCGCAATGCGATAGTCCGCAAGACCGATATGGACCCCCTGCAAGCCTGGGTGTGCGCGAAAGCTCTGAGCCAGGGGCTCCATCGTGAGTGCGAAAAGCAGAGGCGAAAGGGGGCAACCCTGTCGCATGCCCCTCCCCAGAGAGAAATGTCTCGAGTGTCCCCCATTAATCCGAACGCACGCCTGGGGCGACTGATAAAGGCTACGAACCCAACGGATATAGTTAGAGCCAAAGCCCATGGTCTCTAGAACGCTCCAAAGATATTCCCAATCAACCCGATCGAAGGCCTTCTCTGCGTCAATCCCCACCAGCAAAGCCGGTTGCGGTTCCCGCTGTGCCACGTGTATGATCTGCAACACACGCCTAATGTTATCCGCAGCCTGGCGACCCGGCACAAAGCCAACCTGGTCCGGATGAACCAAGCCCGGGAGGACTCGGTTAAGACGCGCAGCCAGCACAGTAGCAAATATTTTAACATTGACATTTAACAGGGAAATGGGGCGATAGGACGCCGCATCATGCAATGGTTTGCCAGGTTTGGGTATCATCACTATCAAGGCCTCATGTTGGGACGGAGGGAGAGAAGCCCCCCCCCAAAGACCTCGTTGAACAGGATAGTCAAGGTAGGCGCTAAATGTGCCCGAAACTTCTTATAATATTCCGCTGGGAAACCATCACTACCCGGCGCACTGCCAGTTTTCAGTCGCCGGATCGCACTCTCCACTTCGTCAACCGTTAATTCAGAATCTAACTGAGCTCGATCAGAATCCGAGAGACACGGCAGTGCGGTCCTCTGCAAATAGTCCTGCACACGTTCCCGGTCGAAGGGCTCTGCCGTGTAGAGCCGCTCCAGGTAGTCAGCAAAGAGATCGCGTATCTCCCGGGAAATAACCCTCTTCCGACCCCCAGAGTCACGTAGTTCACGAACCACTCGCGCGGACTGCTGCTGTCGAAGACGCAAAGCCAGAAAGCGGCCGGTTTTATTCCCATGCTCATAAAAAGTTTGCCGTAACTTCCGGCGTTTATTATCTAATTCTTTCTGCAGACACGCATCCAAATTGGCTCGAACAGTCCGCCAATGACGCAGAACCTGCCGCGAGCCAGTTCGGGCGTGTTCCAAACCTAAGCGGGAAGACTCCTGCACCAACCGATCACGGTCACGCAGCCACAGTTTGCGCGTGCAGGCCGCCTCCGCCATAAGTTGGCCTCGAGCCGTCGCTTTGTAAGCATCCCACACCGTGGGGAGGGGAACATCCCCAGAGCCATTAAGCTCAAAAAATTCAGTGATAAAGCGGACGTGATCCTGCACGGCACCCTGCCGCCGTAGGAACCTCACATCTAAACGCCAAAGACGTTGATGCTCGCTATACAATCCGGCTGGAAGGGCAAGCCAGCACGGGGCATGATCCGACCAAGTCAACGCTCCATTTCCAGCCGTCACTCTCCCGTCCATCAGGCGCTGATCCAATAGGAAATAGTCAATGCGGGTATGAACCTGATGGACCGGAGAGTAGTACGTATAACCCCTCTCTCCCTTATGGATGTCCCTCCAAACATCCCGTAAACCTAAATCTAACATGAAACGTTGAAGGGCTCTTGCAGACCCCCCACTCCCCCCCCCGCACGGCCCGTGGAATCCAAGTGGGGCACCAGAGGGGTGTTACAATCCCCGCCCAATACAATGGGACCCCGTGCAAAATCCGCCAGTAAAGCCTTCAATCGCGTAAAAAAGGACCCCTGACCCGTGTTGGGCGCATAAACATTAGCCAAGGTTAGCAAGCGCCCCTCCAGACGAATATTCAAAAAAAGCCACCTCCCCAGGGGATCCCGTTGTATCTCCTCAATCTTTAGAGAGAGGCTCTGATGAAATAGTAAGGCTACTCCCCGCTTCTTCCGGCCCTGCGTATCTGAAGCCACCCGCACCTCAGTAATATGGGGTCCTCTTTAGCCAACCCTGCTTGCAAGTCTGTAAATGGGTTTCCTGCAGATAAACAATGTCCCCCTGCAACGTGCGCAATTCCGAGAACAGCAGCGACCGCTTCCTTGGGGAGTTAAGTCCCTTAACATTTAAAGAGATAAAGCGCACCATGGGTAATTACAGTCTAAACCCTCTTATCCTCCAGCTACCCGAGGTATCCCAGGGACATCCTCCCACCAGCAAGCCCAGGGAGTTAGTTATCCAGGCCCACCCCTTCCACCCTCCAGAAGCACAAGCCATAGCCCCTCCCCCCAAGCCCAAACATGCCCTCCAGTTCCCGATGAAACCCCCCCCAACCCAGAGCCCCCCCCTTCCCGCCAATACCACCTGCCTGTCAAGGTTAACACAGGACACGGTAAATTGACCACAAACCCCGTTTCCCCCAATACCCCATGAGGCAGAAAGTCAACCTAAACATATATAAAACATTCCCCACACTACTCCCCCACCCACCCCGGGTCAGCATTTTCCCCATGCCTCCCCATCAAAACAGGATCATCATCAAAACCTTTGCAGAGCATCCGCCGCCCCCTACATGTAGGGTAGTGTGGGCCCAGATCAAACCTTATCAGTGGCCAATAACACAATGATAGATATTACTTCCATCAGTTATCCAAAGTGCAAGAGACCCACCCAGTAAGACTCCCTAAGGGGTAAGGAAAGCTCCTCAAGTATACACAAAGATCAAGAATCAAGCGGACTTGCCCACCCGAGTCCACTTGGAATGCTGGGACTTAGGGGGCGGCGGATGAGGCTGAGCATTATCATCAACTAGTCCCGCCTGGCGCAGGGCTCGCCAAGCTTCAGTATAGTCCTTTGCTGAGATCTTTTTGTTGCCCAAAAGGAATTTCATCCGAAAGGGAAAGGACCAGGAGTATCGAATCCCCTTGCTGTTCAGGACCGTTGTCACTGGTTTCATCTCTCTCCGACGCGCCAAGGTGAACGTCGAGAGGTCTTGGAAGATGGACACTGTTGCATCCTGGAAGCGGACCGCTTTTTTCTCCCGGCCTCGCCGTATGAGAAGCTCAGCATCAGAATATTGCAGAAATCTCGCAATGATATCACGAGGCTGATTGTTGGGAGGTTTTCCCAGGGCCCGATGGACTCGCTCTTTTTCCATCCCGGGGGCCCGCGCAGCCAGCTCGTCCGCCGGGAGCAACTCTGCCATCAACAGCTTAAGCACAGTTGGCAAATCTTCTCCGCCCCCTACCGCTTCTGTTATTCCATGAAAATGCACGTTATTGCGGCGGGAGCGGTTTTCAATGTCATCGATTTTGTAAGTCAGTTCCATTGCTTGCGCTTGCTGCCGGTCCAATGCACATTGTAAATCCATCAGGATCCCGTCATGATCAATCAGTTTGGTCTCCACATCCTCCACTCGGGCTCCCAGCTCTCTCATATCAGTCCATAGGTCTGCAACATCTTTCAGCAACTCCTCACGTAGTGAACGAAACTCATTGGCTAGCTCCGCAAAACCTTTACGGAGTTCTTGCTTGATTTGAGCAGAGAGGAATTGCTTATGGGAGTCCAATTCCTCTTCACTTACAGTCTCATCATCAGTACCTGACGGAGGAGATTGTCCACGTGGGCTACTCGGGGGCCCAGACTTACGCTGCAGGCGCTGGGAGGAATGCACCCCTTCCCGAGTTTCAGAACTTTTAGCTGTAGCCGCCATCCCCCAGGGCCACTTGTGTCGTACAGTGTTGGGAGAGGATTACAGTCAAAGTCAGCAAAAGCAAAGATAGCAGGGAGAGAGCGGTGCGCGAATCCTCGCAGTCCCGCAAAGCAATCACTTCCACACAGTGTTAGGAGATAGATAGAATCAATGTCCGCAAGACCCAGGGGATCAGAGAGAGAGCAGGGTCCCGAGATAGAAGCTGTCCCTGGCCTTCTTGAAATAATAAGCTGTTAAAGGCAGCGCTCAAGGCGGTCTTGTAGTGCTATGGGAGGGTAGAGCACAAAAAAATCCACAGCCTCCTGAAAGTAGGCTCCAATAAGGGACCTGAAGCCAGATGAAGCGCTGGAGCACGCTGACAGGGCGCCCAAAATCCACACCGCGGAGCCAAAGCCTCAGCAAGGCACCAATCAGTAAATAAGTGCTACAGATACCAGCACTGTGCAGCAGACCCGAGGCGTGAAGGCATAAAGAAAGAGAGTTTAGCCTCTATACTTACCCCCCTCGGGGGGAGTCACTCTGTCGAGAGGAGGGATCAGGCACCAGCGAGAGCCACGAGGATTCCAGGCCCTCCTCCCAGTCCCAGAAGCAGAACTCCGGCTTCTTGCACCGCCGCTCCAGCCCTGGGGGCAATACACCACTTCTCAGCGGGTCGTTGCACAGCCTCCGGTCCAGCAGCAGGGACCCAACAGCACAGCCCAAGGGGAATCCTCACAAGTGTTGCCCGGACCGCGCGGGCCACCGAAGGCAGCGATGGGGTCAGTCAGGCCCAGAGCAGTCAGCGAGGAGAGACACGTGGCAGCAGGCCGGACTTCGCGAATGAGCTCCGCGGCACCCCAGCTTGTAAGAAAGTCGTCCAGCCCGACTCCGGAAGGCACCACTCGTTTTGGTAGACCCAGGGCAGGTAGGGGAGACGAAATGTGCAGCTGTTATCTCATATTTGCTGATGTTTCAGGGTATCGGGGACGGAGCTCACTTACAATGCAGCCATCTCTCAGCGGGCTCACGAGCGCCCCCCGGGCCGAGGGTTTTAACATGGTATCCACAATGACGCCTAAATCTTTTTCCTGGATGGTGGTTCCTAATGTGGAACCTTGCATCGTGTAACCATAGTTTGGGTTGTTCTTCCCTAGGTGCATAACCTTGCACTTGTCCACATTAAATTTCATCTGCCATTTTGATGCCCAGTCTTCCAATTTATCAAGATCCTCTTGCAATTTTTCACAATCCTCTTGGGTTTTAACAACTTTAAATAGTTTTGTGTCATCTGCAAATTTGATAACCTCACTCGTTATTCCACTTTCCAGGTCATTTATGAATATGTCAAAAAGCAGCGGACCCAGCACAGATCCCTGGGGTACACCACTATTCACCTTTCTCCATTGGAGGAGGACTGATACTGGGGGGACCAGGACTGGAAAAAAGCTGATGCTGGGGGATGGAAGAACTGGAAGGGAGCTGATGCTGAGATGGACCGGAGGAGGACTGAGACAGAGGGGCTAGGAGTGGAAATGGGCTGATGCTGGGGGATAGGAGAATGGGACTGGAAGGGAGCGGATGCTAGGAGGGGCTGGAAATAGAAAGGAACTGATGCTGAGGGAAGACTAGAAGGGAGTGGGGGTGGCGGGAGAGAAAAAGAAGCTGGGGGAGTGAGGATGAAGAGAAAACCAGTTTATGTGGGAGGGAAGAAAAATCGATGATTGGCTGGATAATGGGAGAATAAGTGGGGACTGAGGATGGAGGAATGAAATTTGAGTGGATGAAAGAAAGAACGAAATTGAAGAAACAGCAAAAGGAGAAAGATCAATATATTAGAGGGAGATGTAGAGAGTGAATGGGAAAAAATAAAAGAGAAGAAAGGACAAATGAACAACAGACAATGGAGAGTTAGCAGAAGCAAGTAGAAGAAAATGACTGGGGCAATTGCAACTGAAAAATAAAATGCTCAAACAACAAAAGGTAGAAAAAAAACTTTTATTTTGAATTTATTAACTAGAATATGTCAGCTCTGGGAAATGTGCATCACTAACATCTTTGCATTTTGTTTAGTACAGGAAAAAATTAATTATTTTTTTTTCTTCAGTGCTGTTGTACATTCCAAGTTTGGCTTTTGGGGTTCCCAGTTTAATTATTGTCTTCATATTTCTAAATTGTAATCGCTTGTTCTATGTTTGGTAACAGTCTAAGTTTTGCATGTGGTATTCTGTTCATGTAGTTTCTATGTGACAGTCCCTCTTGTTCTCTTTCCCCCAGTGAGATGTATTGGTATTCTCTGAGATGTATTGGTTTAATATTTGCAGTGTTGCCTTTTGCTAGGTGGTTTGGTGCTTTGTGAGTCCTGGTTATGATACGATGGGTTTTCTACGAGTTCTAAATGAGCAGGGTTATAGTACTTCTTTAATGCGCCAGGCAGTTGACAGTGGAGTATAGTAATGTAGAAATTTGTTATTTATATATTTTTTATACTGCGCTATTTAGAATCAGTGTGGTTTACAAGTAACAGATTTGTACAATGCAGGCTGAAGAACATACATTGAACTTTTTATAAAATAGGTATTACAACTTGGGGTTCAACAGGGGTAAACTATATACAAACTGAGCAATTGTGTTACAGGTATGTTTCTGTCAATATGACATGTTTTGTTAACTATCTACATGATGGGTACGTCAATATGACGCATGTGTGCTTGTGGTGTCATCATGATGGGTGGGAGGGTGTGCTGGGTTGTGAAGTCACCGGTAAGGGCACAGTGTTGAAGGAATAGATGGTGCTTTAGTGCCTTTCTGAATTGAGCAAGGTCAGTAATAGCTCAGATAGTGGTTGGGAGGGCGTTCCAGAGTGTAGGTGCATAGTATACAAAGGCGCTGTTCCTTGTTGCAAGGGAGCATTTTGTTATTGCAATGGGAGTTGTGAGTGTGTTGGTAGCGAGTGACCGTCTGGATCTGTTCAGAGGAGTGGGGTGGACAAGATCTGTGAGGGAGGTGGAGGACAGTTTGTTAAAGGCTTTGAAAGTCAGCAGTAGTACTTTGAAGGTGAGCCTGTAGTGAATCGGCAACCAGTGGAGGTGTTTCAAGATTGGGGTTATGTGATCTCTTCTGGAGGCTCCATGCAGGATGCGGGCAGCGGTGTTCATTGCTAGTTGTAGTGGGTTCAGTGGATTCTTAGGGAGTCCATGCAGAATGGCGTTGGCGTAGTCGAAGTGGGGGGTTACCAGTGCTTGGAAGATCGTCCGAAGTCGTCAGGCTCCAGTAGGGGTCGTAGGTGGTGAATGGTCCATATTTTGTGATAGACTGCCTTGATGGTGTTGCTTATATGTGCTTTCATGTTGAGTTGTTCATCTAGGGTGATACCCAAGAAGAGGATAGTGGTTCTGCTCGGGAGTTCGACATCTCTCACCTTAATCGAGACAGAAGGGGTAAAGGATTGATTTCTGGTGATGAATAGGACATCGGTCTTATTGAAATTGATTCTGAGGCTTTGCGTGTGGAGCCAGTTGGTGACAGCATCGAAGCATTTTGTTAATGGCGAGAAGTCAGGCTGAAATGAAATGAGAGTCAGAAGCTGTAAAGATGTCTTACACATTGGAACATGGAACGTATGAAGCATGAACCAAGGGAAGTTGGAGGTGGTCAAGAATGAAATGGAACGTGTACAACTTGATCTGTTGGGTGTCAGCGAACTGAAATGGACTGGCATGGGGCACTTTGCATCAGATGATGACATGGTCTACTATGCTGGAAATGAAAGACAAAGAAGAAATGGTGTTGCATTTATAATAAAGAAGAAACTTGCAAGAACTGTAATGAAATACAATGCAGTCAGCGAACGCTTAATCTCTATTCGTCTATGAGGATTGCCTATCAACAAAACTATAATTCAAGTATATGCCCCAACAACAGCTGCAGAAGAGAATGAAATTGAAGAGTTCTATGAACAAGTACAAGCTGAAATTGACAGAACATGCAAACAGGATATCGTGATAGTCATGGGTGACTGGAACGCAAACGTTGGCAACAAAGAAGAATGCAAAGTAGTTGGAAAATAAGGATTTGGCAACAGAAATTAAGCTGGAGAAAGACTGATAGAATTCTGCAAGACCAATGATCTATTCATCTCAAACACCTTCTTCCAGCAACATAAGCGGCGACTGTACACATGGACTTCACCGAATGGATTATATAAAAATCAAATTGACTACATATGTGGAAGTCAACGATGGAAAAGCTCTGTAACATCAACAAAGACAAAACCTGGAGCTGACTGTGGTACAGATCATCAACTACTAGTATGCAAACTCAAGCTAAAGTTGAAAAAGAGCAAACCACTCATGAATGCAGCAAAATATGACCTTGAGAATATACCACTGGAATTTAAAGACTGCCTGTAAAATCGATTTGCTGCTTTAGATACAAATGACAGAGCTCTGGAAGAGTTATGGAACGACATCAAGAAGGTTGTGTTGGAAGAAAGCGAGAAGTCTCTACAAAAGGTGAAAAAGCAAAAACGGCCAAAATGGATGACGGAAGAAACTCTGAAAATTGCACAGAAACGCAGAGAAGCTAAAGCCAGAGGAGAAAGAAAGACAATCGCAGAACTCAACAGAGATTTCCAACGTGCAGCAAGACAGGACAAGGAAAAATACTACAATCACACTTGCAAGGAAATAGAAGCAGAAACTATTAGAGGAAGAACAAGATCGGCTTTCCTAAAGCTACGAGAGTTAAAGAAAAAGTTCCAGCCTCGAATTGGCATGTTACAAGATGCTCAAGGTTCTATGTTGAATGATGCTGAGAAGATCAAGAAAAGGTGGAAGGAATATACAGAGTTTTTATATGATAAAGATCAAGTGGACCAACAGCCGTTTCAACCTGTACCTTATGATCGGGAACCATTGGTGATGAAAGAAGAAGTTAAAGCAGCATTGAAAGCCTTATCAAAGAACAAAGCACCAGGCATTGATAGCATTCCCATAGAAGTATTGCAGCGATCTGATGCAGCTGTTACCGTACTCACAAGGCTCTGCCAAGAAATATGGAAGACAACATCATGGCCAACTGACTGGAAAAGATCTGTGTTTATACCAATACTAAAGAAAGGTGATCCAACTGACTGTGAAAATTATCGCACAATCGCTCTGATCCCACATGCCAGCAAGATTCTACTGAAGATTATTCAAAAGAGACTACAACCATACCTGGAACAAGAACTACCTGAAGTGCAAGCAGGGTTCAGGAAAGGGCGAGGAACGAGAGACATCATTGCGGATGTGAGATAGATCCTTGAAAAGACTAAAGAATACCAAAAGGATATCTATTTGTGCTTTATCGACTATAGCAAGGCTTTTGACTGTGTAAACCATGAGAAACTCTGGGCCACATTAAGAAGCATGGGTATACCAGAACACCTGATCGTTCTCTTGCGCAATCTGTACATTGATCAAGAAGCAACAGTTCGAACGGAACAAGGAGAAGAAACAGAATGGTTTAAAATAAGCAAAGGTGTAAGACAAGGCTGCATACTTTCCCCCTACCTGTTTAATTTATATGCAGAACAAATCATCAGAGAAGCAGGATTGTATGAAGACAACAGAGGTGTGAAGATAGGTGGAAGACTCATCAACAACCTTCGCTATGCTGATGATACCACATTACTGGCTGAAAGTGAAGATGATCTGAAACATTTGCTTCTCACAATCAAAGAACATAGTCTCAAAATGGGCCTGCACCTTAAAGTAAAGAAGACAAAGATCATGACAACTGGCATAATCAACAGGTTCATCGTTGAAGGAGAAGAAATTGAAATTGTGAACAACTTTAACCTACTTGGATCAACTATCAATAAAGAAGCAACAAGCAGTCAAGAAATCAGACGACGCATTGCTCTTGGCAGAATGGCTATGAAAGACCTAGATAAGATTCTCAAGAGCAGAGATGTCTCTCTCCATACAAAGATTCGACTTGTTCAAGCCATGGTATTTTCAATAACATCATATGGATGTGAAAGCTGGACAGTGAAAAAGAGAGACAGGAAGAAAATTGATGCCTTTGAATTATGGTGCTGGCGGTGAATACTGTGTATACCATGGACTGCCTGAAGAACAAACCAGTTGGTACTAGAGGAGATCAAACCTAAGCTTTCTTTAGAAGCTCAGATGACAAGACTTCGACTTTCATACTTTGGACACATCATGCGAAGAGAGAGATCATTAGAGAAAGACATTATGCTTGGCAAGATAGAAGGTCAATGCAAAAGAGGAAGGCCAGCAATGAGATGGATCGATACAATAACAGCAGCTACGGGTACCAGTCTGTCAACAATGAGCCGCCTGACTGAAGACCGAACACAATTTAGGATAACTATCCAGAGGGTCGCCATGAGTCGACTCCGACTCGACGGCACTTAACAACAACAACAGGCTGGTCAATAGAGAATGGTGTGAAAAGCAGGACATCAGCATACACCAGGCAGGAGATATTAAAGGAGCGGATGATTTCACAGATGGGCTGCATATATATGTTGAACAGGAGAGCTGAGAGTGAGGAGCCTTGGGGGACACCTTGCTTTTGTTGAAAAGGTTCCGAGGACATGGAGTCAGTTAATACCTGTTGCCATCTGTCTCATAAGTATAACTTGCACCAACACTTTAGTCTTTCTTTATCCTCATTGCCCATGTAAATGGTATTCAGACACCCATTAAGAGACATGTTTACTAAATGTTAATGTGCATTAACAACTGTTAATGTGTGCTAAGTGCCGCAACACCCATTTATTTTTATTGGCACAATGGCACTTAACACATATTAATTAATTTGGCTGAGCTTCTATTCTGCTTTTTGGAGAGTCAAAGGGGTGTACATGGAACAAGTTTAGACATTAACAGAGAACAAACTATTTCCATTAACAAATTAACTATGACATTCCGTGTTTAACTTATTTACAGAGCTCTCTTGGATGGGGGGAGGGGGTTGGAGGAGTCAACTGAGGGGGACATGTCCGAGATGGGGGTGGTTTAGGTGGGAGATCCAAAGTGTAGGGTGAACAGGTGAGATGAGGAGTTTGCAGAATGTGAGGAAGTCTTTGGTGTTCCTTATAGGGTCAGGGAGAGAATTCCATATGGTAGGTGCACAGTGATCATAAGATATGCCATACTGGGTCAGACCAAGGTCCATCAAGCCCAGTATCCCGTTTCCAACAGTGGCCAATCTAGGTCATACGTACTGTTGGGAAATTTGTCTTAGGTCTGCTTATATATTGGCTTTATATGACTGCACCCTTACCTGGTGAAACTACACAGCATATGGAAGGCACAGAAGACAAGCATGTGGGTATAAAGGAGTAGATGCGGCCTGCTATGAAGGAATCTGGGTAACCATGTTCTGCATAGGAGTATGCAAAATATTGGGCCTAGCAATATCAGCAAGAAAATACAGGCCAAGCAAAGAATTCAAACTAATGAGCACAAGCACTCTCTCTTGCCCTGAAGGTTTCAATTAGTGCCAGAAGAAGGAAAAACACAGGAAGGGGCAGAGGTCACAGGCCATGCATAGATAAGCAGACCTAAAAGCAGATCCAGATGTATAAATGTAAAGGGATCCTCCCCTGGGGAAAAGTGTTACAGGACGCCTGGGGCCTTGCAGACACTTAAAAACTTATGATGAATTAACTGAAACTAATTTGAAGCAGACATTTGAGACAAAGAGAAATGTATATAAACCAGCCATTTTAAAGAATAGTGGGCAGTGCTTTCTCCCCTTACAGAGAGAAGGTGCTGTCCGTCATCTCTAGACAGGCTTTGCTGTTCTGCATGACACTATTATTTTGCTATGCTAAAATAAAAGTCTTTGTAGCTAAAGCAACTGCCATCTAAGAAATTCTTTGATTGGTGATATTTGGGCAACTGTTTGTGGGAACCAGGCCACAGTACCTAGCAGTTTCCCCAAAAGACAGGTTTCGCAATGCTTGTACTGGGTCAAGCATTGATATCCTGGGTCCCTTCTTAATAATGGTTTATGGACTTTTCCTCCATTTTGATTCCCAGTCTTCCAATTTATCAAGATCCTCTTGCAATTTTCCACAGTCCTCTCCACCATGAACCTTCTAGCTACCCCCCACACAAAAACAAGAAGCACCCAACAAGCGTGTGCCAGATCCTTTGACCGTGAAAAATGGTAGAAACCATCATAAAGAAAAAAAATAAAATTACTCAGCATGTAGATAGTCATGGCCTAATGGGAGACAGCCAACATGGCTTTAGACAAGGAAGATCTTGTCTTACTAATCTGTTATGTTTTTTTGAAAGTGTGAATAAACAGGTGAACAAAGGTGAGTCGGTTGATATAGTGTATCTGGACTTTCAGAAAGCCTTTGACAAGGTCCCTCATCAGAGACTTTTGGCAAAACTAAAGAGTCATGGGATAGGAGGCAGTGTACTACTGTGGATCAGGAACTGGTTAAAAGATAGAAAGCAGAGGGTTGGGCTAAATGGCCAATTTTCCCAATGGAGAAAGGTGAATAGTGGTGTACCCCAGGGATCTGTGCTGGGTCCGCTGCTTTTTGACATATTCATAAATGACCTGGAAAGTGGAATAACGAGTGAGGTTATCAAATTTGCAGATGACACAAAACTATTTAAAGTTGTTAAAGCCCAAGAGGATTGTGGGGATGGAAGGTTATTCCTATGAAGAAAGGCTAAAAAGGTTAGGGCTCTTTAACCTGGAAAAGAGACGGCTGAGGGGAGATATGATATAAGTCTATAAATTAATGAACGGAGTGGAACGGGTAAACATAGATCGATTGTTTACATTATCAGAATATAGAAAGACTAGGGGACATGCAATGAAGCTACAGGGTAAACTATTTAAGACTAATAAAAGAAAATATTTTTTCACTCAACGTGTAATCAAACTCTGGAATTTGTTAACTGAGGATGTAATAAAGGCTGTTAGTGTAGCTGGGTTTAAAAAAGGTTTGGACAAGTTCCTGGAGGAAAGGTCCATAAACCATTATTGAGAAGGGACCCAGGATATCAATGCTTGACCCAGTACAAGCATTGCGGAACCTGTGTCTTTTGGGGAAACTGCTAGGTACGTATGACCTAGATTGGCCACTGTTGGAAACAAGATACTGGGCTTGATGGACCTTGGTCTGACCCAGTATGGCATATCTTATGTTCTTATGTCTGTTAGTTTGGTGTGGATTGATATGTGTTTGTAGGTGCAGGGATGATTGGTTATTGAGTGTCTTGAATATTATCAAGAGGATTTTGTATTGTATTCTGCACTGTAGAGGGAGCCAGTGAAGCTGGTAGAGGATGGGGGTGATATGATTGTATCTAGAGGCTCTTTGGTCTGAGTTGTTGTGTGGAGGGCTGTTTGTAGAGGTAGAAAGGTTGAGTGGGGTAGTCGATGTAAGGAATAATCAGGGCTGTAGAGCTCAGCTTTCCTAACCAGGGCTCTATAGATCAACGAACAGGGAACTTTTGCTGAACTCTAGTAACCTCCTCAGGTTTAGAAACTGCTAACACCTAATCAGGAGTTAGTGGGCTTGATTTCCTGAGTGCAGCTGAGGCCTGCATAAAAGGCTCCAGTGCCTTGCCCTGTTGAGGCTTTCCTAACCAGGGCTCTACAGATCAACAAACAGTAAGGATTTGAGGATACCTAAGCTCCATGAACAGAACAATGGCTGGGAAAAATCGTATTGCTAAAGCTGTTGCCCCCGTTACAGCTTCTGCCTCGGTCCAGACAGAAGTCCTAATGCCAGTTGAAGGAGCAGTTCCATGTGCAGGGTGCCTGCATGCTGAAGCTCTGAGGAAACAAGTGGAGGAACTCAGAGAGGAGGTGGCGAGGCTGAGGAGCATTCAAGACAGTGAGAAGTACATTGATGAGATGCTTCTTGCAGCAACCAAGCTCTCCAGCACAGGAGAAGATGGGTGCCAACAGAATGTCGATGGTTGGACACAAGTCACCAGGGCCTGCAAAGTCACCAATCCAACTTCTCCAGCCCTTGAATTGAAGAACCATTATGCAGCCCTGGAAGTGGAGGAAGTGAAAGCATCCCTGGAAAGGGAAGAACCAGAGTTCAAGTACCCCAAAGTTGCAGAATCAGTGACCAGAAGGAAATGAAGGGTAGTGGTGGTTGGAGACTCTCTTCTGAGGGGTACTGAGGCGTCCATCTGCCGACCAGACTTGATGTCCAGAGAGGTATGCTGTCTGCCTGGTGCCAAAATCCAAGATGTTACGGAGAGTTTGCTGAGACTCATCAAGCCCACTGACTATTACCCAATGTTGCTAATCCATGTTGGAACAAATGATACTGCCAGGTATAACTCGGAACGTATCAAAAGTGACTTCATGGCTCTGGGACAGAGGGTGAAGCAGTTAGGTGCACAGGTGGTGTTCTCTTCAATCCTCCCTGTTGAGGATAAAGGCCAAGGCAGAGAGGCTCGCATCCTGGAGATGAATGCATGGCTGCGTGGATGGTGTCATCGAGAGCGTTTTGTTTTCCTTGACCATGGGATGCTGTTCCAAGGGTTGCAGAGCAGAGATGGCATCTATCTGTCCAAGAAAGGTCAACGCATCTTCGGTAGTAGACTGGCTAATCTACTGAAGAGGGCTTTAAACTAGATTCGTTGGGGATGGGTGAAGAAAGCCCCCAAGTAAGTGAAAGCCCCCAGGTAGGTAATACATTAAATACCTTTATGGAAATGGGTAACAGGGGTAACATATGGAAAGCAGTGTGTATAAATGCCCGTAGCATGGGAAATAAGATCCCTGATGTTGAAGCTTTGGTGGGAGTGGCTGACTTGGATTTAGTGGCAGTTACAGAAACATGGTTCACAGAAAACCATGACTGGGATGTAACTATACCTGGCTATACTTTATTCAGAAAGGACAGGGTAGGAAGAAGGGGAGGAGGAGTGGCACTATATGTAAAAACTACTATTAAAGCTTTGGAATTACAGAGCTTAAAAGGGAGAGAGGAGGCATTGTGGGTTAAACTAGAAAGAGGGAAAGAGAAATCTATTTGCATTGGTGTGATATACAGACCTCCCTCACAAGAGGAAGAGGTGGACAGAGAGTTAATTGAAGACAGACGCAGCATTGCTAGGAGAGGGGACGTGCTACTGATAGGAGATTTCAATATGCCAGATGTTGATTGGCACATTCCTGCTGCAGTATCATCTAGAAATAAGGAGATCCTGGATTATCTACAGGGAGAACTATTCAGGCAATTGGTAACAGACCCCACACGTGAAGGGACCATACTGGACTTGGTGCTTACCAATGGTGAAAGTGTTTCTGATGTTGTAGTGGGAGATCATTTTGCATCCAGTGATCACCAGATGGTGTGGTTCAGTATTAGGACTAGGGCTGTTAGAATCCATTCCAAGGTGAGGATCTTAGACTTTAGGAAGACTAACTTTGCGAAGATGGGCCAATACCTCAGGGAGTCGTTAGTGGGATGGGAACAGCTGGGGGATGTAGAAAAACAGTGGGCAAAACTAAAAGGGGATATTTTAAGGGCAACCAACCTTTTTGTTAAAATGGTAAATAAAGGCAAAAGGAAAAGGAGACCGCTATGGTTTTCTAAGGAAGTAGCTGAAAAAGTGAAGAAAAAGAGGGAGGCCTTCATGAAATACAAGAGATCACAGAGAGAGGAAGACAGGCATCTGTATTTGGAAAAACTTAGAGAAGCTAGCAAAGTAGTCAAGAAGGCAAAGATTCAAAAGGAGGAGGAAATAGCCAATGCAATAAAATGGGGGGATAAGACATTTTTCAGATATATTAGTGAGAAGAGGAAGGGCAAGAGTGGTATTGTCAGACTCAAGGGTGCAGGGAAGGAATATGTAGAAGCTGATAAGGATAAAGCGGAATTGCTTAACAAATATTTTTGTTTTGTGTTCACAGATGAAGAACCAGGAGCAGGACCTCAGAAAACACCCACAAATAGGAACAGAAGCGAGGGACATCTTGAACAATTTTCAGAACACTGTGTTCGTGAGAAACTAGCTCAACTTAAAGTAGACAAAGCAATGGGACCGGATGGGATACACACTAGAATACTGAGGGAACTTGGGGACGTTCTAGCAACTCCACTGACTGACCTTTTCAATGCCTCATTGGAGTCGGGAGTGGTGCCAAAGGACTGGAGAGAGGCTCATGTGGTGCCTTTACACAAAAGCGGAAGTAAGGATGTAGTTGAAAACTACAGGCCGGTTAGTTTAACTTCGGTGGTGAGTAAATTATTGGAAACGCTGCTGAAAGAGAAAATAGTGAGGTTTCTGAAGTCCAGCGGATTACAGGATCCGAGGCAGCATGGATTCACCAGAGGCAGGTCATGTCAGACAAATCTGATTGATTTCTTTGACTGGGTGACCAGGGGGTGTATTTAGATTTCAGTAAAGCCTTTGACACTGTTCCTCACAGGCGACTTACAAACAAACTGAGCACCCTAGGGATGGACCCTAAAGGTACTGCTTTGGTTAGAAATTGGTTGGGTGTGAGGCGACAAAGAGTACAAGTAAATGGAGCTCACTCTGAGGAGAAGGATGTTACCAGTGGTGTGCCCCAAGGATCTGTCCTTGGTCCGATTCTTTTTAACATCTTTGTTAGTGATATTGCGGAAGGGCTGTCGGGGAAGGTTTGCCTCTTTGCAGATGATACCAAAATCTGCAATAGAGTAGACACCCAGGAAGGTGTAGATAACATGAGGAGGGATCTAGCTAAGCTTGAAGAATGGTCTAGAATTTGGCAGCTGGGATTTAATGTTAAAAAATGTAAGGTCATGCATTTGGGCTGCAGCAATCCAAGAGAGCAATACAGTATAGGAGGTGAAGTACTTTTGTCCACTAAAGAAGAGCGGGACCTAGGCATGGTGGTGTCTGATGATCTTAAAGTAGCTAAACAGGTAGAAAAGGCGACGGCAAAAGCTAGAAGGATGCTTGGGTGTATACGGAGAGGAATGGCTAGCAGAAAAAAGGAGGTGATAATGCTTCTGTATAAGTCTTTTGTGCGACCTCGTTTGGAGTATAGTGTGCAATTCTGGAGACCGCACCTTCAAAAGGATGTGAACAGGATGGAGTCGGTGCAGAGGGTGGCTACTAAAATGATTAGTGGGCTTCATTATAAAGCATATGAGGACAGACTTAAGGATCTTAATATGTACACCTTAGAGGAAAGGTGGGATAGAGGTGATATGATTGAGATGTTTAAATACCTCCGTGGCATAAATGTTCAGGGAGAGCGCCTCTTTCAATTGAAAGCAAGTTCTGCTACGAGGGGACATGGGATGAGGGTGAAGGGAGATAGATTCAGGAGTGATATGCGGAAATATTTCTTTACGGAAAGAGTAGTGGATCTGTGGAATAGTCTCCCAGTGGAGGTGGTAGAGATGAGGACAGTAACTGAATTCAAAAAAGCATGGGACCAACACAGAGGATCTCTAAAGGTAAAAAGTGGACTGTTGTAGTTGTTGATATGGAAGGACAGACTAGATAGGCCATGTGGTCTTTTTCTGTCATCATGTTTCTATGTTTCTAAGTCAGATGGGTCAAGTAGCGAACAAAGTTGCTGTAGGGATTGGGTCTTGTAGTAGATGGTCTTTGCTGTGTTCTTTATCTGTGTCTTCAGTGTGAGGTGGTGATAAGAACATAAGATATGCCATACTGGGTCAGACCAAGGTCCATCAAGCCCAGTATCCTGTTTCCAACAGTGGCCAATCTAGGTCATACGTACCTAGCAGTTTCCCCAAAAGACACAGGTTCCGCAATGCTTGTACTGGGTCAAGCATTGATATCCTGGGTCCCTTCTTAATAATGGTTCCTTTCCTCCAGGAATTTGTCCAAACCTTTTTTAAACCCAGCTACACTAACAGCTTTTACTACATCCTCCGGTAACGAATTCCAAAGTTTGATTACACGTTGAGTGAAAAAATATTTTCTTTTATTAGTCTTAAATAGCTTACCCTGTAGCTTCATTGCATGTCCCCTAGTCTTTCTATATTCTGATAACGTAAACAATCGATCTACGTTTACCCGTTCCACTCCGTTCATTTATTTATAGACTTCTATCATATCTCCCCTCAGGCGTCTCTTTTCCAGGTTAAAGAGCCCTAACCTTTTTAGCCTTTCTTCATAGGAGTATCCTTCCATCCCCTTTACCATTTTGGTGGCTCTTCTCTGAACCTTTTCTAATAACTCTATATCCTTTTTAAGATACGGCGACCAGAATTGCACACAATATTCAAGGTGCGGTCTCACCATGGAACGATATAGAGGCATTATAATATCTTTTGTTTTATTTTCCATTCCTTTCCTTATGATACCTAGCATTCTATTTGCTCTCTTAGCTGCTGCTGCACACTGGGCCGAGGGTTTTAACATGTTATCCACAATGACGCCTAAATCTTTTTCCTCGGTGGTGGTTCCTAATGTGGAACCTTGCATTGTATAACCATAGTTTGGGTTGTTCATCCCTAGGTGCATAACTTTGCACTTGTCCACATTAAATTTCATCTGCCATTTTGATGCCCAGTCTTCTAATTTATCAAGAACCTCTTGCAATTTTCCACAATCCTCTTGGGTTTTAACAACTTTAAATAGTATTGTGTCATCTGCAAATTTGATAACCTCACTCGTTATTCCACTTTCCAGGTCATTTATGAATATGTCAAAAAGCAGCGGACCCAGCACAGATCCCTGGGGTACACCACTATTCACCTTTCTCCATTGGGAAAATTGTCCATTTAGCCCAACCCTCTGCTTTCTATCTCTTAACCAGTTCTTGATCCACAGTAGTACACTGCCTCCTATCCCATGACTCTTTAGTTTTGCCAAAAGTCTCTGATGAGGGCCCATGTCAAAGGCTTTCTGAAAGTCCAGGTACAATATATAAACCGACTCACCTTTGTCCACCTGTTTATTCACACTTTCAAAAAAACATAACAGATTAGTAAGACAAGATCAACCTTGTCTAAAGCCATGTTGGCTGTCTCCCATTAGGCCATGACTATCTACATGCTGAGTAATTTTATTCTTTATGATGGTTTCTACCATTTTTCCTGGTACTGACATGAGGCTCACCGGTCTGTAGTTTCCAGGATCACCCCTGGAACCCTTTTTAAAAATTGGTGTTACATTGGCGATCCTCCAATCTTCAGGTATTAGAGATGATTTTAATGATAGTTCACAGATTACTAATAGCAGGTCTGCAAATCTCATATTTCAGTTCTTTCAACACCCTTGGATGTATACCACCCGGCCCAGGTGATTTGCTACTCTTCAGTTTATCTAATAGTTGTAATACATCTTCCCGATGTATCGATATTTCCTTCAATTCTTTTGCACCTTTAAATACCACTTCAGTCATGGGTAACATCCCTACATCTTCCTCAGTAAAGACCGAAGCAAAGAATTCATTCAGTCTCTCCGCTATCGCCTTGTCACCTCTTAGTGCCCCTTTAACTCCTCTATCATCTAATGGACCAACTGACTCTCTCACAGTTTTTTTGCTGCGAATGTACTTGAAAAAATCTTTATTTTGCGTTTTTGCTTCCACAGCAAGCTTCTTCTCAAATTCTCTCTTTGCCTGCTTTATCAATGCCTTACATTTGATTTGCCAGTGCTTGTGCTGTTTCCAGGTTTCGTCATTTGGCTCTTTTTTCCATTTCCTGAAAGATGCTTTTTTGGCAACAGCCTCTCTGACCTCTCCTTTAAACCATGCTGGCAGTTTTTTGGACTTCCTTCCACTTTTCTTAAAGCGTGGAATACAGCTGGTCTGGGCTGCCAAGATAGTATTTTTCAACAACATCCAAGCTTGATGTAAGTCTTTAACCTTTGCAAATGCTCCTTTTAGTTTTTTCTTAACTATTTTCCTCATTTTATCATAGTCTCCCCCTTTCGAAAGTTAAAAGGTAGTACTGTGGATTTCCTTACTATCCCTCCTCCACTAATTAAATCAAAGGCAATCATGCTATGATCACTATTGCCAAGTGGCCCCAACACCCTTATCTCTTGCACTACATCTGGTGTTCCACTAAGGACCAGGTCTAATATGGCTTCCCCTCTGGTCGGTTCATGAACCAGCTGCTCCAAGAAGCAGTCATTTATGTCATCTAGGAACTTTATCTCCCTAGCATGTCCTGCCGTGACACTGACCCCGTCGATACCGGGGTAATTGAAATCACCCATTATTATTATTGCGCTGTAACATTTGTTAGCTTCCTTGATTTCTTTGAGCATTTCATCATCCATTTGTTCATTCTGGCCTGGTGGTCGATAGTACACCCCCACTGTCATCGCCTTCCCCTTTTTACATGGAATTTCAATCCATAGAGATTCTACAGCAAATTTAGTTTCCTGCAAAACTTTAATCCTTTCTGACTCTATGCCCTCTCTAACATAGAGCACAACCCCTCCACCAATTTGATCAGCTCTATCATTACGATATAGTTTGTACCCAGGTATCACAGTGTCCCATTGGTTGACCTCCTTCCACCATGTCTCTAATATTCCAATCATATCTAACCTCTTATTTAGTGCTATATATTCTAACTCTCCCATCTCATTTTTTAGACTTCTAGCATTTGCATAGAAGCATTTTAGAGACTGTATTTTATTCATATTAATTTGGCTATTGGTAGACATGGGTAATTTGGGATCTTTAAGCTCTGTCTGCTCCATATTTGAGGGCATTTGGGCTACTTTGCTCTTTTTTAGAACCTCTCTGCTTTTGGTAGTATCCTTCAAGGATACATTCTTCCGAACCATCTGCTCTTGGGCGACTGTCGGCTTTCCCCTAATATCTAGTTTAAAAGCTGCTTTATCTCCTTTTTAAAGGTTAATGCCAGCAGCCTGGTTCCATCCCGGTTAAGGTGAAGCCCATCCCTTCGGAAGAGCCCCTCCTTTCCCCAGAATGTTCCCAGTTCCTAACAAATCCAAAGCCCTCATATCTCTGCACCATTGTCTCATCCACGCATTGAGACTCCGGAGCTCTGCCTGCCTTTTCGGTCCTGCACGTGGAACGGGAAGCATTTCGGAGAACGCTACCCTGGAAGTTCTGGATTTCAACTTCCTACCTAAAAGCCTAAATTTAGCCTCCAGAACCTCCCTACCACATTTTCCTATGTCATTGGTACCGACATGTACCAAGACAGCAGACTCCTCCCCAGCACTATCTAAAACCTTATCTAGGTGGTGCGTGAGGTCCGCTACCTTCGCACCAGGCAGGCATGTTACCAGGCGATCCTCACGTCCACCAGCCATCCAGCTATCTACATGCCTAATGATCGAATCACCAACTATAACGGCTGTCCTAACCCTTCCCTCATGGGCACATGGCCCTGGAGAAACTTCCTCGGTGCGAGAGGGTTTTACATCACCTGGAGGACAGGTCCTAGTTACAGGATCACTTCCTGCCACACCAGGGTGATGCTCTCCTGTCACGTGACCTCGCTCCTCCATGGCAACAGGGATGCTGCCAGACTGGAGGTGGGACTTCAGGACTATATTATATATTATTATTTATTATTATTTAACATCTCTTATATACCGCACTATTATCATCAGCGCGGTTTACATGGAACAAACATATACATACAGAAAAACTGTAGTGCATTTTTTACAAGTAACAGGAATTTGAACTTGGTAAATAAAGGGAAAACTATGTACACTATATAACTATATACAATAGTCTATACACATTAGTCAGTTGAAGTTGTCTTGACCTGGTTATGGATGTAGTGTTTCTCTTGTGTAAAACTAAATTGGGAAATAGCTTAAGAAGAGGTGGTGTTTGAGACTTTTTCTGAATTGTGTTAGGCTGCTTATGGCTCTCAGTTCTGGTGGGAGTGCATTCCAAGCTATTGGGGCATGAATACTGAAGGCTCTTTTAGATGTTTCCTTATTGTATCTGACTGTTTGTCTTGGGATTGTTAATGAGTTTATAGTAGTTGATCTTCTGGATCTATTGGGAGTCTGTGTGTGTAAAAGGTTGTCGATCGTTGATGGTGCTTGATTGTTTAAGGCTTTGAAAGTAATGATTAGTATCTTGTAGTGGATTCTTGCTTTGGTTGGTAGCCAGTGGAGTCTTTTTAGAATTGGAGTTATGTGGTCTGTTTTTGATATTCCTTCGAGTACTCTGGCAGCGGTGTTCATCGCCAATTGTAGAGGATTTAAAGATGATTGCGGGAGACCATGTAGAATTGCATTTGCGAAGTCGAGATGAGGCATCACCAAGGCTTGGTAGACAGTTCTGAAGTCTGTGGGTTCAAGTAGAGGTCTTAAGTGGCGTAGTGTGCGTATCTTGTGATATATTAGTTTTGTTATGTTTTTTATGTGGGTCTTCATATTGAGGCGCTGGTCAAGGGTAATACCTAGGTATCGTATCGTAGGTTTTACTGTCAATTCCTTGTCCTTTATTTTTAAGGTAATGGGAGGTATGAAGTTTTGGTCTCTTGTAATAAACATCACATCGGTCTTGCTATGGTTGATTCTTAGGTTCTGTGAGAGGAGCCAGTCTTCTACTGATTCAAAGCATTTTATCAAAGGTGTAAAATCAGGATGGTTGATGGAGAATGGCATGTATAGGAGAATGTCATCTGCATATGCTAGGCAGGTAACATTAAAGGAGCGGATGAGGTCACAGATCGGTTGCATGTATATGTTAAACATTAGTGCTGACAGAGAGGATCCTTGTGGTACCCCTTGATCTTGCAGAAATGGTTCAGATGTCTTTTCCTCAATTCTTACTTGTTGCCACCGGTTATTTAGGTAGGATATACACCAGTCGAGTGCGGTTCCAAGTATTCCTTTTTCCTTAAGGCGATCGATAAGTATTTGATGGCTTACTGAATCAAACGCAGCTGAGATGTCCATGAATATAAGGATAAATCCTTGGTGGATATTGTCTATTCCTGTGATTAAAGTATTGAATAGAGTGATGAGGAGGGTCTCAACTCCATGGGCTTCTCTAAAACCGTGTTGTGCAATGTCCAGTGGGGCTTCAGTGTCTATGTGTTGTTGTATTTGACGTTGTACCACTTTCTCAATTATTTTCGCTAGCAGAGGGATGCTGGATATTGGCCTATAGGATTCTACTTTTAGGGGGTCTAATTTGTTATTTTTTAGTAATGGTCTAATTGAGGTTTGTTTAAGGCACTGAGGAAAGGTTCCGGTTGAGAATGATTGTTCAAGGATATTGTGTATGAAGAAGCTTACTTCATGTCTAATATTTTTTATCCATGCCGCTGGACATGGATCATTCGCTGCAGTGGTGGCATTTATTGATGCGATAGTGTTTTCAATTTCTTTGGTTGATAATGCGTTAAACTTGGTTAGTGTGGTTGACTGTGATAGCTTGTCTATATTTGTTGGTTCCGTGATGTAGGTGTTGGTTGTTTTCTTCATTTTTGATTTTAAATAGTCAGCATAATCTTGTGGATGTATCGTTTGAGTATGTTGGGGGGTTGGTTCCTTTGCCATTGTCTTTACAATGTTGAAGAGGTCATGATGCTTATTTAATGATTGCTTTAGGAGATTTGTATGGAATTGTTTTCTTCGATCTGCTATTTCTTGGCGATGCTTTTTTAGATGCTTGCAATAGGCTGTGTAGGCATCTGTAGAGTGGGATCGTCTCCAGCGTTTTTCTAGTCTTCGAAGATGGAGGAGGGATGTTCTCAGTTCATTAGAATACCAGGCTACATGTGTCCGATGGTTGGGCTTTCTTGTCATATTTGCTATTTGGGAATTGGTTCTAAGAGTGTGGTCCCAGGTGTTGATTAGGCTATCCAAATCAGGTTCAGAGGTGTGTAGTATTGGGAGAATATTCTTGAGTACTTCATCTTTGTCAAATGGGCGGAACCTCCTAGTTGTTGGTTTGGCGAGGGTGGATTTGGAGTTAGAGGTCTTGGAGGAGTAGGGAATTTGGAATAAGATTAGGTTGTGGTCCGACCATGGTACTGGTATTATGGAAATGTCATAATTGTGGTCGGTTTCTGAAGTGGTTTGTGGAACGAATATTAGGTCAAGAGTATTTCCCATAGTATGAGTGGGTTCTTTGACTATCTGGTTGTATCCAAGGTTGTCGATCGCTTCTATAAATGTTGCGATTTGAGTATCATGTAGAGAGGGGAGGTTGAAATCTCCTAATATCCAATTAGATAATTGTGGTTTTTCCGTATTGCAGGCCTGGTCAACTATCGTTGGCAGATCATCGGCAGACGTTGTTGGAGCTCTATAGACTAGGTTGATTGAATGCTCATTGTTTGATATATTTAGTATATCCCTGTAGGTCTCGTCTATGTACCTCTCTGTCTATCTTATGTTTTCCCAGTCTGCTACTCTAGCCTCTAGAGAACGGACTCGTTCCCTGAGAGCAAAGAGCTCCTTGCACCTAGTGCACACATAAGACCTCTCACCAACTGGGAGAAAATCATACATGTGACACTCAATGCAAAAGACTGGAGAGCCCCCATCTCGCTGCTGGACTGCTGTCTGCATCTTAGTTTTAAGTTTGTGTTTAGATCTTTAAGTTCTTTACTTACTAAGGGTTGCCAATAAAACTGTACACCTAATACGTTTAATATACCTTGTTCACCTGAAGCTTAATTAATCTCAGGTCCTTAGTGTATGACTGATTTGGGTAACGTAAATGTAAACTTAAACTGTTGCTACTAGGCCCTGACTGATTTAACAAAAAATAGTGGGTTCACAGATTAATTAGCTTTAATAAAAATAATTCCTTTCAGAAAAGTCCCAGAAGTATATACTCACAGTTGCAGATCTCTCTCCAGAAGTAACAGGCCCCTTTTCTAGTCTTTCAAGACTGAGGCTCACAGAGCTCTGGTTGAGCTATTTATGCCTGTGCTGCTGAGGTAAGCTGTGACCAACTTCCTGGATGATTAACAGTCCTTTCTTGGCTGAGTCCTTCAAAATGATCTTTTGATCTGCCACCTGGTGTTTACACCTATTGAAAAAAGTTTCACAGGTCTCTTGCCCCCTAGGTAGAAGGCCTCTTTGTAAAGGTCTCTAGAAGACTATTTGCTGCTCAAAGAGTACTGACCCTGTTTTGCCTTTTGTGCTAATCTATATTCTTATTTGATTTAAATTATAGCTCTTTGCTGCTGCTAGCCTCCAACTTATTATGAAATTTAAACTACAAGCTCTCTGCTGGGTTCTAAATTTAACCAGAAAGCTCTCTTCTGTGTTTTAAATTTAAACTAAAAGTACTTTGCTGATGCTAGGCCCTGAGTGACTATTAAATTTAAACTACAAGCTCTCTGCTGGGTATGAAATTTAACCAGAAAGCTGTCTTCTGTGTTTTAAATGTAAACTTAAACTGCTGCTACTAGGCCCTGACTGATTTAACAAAAAATAGTGGGTTCACAGATTAATTAGCTTTAATAAAAAGAATTCCTTTCAGAAAAGTCCCAGAAGTATATACTCACAGTTGCAGATCTCTCTCCATAAGTAACAGGCCCCTTTTCTAGTCTCTCTCTCTCTCCAGAAGTAACAGGCCCCTTTTCTAGTCTTTCAAGACTAGATCTAGGGTGATACCAAGATATTTTACATCAGATCTGACTGGTATTTCTGTGCAGTTTATGGTGATGTTTGTGGGAAGGGGTGCGGTGAATGCTCCATTCTTGGTGATGAACATGGCTTCAGTTTTCTTGAGGTTTATGGAAAGGTGGTTTGTAGTGAAACATTGGTTACTCTGTTACACTGCTATGTTTTGTTCCTTGTAAACCGTCTTGAATTGTAGAAAGACTATATATAAAAACAGTTAAATAAATAAATTGGTGAAGCATTTTTGTAGGCCAATGTAGGATGGTTTGTTTAGTGCATGATATCATTGTCGTAGCATGATAGTGGATGTTGTGTGAGCAAATGGCTGCACAGAGTGGTTGCATATAGACGTTGAAAAGTAGCGATGACAGAGTGGATCGTTGTGGGACTCCTTGAGACTGGGAATAAGGTGATGAGGACAGCGTTCCAATCTTTACTTGTTGGAGTCCATTGTGTAGGTAGGCTTGGAACCACTTTAGTAAAGCACCCTGGATTCCTATTGTTTTTAGGCGTTCTAAGAGGATGTTGTGGTTGATGATGTCAAAGGCTGCTGAGATGTCGAGGAATATTAATCCTTCCTGAGTGTTTTGGATTCCTTTTATAAGCCTGTTCATGAGTGAGGTTAAGACAGTTTCTACTCTGTGGTGTGGCCAGAATCTGTGTTGCTGATAGTTGAATAGGTTGGGTTTGTTGAAGTATTCTTGTGGTGGTTGTTGAACATTTTTTTTTATTATTTTGACTATGAATGGCAGGCTTGCTATAGGTCTGTAGGACCCAACAAACAAGAGAAACACATCTAAACAAAACTATTTTTGTTGGAACTCACACCATGAAGGAACCTCCTTCTCGTAGTGTATTGTTCCGTTTTTATCTTTTGATTCAAAATAGGGACGCAACCCTAACAAGGATCAAGGGGACTTCCACCCCTCAATACCAACTGGTTAACTTCAATTCACATAAGGCAACAAGCCGAATTCAATTCACACAAGGCACAAGCCAAATAGAAGTCACTTATCTTAGATGAAATCCTGCCCCGTTTTTAAAGCCCTGTCGGATTCAAATGTCCAGAATACCAGCAAGTGAATGGCCGTGGCCACCCAGTCCCTCGACAGGGGCGACAGGCTATCTCGGGGAAAAAATTATTCACTGCGACTTCTGCACAACTAACTCTTCATGCATCAACAATATAAGAGAACGTCTTCTCCATATAGTAACCCAATGTTGTATTCGTTTCGAGCCTCTTGATACTCCCGGCTCTTCTTCAAACACTGTTGCTCCCAACTCCACCTCAATCGTGTGTGATTTAAACTTCCTAATGTGAACACGTGACCAGCTGGTAGCCAATAGGCCACCAACATGCCCAGAAGATTTCACTTACACAATAGTCCACCATTCCACAGCCAAATTCAAGCCGTGGGGTTCCACGGAGTTCAATGTATAAATCCAAAATTGTTCTCTATAACTCAAACGAGAATGCCTATCACCCCCTCTGTTATTAAGTGGAATATGATCTATTACTCTCCAGCGTAGATCAGTAAACATGTGGTGATGTTCCTGACAATGTAGTAACAGAGGGGGCGAGAGAGACCCCCTCTCAGAGGAGCCTCGGCGCTGCTTGGGGCCGGAGTCGTCGAGGCCTCTGACGCGGAGTCAGAAAAGATTCTTTCCTTTTGGTGCTGCCGACTCCTCAACGCCTTCGAGGACATTTTCCCACACGGCCCACAGATCATCAGGTCATGATCGGGTCCGAGGCACCAGAGGCAGCAGTCATGTGTGTCAGTAAGAGACAAGTTTCTTACACTGATCACACTTCTTAAACCCGCTGGCAGCCATCGGGGGAAAAAGGGCCCCTGTGAGGTCAAAAGACAGGGCTGCCAGTGAAAAATAGAAAAATGGCGCATACGCTAGTCACTAAGGACAAAAAACGAAAAAAGAAGTCCGGGCTCGATACTGATGTATCGGGCCCAGGCGGGAAAGGGAAACCGGCGTCGAACTGAAGGAAACGGGTTAATGCAGAACAAAATCAACTTTTTCCTCAGGTGAAAACGAAACACGTCTGTCGGGCTCTGCAGAAAAAAGAAGAATGAGCAAGATGGCACCCTTGGGCGGGAAGGGGACCGTGCATGCACGCTGCATTCCCAAAGGCTTCCTTTGAAAGATGGGGAAATGCTCCGCACGGGGGCTCCGTCGGCACCGATGTCACCCATATGTGAGGACTGACTTCCTGCTTGGTCCTGAAGAATCAACATAAATTTAAACTTCCTTAATAATTACAGCCACTAGTATGGCTTACATAAATGTAAACTCAACAACTTATAAAGATCAGTATGGGATCAAAAGACACTTACATAAATGTAAATTACGGGTCAGAAAAAAATCTCCTTAAAACATCAACTTCATAAATTCTCTTATGGAACATAATGCTACTTATCTTAATGCTTGGCTAAGGGCATGATCACTCAGACACTCAACACTTTTCATATGGCTGCTTCAGGGAGTGAGACAATTACATGCCGACCAAAAGCACACCCTCACTTGGTTTGCAGCTTGTCGTGCTGTAAGAACATAAGATATGCCATACTGGGTCATACCAAGGTCCATCAAGCCCATTATCCTGTTTATGATGGTGGCCAATCCAGGTCACAAGCACCTAGCAGTTCCCCCAAAAGACACAGGTTCCTCAATGCTTTATTGGGTCAAGCAGTGATATCCTGGGTCCCTTTTAATAATGGTTAATGGACCTTTCCTCCAGGAACTTGTTCAAACCTTTTTTAAACCCAGCTACACTAACAGCTTTTACTACATCCTCCGGTAACAAATTCCAGAGTTTGATTACACATTGAGTGAAGAAAATATTTTCTCTTATTAGTCTTAAATAGGTTACCCTGTAGCTTCAATGCATGTCCCTTAGTCTTTTTATAGTCTGATGACGTAAACAATCGACCTACGTTTACCCGTTCCACTCCATTCATTAATTTATAGACCTCTATCATATCTCCTTCTCAGCAGTCTCTTTTCCAGGTTGAAGAGCCCTAACCTTTTTAGCCTCTCTTCATAGGAGTATCCTTCAATCCCCTTTACCATTTTGGTAGCTCTTCTCTGTATCTTTTCTAATAACGCTATATCCTTTTTAAGATACGGCGAACAGAATTGCACACAATATTCAAGGTGCGGTCTCACCATGGAACGATATAGAGGCATTATAATAGCCATTGTTTTATTTTCCATTCCTTTCCTTATGATACCTAGCATTCTATTTGCTCTCTTGGCCACAGTTGCACACTGGACGGAGGGTTTTAACATGTTATCCACGATGACACCTAAATCTTTTTCCTGGGTGGTGGTTCCTAATGTGGAGCCTTGCATCGTGTAACCATAGTTTGGATTGTTCTTTCCTAAGTGCATAACTTTGCACTTGTCCACATTAAATTTCATCTGCCATTTGGATGCCCAGTCTTCCAATTTATCAAGATCCTCTTGCAATTTTCACAATCCTCTTGGGTTTTAACAACATTAAATAGTTTTGTGTCATCTGCAAATTTGATAATCTCACTTGTTATTCCACTTTCCAGGTCATTTATGAATATGTCAAAAAGCAGCGGACCCAGCACAGATCTCTGCAAATCTTTTTCCATTGGGAAAATTGGCCATTTAGCCCTACCCTCTGCTTTCTATCTTTTAAGCAGTTCCTGATCCACACTTGGTTTGCAGCTTGTCGTGCTGAGAGGGCTTGTGTGCATCAGTGATGCTGAGAGCTAAACTATCGGTAGTTTAACTACTGGCAGGGTCTCCCAAGATGGACAGGTCTCAGCTGAGATGCCAGACCAAGACAAACCACCCATCTGGGCAGCAGCAGAATGGGATAGTGTTGATGGCGGAGGATCACATTTCTGTGACAACAGCAACACCAAACTTAAACTGCACGGAAGAAAGGCCCGGCAATCTACTTCTGTATCTTGCCATGAAAACCCAATGGATAGTTACAACAAAACAAATTGTGCTATGGTGCTGGAAGATGAGACCCCCAGGTCAGAAGGCACTCTACTAGCTACTGGGGAAGAGCTGAAGACTTTTCAGAGTAAAGTCAGCATTTATGATGTGGTTGGATCAAAGCCCTCGGGATGTCTGACTGCTGATGTAGCTGTGCATGAAATGAGAGTCAGAAGCTGTAAAGATGTCTTACACATTGGAACATGGAACGTACAAAGCATGAACCAAGGGAAGTTGGAGGTGGTCAAGAATGAAATGGAACGTGTACAACTTGATCTGTTGGGTGTCAGCGAACTGAAATGGACAGGCATCGGGCACTTTGCATCAGACGATCACATGGTCTACTATGCTGGAAATGAAAGACAAATAAGAAATGGTGTTGCATTTATAATAAAGAAGAAACTTGCAAGAACTATAATGAAATACAATGCAGTCGGCGAATGCTTAATCTCTATTCGTCTACGAGGAATGCCTATCAACACAACTGTAATTCAAGTATATGCCCCAACAACAGCTGCGGAAGAGAATGAAATTGAAGAGTTCTATGAACAAGTACAAGTTGAAATTGACAGAACATGCAAACAGGATATCCTGATAGTCATGGGTGACTGGAACACAAAAGTTGGCAACAAAGAAGGCTGCAAAGTAGTTGGAAAATATGGACTTGGCAACAGAAATGAAACTGGAGAAAGACTGATAGAATTCTGCAAGATCAACGATCTATTAATTTCAAACACCTTCTTCCATCAACATAAGCGGCGACTGTACACATGGACTTCACCCAATGGATTGTATAAAAATCAAATTGACTACATCTGTGGAAGTCAACGATGGAAAAGTTCTATAACATCAACAAAGACAAAACCTGGAGCTGACTGTGGTACAGATCATCAACTACTAGTATGCAAACTCAAGCTAAAGTTGAAAAAGAGCAAGCCACTCATGAATGCAGCAAAATATGACCTTGAGAATATACCACTGGAATTTAAGGACTGCCTGCAAAATCGATTTGCTGCTTTAGATACAAATGACAGAGCTCCAGAAGAGCTATGGAATGACATCAAGAAGGTTGTGTTGGAAGAAAGCGAGAAGTCTCTACAAAAGGTGAAAAAGCAAAAACGGCCAAAATGGATGACGGAAGAAACTCTGAAAGTTGCCCAGAAACGCAGAGAAGCTAAAGCCAGAGGAGAAAGAAAGACAATAACAGAACTCCACAGAGATTTCCAACGTGCAGCAAGACAGGACAAGGAAAAGTACTACAATGACGCATGCAAGAAAATATTTATTTATTTTATTTATTTATAGCTTTTCTATACCGCGCTATTTGTTATCAGTGCGGTTTAGATTCAACAACATGACTACAGGGCAGGGGTAGATCTGCACTGTGTTTACATAAAACAGGGATAGTAACATGGAAATGTAACTGGGAGAACTATATACAATTAAATACAAACAGGTGAAGTTACAGTGAGGTTATTTACAATGAGGCGATTCTACATGCTAGGTTTGATGTCAATATACATATTCAGGTTATTATCTTGAGCAAACTTTATGACTGCTTAAATTTTGTGAGATGACTTTCATGATTTAGTAAATAAATCTTTACTAGTTTACTAGATCTGTCCGGATTGGTTTTGTCTGTGGTGTGTGAGTCAATGCTGGGTTATGAAGGGGAAGGTGATGGCAGTGGGAGTATACTATCGACCACCTGGCCAGAATGAACAAATGGATGATGAAATGCTCAAAGAAATCAAGGAAGCTAACAATAGTCACAACAGAGTAGTAATAATGGGTGATTTCAATTACCCCGGTATCGACTGGGTCAGTGTCACAGCAGGACAAGCTAAAGAGATAAAGTTTCTAGATGGAATAAATGACTGCTTCTTGGAGCAGCTGGTTCATGAACCGACCAGAGGGGAAGCCATACTGGACCTAGTCCTTAGTGGAACGCCAGATCTGGTGCAAGAAATAAGGGTGTTGGGACCACTTGGCAATAGTGATCATAGTATGATCATGTTTGATTTAATTAGTGGAGGACAGATAGTAAAGGCATCCAAAGTACTACCTTTTAACTTTCAAAAGGGAGACTATGATAGGATGAGGAATATAGTTAGGAAAAAACTAAAAGGAGCGGTTCCAAAGGTTAAAGACTTACAGCAAGCTTGGGTGTTATTTAAAAATACTATCCTCGAAGCCCAGACCAGCTGTATTCCACGCATTAAGAAAAGTGGAAGAAAGTCCAAAAAACTGCCAGCATGGTTTAAAGGTGAGGTCAGAGAGGCTGTTGCTGCCAAAAAAGCAACCTTCAGGAAATGGAAAAAAGAGCCAAACGATGAAAACTGGAAACAGTACAAGCACTGGAAAGTTAAATGCAAAGCATTGATAAGGCAGGCAAAGCGGGAATTTGAGAAGAAACTTGCTACGGAAGCAAAAACACGAAATAAAGACTTTTTCAAATACATTCGTAGCAAAAGGCCTGTGAGAGAGTCAATTGGACCATTAGATGATAGAGGGGTAAAAGGGGCAGTAAGAGGAAACAAGGCTATAGCAGAGAGACTGAATGAATTCTTTGCTTCGGTCTTTACTGAGGAAGATGTAGGGATGTTACCCAAGACTGAAGTGGTATTTAAAGGTGATACTGCAGAGGAATTGAGAGAAATATCGCTACACCGGGAAGATATATTACAACTATTTGATAAACTGAATAGTAGCAAATCACCTGGACCGGATGGTATACATCCCAGAGTGTTGAAAGAACTGAAATATGAGATTGCAGACCTGCTATTGGTAATCTGTGAACTTTCATTAAAATCATCTGTAATACCTGAAGATTGGAGGGTCGCCAACGTAACACCAATTTTCAAAAAGGGTTCCAGGGGTGACCAAGGAAATTACAGACCGGTGAGCCTGACGTCAGTACCAGGGAAAATGGTAGAAACCATCATAAAGAACAAAATTACACAGCATGTAGATAGTCATGGCCTAATGGGAGACAGCCATCATGGCTTTAGACAAGGAAGATCTTGTCTTACTAATCTGCTATGTTTTTTTGAAGGTGTGCATAAACAGGTAGACAAAGGTGAGTCGGTTGATATAGTGTATCTGGACTTTCAGAAAGCTTTTGACAAAGTCCCCCATCAGAGACTTTTGGCGAAGCTAAAAAGTCATGGGATAGGAGGCAGTGTGCTATTGTGGATCAGGAACTGGTTAAAAGATAGAAAGCAGAGGGTAGGGCTAAATGGCCAATATTCCCAATGGAAAAAGGTGAATAGTGGAGTACCCCAGGGATCTGTACTGGGTCCGCTGCTTTTTGACATATTCATAAATGACCTGGAAAAGGGAATAACTAGTGAGATTATCAGATTTGCATGTGACACAAAACTGTTTAAAGTTGTTAAAACCCAAGAGGATTGTGGAAAACTGCAGGAGGATCTGGATAAATTGGAAGACTGGGCATCCAAATGGCAGATGAAATTTAATGTGGACAAGTGCAAAGTTATGCACCTAGGAAAGAACCACCCACACTATAGTTACACGATGCAAGGCTCCACATTAGAAACCACCACCCAGGAAAAAGATTTAGGAGTCATTGTGGATAACATGTTAAAACCCTCCGCCCAGTGTGCAGCAGTGGCCAAGAAAGCAAATAGAATGCTAGGTATCATAAGGAAAGGGATGGAGAACAAAACAAAGGATATTATAATGCCTCTGTATCGCTCCATGGTACGACCGCACCTTGAATATTGTGTGCAATTCTGGTCACCGTATCTTAAAAAGGACATAGCGTTATTAGAAAAAGTACAGAGAAGAGCCACCAAATTGGTGAAGGGGATGGAAGGCTACTCCTATGAAGAGAGGCTAAGAAGGTTAGGGCTTTTTAGCCTGGAGAAGAGACGGCTGAGGGGAGATATGATAGAGGTCTAAAAAAAAAATGAATGGAGTGGAACGGATAAACGTGGATCAATTGTTTACGCTATCAGAGTATAGAAAGACTAGGGGACATGTAATGAAGCTACAGGGTAAACTATTTAAGACAAATAAGAGAAAATATTTTTTCACTCAACGTGTAATCAAACTCTGGTATCTGTTACCGGAGGATGTAGTAAGGGCTGTTAGTATAGCTGGGTTTAAAAAAGGTTTGGATAAGTTCCTGGAGGAAAGGTCCATAAACCACTATTAAAAAGAGACCCAGGATATCAATGCTTGACCCAGTACAAGCATTGTGGAACCTGTGTCTTTGGGGATATTGCTAGGTACGTATAACCTAGATTGGCCACTGTTGGAAACAGGATACTGGGCTTGATGGACCTCGGTCTGACCCAGTATGGCATGTCTTATGTTCTTATGGGTTGGGTTGGGGTGGATTGTGCTGTAATGTGGGGAAAAGTGCAGTAGGAATAAGTGATGCTTGATGGCCTTTCTAAATTGATTGAGGTCTCTGATTGCTCTGATGTTGGGAGGGAGGTTATTCCAACATATAGGGGCGTAAAGAGCGAAGGTTCTATTACTAGTTGTTCATGAACATTTTGTAGTTTCAGATGGGATAATCAGTGTGTTGGCGGCTAGTGTCCTCCATAATCTGTTTGGTGTGTGTGTGAGCAAGGCAGAAATTGAAGGTGGGGAGATTTTGTTAATGGATTTGAATGTGATGAGGAGGGCCTTGCATGAGATTCTACAGTTTATAGGTAGCCAGTGTAGGTCTCTTAAGATAGGGGTTATGTGGTCTTTTCTGGACACTCCGCAGAGGACTCAGGCGGCAGCATTCATCGCTCTGAAATAGAAGCAGAAACTATTAGAGGAAGAACAAGATTGGCTTTCCTAAAGCTACGAGAGTTAAAGAAAAAGTTCCAGCCTCGAATTTGAATGTTACAAGATGCTTAAGGTTCTATGTTGAATGATGCTGAGAAGATCAAGAAAAGGTGGAAGGAATATACAGAGTTTTTATATGATAAAGATCAAGTGGACCAACAGTCGTTTCAACCTGGAGTGGAGGAGTGGCCTAGTGGTTGGGGCAAGGTACTTCAGGCTGGAAGGTCGGGGGTTCAAATCCCACTAGAGGACAGCAACCTTGGGCCGGAAGGACTGGGGTTTCTAGTCCCACAGGTGCTCCTTGTGGTCTTGGGCAAGCCACTTAACCCTCCATAGCCCATGTTCCCTGTAAAATAGTTATCTCCAAGTTATAATGCCCTGTTCAATGTAATCTCAGTTTGTTGAATGTAAACCGCACTGATGCAGAATAGCGTGGTATATAAGAGAATGTAAATAAATAAATACCTTATGACTGGGAACCATTGGTGATGAAAGAAGAAGTTAAAGCAGCATTGAAAGCCTTATCAAAGAACAAAGCACCAGGCATTGATAGCATTCCCATAGAAGTATTACAGCAATCTGATGCAGCTGTTACCGTACATCATCAGAAACAGCCACACTCTTAAATCACACATCAAAAACAAGTGGGAAGAAGTGGGCAGAATAAAATCAATGCAAAATACACACAAGCCAGGTAAATGCTGGAAAGCAATGAGCACAAATGCTCGAAGCTTAGCCAAAAAAATTCCAGACCTGGAAGCCCTAATGGTGGAAACGGATTTGGACATCGTGGCCGTTACGGAAACATGGTTTAATGAATCGCATGATTGGGATATAGCCATAGCTGGCTATAATCTATTCAGAAGAGACAGAGAAAATGGAAAAGGAGGAGGAGTAGCCTTGTATGTCAAAAGCAGTATTAAAGCTACTGAAATGCAGGGAACATGGGGAAAAGAAGAAGCGCTCTGGATTGCGTTGGAAAGAGGAGATGGCACTGTCATCCATATTGCTGTAGTCTACAGACCTCCGACTCAAATTGAAGAGAGAGATAACGAATTGATTATAGATATTGCCAAGATAGCAACAAAGGGGGAAGCGATCATATTAGGTGACTTTAATCTACCTGATGTGGATTGGATTACTCCTTCTGCACATCTGGAAAGAAGCAAAAAAATTGTGGATGCTCTCCAAGATGCATTACTTAGACAACTGGTGATGGAACCAACCAGGGAAAGCTCAACGCTGGATGTAGTGCTTACCAACAGTGATAACGTGTCGAATGTCTGCGTGAGTGCCCCTGTGAGCAACAGCGACCATCACACGGTGTGGTTTGAGATAAAAGCCATGGTACAGGCCAATCATAACAAGCTCAAAGTCCTAAACTTCAAAAACACTGACTTCAATAAAATGGCCGAGTACTTAAAGGAGGAGATGACGGGGTGGAAGGAGATAAGGGAAGTGGAATTGCAATGGACCAAACTAAAGGCGGCAATAAAAGGGGCAACAGATAAATATGTAAGAAAAATAAATAAAACCAAGAGGAGAAGGAAACCTATTTGGTTTTCCAAAGAGGTGGCTGCGCAAATAAAGGCAAAAAACACAGCTTTCGCAAAATTCAAAAGCTTGCAAACAGAAGAACACAGAAATGAATACAGGATCCAACTCAGAGTCTAAAAGAGTAATAAGGATAGCAAAATCAAAGGCAGAAGAAAAGATGGCTAAAGATGTTAAGGGTGGCAACAAAACTTTCTTCAGGTATATTCAGGAAAGGAAGAAGATCAGAGTTGGAATTGCAGGACTCAGAAGTGCTGGGAAAGGACTCGTGGAAAGTGACACTGAAAAAGCGAAATTGCTAAACAAATACTTCTGCTCTGTTTTTACTAAAGAAGATCCTGGAGATGGACCAGCTGTGACTCCCAAATATAAAAATAGGACTGAAGTAGATACCACACCATTCACAGAAGTTGAGGTGTTAGAACAACTTGCTAAACTGAAAGTGGACAAAGCCATGGGACCGGATTGGATACATACCAGGATACTGAAAGAGCTCAGAGAGGTTCTTGCAGGACCATTAAAGGATGTCTTCAACAGATCCTTGGAAACAGGAGTGGTTCCTCAGGACTGGAGAATGGCTAATGTTGTACCTCTACACAAAAGTGGTGACAGGGAAGAAGTGTCAAATTACAGGCCCGTGAGCCTTACCTCGGTGGCAGGAAAAGTAATGGAGGCGCTCCTGAAAGAGCGAATAGTGAACTTTCTCAAAACCAACAGGTTGCAAGATCCAAGGCAACATGGTTTTACCGAAGGACGGTCTTGCCAAACAAATCTGATTGAGTTCTTTGATTGGGTGACCAAGGAACTAGATCTGGGGCATGCAATGGATGTCATCTATCTGGATTTCAGCAAAGCCTTTGATACTGTTCCTCATAGGAGGCTTGTCAATAAACTCAGTAGCTTGGGGATGGGTCCCAAGATAGTAAACTGGATTAGAAATTGGTTGACTGACAGACAACAGAGGGTGATGGTACATGGAGCTCACTCGGATGAGAGGAAGGTGATTAGCGGGGTGCCTCAGGGGTCGGTCCTGGGCCCGGCACTGTTCAATATATTTGTGAGTGATATTGCTGAAGGACTGAATGGAAAAGTCTGTCTTTTTGCAGATGACACAAAAATTTGCAACAGAGTGGACTCCCCCGAGGGAGTGGATAACATGAGGAAAGATCTACAAAAGCTGGAAGACTGGTCTAATGCTTGGTAACTATGATTTAATGTGAAAAAGTGCAGTGTCATGCACTTGGGTAGCAGAAATCCTAGGGAAAAGTACACAATAGGGGGTGAGAGGTTGGTATGCACGGTTCAGGAGAAAGACCTTGGTGTGATTATCTCTGATGATCTCAAGGTGGCAAAACAGTGCGACAAGGCGGTGGCAAAAGCCAGGAGGATGTTGGGCTGCATACAAAGAGGGATTACCAGCAGAAAGGAAGAGGTACTTATGCCACTGTACAAGTCACTGGTAAGGGCTCACTTGGAATACTGTGTTCAGTTTTGGAGGCCATATCTTGCAAAAGATGTAAAAAGACTGGAAACTGTTCAGAGAAAGGCGACCAAAATGATTTGGAGCCTGCGTCAAAAGCCTTATGAGAAGAGACTTGAAGACCTAAATATGTACACTTTGGAGGAGAGGAGGGACAGGGGAGATATGATTCAGACCTTTAAATACTTAAAGAGAAATGATGAACAAACAAACCTCTTCCAAAGACGGGGAAGCTGTAAAACTAGAGGGCATAACATGAAGCTGCAAGGTGGTAAATTGAAAGGCAATGTCAGGAAATATTTCTTCACTGAAAGGGTGGTGGATGCTTGGAATGCCCTCCCGATGGAAGTGGTGAGGGCAAACACGGTGATGGAATTCAAAACGGCATGGGACAAACACAGTGGATCCCTTTACAGCAACAGGATAAAAGCAAAATAAACGGTACCATCTAACTTCTGAACTATCTAGCGTCTGAACAAATAAGGGTGTCCTACATGGAGTGGTGGATTCACCCCTAAACAGAAACAAAAACATGGGGAGGGGTGGCCTGCACAGAGCGACAGGTGCACCTACACTTGCCATCTTGCTGGGCAGACTAGATGGACCATACTGGTCTTTATCTGCCGTCACTTACTATGTTACTATGTTACAAGGCTCTGCCAAGAAATATCGAAGAGAACATCATGGCCAACTGACCGGAAAAGATCTGTGTTTATACCAATACTAAAGAAAGGTGATCCAACTGACTGTGGAAATTATCGCACAATCGCTCTGATCCCACATGCCAGCAAGTTTCTACTGAAGATTATTCAAAAGAGACTACAACCATACCTGGAACAAGAACTACCTGAAGTGCAAGCAGGGTTCAGGAAAGGGCGAGGAACGGGAGACATCATTGCGGATGTGAGATGGATCCTTGAAAAGACTAAAGAATACCAAAAGGATATCTATTTGTGCTTTATCGACTATAGCAAGGCTTTTGACTGTGTAAACCATGAGAAACTCTGGGCCACATTAAGAAGCATGGGTATACCAGAAAACCTGATCGTACTCTTGCACAGTCTGTACATTGATCAAGAAGCAACAGTTCGAACGGATCAAGGAGAAACAGAATGGTTTAAAATAAGCAAAGGCTGCATACTTTCCCCCTACCTGTTTAATTTATATGCAAAACAAATCATCAAAGAAGCAGGATTATATGAGGACAACAGAGGTGTGAAGATTGGTGGAAGACTGATCAACAACCTTCGCTATGCTGATACCACAATCTCCAGGAACAAGCAGGAATGAGTCTTCACATATGGGTACGTCGGTACCGATGGAGCCTGCGCAGGAACGCTCCCCAGCGTCCAATCAGAAAGCTTTTCGGAGCATCCCACAATGCCTGCGTGCTGCCTTCCCTCCTTTCCCAACTGTCTCTCCTCAGTTCTTCTTTTTCCGCGGAGCCAGCAGGTCGTGTTCCTGTCACCGCAGAAGAATTTCCTTATTTTTTCTTTATTTCTTTTGTGTCGCGTCTGCCTTCTTCGACGCTGTACCGGTACCGCCGGTCTTTGTTCTTTTCTTCTTGTAAAAAAAAAACAAAAAAAACTTTTTTTCCGTTCTTTTTCTTCAGGTGCACTTGTGTTTTGGGCCTTAGGCCCAAAACGTTTTTCCTTAAATATGGAAAAGCCAGCCTCAGGATTTAAAAAGTGCACAAAATGTGGCGGTACCATTTCCGTCACCGACACCCATGACTGGTGTCTAAAATGTTTAGGTCCTGACCATTCCTTAACAGATTCTGTGTCCTGTTCCATGATGTCTAAAAGAGGTCGGCAGAACCGAGCTGCCAAGCTCAGTACCCTGTTTCCCTCTGATGCGGCTTCGGTGGCATCGACGTCGTCCAGGGCTGCTTCTTCCTCACATGGATCTCAGGTAACTAAACATAAATCCAGCCGGTCCTCGAAGGGTAGATCTCCTTCTAAGCATCGAGATGCCTCTGGCGTTGCCCTCGAGGATTCTGCACCGGCAAAATTACCCCGGCGGGAGGCTTTGGCCTCTAAAGCATCATCATCGGGGTTCCAGGATGATCTCGATGGCGTGGCCTCGACAGATCTCCTGGTGCCATGCTCTGGGGGTACCGGTGGCTTCCACCGGTACCGACTTCCAAGCATTGGCAGCGTCAATAGATCAGAGGATTTTGTCCATAGAACGCAGTCTGGCAGCTTTCCTTCTGGCATTGACGCCCGTGGTACCGCAACAGGCTACACCGCCGGTACCTGCTCTAGCATCGCCATCGGTAATGATCCCGGTACCGGTGGCATCGACATCGGCATCAGTGTCCGCTATGCCGGTACTCTGTCCGCTGAAGCCCTCCGGTACCGATACCCCGGTACCAGTTATTCCCGATACCGACCCCGGTCGGTACAGGTATCAGGCTTTGCAAGAGCATCCGGACAGACGATACTTCGATTCCTCTGAGGACTCTGAGGATTCTGAAGAGTCGGTCGATGCAGTGATGCTTCTTCCACAGGAGGAGTCCTCTCCTAAACGAAGGATGTCTCCTCCAGAGGACTTGTCTTTTCAAGACTTCATCAGGGAGGTGGCTCGGGGCCTCTCTATTACAGTGGCCCCTGAGACAGAGCCCAGAGCCAAGGAGTTAGATATTTTACAATATCCTAAGACTCCTAAGGAGGCAGCTACCTTACCTATTCATGAGATTCTGTATGATCTCATGTTGAGGATGTGGGAAGCACCTCTAACCACCTCTCCTCATTCTCGCAGGTTGGATACCATGTATCGTGTCCCTCCTTGTCCTGGTTTCCATAAAACTCAACTTCCTCACCACTCTATTGTGGTTGAGTCTGCAATGAGAAAGATTAGAAGTGCCAAGAGACATGCCTCTAATCCTCCAGGACGTGAATGTAGAACCCTGGATGCTTTTGGAAGGAAAGTCTTCCAAGCTTCCATGCTTGCTGCGAGAATTAATTCTTATAGTCTCTACATGGGAATGTTCTTAAAAGAAGTCACTGACCATTTGCAGACTTTAAGTCCTTTTATGTCTGAAGATAAAAGGCAGGACTTTCTCACTGGGCTCAAACATGCCCAGGATATCTCCAAATTTTCCAACCGTGCAGCTTTCGACTCCTTTGAATGCGTAAGCAGAGCCTCAGCTATTGCCATAGGTGCACGTAGGATTGCTTGGCTTCAAGCATCTGATTTGGAGATCTGGGTTCAAGATGAATTAGGAAATATCCCTTGTACAGGTGAGAACCTGTTTGGTAAGGATTGGCAAGCAAAAGCCAATCAGATGGATGCTGAAATTCTGCTTTGAATAGACTATCCAATCATCCAAACAGAGCAAAGCAAAGGCTGCTAGGCCTACTCCAGCCCAGCAACCTCAGCCCCCTCAGGGCCTTTGACTTTCCGCTAGAGAACTTAGCCTTCCTGGCTCTAGAAGGACCAGAGCCCTCCACCATTCCAGGAAGGTTATGTCACTTTGCTCCCAGGTGGGGGCAAATTACTGCAGAGCATTGGACACTCTCCATCATAAGAGAGGGGTACAAACTTCATTTTTCAAGCTTGCCCCCTCTCACAAGAGTGCACCAGTTCAATTCTCCAACCTCCCTCCTCAACCTGTTGGAGCAGGAGGTTGCCACTCTTCTCGCCCAGGGGGCAATAGAAGAAGTGCCTTTTCAACAACAGGGCACAGGGTTCTACTCCCCCTATTTTCTTATTCCGAAGAAAACAGGGGGCTTCAGACCCATCTTAGATCTCAGAGAGTTGAACAGATTCCTAGTCAAGGAAAAATTCAAGATGGTTTCTCTAGGAACTCTGCTGCCATACCTTCACAGTCAGGATTGGCTCTGTTCTCTAGATCTCAAGGATCCGTACACTCATGTTCTCATCCATCCAACTCACAGAAGGTTCCTTCGGTTCCTTTTTCAAGAGAAGCACTATCAATAAAGAGTGCTCCCTTTTGGTCTGGCCTCTGCACCAAGAGTGTTCACGAAATGCATGGCAGTGGTAGCTGCTTTTCTGCGCACCCTGGGAATATTCGTCTTCCCTTACCTGGACGACTGGCTCATTCGAGCTCCCACTCAGAGGCCAAGAGTTCTCTAACCTGCACAATGCATATCCTTCAGTATTTAGGGTTGGTAATAAACATCCCAAAATCCAATTTGATCCCTACTCAGTCCCTGGAGTTTATAGGGGCGTTGCTGGATACCACAAGGGCAAGGGCCTATCTTCCCCAGGCCCGTTGCCTTCGCTTGGTGCAGTTAGGTTCTCAGGCAGAGTTTAAGCCCCTACTAACTGCTCGAGAGATGTTACAGTTGCTAGGCCAAATGGCATCCACTGTACATGTGGTACCATATGCTCGCCTTCACATGAGGGCTGCTCAGTGGACTTTATCCACCCAATGGACCCAGGCATTAGGCTGCCTGTCAGACAAAATAGCAAACACAAGTCGCCTCATTTTGTCTCTCCAGTGGTGGAAGTCCCCTCAAAACCTGTTGCTGGGGTCCCCCCCAAGCAACTCTTACAACAGATGCTTCTCCAATGGGGTGGGGAGCTCATCTGCAAAACCTCTCCACCCAGGGCATCTGGTCCCCACAGGAGACTTGTCTACATATCAGTCTCTTGGAACTCAGAGCAATCTTCCTTGCTCTGCGGGCTTTCCACACCCTGCTCAGTCACAAGACAGTCCTTATCCACACGGACAATCAGGTAGCCATGTTCTATGTGAACAAGCAGGGAGGAACTGGCTCTCTGTCGCTTTGTAACGAAGCTTTGCGACGGTGGGCCCTCGCCAGAGAGCATCACATTCATCTTCTGGCAGTTTATCTTCCAAGCGTTCAAAACTCTTGGGCAGACAGGCTCAGTCGAGTTCTGCTTCCACACGAGTGGTCCCTACATATGGACCAGGTTATCCAAGATTTTTCAAATTTGGGGTTCCCCGGACATAGACCTCTTTGCAAGTCCGTGGAATGCCAAACTTCCCCGGTTCTGTTCCAGAACTCTGGCTCAGGGAGCTCAGGCAAGGGATGCTTTCCTCCTTCACTGGGGTCAAGATTTCCTCTATGCCTTTCCACCCATTCCCCTAATTCCCAAAACCCTGTTCAAGCTTCAAAGACACAGAGGCCACATGATTCTCATAGCTCCACATTGGCCACGGCATGTGTGGTACACTCTGCTTCTACATCTCTCTCAAGCTCCCTCTCTGGAGTTAGGGTCTGCTCCAGACCTCCTCTCTCAAGAGGACGGAAAGTTATGGCATCCCAATCCCGTGTCTCTGCATCTCAGGGCTTGGTTGCTGAAGGCCTAGATCTCCAGGATCTTCATCTTTCTCAACAAGTGAAAGATGTTCTTTATGCTTCCAGAAAACCTTCCACTAGACGTTCTTATGCTTTCAAGTGGAAAAGGTTTACTATCTGGTGTTCTGGGAAGGGTCTTAACCCCCTTGCCATACCTCTGGAATCTTTGCTGGAGTATCTCCTCCTTTTGGCTAATGCAGGCCTTATTTATTTTGTTTATTTTATTTTATTTAGCTGTATTTATATCCCGCTTTTCACCGGGTCAAAGCGGTCAATTGGGAGATACATTTAACATGCTCAGTAGCTTGGGGATGGGTCCCAAGATGGTAAACTGGATTAGAAATTGGCTGACTGACAGACGACAGAAGGTGATTGTATATGGAGCTCACTCGGATGAGAGGAAGGTGATTAGCGGGGTGCCCCAGGGTTCGGTCCTGGGCCCGGCACTGTTCAATGTATTTGTGAGTGATATTGCTGAAGGACTGAATGGAAAAGTCTGTCTTTTTGCAGACGACACAAAAATTTGCAACAGAGTGGACTCCCCTGAGGGAGTGGTTAACATGAAGAAAGATCTACAAAAGCTGGAAGACTGGTCTAAAGCTTGGCAACTACGATTTAATGCAAAAAAGTGCAGTGTCATGCACTTGGGTAGCAGAAATCCAAGAGAAATGTACAAGATAGGGGGAGAAAGGTTGGTATGCACAGTTCAGGAAAAAGATCTTGGTGTGATTATCTCTGCTGATCTCAAGGTGGCAAAACAGTGCGACAAGGCGGTGGCAAAAGCCAGGAGGATGTTGGGCTGCATACAAAGAGGGATTACCAGCAGAAAAGAAGAGGTACTTATGCCACTGTATAGGTCACTGGTGAGGCCTCACTTGGAATACTGCGTTCAGTTTTGGAGACCATATCTTGCAAAGGATGTAAAAAGACTGGAGACTGTTCAGAGGAAGGCGACCAAAATGATTTGGAGCCTGCGTCAGAAGCCTTATGAGAAGAGACTTGAAGACCTAAATATGTATACCTTGGAGGAAAGGAGGCACAGGGGAGATATGATTCAGACCTTTAAATACTTAAAGAGAAATGATGAACAAACAAACCTCTTCCAAAGACGGGGAACCTGTAAAACTAGAGGGCATAACATGAAACTGCAAGGGGGTAAATTGAAAGGCAATGTCAGGAAATATTTTTTCACTGAAAGGGTGGTGGATGCTTGGAATGCCCTCCCGATGGAAGTGGTAGGGGCGAACACGGTGACGGAATTCAAGAAGGCATGGGACAAACACAGAGGATCCCTTTACAGAAATAGGAAAAAAAACAAAATAAACGGTACCATCTAACTTCCGAACCATATAACGTCTTAGGGGTGTCCTATATGGAGTGGTGGGTTTACCCCTGAACAAGGATATGGAGAGGGGTGGCCTGCGCGGAGCGACAGGTGCACCTACTCTTGCCATCTCGCTGGGCAGACTGGATGGACCATGCTGGTCTTTATCTGCCGTCAACTACTATGTTACTATGTTACTATGAGGGGATATGACACACATACGCTAATACTTACAGGGAACATGGGCAATGGAGGGTTAAGTGGCTTGCCCAAGACCACAAGGAGTGCCTATAGGACTAGAAATCCCAGTCCCTCCAGCCTGAGATTGCTGTCCCCAGGTGGGACTTGAACCCCCGGCCCTCCGGTCCGAAGTACCTTGTCCTAACCACTAGGCCACTCCTCCCACCCACTAGGCCACCCCTCCCACCCCTCCCTTAAGGGTCTATTTGAGTGCTTTTGCAGCTTCCCTTAAGCCTCTAAATGGACAACCTCTCATCCTCTTGTAGCAAGATTCATGAGAGGCCTCCTTTTAACAAAGCCTCCCCCATTAGACCACCCCCGGTGGCATGGGACTTAAACTTGGTTCTTGGTCAGCTTATGAAGCCGCCTTTTGAACCTTTAGCTACCACCTCCTTGAAATACCTTTCTTGGAAGGTTATCTTTCTCATTGCAATCACATCAGCACGTCGTATTAGTGAATTGCAAGCACTCGTAGCTAATCCACCTTATACAAGGTTCCATCATGACAAGGTGGTCCTTAGGACTAATCCACACTTTATGCCTAAGGTGGTCTCGCCTTTTCACCTCAACCAGGAGGTCTAGCTACCTGTCTTTTTTTTCCAGGACCTCATGCATCAAGTGCAGAGAGGAATCTTCATACCCTGGACTGTAAAAGAGCACTGGCTTTTACTTACAAAGGACACAGCAACATAGAAAGTCTTCCCAACTCTTTGTTCCCTTTGACCTTCTCATTTGGGACTACTAGTCTCCAAGAGAACACTATCTAACTGGATTGCCCAGTGTATTTCTTTCGCCTATCAGAGCAAGAACCTTTCTCTGGAGGGCCATGTCACAGCTCACAATGTGAGAGCCATGGCAGCCTCAATGGCTCATCTGAACTCTGTGTCTATCGACGACCTCTGTCGAGCAGCCACTTGGGCCTCAGTTCATACCTTCACAGCCCATTACTGCTTGGACAAGGACTCCCGCCGGGATGCCTTGTTTGGTCAGGCTGTTCTTAAACACCTTTTCCATACTTAATCAACTCCTACCCACCATCCCTCATGGGATGCCAGAGATCCGTGTGGGGACGTGCAGCCCTGTTCCAGGGACACACAACTTCTGGGGTCTCTCCCTGGCATCTAAAGCTAGTGAGTCCCCATATGTGAAGACTCATTCCTGCTTGTTCCTGGAGATAGCACAGTTACTTACCTGTAACAGGTGATCTCTTGGAACAGCAGGAATAAGTCTTCACAACCCACCCACCCACCTCCCCTAGGAGTTGTCTCTCTCTCTCTTTGTCTCAGCTCTAAAACTCAACTGAGGAGAGACAGTTGGGAAAGGTGGGAAGGCAGCACGCAGGCGTTGTGGGATGCTCCCAAAAGCTTTCTGATTGGACGCTGGGGAGCGTTCTCGCGCAGGCTCCGTCGGTACCGACGTACCCATATGTGAAGACTTATTCCTGCTGTTCCCAGAGATCACCTGTTACAGGTAAGTAACTGTGCTTTACTGACTGAAAGTGAAGATGATCCGAAACATTTGCTTTTCACAATCAAAGAACAGTCTCAAAATGGGCCTGCACCTTAATGTAAAGAAGACAAAGATCATGACAATTGGCATAATCAACAGGTTCATCGTTGAAGGAGAAGAAATTGAAATCGTGAACAACTTTAACCTACTTGGATCAACTATCAATAAAGAAGCAACAAGCAGTCAAGAAATCAGACGACGCATTGCTCATGGCAGAATGGCTATGAAAGACCTAGATAAGATTCTCAAGAGCAGAGATGTCTCTCTCCATACAAAGATTCGACTTGTTCAAGCCATGGTATTTTCAATAACATCATATGGATGTGAAAGCTGGACAGTGAAAAAGATAGACAGGAAGAAAATTGATGCCTTTGAATTATGGTGCTGGTAGCCAATACTGTGTATGCCATGGACTGTCCAAAGAATAAACCAGTCAGTAGTAGAGGAGATCAAACCTAAGCTTTCTTTAGAAGCTCAGATGACAAGACTTTGACTTTCATACTTTGGACACAGCATATGAAGTGAAGAGAGTCATTAGAGAAAGACATCATGCTTGGCAAGGTAGAAGGTCAACGCAAAAGAGGAAGGCCAGCAATAAGATGGATCGATACTGTAACAGCTGCTATGGGTGCCAGTCTGTCAACAATGAGCCGCCTGACTGAAGACCAAACACAATTTAGGACACTATCCAGAGGGTCGCCCAGAGTCGACACAGACTCTACGGCACTTAACAACCACCAAAAGCACTGTCATTGTAAAGCTACTGTCAGCCAACATGGAGTAACTGAGACGCTAAACAGAATTGCAATTCTATGCTTTATAATGGTATGTGTTACAACACTTATATAGGTCCACTATATATTTGTATCTTTTGGATTATTGACTGTTTTTTTCATGTTAATTGATTATATATGTGTGTGTGTGTGTAGCCTTTTTGTATTTAAATTTATTTCATTAAGGTCCCATTTACTGCTGACGAAGGCATCTACCAGCCAAAACATGGCCCAGGGAGGGACTTCTGGATTTATTAATAAAATTTATTTGCCATCCATTCCACTGTGTGAATCTTCACCCTGGCTCCTCATACTGTGTGTCTTTGAGGTCCTCAGTCAGTGTTACATATTGGAGTTTGCAGAGCTTCTATGGGACAGGTTTGTAGGGTTTCCTTGTGGCTCCCTGCTCAGGTGGGTGGCCATTGAGAAAACTCTACAGCGGCTCCTGCAGTTGTGGGCTCTTCTACAGAGGGGGCATTATTCCATAGACATTGTGATGCCCAAGAAGGGAAGTCCTTTCTGGCCTATTCTGGACGTGAAAGCCAAACTCCAACTCCCTCCTTTCCTCATGGAGACTATGAGGTCAGTTATTGCGTCAGTCCAGCAAGAGGAGTTTCTAACCTCGCTGGATTTCACCAATGTGTACTTTCCTGTTCTCATCTGGGAATGCCATCAGCAATTTCTCCTCATCTTGTGTCCTGGGCTGTCATTTCCAGTTCCAGGCTCTATTTCCAGGGATAGAAGATCCTGCACTGCCAATACCCTACAGATCCCCAAAGAGATAATGAAATGCAATAAATCAACAAGAAACAGAGCCTTCAAATTATATGCACCCAGCTGCTGGAATGCTCTCCCAGCACCCATCAGAGCCATAACGAACCTGACACAATTCAGAAAGGCGTTAAAACATCACCTATTTCTCCCACACTACTCTCAATACACCAATCCAACACCTTCTATTATGTAGACAATAGCAACCAACTCAAGACATGCCTAAGAATGTACATACTGTAGATACATATTGTAGTTATTTCTCTAAATATTGTATATAGCTCCCTTGTTCAAGTCCAAGTTTCATTACCCTGTTTCATTGTAAGTGTCGACCGGCACAATATTGTTCATTGTAAAAACCAATGCTGTTTGTTACAATTGTGTTTATATTTGTTCATGTGTAAACCGCACTGATTTAAGAGCGCGGTATATAAGAAAAATAAATAAATAAATAAATAAATAAATAAATATTCGTTTTATGTAAACCGCGCTGATTTTTAAGAGTGCGGTATATAAGAACAATAAAATAAATAAATATCCTTTGGGCTGGCTATGCTTTCTCACAGCTTTTCAATGGCTGTGGTAGTGGTGGCAGCAGTATTCCCATGCATGCAACGGATCTGGATTCACTCACAGCTGGATTGGCTGATTTGGTCAAATTCCCTGGAGAAGTTCAGAGATGATACAGCCCTGGTGATTAGCTAGAAAGAATGGGCTTGGTGATAAACTATCACAAGATCAGCCTGATTCCCATCCAGGATTTGGAGTACCTTGGGGCTCAATTTAACACTCTCCTGGGTTGAGATTCCTCAGGCCAGAGAAGTCACTCAAGCAGCAGAGCCATCTGGGAAGTTTTATGCTTGGTCAGTTCCTCAGGCCTAGGGCTACCTCCTAGAACTGGTTGCTTGGGACAGGGTACACATGCAGCTCCTTGAGACATCTGCTGTCTCACTGTACTCAGTTGTTCAATCAAAGCCATCCTCTCCCGTGGGAGATCAAGGGAATAAGTGTGATGGTTGCAGTCGCCTCAGCTGATGGATGGGATTGCATCTGGAAGCACCAAATCAAGTGTTAAGTCAGCATGGATGCTATTCTAAAGGGCTGTGGAACTCAAATTCTAGGTAGGCTTGTCCAGCGACTCTGGTCCCCTAAGGATGCCTCCTAGTCAATCAACTGGTTGGAGACCAGAGCAATCCACCTGGCTCTGGAAAGGCTACATCCCTTGGTTCTCTAATAATGTCTCAGCTATAGTGTAAGTCAGCAAACAAAGCAGAACTCAAAGTGCAAGAGTGCTTCTTAAGGTGGTGGAGTTGCTTGGCTGGGCAGAAGAGAATTTGATTGCCCTGTCCACAGCTCACATGGCAGGTGGCAACAGCATACTGACTGATATCTTAAGTTGGAAAACTGGATCCTTCTGAGTGCAATTAAGCCCTCGCATATTTGACCTCATAATGAAGTGGGGCCTACCAGTATTTGACATGATGGCCACTCAGGGGAATGCCAAAGTGTAGAACTTTTTCAGTTGCAGGAGGCATCTACAGGCAGCAGGCTTGGATGCCCTGCTTCAGGCCTCCTGCAGAAAGGGTCCCTGGTGATGTAGGATTCTGTTCTCACTTATGACCTGGTTCATGAGAGACATAGGCTACTGGGGCTACTCTGGAGCAGTAGCAAACACTATTCTTAAGGTCAGGAGGGCCTCTACCTTCCTTAGTCTATGTGATAAGTCTAGAGGGCTTTCAAAAGGTGGTGTTCCTCTCGGAGCCTAGAGGCCAGGAAGGTGTGCAGAGTCACTGTTTTTAACTCCTACATTTTTATCTGGACCAAGGATTAGCCCAGAACTCTCTCAAAGTTCCAGTGGTGGCCTTAGCATGCTATTGGTGGGCAAAATTCATGGTATGTCCTTGGCAGTGCATCCGAATGTCTTCAGATTCCTTAAAGGAGTGAAGCAAATCCATCTGCCATTGTGTCCAGTTATGATGTTGAAAGCACTGAAAAAAACTCCTGTTGAGCCCATTTGTTAAAGCCTCTTACAAGGATTTCACCCTTAAAGTGGTTTTCCTGATGGCTACTGCATCTATCATGTGGGTGTCTGAGCTAGAAGCCTTGTCCTGCAGGGAGTCTTTTTGAGTCTGTGATGGCTTCTGTTTCCTTGTGGACTGTCCTATTCTCTCTCCCAAAAGTGCTGTCCCCCTTTTACCTTAATTGGACAGTCATCCTGCCCTCTTCCTTGGAGGAGGATCTTCAGATGGACCCTTCTCTTTATCTTGTAGACATGTGGATGGCGGCAGATACCTGGAGGTTATTTTCCTTTCCATTGGTCATCTCTTGCCCTCTTCATTAGTCTGAGGAAAGAACAGGCAGCAGCCAAATCCTTCATTGTCTGCTGGATTAAGGAAGCTATTGGTTCAGCATCCCTCTGGGCTGGAAAGCATGGCCCGGAGGGAATCAGAGCTCACTCTACTTGGGCGGAGTTTGTCTTGCTCTTTCTGAAGGTTATCTGTAGGGTGGCTATCTGGCATCTCTGAGCGCCTTTGTTTACCACCACAGGCTGCATGGGAGAGCTGGAGCAGACGGCACCCTTTGCAAGACAGTTCTGCAGAGGGTCATCTTTCTCTCACCCTGGGTGTTGAATGCATGGATACATCACAATCATCTAGACTGGTCTAGCAGGGCAAGAAAGAAGAAGTTTTACATACCTGAATTTCTTTTCTTAAATTCTGCTAGATCATAGAAACATGACAGCAGAAAAAGACCACATGGCCTATCTAGTCTGCCTTTCCATATCAACCACTACAACAATCCCCTCTTTCCTTTAGAGATCCTCTGTGTTTGTACCATATTTTTGGAATTTAACATAAGAACATAAGATATGCCATACTGGGTCAGACCAAGGTCCATCAAGCCCAGTATTCTGTTTCAAACAGTGGCCAATCTAGGTCATACGTACCTAGCAGTTTCCCCAAGGGACACAGGTTCCACAATGCTTGTATTGGTTCAAGCATTGATATCCTGGGTCCCTTCTTAATAATGGTTTATGGACCTTTCCTCCAGGAACTTGTCCAAACCTTTTTAAACCCAGCTACACTAACAGCCTTTACTACATCCTCCGGTAACAAATTCCAGAGTTTGATTACACGTTGAGTGAAAAGATATGTTCTTTTATTAGTCTTAAATAGTTTACCCTGTAGCTTCATTGCATGTCCCCTAGTCTTTCTATATTCTGATAAGGTAAACAATCGATCTACGTTTACCCGTTCCACTCCGTTCATTAATTTATAGACTTCTATCATATCTTCCCTCAGCCGTCTCTTTTCCAGGTTAAAGAGCCCCAACCTTTTTAGCCTTTCTTCATAGGCGTATCCTTCCATCCCCTTTACCATTTTGGTGGCTCTTCTCTGAACCTTTTCTAAAATCGCTATATCCTTTTTAAGATACGGCAACCAGAATTGCACACAATATTCAAGGTGCGGTCTTCACCATGGAACGATATAGAGGCATTATATCATCTTTTGTTTTATTTTCCATTCCTTTCCTTATCATACCTAGCATTCTATTTGCTCTCTTGGCCGCCGCTGCACACTGGGCCGAGGGTTTTAACATGGTATCCACAATGACGCCTAAATCTTTTTCCTGGGTGGTGGTTCCTAATGTGGAACCTTGCATCGTGTAACCATAGTTTGGGTTGTTCTTCCCTAGGTGCATAACCTTGCACTTGTCCACATTAAATTTCATCTGCCATTTTGATGCCCAGTCTTCCAATTTATCAAGATCCTCTTGCAATTTTCCACAATCCTCTTGAGTTTTAACAACTTTAAATAGTTTTGTGTCATCTGCAAATTTGATAACCTCACTCGTTATTCCACTTTCCAGGTCATTTATGAATATGTCAAAAAGCAGCGGACCCAGCACAGATCCCTGGGGTACACCACTATTCACCTTTCTCCATTGGGAAAATTGGCCATTTAGCCCTACCCTCTGCTTTCTATCTTTTAACCAGTTCCTGATCCACAATAGTACTCTGCCTCCTATCCCATGACTCTTTAGTTTTGCCAAAAGTCTCTGATGAGGGACCTTGTCAAAGGCTTTCTGAAAGTCCAGGTACACAATATCAACTGACTCACCTTTGTCCACCTGATTATTCACTCCTTCAAAGAAACATAACAGATTAGTAAGACAAGATCTTCCTTGTCTAAAGCCATGTTGGCTGTCTCCCATTAGGTCATGACTATCTACATGCTGAGTAATTTTATTCTTTATGATGGTTTCTACCATTTTTCCCGGTACTGATGTCAGGCTCACCGGTCTGTAGTTTCCCGGATCACCCCTGGAACCCTTTTTAAAAATTGGTGCTACATTGGCGATCCTCCAATCTTCAGGTATTAGAGATGATTTTAATGATAGTTCACAGATTACTAATAGCAGGTCTGCAATCTCGTATTTCAGTTCTCTCAACACCCTTGGATGTATACCATCCGGCCCAGGTGATTGGCTACTCTTCAGTTTATCTAATAGTTGTAATACATCTTCCCGATGTATCGATATTTCCTTCAATTCTTCCGCACCTTTAAATACCACTTCAGACATGGGTAACATCCCTACATCTTCCTCAGTAAAGACTGAAGCAAAGAATTCATTCAATCTCTCCGCTATCACCTTGTCGCCTCTTAGTGCTCCTTTAACCCCTTTATCATCTAATGGACCAACTGACTCTCTCACAGGTTTTTTGCTACGAATGTACTTGAAAAGGTCTTTACTTCGCGTTTTTGCTTCCGCAGCAAGCTTCTTCTCAAATTCTCCCTTTGCCTGCCTTATCAATGCCTTGCATTTGACTTGCCAGTGCTTGTGCTGTTTCCAGGTTTCGTCGTTTGGCTCTTTTTTTCCATTTCCTGAAAGATGCTTTTTTGGCAACAACAGCCTCTCTGACGTCACCTTTAAACCATGCTGGCAGTTTTTTGGACTTCCTTCCACTTTTCTTAAAGCGTGGAATACAGCTGGTCTGGGCTTCCAAGATAGTATTTTTCAACAACAGCCAAGCCTGATGTACGTCTTTAACCTTTGCAACTGCTCCTATTAGTTTTTGCTTAACTGTTTTCCTCATTTTATCATAGTCTCCCTTTCGAAAGTTAAAAGGTAATACTGTGGATTTCCTTATTATCCCTCCTCCACTAATTAAATCAAAGGCGATCATGCTATGATCACTATTGCCAAGTGGCCCCAATACCCTTATCTCTTGCACTAGATCTGGTGTTCCACTAAGGACTAGGTCTAATATGGCTTCCCCTCTGGTCGGTTCATGAACCAGCTGCTCCAAGAAGCAGTCATTTATTTCATCTAGGAACTTTATCTCCCTAGCATGTCCTGACGTGACACTGACCCAGTCGATACCGGGGTAATTGAAATCACCCATTATTATTACTGCGCTGTAACTTTTGTTAGCTTCCTTGATTTCTTTGAGCATTTCATCATCCATTTGGTCATTCTGGCCAGGTGCTCGATAGTACACCCCCACTGCCATTGCCTTCCCCCTTTTATATGGAATTTCAATCCATATAGATTCTACAGCAGATTTTGTTTCCTGCAAAACTTTAATCCTTTCTGAGTCAATGCCCTCTCTAACATAGAGCGCAACCTCTCCACCAATTTGATCAGCTCTATCATTACGATATAGTTTGTACCCAGGTATCACAGTGTCCCACTGGTTGTCCTCCTTCCACCATGTCTCTGATATTCCAATCATATCTAACCTTTCATTTAGTGCTATATATTCTAACTCTCCCATCTTATTCTTTAGACTTCTAGCATTTGCATACAAGCATTTTAGAGAATGTATTTTATTCATGTTAATTTGGCTATTGCTAGACATGGGTAAATTGGGATCTTTAAGCTCTGTCTGCTCCATACTTGAGGGCATTTGGGCTACTTTACTCTTTTGTGGAACCTCTCTGCTTTTGGTAGTATCCTTCAAGGATACATTTTTCCGAACCATCCGCTCTTGGGCGACTGTCGGCTTTAGATACTCTCCTCATCTCTACCACCTCCACTGGGAGCCTATTCCATGCATCCACCACTCTTTCTGTAAAGAAATATTTTCACATATTACTCCTGAGTCTATCCCCTTTCACTCTCATGCTATGTCCCCTCATAGCAGAGCTTGCTTTCAATCAAAGGAGGCTCTCCTCCTGTGCATTTATGCCACGTAGGTATTTAAATATCTCAGTCATATCTCCTTTATCTTGCCTTTCCTCTAAAGCATACATATTAAGATCCTTAAGTCTGTCCTCATATGCTTTATAACAAAGACCACTAACCATCTTAGTAGCCAACGTCTGCACCAACTCCAACCTGTTTATATCCTTTTGAAGGTGCGGTTTTTAGACTTGCACACAATACACCTCCTTTCTTTTGCTGGCCATTCCTCTCCCTATGCACCAAAGCACCCTTCTAGCTTTTGCTGTCGTCTTTTCTACCTGTTAAGCTACTTTAAGATTTCAGACAATCACACCCAGGTCCCGCTCTTCTTTTGGGGACAGAAGTACCTCAACCTCTACACTATAGCGCTGTCTTGGATTTTTGCAGCCCAAATGCATGACTCAGCATTTTTTAGCATTAAATCTCAGCTGCCAAATTCTAGACCATTTTTCAAGCTTAGCTAGATCCCTCCTCATGTTATGTATACCTTCCTGGGTTTATATTGTAGATTTTGGTATCAACGGCAAAGAGGCAAACCTTACCAAAAAACCCTTCCGCAATATCACCAAGGACAGATTACTGCAGCACTCCACTAGTAACCTCCTTCTCCTCAGAGTGAGCTTCATTTACAAGTACCCTTTATCGCCTCCCAGTCAACCAATTTCTAACCCAAGCAATAAAACTTTAGAATCCATCCCTAGGGTGCTCTGTTTGTTTCTAAGTTGCCTGTGTGGAACAGTGTCAAAGGCTTTACCGAAATCTAAATACACCACATCTAGGGCTTTCCCGCGGTCCAACTCCCTAGTCACCCAGTCAAAGAAATTGATCAGATTTGTCTGACAAGACCTGCTTCTGGTGAATCCATGCTGCCTTGGATCCTGTAATCCGCTGGACTTCAGAAACCTCACTATTTTCTCTTTCAGCAGCGCTTCCAATAATTTACTCACCACAGAGGCTGAACTAACCGGCTTGTTTTCAACCACATCCTTAATTCTGCTTTTGTGTAAAGGGACCACATATATGCCTCTCTCCAGTCCTCTGGAACCACACCCGACTCCAAATAGGCATTGAAAAGGTCAGTCAGTGGAGCTGCTAGAACATCCCCCCCAGGTTCCTTCAGTATTCTCAGATGTATCCCATCCGGTTCTATTGCTTTGTCTACTTTTAGTTTAGCTAGTTCCTCACAGAGTCTCTTCTGAAAATCATTCAAGATCTCCCTCGCTTCTGTTCTGGTTTGTGGGAGTTTCCGGAGGTCCTGCTCCCAGCCCTTCATCTCTGAACACAAAACAGAAATATTTGTTAAGCAATTCAGCGTAGTTACTCATCTGTAACAAGTGTTCTCCGGGGACAGCAGGAATCGGTCCTCACATATGGGTGACGTTGGCACCGACGGAGCCCTCGTACGGAGCAAATCCCCAGCTTTAAGAGAAAGCCTTTGGAAATTGCATCACGCATGCGCGGTCCCCAGGGGCGGCCCAAAGGGGGTGCGGGGCCATGTGCGGAGACTCGGTGCGGGGCCTCATTTGCATAAGTGGCCTTATTTGCATAAATATTTGCATAATGTTACCATACACTAACTTTTAGTAAACATGTCTCTTAATGAGTGTATGGATAAAGAAAGACTAAAAGATTTCTACATTACTATAATCCAGTGCCAACCGCCAGGCACAATAGGAACTACTACAAACGCTGCCCATTTAGAACCCATAGCAAACCCGCCGTAACCTGACAGCATTACCAGGACTCACAAAGCACAAGACCCTACCTATCAAAAGGCAACACTGCAAATATTAAACCAATACATTTCAGAGAATACTGGGGAAAGAGAACAAGTGGCAATGTCAAATAGGAATTACATAAACAGAATACCTCAGCTCAGTTACACATGCAGAACATAGACCATCACCAAACAAGGAATCACAATTTAGAAACAGGAAGGCAATAATTAAACTGGGAACCCCAAAAGCCAAACTTGGAATGTACAACAACACTGTAGAAATAAAACTATAAATTAATTTCCTCTTGTACCAAAGTGCAGACGTTAATGATGCACATTTCCCAGAGCTTTCATATTCCAGTTAATAAATTCAAAATAAAGAGATATCTTTCTACCTTTTGTGCATTTTTTTCAGTTGCAATTGCTCCAGCCACTTTATTCTGGTTTCTTCATGTTTTCTGCTAACTCTCCATCGTCTGCTGTCCATTTGTCCTTTCTTCTCTCTTCTAGTTTTTTTTCCATTCTCTCTCTCTACATCTGCTTTAACATACTAATCTTTCTCCTTTTGCTCTTTCCTCATTCCTATTTCATCCACACAAATTTTACCCCTCCATCCTCAATCTTCACTTACTCTCCCAATACCCGGCCAATTGTAGATTTTTCATCCCTCCCACACAAAATATTTTTCCCCTCTCCATTTTACTCTCCCAGCCCCATCCCATTCTAATCCTCCCCCAACATCAGCTCCCTTCTAGTTCCAGTCTCACCCAACATCCATTCCCTTCTAGTCCCTCTGCATCAGCCCATTTCCAGTCCTAGCCCCCCATCAGCCCATTTCCAGTCCTAGCTCCCCCATCCATTTCCAGTCCGAGTCCCTTCATCAGCTCATTTCCAATCCTAGCCCCCCCCATCAGCCCATTTCTAGTCATTTCCTAGCCCCACCATCAGCCCATGTCAAATCCTAGCTCCCCTCCACTCAGCGCAATTCCAGTCCAAGCCCCCCCATGAGCCTACTTCCAGTTCTAGCCCCTCCATGAGTCCATTCAATTCAAGCCCCCACCACAGCCCATTTCCAATCTTAGCTCCCCCCAACAGCCCATTTCTAGTCCTATCCTAGCCCCTCCATCAGCCCATTTTCAGTCCTAGCTCCCTTCCCTCACAGCCCATTTCCATTCCAAGCCCCCTCCCCATCAGCTATTTGCAGTTCAAGCCTCCCCTTCCACTCAGCCCATTTCCAGTCCTAGCAACCCCCCAAACCCATTACCAGTCCTAGCCCCCATCAACCCACTTCCAGTCCTAACCCATCACCCCATTTTCAGTTTAAGCCCCCCCTATAACCCATTACCAGTCCTAGTCCCCCATCAGCCCACTTCCAGTCCTAACCCCATCAGCCCATTTCCAGTCAGCCCCCCATAGCCCATTGCCAGTCCTAACCCCCCCCATCAGCCCATAGTCCATTACCAGTCCTAACCACATCAGCCCACCTCAAGTCCTAACCCCTCCCCATCAGCCCATTTCCTGTCCTAGCCCCCCTATAGCCCATTATCAGTCCTAACCCCCCCCATAGCCCATTACCAGTCCTAACCCCCATCACCCCATTTCCAGACAGCCCCCATCAGCCCACAGCCCATTACCAGTCTTAACCCCCCCCATAGCCCATTACCAGCCCTAACCCCCCCAACAGCCCACAGCCCCTTACCAGTCCTTACCCCCCCATCAGCCCCCAGCGCATTACCAGTCCTAACCCCATCAGCCCACCTCAAGTCCTAACCCCTCCCCATCACCCCATTTCCTGTCCTAGCCCCCCCATAGCCCATTATCAGTCCTAACCCCCCATAGCCCATTGCCAGTCCTAACCCCCCATCACCCCATTTCCAGACAGCCCCCATCAGCCCACAGCCCATTACCAGTCTTAACCCCCCCATATCCCATTACCAGCCCTAACCCCCCCATAGCCCATTACCAGTCCTAAACCCCCCAAAAGCCCACAGCCCACCTCAAGTCAAGTCCTAACCCCCTCCATAGCCCATTACCAGTCCTAACCACCCCTCCCCCATCGGCTCATGGAAAATTTAAAACAAAAACAAAAAAAGCTGGCTGCTGCCGCTGTGGCAGCGGCAGAATGGAGTGTCCCGCGGGGCCCCCTCTGCCCGGCTGAGCCCCTCTGCGCCGGCTTTCAGATACGCGAAGGGAGTGTGTCTCCCTCGCGTCTCTGTTAAGCCCGCAGGGGCAGATGGGAAATTTCCCATCAGCCCCTGCGGGCTTAACAGAGACGCGAAACACTCTCCCTTCGCGTATCTGAAAGCCGGTGCAGAGGGGCTCAGCCGGTGCAGAGGGGCTCAGCCGGGCAGAGGGGGCCCCGCGGGACACTCCATTTTGCTGCTGCTGCGGTGGCGGCAGCAGCAGCAGCCAGCTTTTTTTTTTTTTTAATTTAATTTTTAAAAAAGCAGAATGTTCTTTGTGTGGGGCCCCCTGAAACGCGGGGCCCTGTGCAAAAAACATTCTTGCTCAATGGACGGGCCGGCCCTGGCAGTCCCCTTCCCTCCATCTTGCTCAGTCAAATGACATAGCTAAAAAGATGGCTAAGCATAAAAATAATAATAAGACTGCAACTCCAAGGGGAGGAGGGAGGGTTGTGAGGACTGATTCCTGCTGTCCCCGGAGAACACCTGTTACAGGTGAGTAACTACGCTTTCTCAGGGAACAAACAGGAAGTCACTCCTCACATATGGGATTCCCAAGCTACAGGCTACTGAGAACCCACAGCTGAAAAATAGGCTCCCTCTACGAGAGCCGCAAGCAGCCACAATAGGAATCTAAGTAAGAGAGTAGCACTCCAGTAGCCTGACACAGAAGGGTCGGAGGGCAGGAGTTGCCTAGACCTTGAAAAGGTTACAGAGTACAGCCTGGCCGAAAGCACTGTCCCTTCTGTACTCCCTATTCAGGCAGTAATGGGTTGCGAAAGTCTGACCCAAAGACCAAGTGGCGGCCCGGCAGATGCCTGCCAGTGGAACAGAGTGGAAATGAGCCACTGATGCCGCCATGGCCCTGACCCGATGGGCTGTGAAACAACCCTCCAACAGAAGATTGGCTGCCCTGTATACCCAGGCAATACAGTCTGTTACCCAGGTGGACAGCGTATACTTGGAAACAGCCATCCCCTGCTTCCTGGGGTCATAGGATATAAAGAGCTGAGAAGCCCTTCTATGGCCCTGCGTGCACTGAATATAGAAGGCTAACACCCTCTTACAGTCCAGGGTATGCAGTACTGTCTCTGCCCTACTGGCATGCAGCCTAGGAAAAAAGGTAGGCAGCACCACCTCCTGGTTGAGGTGGAACGAGGAGACCACTTTCGGAAGGAACTTGGGGTGCGTGCGAAGCACCACCCGGTTCCTATAGAACCTGGTGTAAGGCCTGTCGGACACGAGGGCCCGAAGCTCACGCACCCGCAGAGCTGACATGAGGGCCACCAAGAAAACCACCTTCTAAGAAAGGTAGTGCAGATGGCAGGTTGCCATTGGCTCAAATGGCAGCTGAGTAAGCTGCCCTAAAACCACATTGAGATCCCACTTGGTCGCCAGAGGGCGAACTGGAGGCTTCAGAAAAAGCAGGCCTCTCAAGAATCGAGAAGCCAAGGGATGGGCAGAGAGGGGCTTCTCCTCCACTGGAAAGTGGTTTGCTGTAAGGGCACTAAGGTGCACTCTGACGGAGTTGGACTTGAGGCCCAAATCTGAAAGGTGGAGAAGGTACTGTAGAACCACCCCAACCTGGCAGGAGAAGGGATCCACACCCTGCCCCTCGCACCACGACACAAACCTACGCCACTTCAAGGCATAGGTCCTCCTAGTTGAGGGCCTCCTTGAGGCCAGCAAGACCTCCTCAACTGCCTTTGGAAGGAGGAAAGGAGGGAGCATTACCCTCTCAGCAGCCATGCCATTAGGTTGAGGGAATTGAGGTTGGGATGCAGGAGAGTGCCGCCCTCATGGGACAGGAGGCTTAGGGAGGACCCCAGGGGGATGGGAGCCTCCACCGCTAGCTGAAGTAGAAGTGGAAACCAGAGTTGCCTCGGCCACCTTGGGGCTACCAGAATGACCAAGGCCTTGTCCTGGAGGATCTTGAAAACAGTCTTGGCCGCCAGAGGCGTCTGAGGAAACGCATACAGGAGGCCCACTGACCATATCATCAGAAAAGCATCGGCGGCCACCCTGTTCGGGTGGGGCTGCCTGGAGCAGAAACAGGGCAACTGGTGATTGACCGGACTCACAAACAAATCCATCACTGGCCATCCCCAGGCCTGGAAAAGCCAAAGGACTACTCCCCGGTCCAGCTGCCACTCGTAAGGCTGGAGAATCCTGCTTAGTTGTCGGCCAAGCAGTTGTCCTGGGCCGGCAGGAAGACGGTCCGCAGATGCATGCCATGCCGGGCTGCAAACAAGCACAGATCCAGGGTTTCCTGACATAGAAGACGGGAACCCGTGCCACCCTGCTTGTTCACATAGAACATGGCCACCTGGTTGTCTGTACACCAAGACAGGTTTGTGGGCCAGGACCCACCAGAAAACTCGCAGAGCCAGTCGTATGGCACGGAGCTCCAAGAAATTGATCTGTTGTGTTCTCTCGTTTGGGGACCACACTCCCTGGCAATGGGCTCCCCAGCCCAGCAGGGAGGCATCCGTGATCAGGATCCTTGTGTGCAGAGGAGTCTGGAAAGACATCCCCGCCTCCAAGTGGAATGGCTGAAGCCACCAGTCCAGGGACCATACTAGCCGCCTGGACACTATGACTTTGTTCCTGAGACAACCTGTGGCCTGTGACCACTGGTCTCTGAGGCACCACTGAGAAGTCCGCATGTGAAAGCGAGCGTTGGGAGTCACATGGACCGTGGAAGCCATGTGCCCGAGGAGGCGCAGAAAGTGTCTTGTTGACATTACAGACCTGCGACTCACTTGACGTGCCAGAGCCAGAAGCCTGCTTACCCTGTCTGCGGGCAGATAGGCCCTTGCCTGAAGGGTATTAAGGCTGGCCCCAATGGACTCCAGCTGCTGAGTTGGAGTGAGGCTGGACTTGGGGTAGTTGATCACGAACTCCAGGTGTTGCAGCACCTGGATGGTACGAGTTGTGGCCTGGTGGGCCTCGGTGGCTGAGGAGCCTCTGATGAGCCAGTCTTCCAGGTAGGGGAAGACAAAGATCCCTTGGAATCTCAGAAAGGCAGCCACTACAGCCAGGCACTTTGTGAATACCTTGGGGGCCAAGGCCAGGCCAAAGGGGAGTACCCTTTACCATTGCCCCCTACCACAAAGCGCAGATATTGCCTGTGGTCTGGGTGTATTAGGATGTGTGTATATGCATCTTTGAAGCCTATGGAGCATAGCCAGTCTCCCTGGCGGAGGTAAGGCAGCAATATTCCAAGGGAGAGCATCTTGAACTTCTCCCTCACCAGGAAATTGTTTAAGTTGCGCAGGTCGAGGATGGGTCTGAGGCCTCCTGTTCTCTTTGGAACCAGAAAGTACCTGGAATAGAAGCCCTTGCCCTGCAGGTGGTGGGATACCGGTTCTACCACCTTATCCTCGAGAAGACCCACCAACTCCTTCAGAAGGTGGTCCCGGTGAAGAGGAGACCTGAGGGGCTCTCCCGGAAAGTAAGGAGGGGGCACCTGGGCCAGGTGAAGGAGATAGCCCTCTTGGACTATCTGCAAGACCCAGGCATCGGTGGTAATGGCTGTCCACCTGTGGGCATACAGGGCAAGCCTGCCTCCTGTGCACTGCCTGTCCCCTGTGGGGAGAGGGGCCATGCTATGAGAGTCAAAAGCCTCTGCCAGGCTGGGCCGGAGCTGGTGCCTGGGGTTTGGGGGCTTTCTGCTTACACGGGCCATGCCCCTGTCCCTTGGCCTACTGCCCTTGTTGGGGAGCCGGGGAGGCCTAAAAATCAGGATAGCTTCGGTAAGCAGCACCTTCTTCGGGTAAAAGGGCTTCTTACTCAAGCCCTTCTTGCGAGAAGGGGCAGAGGTCTTCTTGGAGAGCCATGTCCTCGTCATGTACTCGGTCTCCAATTCCGCGGCCTTGTCGGTCATAGGTTTGCAAAAAAGGTTCTCCCCTTGGCATGGGACATTGACCAACTTGTCTTGTACCCATTGCTCGAGGTCCGACTGTACCCATGCCTAGTGGCGTGCACCGATGCCCGCCGCGGCTACCCAGGCCGCCAACTCGAACCTGTCATAGGCTGCTCGAGACAAAATTCGAGCTCTCACGGACGGCTTTGGACAGGCTCCTGAAGCGCTGCAAAGGCCCCTCGGAGAGACCAGCCGAGAACCCGGCGAGTTCCTTTGCCAGATCCCTCAGGTACATGCCCATGTACAGCTGGTAGGCCTGGATCTGACAAGTCAGCATTGAATCCTGGAAGCACTTCCTGCCGAGGGAATAAGTTGCGGGCCCTCCCTGCCAGGAGGCACCGAAGAGTGCATCTTCTGGCTCTTTAGCCTGCGCATGGCCAATTCCACAACCATGGAATTGTGCAGCAGCTGTGACTTTTGAAAACCAGGGCTCTGGTGGACTCGATATATCGAGTCGATCTGTTTGCTGATAACCGGCGCCGACACCAGTGTCTCCCACATGCAGAGCATCAGTTGTTCCAGGATCAGAAGCATGGGGTACAGTAAGGGCCTCCCGAGGGGGGGGCCTCATACTGCAGGATCTCGAGCTCGTCGGCTCGAGGATCCTCCTCAGACTCCATGGGGAATGCTAAAGCCTTGGACATATCCCTCACGAAGTCCAAGAATCTAGAAACACAGAAATATCATGATAGAAAAAGACCTCATGGCCTTATCTAGTCTGTCCTTCCATATCAACAACTACAACAGTCCCCTTTTTTCCCCTCCAGAGGGGACCTTCTCTGAGATTCGGACACTGGGGAATCAAATGGAACTTCCCTGTGCTGACAAGTGTCTGGGGACGACTCCTCCTCTGTTTCCCACCCCAGTGCCTCCGAGGAAGACTCGATGGGCTCTGGCAGAGGGCCCCGGCACAAATCGCCCTGACGCCAGGAGGCTCGGCCGTGACGACTTCGGTCCTGAAGGGAGGCTGAGAGGGACCTCAGCCGAGGATCGGCTCGGCCTCGAGGGTCGACTTCAATGTCGATGGCCTGGTAGTCGGGGCAGAAGAACCGGACAGACTGGCAAATCAGCACCTGCTGCTGCTCCATGAAAGCAGACACACTGCGCTCCAAGGTCACCATTCTGAACTCGAGTCCAGAAGGCTCCGCAGTCATCGGGCCTGACGTCGGTTCCCCCAGAGGGGAGTCCTCGACGAGGACATTTGTTACCTGCTTCGGCTTATCAGTCTCCTGGCGAGGAACCTTTGCCGGGCACTCAGTCTCCGAGGATCCCGGACGGCGCTCAGGGTTCCGCAACAGGCCTCGGGAGGGGCCGGGCCACTCAGAGCCATCCAACGATGCCGCCTTCGAGGACGCCTTCCTTCAATGTTTTTGCGAGGGAGACCCCCTCTCCGAGGAACCCCAACGATGCTCGAGCTCAGAATGTTCCCCCCGAGATGTCAAGGCCTCAGACAAGGTCCGGGCTCGCGAAGGCACCGCCTCAGGAAAAATCCTATCGTGCTGCTGCTGGCAGCTCTTCAGGGCCTTAGAGGACATCTTCCTACACGGACCGCAGACCGTCGGGTCGTGGTCAGGCCCAAGGCACCGGAGACAGCAGTTAGGCGTATCGGTGAGGGACATGAGTTTTGTACACCGATCACATTTTTTAAACCCGCTGGTAGCCATTGGGGGAAAAAGGGCCCCTGTGAGGTCAAAGACTTGGGCTGCCAGTGAAAAAGAGAAAGGGCATGAATGGCCAGTCACGAAGGACAAAAAACGAAAAATACTAGCCGGATTCGATACTGGTGTACCAAGCCGAAGGCAGGATGAGGAACCGGTGTCAGTCCGGTAAAAAAGAATTCTGAATTTATTATATATATATATATTTTTTTACTTTTTTCACAGGGACACTTGGACATCGTCCGGAGGGCTCCATGGAAAAAAGGAGACTGAGCAAGATGGCACCCTTGGGCGGGAAGGGGACCGTGCATGTGTGATGCAATTCCCAAAGGCTTTCTCTGAAAGCTGGGGATTTGCTCTGCACGAGGGTTCCGTCAGCGCCAATGTCACCCATATGTGAGGACTGACTTCCTGCTTGTTCCCGGAGAACACTTTATCCTCATCAGCTTCTACATATTCCTGTCCTTCACCCTTGAGTCTGACAATACCACTTTTGCCCTTCCTCCTCTAACATCTAAAAAATGTTTTATCTCCCTATTTTATTGCATTGGCTATTTCTTCTTCATTTTGTATCTTTGCTTTCTTAACTACTTTGCCAGCCTCTCAAGTTTTTCTTCCTCTCTCTGTGATCTCTTATATTTCATGAAGGCCTCCCTCTTTTTTTCACCTTTTCAGCTACTTCTGAGAACCATAATGGCCTCCTTTTCCCTTTATAAGAACATAAGAACATAACATAAGAACATAAGATATGCCATACTGGGTCAGACCAAGGTCCATCAAGCCCAGTATCCTGTTTCCAACAGTGGCCAGTCTAGGTCATACGTACCTAGCAGTTTCCCCAAAAGACACAGGTTCCACAATGCTTGTACTGGGTCAAGCATTGATATCCTGGGTCCCTTCTTAATAATGGTTTATGGACTTTTCCTCCAGGAACTTGTCCAAACCTTTTTTAAACCCAGCTACACTAACAGCCTTTACTACATCCTCCGGTAACAAATTCCAGAGTTTGATTACACGTTGAGTGAAAAAATATTTTCTTTTATTAGTCTTAAATAGTTTACCCTGTAGCTTCATTGCATGTCCCCTAGTCTGTCTATATTCTGATAACGTAAACAATCGATCTACGTTTACCCGTTCCACTCCGTTCATTAATTTATAGACTTCTATCATATCTCCCCTCAGCCGTCTCTTTTCCAGGTTAAAGAGCCCTAACCTTTTTAGCCTTTCTTCATAGGAGTATCCTTCCATCCCCTTTACCATTTTGGTGGCTCTTCTCTGAACCTTTTCTAATAACGCTATATCCTTTTTAAGATACGGCGACCAGAATTGCACACAATATTCAAGGTGCGGTCTCACCATGGAACGATATAGAGGCATTATAATATCTTTTGTTTTATTTTCCATTCCTTTCCTTATCATACCTAGCATTCTATTTGCTCTCTTGGCTGCCGCTGCACACTGGGCCGAGGGTTTTAACATGTTATCCACAATGATGCCTAAATCTTTTTCCTGTGTGGTGGTTCCTAAAGTGGAACCTTGCATCGTGTTACCATTCCAACAAAAAGGTATGTTGCCCTTATTATATCCCCTTTCAGTTTTGCCCACTGTTTTTCTACATCTCCCAGCTGTTCCCATCCCGCTAACAACTCCTTGAGGTATTGTCCCATCTTGGCAAAGTTAGTTTTCTTAAAGTCTTAGATCCTTGCTTTTGAATGGATTTTATCAGCCCTAGTCCTAATACTGAATCACACCATCTGGTGAACACAGATGCAAGATGATCTCCCACTAACATCAGAAACACTTTCCCGATTGGTAAGCACAAAGTCCAGTATGGCCCCCGTCATGTGTGGGTTCTGGTACCAGTTGCCTAAATAGTTCTTCCTGTAAAGAATCCAGGATCTCCTTACTTCTAGATGACACCCGCAGCAGGTATGCACCAATCCACATCCAGCATATTGAAATCCCCTATCAGTAGCACGTCTCCTTTCCTGGCAGTGCTGCGTATGTCTTCTATTAAATCTCCGTCTACTTCTTCTCCCTGTGAGGGAGGTCTATATAACACGCCAATGCAAATGGATTTCTCTTTCCCTCTTTCTAGTTTAACCCACAGTGCCTCCTACAGATATGAGGACCTGCTGCCTCATGATTGTGTTTACCACAAAAAGACCAGGCAAAAAAGAGCACCATTAATATATGAGTAAACAAGAAAGATTTTTTTGTTGTCGGACTGCTCACAGAGGACAGTTCCTCTTTAAATGAAATGTCCATTTTAATTAAACTTTAAGCAGTAAAAAAATAAGCAGAAGTACTTAGCTGTATGGTCGCCAATCCAAAAGATTCCCACCATTAAATCCATAACTTTCTTCAGGCAAGGAAGATAAGCAAGGCTTCTTCAGACTTATGTGACGCAGTACCACGTTTCAGGTCTGTCCAACATTCAAGACCCTGTGGTCAGGTACTCTGTCCACTATAAACCATGCTGACTGAAATGTACTTTCAGCCATGGCAGGAACTTTGGTGCCCATGGCATAGTTGCTGCAAATTGTGCAGCCGATCCTCGAAAACCATACGTTGTCTATGGAGGCATCAACATTGGAGTGTTGGTCGAATAGACGCTGGGCCCCATATCTCTCTCGAGTGTGTCGGGGTCTGATGTCCTGACAAAACCTCGGAAGCACTTGAAATTTCAATGATCCCATTGACACTCCCCCTCCCTGTGCAGCCAGAGGGAGCTTTGGGCAGCATCTCAAAAGAACATAAGATATGCTGTACTGGATTAGACCAAATCCATCAAGCCAATATCCTGTTTCCAACAGTGGCCAATCTAGGTCATAAGTACCTAGCAGTTTCCCTAAAAGACACAGGTCCCACAATGCTTGTGTTGGGGCAAGCAGTGGATATTCCGGGTCCACTTTAATAATGGTTTATAGACCTTTCCTCCAGGAACATGTCCAAACCTTTTTTAAACCCGGCTGTACTTACAGCTTTTACTACACCCTCTGGTAGCAAATTCCAGAGTTTGATTACACGTTGAGTGAAAAAATATTTTCTCTTCTTAGTCTTAAATAGGTTACCATGTAAGAACATAAGATATGCCATACTGAGTCAGACCAAGGTCCATCAAGCCCAGTATCCTGTTTCTAACAGTGGCCAATCTAGATCATAAGTACCTAGCAGTTTCCCCAAAAGACACAGGTTCCTCAACGCTTGTATGTAGCTTCATTGCATGCCCCCTAGTCTTTATATATATTTTGATGGCATAAACGATTGATCTACGTTTACCCATTCCACTCCATTAATTTATAGACCTCTATCATATTTCCCTTCAGCCGTCTCTTTTCCGGGTTGAAGAGCCCTAACCTTTTTAGCCTCTCTTAATAGGGGTATCCTTCCCTCTCCTTTACCATTTTGGTGTCTCTTCTCTGTACCTTTTCTAGTAACGCTATATCCTTTTTAAGATACGGCGACCAGAATTGCACACAATATTCAAGGTGCGGTCGCACCATGGAACGATACAGAGGCATAATATCCTTTATTTATTTATTTATTCATTCGCAGTGCTTGATATACTGCCCTTGCCGAAGCATCAGGGTGGTGTACAATAAAAATAGGCTACTAGCAGGAGGTGGAAAATGAAAATGAACACCATTGCTTTAATAGGAAAGGGACAGAAAAGGACAGGGAGAGAGAAAGCGGGGAAAGAAACATACAGAGACATTGAACAACTGTCAGGAGAGAAAGGTGGGGAAGACAGGGGAAAAGGGGCAAGCTAGCCCAGGCGACTGGTGTGAAACCAGCGTTTCACGGAGGAGCTCCAACTGAGAATGAGGCATGGTGATCTGGTGGGAGGGGAAGATCAAAGGCTTGACAGAAAAGGTAAGTCTTGAGAAGGGTTTTGAAACAGAGAATGACAGTTTGACACAGAGACAGTGTGGGAGTGAGTTCCATATGGCGGGGCTTAGAAAAAAGAAAGCGGATGGGCAAGTACGTTTGAGATGGGCCTGGGACGCAGAAGTTAAGAACAGACGATTACCGTGTGCTGAGTGCAGAGGACGGGGGACAGGCTGGAGGTGGATAAGATCTGCCAAGTACTGGGGTGTGCTAGTGTGAAGGGCCCTATGGGTGAGGATGAACAGCTTATAGACAAATCTAACTTTGATAGGGAGCCAGTGCAGATTAAGAAGAAGCGGGGTAGAGGTCACGTGATGTGGTGAGCACGGGTGGTTGAGTGCTGCTCGAGCTCTGGGCCCCGACCCCCCTTCCTGCCAGTAAAATCGCGGTACGGCAGCAGAGGACCAGTGGTATAGTCGCCGCGTAGTTGAGAGGAGGTGAGGAACTGCAACCGGAGTTGAATCGTATGGCGGCGGTGGGTGAAAGTGGGACGGCGCGAGAAAGAGAAAGGTCCTTTGTGCAGCCGAAAATGGCAGAGACGCTGCTGACGTCCAGGTTGCTGGCCACACTGGAGTTAGTCGAGGAAATCTCGGTGGCGGTGGCGGGTGCACTTTCCTCCCAATTTGATGCCTTGAACGGAAAGATGGACCTGTTGCAGACCTCAATGGGAGCGTTGGGCTGCCGAGTTTTGGAGGCGGAGACACGGATTGAAAAGGCAGAGGAAAGTGTGATGACACTACAGCAGGAGGTAGGCCACATGAAAACAGCACTGCAGGCCCAAGAAGCCAAGCTAGATGATCTAGAGAATAGATCCCGCCGCAACAATTTGCGCTTCTTGGGCATCCCGGATAATATCTTGGACCGGGAGCTAAAGCCTTACTTGGAGACCCTGGTGACGTGGATTTTGGAGGGCTGAGAGGACGGGGGCCCAGTTGAAATTGAACGAGCACACAGAGGGGGGCCTAGGCAGTCGAAAGATGGCCGTCCATGTGTGGTGCTGGCACGGTTCCTACAATTCCTGCAGAAGGAAGCTGTACTTCGAGCAGCACGGAAAAAAGGAACTCTGGTGCAAGACAACACCAAGCTGCGCATTGTGCAGGATTACTCGGCGGCCCTGGGACAACGCCGGCGGGCATATGGTCCTATATGTCAAAGGTTGGACAAAAACATTCATTTTGTGGTGCAGTATCCTGCCCGTCTGATTGTGACTCATGAGTGAAGGCGTAGGGCCTTTGAATCAGCCACTGACGCGGCCCCCTATGTGGAGGAACTCACGGGGCGAGGGACATTAGCACCTGAAGATAGCCCTAACACTTTGGGGAATAAGACCTGAAGGGGCAGAGCCAGAGAACTTCAGCGGAGGAGCATCCGGAGTGAAAAGGCAATACGGGGCAAACTAGGACACTTTCTAGGACTTAGACTGTCCCGATGTCCTGACCGGCGAAGGTTTTGTTAAAAAGTTCAGACCTGTACCTGTTTATAAAGTGTCTGTCCTATTGTATAATGTTTATAGCGCTATATGTATTTTAGTTGGAGCAGTTGATGGGGGTAAGCAAGGCCGGGGGGAGGGCTGTGGGCTGGGCGGTTGGGCCATTGAGGGTGAGGGGGGGGGCTACCGTACACATCTCAGTGACTTCTAGGAATAGGAGAGGAATGGAGGATAAGGTAGAAAGTTTTGAGAGGAGGGAGTGGTTGGGGAGGGAGGGGCTTGGAAGAAGGAGGGGGGGTAGAGCCATACACCGGGGGTTCAGATAAGAGTATAGCCTACCAGGGGAAGGAGGACTCCAAGGTCAATCAGGATGAGCAGGTGGTACAGGGGGGGCTTCAGGCTGGGGAGGCCCTTCTTGGGGTATTGTTGAGTACTGTGAGACTAGAGCCTGAATTGTATGTGGTATAGGGAACCCAATCAAGAGATATAAGTTGTTGAAGACCTTAGCTAGGCAGGACTGTGATATTGCCATGCTGCAAGAAACCCACCAGACAGCAGCAGAACACCAGAAGTTGCAAAGGGACTGGGTAGGACAAGGGTGGGGAGCACCGGCCCAAGGGAAAAAAGGGGGGGTGGTGATTTTGATGCACCGCCGGGTCCGATTTGTGATGCAGCAGGTGTACTAGGACCCTGAGGGGAGATTTGTGTTGGTATATGGGCTGTTAGAGGGGAAGCCCATTGTGTTGGGTAATCTCTATAGCCCTAACAGACTGGAAAGAATATTATATATGCGCTTGGCATCGCGCATAGAACAGCTTCCAGATCCCCATTGATTCTGGGTGGAGGCTTTAATGGAGTGCTGGATGTAGAGTTAGATACGATGAAAGGAGGAGATGGAGGACGTGTGCAAAACGTCAAAGCACTACAAGGGTTGGGTCGTCGATTGGAAGCAATAGATCCGTGGCGTCTGCTACACCCGATGGATAGGGATTTTACCCACCAATCGTGAGCGCATGGTTCAAGCGCAAGAATTGACTATATTTTAACTTCTGAAAGACTTTTCGCCCATATTGTAGATGCCCAAATTGGCCCGATAGAAATTTCAGACCACGCCCTGATCTGGGTAGAACCTGAATGGCAAAATAGTAGTACACGGGTGAGATGGTGGAGATTTCCGCTGGAGCTATATAGGGACTCAGTATTTCACCATTATTTGAAACAGAAATGGCACGATTATGCGTTTTACAACCAGGAGCATCAGAGTGACCCAGAGTTATATTGGGAGACTGCCAAAGTGGTGTTGAGAGGGGACATCATTGGTTATGTGGCATGGAAACGCAGGTTGGCTTAAGAACAGATCATTCACCTAGAGCAGCAATTGGTCAAGGAAAGGAGGAAATACACGAGTTGCCCTAGTGCGCGAAATAAGAAAGGGTTGTGGGAGACCCAATTGACTCTTCACGAGTTGCTTCATAAAAGAGCAAAGTCCTATCTATACTATCGCTATCAACTTTACCGTTACGGGGATAGGCCAGGAAAGCTTTTAGCGAGTTGCCTCCAGGGGAGCAGAGGTAATAGGGCGGTGGCTGCCCTGAGAAACGATCAGGGTACCTTGCACAAAGATAGCGGAGCGATAGCCCAAATTTTTCGAGCCTTCTACCAGAGGCTATATTCGGCAAAGGAAGGATCGCGATCCAACATGAAGGATTATTGTAAGGCGTTGAATCTGCCACAGCTGGGAGAGGAGCAGAAGTCTCAGTTGGACGGGCCCATAATGCTCATCGAGGTACAGCAAGTTATCCAGGCAGCTTCCTGCTGCAAGTCGCCGGGACCCAACGGGTATGGGGCAGAGTTTTATAAGCTGTTCAGTGATTTGGTGGCGCCAACTATGCTGGCGGTGTTTCACAAGCGGGTTGAACAGGGCCATGTCAGGTGGGGAGAGAACCACGTGCATATTATCTTGATACCCAAGCCAGGCAAAGACCCGCTCCAGGCAGCTTCCTATAGGCCCATATTGTTGCTAAATTATGATTGGAAGGTCTTATCCAAGATATTGGCGGACCAGTTGGCATTGGTATTAGATGACTTGATACATGGGGCACAGGTGGGGTTTGTGAAAGGAAGATATGCAGTGCGAAATTTGCGAAAAATCCTAGCATTGTTGTAATGGGTGCGTGAAAAACGGCTCAAGTCACTGTTGGTGAGCTTTGATGCAGAGAAAGCGTTCGATCGGCTGAGTTGGCGATATCTGAAATTTCTTCTGCCGCAGTATGGCTTAGGCGACTCCTTCTGTCGAATAGTGGATCTGCTATATACAGCTCCCACGGCTGGGGTGGTCTGTAATGGAGTTCTGTCCGACACCTTTGCCTTGGAGAGAGGTACTAGAAAGGGCTGTCCGCTGTCCCCCCTGTTTGTGTTGACGTTGGATCCACTGGTGCGGGCGATAGAAGCGTCACAAGAGATACACTGGGTGCAGATTGGGACACAGGGGTTTAAGATGGCAGCGTTCGCAGATGACATGGTGGTGCACCTGCTCTCCCCGCAACAGTCACTGTCTAGGTTGATGGAGGAGTTCGCGTGATTTGGAAGTTTTGCAGGGTTGTGTATTAATCGGGACAAATCTGAAGCTATAGACGTGTCGGGTGAGCTTCAAGGGACTTAGAGTGGCACATTTCCGCTCAAATGGGCGACTGATTCTTTTCTATACTTAGGAATTATGCTGACCCGAATCCGGCAGAGATGTATAGGCGAAGCTTTGAGAGAATGTTCTTTAAACTTCGCAGACAACTGCAGGCGTGGAACCCTCTTCCGCTGTTTTTATTGGGTAGGGCAGCGGCACTGGAGATGGTAGTACTACCGCGGGTATTGTATTGGCTGCAAACCCTCCCAGTGTGGTTATTGCAGAAGGATTTGAATAGAATGGAGAGGGAGATGAGGGTTTTCTTGAAGGACTAGAAAAAGGGACTGTTACTTCTGAAGAGAGATCTGCAACTGTGAGTATATACTTCTGATAATTTTCTAAAAGGAATTCTTTGTATTAAAGCTAATTAATCTGTGAACCCACTATTTTTTGTTAAATCAGTCAGGGCCTAGTAGCAGCAGTTTAAGTTTAAATATAAAACACAGAGGAGAACTTTCTGGTTACATTTCATACCCAGCAGAGAGCTTGTAGTTTAAATTTAATAGTCACTCAGGGCCTAGTAACAGCAAAGTACTTTTAGTTTAAATTTAACACACAGAAGAGAGCTTTCTGGTTACATTTGGAACCCAGCAGAGAGCTTGTAGTTTAAATTTCATAAGAAGTTAGAGCCTAGCAGCAGCTAAGAGCTATAATTTAAATCAAATCAGAATTTAGCTTACCTCAGCAGCACAAGACAGGGTACTGTGTAGCAGCCCTCTTTTAATAAGTGTTATTTCCCTCCCTCCCCTGGGATAATCGTAGCTTTATAGGTACTTACACATCTTAAAAAACAGGAGGTGCTCTCAGGTGAAGCTCATTACCCAAATCAGTCATACACTAAGGACCTGAGATTAGTTAAGCTTCAGGTGAACAAGGTATATTACACGTATTAGGTACAGTTTTATTAGTAGAAATATCCATAGCAACCCTTAGTAAGTAAAGAACTTACATCTAAACACAAACTTAAAACTAAGATGCAGACAGCAGTCCAGCAGCGGGATGGGGGCTTTCCAGTCTTTTGCATTGAGTGTCACATGTATGATTTTCTCCCAGTTGGTGAGAGGTCTTACGTGTGCACTAGGTGCAAGCAGCTCTTTGCTCTCAGGGAACGAGTCCGTTCTCTAGAGGCTAAAGTAGCAGACTTGGAAAGCATAAGACAGACAGAGAGGTACATAGACGAGACCTACAGGGATATAGTCCTGAAGTCCCAACTCCAGTCTGGCAGCATCCCTGTTGCCATGGAGGAGAGAGGTCACGTGACAGGAGAGCATCACCCTGGTGTGGCAGGAAGTGATCCTGTAACTAGGACCTGTCCTCCAGGTGATGTAAAACCCTCTCGCACCGAGGAAGTTTCTCCAGGGCCATGTGCCCATGAGGGAAGGGTTAGGACAGCCGTTATAGTTGGTGATTCGATCATTAGGCATGTAGATAGCTGGGTGGCTGGTGGACGTGAGAATCGCCTGGTAACATGCCTGCCTGGTGCGAAGGTAGCGGACCTCACGTGCCACCTAGATAAGGTCTTAGATAGTGCTGGGGAGGAGTCTGCTGTCTTGGTACATGTCAGTACCAATGACATAGGAAAATGTGGTAGGGAGGTTCTGGAGGCTAAATTTAGGCTTTTAGGTAGGAAGTTGAAATCCAGAACTTCCAGGGTAGCATTCTCCGAAATGCTTCCGGTTTCACGCGCAGGACCCAAAAGGCAGGCAGAGCTCCAGAGTCTCAATGCGTGGATGAGACAATGGTGCAGAGATGAGGGTTTTGGATTTGTTAGGAACTGGGGAACATTCTGGGGAAAGGAGGGGCTCTTCCGAAGGGATGGGCTTCACCTTAACCGGGATGGAACCAGGCTGCTGGCATTAACCTTTAAAAAGGAGATAGAGCAGCTTTTAAACTAGATATTAGGGGAAAGCCGACAGTCGCCCAAGAGCAGATGGTTCGGAAGAATGTATCTTTGAAGGATACTACCAAAAGCAGAGAGGTTCCACAAAAGAGTAAAGTAGCCCAAATGCCCTCAAGTATGGAGCAGACTGAGCTTAAAGATCCCAAATTACCCATGTCTAACAATAGCCAAATTAATATGAGTAAAATACATTCTCTAATATGAGTAAAATACATTCTCTAAAATGCTTGTATGCAAATGCTAGAAGTCTAAAAAATAAGATGGGAGAGTTAGAATATATAGCACTAAATGAAAGGTTAGATATGATTGGAATATCAGAGACATGGTGGAAGGAGGACAACCAGTGGGACACTGTGATACCTGGGTACAAACTATATCGTAATGATAGAGCTGATCAAATTGGTGGAGAGGTTGCTCTCTATGTTAGAGAGGGCATTGAGTCAGAAAGGATTAAAGTTTTGCAGGAAACAAAATCTGCTGTAGAATCTATATGGATTGAAATTCCATATAAAAGGGGGAAGGTGATGGCAGTGGGGGTGTACTATCGAGCGCCTTGCCAAAATGACCAAATGGATGATGAAATGCTCAAAGAAATCAAGGAAGCTAACAAAAGTTACAGTGCAGTAATAATAATGGGTGATTTCAACTACGCCGGTATCGACTGGGTCAGTGTCACGTCTGGACATGCTAGGGAGATAAAGTTCCTAGATGAAATAAATGACTGCTTCTTGGAGCAGCTGGTTCATGAACCGACCAGAGGGGAAGCCATATTAGACCTAGTCCTTAGTGGAACACCAGATCTAGTGCAAGAGATAAGGTTGTTGGGGCCACTTGGCAATAGTGATCATAGCATGATCGCCTTTGATTTAATTAGTGGAGGAGGGATAGTAAGGAAATCCACAGTATTACCTTTTAACTTTCGAAAGGGAAACTATGATAAAATGAGGAAAACAGTTAAGAAAAAACTAAAAGGAGCAGTTGCAAAGGTTAAAGACGTACATCAGGCTTGGCTGTTGTTGAAAAATACTATCTTGGAAGCCCAGACCAGCTGTATTCCACGCTTTAAGAAAAGTGGAAGGAAGTCCAAAAAACTGCCAGCATGGTTTAAAGGTGAGGTCAGAGAGGCTGTTGTTGCCAAAAAAGCATCTTTCAGGAAATGGAAAAAAGAGCCAAACGACGAAACCTGGAAACAGCACAAGCACTGGCAAGTCAAATGCAAGGCATTGATAAGGCAGGCAAAGGGAGAATTTGAGAAGAAGCTTGCTGCGGAAGCAAAAACGCGAAGTAAAGACCTTTTCAAGTACATTCGTAGCAAAAAACCTGTGAGAGAGTCAGTTGGTCCATTAGATGATAAAGGGGTTAAAGGAGCACTAAGAGGCGACAAGGCGATAGCGGAGAGATTGAATGAATTCTTTGCTTCAGTCTTTACTGAGGAAGATGTAGGGATGTTACCCATGACTGAAGTGGTATTTAAAGGTGCGGAAGAATTGAAGGAAATATCGATACATCGGGAAGATGTATTACAACTATTAGATAAACTGAAGAGTCGCAAATCACCTGGGCCGGATGGTATACATCCAAGGGTGTTGAAAGAACTGAAATACGAGATTGCAGACCTGCTATTAGTAATCTGTGAACTATCATTAAAATCATTTATTTATTTATTTATTTTATTTATTTAACAATCTCTTATATACCGCAGCTTCCTAAGATCAGCTGCGGTTCACAAATAACAACAGGCAACAAATCATGGATTTGTTTTACATATAACGTCATATAACTATAAATCATCTCTAATACCTGAAGATTGGAGGATCGCCAATGTAACACCAATTTTTAAAAAGGGTTCCAGGGGTGATCCGGGAAACTACAGACCGGTGAGCCTGACATCAGTACCGGGAAAAATGGTAGAAACCATCATAAAGAATAAAATTACTCAGCATGTAGATAGTGTGGTGATGCGGGTGCAGCACAGCCCTGGGAAAGAGGAAAAAAGGAAGGTTTTTCTCATAAAAGGGGGATGGGCTCACCTAAGCACAGGTCCCAAAGTGAAAGTAACTCTGAAACACACACTTGCAGAGCTAGCCTGAAGCCACACCCAGTCTCCAAGGCAACTGCAGGGAGAGAGAGGGTGGGGCCAGAAAGGGAAGCACGCTGCCAAACATTTAAACTCCGTCACTCAGTAAGTGAAGGGAAGGAGAGGAAGGAGAGGAAACAGCACTGCAGAGTTGAAAGAGCTGGGGAATCCAGGAGAAGTGGACAGAACTGCCAAGGCGAGTGGCAGGGCCAGAGTGGAGCAGGAAGAAGCTTGAGAGAGTTCCAGAACTACAGTTCTAACTCAGAGGCAAGCAGCTCAGACTCTGAGCAGGAAACAAAGCCTTTTAGAAAGCCTGGAAAAGGAAAGGTTTCTACAAGAAAGGTAAACCAGACAGTACCTTTATATGATCCAATAAGGGGAAGGAAGTCTGATAGTTCTGATATAATTCCAAGGGGAAGAAGGAATGTTCAGTGGGAGAAACTTTTCAAGCTTTTAAAGAAGGTGAAGCTAGAAATCCCTGAACGTGTCCCAGTCCCTGAGCCTTGCAGCACAGAAGAGGAAATGGAGGTTGAGTTTTACAAGGGAGACTCAGATTCCACAGAAGTATCAATGGAATGTGCTTTGTGTATGAGCAGTGCTTAGAAAACATTTATTGAATACTGTGAAGAAAGCCTAAGAAGTATTTATGCCAAGTAAATGCTATTGAGAAGGGCTGGTAAAGAGAAAGCCTCATTTTAAAAAGCTGCAATTCTACTAATGCTATGAGAGTGTTTTAAACAGCCGTTTAGTTTCCATGCTGAGAAGCAGAGTGTAATCTCAAGCTTGCTTGAAACAGCTGGGAGAAGCTAACAAGGGTAGCTGGACTTTACTTGCAAACAGTGAAATTAAACTGTCTTTGTTTGAATGAAAAGGAAACTTGTTTAATGGCAAAGAGTGAAGAAACTGCTTTGTTGAAGTACATGTTGGAAAAGCTTTTTGTTGGAGAAAAAAAATCCTCTTTTTCTGTTGTTTTGGAGCCTTCCACCAAGGTCTAATTGCAAACTTGATGACTAGAAGAAAATAAAATTTATAACAAATTTTCCTGTGTCAGCCTAATTCCACTCGGACTGCTTTAATTGCCCCACAACTACACAATAAGGGCCTCAGCTACCAGGCTGAAGCATGAATATGAGTATTATGGCCCGCCGCCCCCACTAGGCAGCCGCCTAGAGAGGGTGAGGTGCCACAATAGTCATGACCTAATGGGAGACAGCCAACATGGCTTTAGACAAGGAAGATCTTGTCTTACTAATCTGTTATGGTTTTTTGAAGGAGTGAATAATCAGGTGGACAAAGGTGAGTCGGTTGATATTGTGTATCTGGACTTTCAGAAAGCCTTTGACAAGGTCCCTCATCAGAGACTTTTGGCAAAACTAAAGAGTCATGGGATAGGAGGCAGTGTACTATTGTGGATCAGGAACTGGTTAAAAGATATAAAGCAGAGGGTAGGGCTAAATGGCCAATTTTTCCAATGGAGAAAGGTGAATAGTGGTGTACCCCAGGGATCTGTGCTGGGTCGCTGCTTTTTGACATATTCATAAATGACCTGGAAAGTGGAATAACGAGTGAGGTTATCAAATTTGCAGATGACACAAAACTATTTAAAGTTGTTAAAACCCAAGAGGATTGTGGAAAATTGCAAGAGGATCTTGATAAATTGGAAGACTGGGCATCAAAATGGCAGATGAAATTTAATGTGGACAAGTGCAAGGTTATGCACCTAGGGAAGAACAACCCAAACTATGGTTACACGATGCAAGGTTCCACATTAGGAACCACCACCCAGGAAAAAGATTTAGGCGTCATTGTGGATACCATGTTAAAACCCTCGGCCCAGTGTGCAGCAGCGGCTAAGAGAGCAAATAGAATGCTAGGTATGATAAGGAAAGGAATGGAAAATAAAACAAAAGATATTATAATGCCTCTATATCGTTCCATGGTGAGACCGCACTTTGAATATTGTGTGCAATTCTGGTCGCCGTATCTTAAAAAGGATATAGCGATTTTAGAAAAGGTTCAGAGAAGAGCCACCAAAATGGTAAAGGGGATGGAAGGATACTCCTATGAAGAAAGGCTAAAAAGGTTGGGGCTCTTTAACCTGGAAAAGAGACGGCTGAGGGGAGATATGATAGAAGTCTATAAATTAATGAACGGAGTGGAACGGGTAAACGTAGATCGATTGTTTACCTTATCAGAATATAGAAAGACTAGGGGACATGCAATGAAGCTACAGGGTAAACTATTTAAGACTAATAAAAGAAAATATTTTTTCACTCAACGTGTAATCAAACTCTGGAATTTGTTACCGGAGGATGTAGTAAAGGCTGTTAGTGTAGCTGGGTTTAAAAAAAGGTTTGGACAAGTTCCTGGAGGAAAGGTCCATAAACCATTATTAAGAAGGGACCCAGGATATCAATGCTTGAACCAATACAAGCATTGTGGAACCTGTGTCCCTTGGGGAAACTGCTAGGTACGTATGACCTAGATTGGCCACTGTTGGAAACAGAATACTGGGCTTGATGGACCTTGGTCTGACCCAGTATGGCATATCTTATGTTTTTATGTTCTTGTGGAGAGGGGCATGGGCACGGATCCCTTTGGGTCACCTGCAAGGGGGGTGGAAGAAGGGAGGCATAGGTGTTCCGGATCTATGTTTATATGCGTTGGCATGTCAGGCGCGCCATATTGGGGATTGGTTAGGCGGCACGGAGACCTACACTCCCAGAGCACTGGAAGAAGCAATGTTAGCACCGCAGACGTTGGCAGTTCTGCATTTGGAGACCTCGTTGCTGCCTAAAGAGACGTGGGGGAGCGGACTACTGATGTCAGTGCGGAACACCTGGTGGCAATTGAACAGATGCTGGGGCAGATCCCTGGCAGTATCGAGCTGGTTGCCCTTGCAGGGGAATGTAAATTTTACACCCGGTTCGGAAACGTCCGTCTTTCGGTCCTGGTATAGGTTGGGTATTCGAACTATCGGACACGTAGTGGACCTAGAGGGGAAGTGCAAATCCTTTGGGATGCTGTGTAAGGAATATGCGGTGAGTAGTAGCCAGGTCTTTGCATACGCACAACTTTCTCACTAAGTGGCGTCTCTCCCGATGGGCGAGTTATCTGGGGAGTGTTCCACCCATCTGTTGGAATTTTTTTCGTTGGGGGGAGATTCCCTGCCAACGGTTTCAGGCTTGAAGGGCAGACTGGATCGCTACAGGGTGCTCCCAGACTACTCTAGAGAGGAAGCTCGGTGGGCGGAGGAACTGAATCAGGGGGTGGCTGTAGGGTCAGTCGGCAAGGCCCTAGGCTGGATTGCAGGTTTGGTAGAGGGGGCAAGATGGCGAGAAATACAGTTTAAGTGCATTATACGTGCGCATTTTTCCCCGAAAAGGGCTCTGAGGAGCCATCTTACCACAGATGGTGGTTGTCCGAAATGTTCCAGTCCCCTCACAGATTTGGGTCACATGTGGTGGCGATGTCCGAAAATTTCTACGGTACTGGATGTGAATAAGCACTTATCTGAGTAGCTTGCTCCATCAACAAATTGCCTGGTCGGGGACCCTTGTAGCCCTGTATCAACTTGGACCACTTTTCCCCAAGGGGGTGGGGAAAAGCGCGGTGGATGGGAAGTGGGAAGGGAGGGAGGGGGAAGAAGAAGGTGGGGGGGGGAGTTGTGTTTTATCACTGAAAATAGAGTTCTCTCTGAGGTGGTGGATGAGAGTACACCCTGCCGGGAGGGGTGGTGCAATGGTTGCTTGCTGTGTTATGTACAGCAGAGCTACTCAAATCCTGTCCTGGAGGTCTGCAACCCTGCAGGTTTTCGGGATATCCCTAATGAATATGCATGAGAGATATATGCATTAGAGAGAGCCTGCCAACCTGACTAGTTTGTGGCCCCCTCCAGGGATGGATTTGGAGACCCCTGCCTTACACCTCTGTCATTTAAAATTGTGAGTGGGCAAGGTGCAGATGTCTTAGACATCAAAAGGGTAGATAGAATATGTCACATTCCTCCTCGATTCTCACCACCACCAAAAAGTTGTCTAATAGACAATATTTTGGCGGTGGTGAGAAGCGAGGAGGAATGTGACAAATTCTATCTAACCTTTTTGATGTCTTGGACATCTGCACCTTGCCCACTCACAATCTTAAATGACAGAGGTGTAAGGCAGGGGTCTCCAAATCCAGCCCTGGAGGGCCACAAACTAGTCAGGTTGGCAGGCTCTCTCTAATGCATATATCTCTCATGCATATTCATTAGGGATATCCCAAAAACCTGCAGGGTTGCGGACCTCCAGGACCGGATTTGAGTAGCTCTGATGTACAGTGATGTGTGTGAATTAATAAACAGAGTTTAAAAAAAAAAGAAACGGGGTAACGTGATCAGTGAAAGAAGAGTGGGTGATGAGATAAGCCGCTGAATTTGCTGTAACTGGTACTGTGGAAGGCCGGCGAGAGCTGAGTATCAATAGTCCAGTCGACTGATGACAAGGGATAAGACTAGAGAGGCAATAGAGGAGGAAGGGAGGAAAGGCCGGACGGCCCTAATCTTACGCAGATGAAGAAAGGAACTACGAACAAGTGCTGAAATGTGTTGGTGAAAGGATAGCAAGGGATCCATGGTGACACTGAGGTAGCGGAAAGTAGGGGCAAGCGGGATGGGAAGAGCTAACATGGTAGGGGATAGGGAAGGGGAAGGAGCTCCAAAGGAGAACCAAATAGCAGCAGACTTAGAAGGATTAACATGAAGGAAGTTATCCGTAAACCATGTAGCGACGAGGGCAAGACAGGCATTGAGAGTGGTGAGGTCAGGAGCCAAGGGGTTAGTATGGTGTATAAGGAGGATATCATCTGCATAATAGTAGGCGGAGATTCCTGCCTGTTGGATCAACAAAGCAAGTGGTGCAAGAAATATGTTAAAGAGGAGAGGGGCAAGGATAGAGCCCTGGGGGACACCATAGCGCAAAGGGAGGGAGGGGGAGACAGTGGAACCTGATTGAACAGCAAAGGAGCGAGAAGATAGGTAAGACCGGAACCATTGGAGAACAGTACCGTGGATCCCAAGGTCCGACAGGTGGGTGAGGAGGGTGCGGTGGTCAACAAGGTCAAAGGCTGAAGAAAGATCAAGGGAGACAGCAATGGAGAGATCACCACGGTCGTGAGAGCAATAGATTTCACTAAGAAGCACCAGAAGAGTGGTTTTGGTGCTATGGCCAGCCCTGAAACCGTACTGATAGGGGTGGAGTGAGAGGGTGGAGTCAAGATGTGCTGTAAGTTGGGTAAAAACAAGCTTTTCAAGTACTTTAGAGAGGAAAGGGAGTTTGGATACTGGGCACCAATTTGCGGGGACAGCAGGATCAAGAGCTGGTTTCTTAAGGAGAGGGCTGACAAGGGCATGCTTCCAAGTGGCAGGAAAACAACCACAGGCGAGGTTAGAGTTGACCATAAGAAGAATGTTAGGGAGAAGTGTAAGTGAAGGGTCAAGAAGCCAGGAGGAGGGAAGGGGATCAAGTGTACAGGAGGTTTTATGAGAGGCGGTGATGACCTTGGTGAGCTCAACAGAAGTGATTGATCTGAAATTACACCATGTGTGAGAAAAGGTGTGGGATAGTGGAGGGGAGCACACAGGTGAGGAGGAAGGTAGAAAAGGGGAGAGAGGAGGGGGACAAGGACTAAAGGATAAACGGAGGGACTGAATTTTATTGGAAAGGAAGGCTTCGGGAGGAAGAGCTGATAAGGCTGGGGACGTAGAAGATGAAGAGAGGAAATAGAAACATAGAAATATGATGACAGAAAAAGACCACATGGCCTATCTAGTCTGTCCTTCCGTATCAACAACTACAAGAGTCCCCTTTTTAACTTTAGAGATCCTCTGTGTTTGTCCCATGCTTTTTTAAATTCAGTTACTGTCCTCATCTCTACCACCTCCACTGGGAGACTATTCCACGGATCCACTACTCTTTCTGTGAAGATATTTCCGCATATCCTGAATCTATCTCCCTTCACCCTCATCCCAGGTCCCCTCGTAGCAGAACTTGCTTTCAATTGAAAGAAGCTCTCTCCCTGAACATTTATGCCACAGAGATATTTAAACATCTCAATCATATCACCTCTATCCCGCCTTTCCTCTAAGGTGTACATATTAAGATCCTTAAGTCTGTCCTCATATGCTTTATAATGAAGACCACTAATCATTTTAGTAGTCACCCTCTGCACCGCCTCCATCCTGTTCACATCCTTTTGAAGGTGCGGTCTCCAGAATTGCACACTATACTCCAAATGAGGTCGCACCAAAGACTTATACAGAGGCATTATCACCTCCTTTTTTCTGCTAGCAATTCCTCTCCGTATGCACCCAAGCATCCTTTTAGCTTTTGCCGTCACCTTTTCTACCCATTTATCTACTTTAAGATCATCAGATACAACCACACCTAGGTCCCGCTCTTCTTTAGTGGACAAAAATACATTCACCCCCTATACTATATTGCTCCCTTGGATTGCTGCAGCCCAAATGCATAACCTTACATTTTTTAACATTAAATCCCAGCTGCCAAATTCTAGACCATTCTTCAAGCTTAGCTAGATCCCTCCTCATGTTATCTACACCTTCCTGGGTGTCTACTCTATTGCAGATTTTGGTATCATCCGCAAAGAGGCAAACCTTACCCGACAGCCCTTCCGCTATATCACTAACAAAGATGTTAAAAAGAATCGGACCAAGGACAGATCCCTGGGGCACACCACTGGTAACATCCTTCTCCTCAGAGTGAGCTCCATTTACCTGTACTCTTTGTCGCCTCCCACCCAACCAATTTCTAACCTAAGCAGTAACTTTAGGGTCTATCCCTAGGGTGCTCAGTTTGTTTATAAGTCGCCTGTAAGGAACAGTGTCAAAGGCTTTACTGAAATCTAAATACACCACATCTAGGGCTCTCCCTCGGTCCAACTCCCTGGTCACCCAGTCAAAGAAATCAGATTTGTCTGACAAGACCTGCCTCTGGTGAATCCATGCTGCCTCGGGTGAATCCATGCTGCCTCGGATCCTGTAATCCGCTGGACTCCAAAAACCTCACTATTTTCTCTTTCAGCAGCATTTCCAATAATTTATTCACCACCAAAGTTAAACTAACCGGCCAAAATGCAAGACCTGGTGAAGACGTCGGGAGGAGTTAGAAGATGAGGTGATGAGGTTGGAATAATGGGTTCGCTTGGCCATGGCTATCATTGAGCGATAAAGAAGATGGGAGTGGCAAAAAGCTGCAAGGGAAACAGGGGAAGGACACTTATGCCACAGACATTCAGTGCGACGAAGGTGGGAACGTTAAAGATATAGGCCGAGGTGATACCAGGAGTGGTGGGAGGATGGACGAGAGGAGACAGGACGAAGTGAAGCTAAGGTATCAAGAGTAGAGGAGAGGGTAGAAGTCCAAGTATCAACCTGCTTATCTACAGGAAGGCTGGAAAACTCTGGTGGTAGGAGGGAATCAGCTGAAGGAAAATGTTGGCGAGTGAGCGGAGTGATGTGACGTTTGAAGACCTGAGGGGGGAACCGGAAGGGAGAGTCTTAGAGTCCCGTGGAGGGGGGAAAGAAAAATAAAACAGAAGCCAGTGGTGGTCAGACCAGGGGAGGGGGAGCGACGAGATAAGGGACGGAAGATAGGGGGAGCGGGCAGAGGTGAAAATGAGGTCAAGTGTATGCCCAGAAGTATGGATCGTGTAGCTAACATGCTGGGTGAAGCATAGATCATCAAGAAGAGATAATGAGACCCTATCTCGTGCCCTGGTCGGTGAGTCAAGATGGATGTTGAAATCTCCTAAGATAGTAACATGCGGTGACAAGAGAGCTGTCTCTAAAAGTGAGAGGAGGAGGGAATCCAAGAGATCAGGGTGTAATGAAGGCGGGGTGTAGAGAAGAAGAAAGTACACTGGGTTTCGGAGCCCAAAGTGCAGTAGAAGAGATTCAGAATATCGGGGGGAAGGAGAGACAGCTAGGAAAGGAAGGGATGTTCGATGGGATAACTGCTACACTCCTGCCTGTCTGAATGAGGCAGGGGGTGTGAAAGGCAGAATAGTCGGGGGGAAGACAGCAGTGAAGGAGACTGTCCACCCCCTCATGAAGCCAGGTCTCAGTAAGAAAAAGAACATCCAGTGAGTGTAGAATCAGTAGATGAGAGGACCAGATGCGTCTTCGCTTGGAGGGAGCAACAATTTAAAAGGGCAAAGGAGAGGGTCAGGAAAGATGTATTTATTTATTTAACATCTCTTCTATACCGCGCTATTAAAATCAGCGCGGTGTACATCGAACAAAATATACTGCAATGCATACAGGTAACATTGAGTTTACAGAGAACAAGGGAATATATAACATGGAATAAACAGGGATAACTATGTACAGTCAACATTATACTATATATATGCTTTTACTATATACTATATTTAAACTCAAGTGGATATTGTACGTGTATTCATGTAGGTGGCACGGGTCAACAGTAGTAATGTGAACTATCGTGGAGTCTAACCATTTTCTGGTTGTATTAAGTTGCTAAGGTGTTTGGTGTAAGTGGGAGGCCTGTTGGTTGTGTGAGTGTCCATGATCACTTCTGGGTAGTATTTTGTGAATAAGTGATGCTTCACGGCTTTTCGGAATTGTAATAGGCTTTTGATGCCGCGGATTTCATGGGGAAGTATATTCCAATTCATGGGTGCGAATATTGAGAAAGCTCTGTTTGATATAGCTTTAGTACATGATGTCATCATCTTGGGAACTATTAAGGTGTTCATAGCTGTAGTCCTTCTGTTTCTATTTTCGAGGGTGTTATGGATTAGTTTGCTGATTGGTGTCGGTGGGTAGTTATTCATGGCTTTGAAGGTCAGGACTAGTGACTTATATGAGAGTCTGGCTTGTAGAGGTAGCCAGTGTAGGTCTTTCATGATAGGCGTTATGTGAGCGGATCTTGGTGACCCAGAGAGGACTCTTGCAGCTGCATTCATAGCCAGACGAAGTGGATTTAAGGTTGATTGAGAGAGCCCGTGAGGATGATGTTCGCAAAATCTAGATGTGGGAGGACTAGTGCCTGGAAGGTTGATCGGTAATTAGTCAAGTAGGGGGCGGAGGTGGCGTAGCGTTCTGATCTTATGATATATACTCTTTGTCACATTCTTCACATGCATTGTCATCTCTAGGTGTTGATCTAATGTGATGCCGAGGTATCGGATTGAGGGTTTGGACGTCAGTTCTATGTTGCTGACCAGCAGACGGAGGAGGTACGAACTTACGATTCCTTGTAACAAATAGGACATCAGTTTTGCTATGATTTATTCTTAAGTTTTGAGTCAGCAGCCATTCAGCTACTGCTCCGAAACAATTGATTATTGGTGTAATCCTCAATGTAGGCATTGAGGATGAATAGGAAGGTGGCAGAAGAGACTGACAAGGAAGGCGGTTACTTACATTGCGCACCAGAATCCCTGGAGGAGGCTGATGAAGGTGAAGGGGGCCCCAGAAAACTGGAATAGCGGTCATGGTGGGAGCTGCCGGAGAGTGAATATCAGAGACCAAGGCTACGATGGGAAAAAAGAGCAGAGAAAAAAAAAAGAGCCACAGTGAGAGATACTGCGAATACAGGAGTAATGAGATCCCAGGAGTGCCGAGTGTTACAAATGGTGAGGGTAGGTCGAGGGCGAAGCATCAAAACGCCCCAGTGGTCGCCCCAAGGAGCTCGCCCCACTTCCGGGAGGCGGGTTGAGCAGCAGAACAACCAATAAGGTACAGGAGGGCGAACAGGACCTGAAAGAGAACACACAGACAACAGGCACAGGTATTAAACAATACTACAAAGGTTACTGGACAAAACAATACAGTAGCAGCGCGAAACCCTGCTGCCAGAAGCTTTAAATGCAGGCTGGTACCTAGGCCGTGTCACTTCCGGGAGGCAGGGTGATCAGAACAACCAATAAGGTACAGGAGGGCGAGCAGGACCGTGTTAAAATCCTCCTATATAGTCTCCATTCCTTTCCTTATGATACCCAGAATTCTATTTGCTCTCTTGGCCACCGCTGCACACTGGGCGGAGGGTTTAACATGTTATCCACAATAACACCTAAATCTTTTTCCTGGGTGGTGATTCCTAATGTGGAACCTTGCATCGTGTAACAATAGTTTGGGTTTTTCTTTCATAGATGGATAACTTTGCACTTGTCCACATTAAATTTCATCTGCCATTTGGATGCCCATTCCTCCAATTTATCAAGATCCTCTTGCAATTTTCCACAATCCTCATGGGTTTTAACAGCTTTGAATAGTTTTGTGTCATATGCTAATTTGATAACCTCACTTGTTATTCCCATAGCCAGGTCATTTATGAATGTGTCAAAAAGCAGTAGACGTAGCACAGATCCCTGGGATACTACACTATTCACCTTTCTCCATTGAGAAAAGTGGCCATTTAGCCCTACCCTCTGCTTTCTATCTTTTAACCAATTCCTGATCCACACTAGTACACTATCCCATGACTTTTTAATTTTGACAAAAGTCTCTCATGAAAGATCTTGTTAAAGGCTTTCTGAAAGTCCAGATACACTATATCATAGAAACAGAAATATGACGACAGAAAAAGACCACATGGCCTATCTAGTCAGTCCTTCCATAACAACTACAACAGTCCCTTTTACCTTTAGAGATCCTCTGTGTTTGTCCCATGCTTTTTTGAATTCAGTTACTGTCCTCATCTCTACCACCTCCACCGGGAGACTATTCCACGGATCCACTACTCTTTCCATAAAGAAATATTTCCGCATATCACTCCTGAATCTATCTCCCTTCACCCTCATCCCATGTCCCCTCGTAGCAGAACTTGCTTTCAATTGAAAGAGGCTCTCTCCCTGAACATTTATGCCATGGAGGTATTTAAACATCTCAATCATATCACCTCTATCCCGCCTTTCCTCTAAGGTGTACATATTAAGATCCTTCAGTCTGTCCTCATATGCTTTATAATGAAGACCACTAATCATTTTAGTAGCCACCCTCTGCACCGACTCCATCCTGTTCACATCCTTTTGAAGGTGCGGTCTCCAGAATTGCACACTATACTCCAAATGAGGTCGCACCAAAGACTTATACAGAGGCATTATCACCTCCTTTTTTCTGCTAGCCATTCCTCTCCGTATGCACCCAAGCATCCTTTTAGCTTTTGCCGTCGCCTTTTCTACCTGTTTAGCTACTTTAAGATAATCAGACACAACCACACCTAGGTCCCGTTCTTCTTTAGTGGACAAAAGTACTTCACCCCCTATACTATATTGCTCCCTTGGATTGCTGCAGCCCAAATGCATGATCTTACGTTTTTTAAACATTAAATCCCAGCTGCCAAATTCTAGACCATTCTTCAAGCTTAGCTAGATCCCTCCTCATTATCTACACCTTCCTGGGTGTCTACTCTATTGCAGATTTTGGTATCATCCGTAAAGAGGCAAACCTTACCCGACAGCCCTTCCGCTATATCACTAACAAAGATGTTAAAAAGAATCGGACCAAGGACAGATCCCTGGGGCACACCACTGATAACATCCTTCTCCTCAGAGTGAGCTCCATTTACCTGTCACCTCCCACCCAACCAATTTCTAACCCAAGCAGTAACTTTAGGGTCCATCCCTAGGGTGCTCAGTTTGTTTATAAGTTGCCTGTGAGGAACAGTGTCAAAGGCTTTACTGAAATCTAAATACACCACATCTAGGGCTCTCCCTCGGTCCAACTCCTTGGTCAGCCAGTCAAATAAATCAATCAAATTTGTCTGACAAGACCTGCCTCTGGTGAATCCATGCTGCCTCGGATCCTGTAATCCGCTGGACTCCAGAAACCTCACTATTTTCTCTTTCAGCAGCGTTTCCAATAATTTACATACCACCGAAGTTAAACTAACCGGCCTGTAGTTTTCAACCACATCCTTACTTCCGCTTTTGTGTAAAGGCACATGAGCCTCTCTCCAGTCCTTTGGCACCACTCCCGACTCCAACGAGGCATTGAAAAGGTCAGTCAGTGGAGCTGCTAGAATGTCCCCAAGTTCCCTCAGTATTCTCGGGTGTATCCCATCCGGTCCCATCGCTTTGTCTACTTTAAGTTGAGATAGTTTCTCATGAACACAGTCTTTTGAAAATTGTTCAATATGTCCTTTGCTTCTGTTCCTATTTGTGGGTGTTTTCTGAGGTCCTGCTCCTGGTTCTTCATCTGTGAACACAGAACAAAAATATTTGTTAAGCAATTCCGCTTTATCCTTATCAGCTTCTACATATTCCTTCCCTGTACCCTTGAGTCTGACAATACCACTCTTGCCCTTCCTCTATTCACTAATATATCTGAAAAATGTCTTATCCCCCCATTTTATTGCATTGGCTATTTCCTCCTCCTTTTGAATCTTTGCCTTCATGACTACTTTGCTAGCTTCTCTATGTTTTTCCAAATACAGATGCCTGTCTTCCTCTCTCTGTGATCTCTTGTATTTCATGAAGGCCTCCCTCTTTTTCTTCACTTTTTCAGCTACTTCCTTAGAAAACCATAGCGGTCTCCTTTTCCTTTTACCTTTATTTACCATTTTAACAAAAAGAGTAGTTACTCACCTGTAACAGGTGTTCTCCAGGAGCAGCAGGAATCAGTCCTCACATATGGGTGATGTCGGCGCCGACGGAGCCCTCGTGCGGAGCATTTCCCCAGCTTTCAAAGAAAGCCTTTGGGAATTGCAGCGCGGTCCCCTTCCCGCCCAAGGGTGCCATCTTGCTCAGTCTGATGACATAGCTAAAAGACAGCAAAACAGCAAAAATAAATCATATGACCAACTCCAAGGGGAGGAGGGAAGGTTGTGAGGACTGATTCCTGCTGCTCCTGGAGAACACCTGTTACAGTTGAGTAACTACTCTTTCTCCAGGACCAAGCAGGAAGTCAGTCCTCACATATGGGACTCCCCAGCTTAAGGCTACCGGAGACCTCAAGCAGAAAAAATGAGCTCCCTCTAGCTCGTCAGTACTGAAGGAAGGAATCTTCTCTGAGAACGCCCCCGACCGGTAGCCCAACACCAGGGCCGGAGGGTAGGAGTTGCCTAAACCCCAAAGAGATTATGGAGTACTGCCTGTCCGAAAGCACTGTCCCTGTGGGATTCCCTCTCAAGGCAGTAATGGGCTGCAAAAGTCTGGCTTGAAGACCAAGTAGCGGCCCGGCAGATGTCTGCCAATGGAACAGAGCGGAGATGAGCCACTGACGCAGCCTTCGCCCTGACACGATGAGCCGTGACTCGACCCTCCAACGAGAGGCCGGCTGCCCCATAAGCCCAGGCGATACAGTCAGCGACCCATATGGACAAAGTATGCTTGGAGACAGGTAACCCCAACTTATTGGGGTCAAAAGAAATGAAGAGCTGAACAGCCCTCCGATGATCCCGCGTACGGTCAAGGTAGAAGGACAATGACCTCCTACAGTCCAGGGTATGCAGGACCATCTCAGCCCGGTTGGCATGCGGCCTGGGAAAGAAGGTCGGAAGAACCACCTCCTGATTGAAGTGAAAAGGGGAGACAACCTTAGGGAGAAACTTCAGGTGAGTCCGTAAGACTACCCTATTCCTGTAGAACCTAGTGTAAGGAGGATCAGACACTAGTGCCTGAAGTTCACTCACTCGCCTAGCAGAGGTAAGAGCTACCAGAAACAAGGTTTTCCAGGAGAGAAAACGGAGAGGGCAGGTAGCCATAGGTTCAAATGGCGGACAAGTAATCCGCTATAAGACCACATTCAGATCCCACTCAGGGGCTGGTGGACGCAAAGGAGGCTTAAGCAGGAGGAGGCCTCTGAGAAAACGAGCCACCAAAGGGTGGTTGGAAAGAGGCCTCCTGTCCACCGGCGAGTGGTGCGCTGAGAGAGCACTGAGGTGAACCCTGACAGAGTTGGACTTAAGGCCTAGATTGGAGAGGTAAAGCAAATATTGCAATACTACCGCTACCAAGCACGAGAAGGGATTCTCGCTGTGCTGAGCACACCATGTGGAGAATCTACGCCACTTAAGAGCGTAGGATTTCCTGGTGGATTGCCGCCTAGAGGCTAAGACCACGTCTTCCACCTCTCTAGGCAGGAGTAAGGGAGCCAGGACTACCCTTTCAGCAGCCAGGCCATCAGATGAAGGGACTGTTGGTTGGGGTGCAAGAGAGATCCCTGGTCCTGAGACAGGAGATCGTGTTGAATTCCCAGAGGCAGGGGAGTGTCCACCGCCAGTTGCAGCAGGAGCGGGAACCATGGTTGCCTCGGCCACCTGGGGGCTATCAGAATCATTGAGGCCCTGTCCTTGAGGACCTTGAACAGTGTTCGAGACACTAGTGGCGTGGGAGGAAACGCATATAGTAGGCCTTGGGACCACGGAATCAGAAAGGCATCCGCTGCTACTCAGAGGATGCGGTTGTCTGGAACAGAATCTTGGGAGTTGCCGGTTCAGAGGGCTGGCAAAGAGATCCATGGTGGGGAGGCCCCACCTGAGAAAGATCTGCTGAACCACCAAATGGATTCAATCTCCATTCGTGTGGTTGCAGGATCCTGCTCAGTCTGTCCGCCAGGTAATTTTCTTGACCGGGGAGGTAGACAGCCTTGAGGAGGATTCCGTGATTGACGGTCCAAGAGCACAGCCGTTGTGCCTCCTGACAGAGAAGGAAGGAGCCTGTGCCTCCTTGTTTGTTCACGTAGAACATGGCAACTTGATTGTCTGTCTGGACCAGTACAGACTGGTGAGACGTGGGGTGGGAGAAGGCTCTCAGAGCTAGGCGTATTGCCCGTAGCTCCAGGAAGTTTATCTGCTGAGCAGCCTCCCAAGGAGTCCAGAGACCCTGAGTACATGCCCCCTGGCAATGTGCTCCCCAACCTAGAAGAGAAGCATCTGTCGTCAGCACTCGAGAATGCGGAGGGGATTGAAAATCCACTCCGAGTACCAGATTCGGAAGATGAAGCCACCATTGTAGAGAGGAGACGAGCAGGGTGGATATGCTCACCGAGTCTGCAAGGCTCCCTGTGGCCTGATGCCACTGAGTACGAAGGCTCCACTGAGCAGGCCACATGTGCAGGCGGGCATTGGGGGTTACATGAACCGTGGAAGCGATATGGCCGAGAAGTCTCAGGGATTGCCTGGCGGAGACCAGGGAATTGCTGTGAAACTGTCTGGCTACATCCACCAACCAGAGGGCCCTGTCCACTGGCAGAAAAGCCCTCGCCTGAAGAGTGTCTAGCCTTGCTCCTATGAATTCCAAGTTCTGGGACGGGAGCAAAGTGGACTTTGCGAAGTTTATGACAAACCCCAAGTGCTGAAGCAGAGCCACAGTGCGAAGGGTGGCTTGACTGGCCTCCTGGGAAGACTGGCCCCTTATGAGCCAGTCGTCCAGGTATGGAAATACAAAAAGACCTTGAAGCCTCAGGTAGGCCGCCACCACCGCCAGGCACTTGGTGAACACCCTGGGAGCAGAGGATAGGCCAAAGGGAAGTATTCTGTACTGGTAGTGGTTTCCCCCCCAACAAATCTGAGATATTGTCTGTGGTCTGGATGAATAAGGATGTGAGTATAAGCATCCTTTAGATCCAAGGAGCATAGCCAATCTCCCTGCTGGAGGTAGGGCAGCAGGATTCCAAGGGTAAGCATCTTGAACTTTTCCCTCTCCAGGAACTTGTTGAGGTTGCGCAAGTCTAGGATGGGTCAGAGGCCTCCTGTTCTTTTGGGTACCAGGAAGTACCTGGAATAAAAGCCATGACCTCTCAGGTGGTGGGGCACCGGTTCCACAGCCTGGTCCTTTAGCAGACTTGCTAACTCTTGAAGGAGTAGGTCCCTGTGCAGAGGGAGTCTTGGAGGCTCCCCTGGAAAATAGGAGGGAGGTACCTGGTGAAAATGGAGAAGATAGCCCTTTTGGACTATATGGAGCACCCAGGTATCTGATGTGATGTGGGCAAAGTGGGCCAGCCGGCCTCCTGTGCTGATGTGGGCCAGTTGAGGAGAAGAGGCTATTCTTGCTGAGTCAAAAACCCCCACCCTGCTCAGCAGGGGCCAGTGTTGGTGGCTTGGGGGCCTTCTGCCTACGGGGCCCATGACCCTGCCCCTTGGCCTGCTGACCCTGTTGGGGAGCTGCAGAGGCCTGATAATGAGGGTACGGTTTATAGGCAGAGGACTTCCTCGGGTAAAAGGTCTTTTTTCCTGAGCCCTTCTTCTTCTGAATAAGGGGCAGAGGTTTTTCTGGACAGCCTAGTCCTGGTCAGAGTCTCGGTCTCAGGTTCTGCAGCCTTTTCAGCCATGGGCTTGCCAAAGAGGTTTTCACCTCGGCAGGGGACATCGACCAACTTGTCCTGCACCCATGGCTCGAGGTCAGATGACTGTAGCCAAGCCTGTCGGCGGGCACCGATGCCGGCCCCGGCTACTCGGGCCGAAGCCTCAAAGCCATCGTAGGCTGCTCGAGAGATAAACTTCAAGCACTCTCGAATACCAGTGGACAAGGCTTGGAACCGCTGCAAAGGTTCCTCGGAGAAACCAGCAGAGAACCCGGCAATCTCCTTTGCCAGGTCTCGGAGATACATGCCCATGTAGAGCTGGGTAAGTCTGGACACGGCAAGCAAGCATAGAGCCCTGGAAGCACTTCTTACCGAGGGCATCCAGGTTCTGGGCCTCCCGGCCGGGAGGCACCGAGGAGTGCATCTTCTGACTTTTCAGCCAATGCATGGCCGATTCCACAACCATGGAGTGGTGCGGTAATTGTGCCTTTTGGAACCCGGGGCTCTTGCGGACTCGATAGATGGAATCGACCCGCTTGCTTAACACCGGCGTCAAGGCCGGGGTCTCCCACATGCGGAAGAGCAGCCGCTCCAGCATCGGAGGAACCGGAACAGTAAAGGCCTCCTTCGGGGGAGAGTCATACTGGAGGGCCTCGAGCTCCTCGGCTCGAGGCTCCTCCTCGGAATCCGCGGGGAAGGCCAAGGCCTTGGCCATATCCCGCACGAAGTCTGAGAACCGGGTATCCTCCGGTGGGGATCGTCTCCGAGGTTCGGACTCCAGCGAGTCCGATGGGACACACCGAGTCCGATAAGTGTCGGGTGACTCTTCGTCCTCCGTCTCCCAGCCCGACTCCTCGGAGGAGGAATCGAGCGGCTCCGGTCGGGCGGGCACCGACGCCATCCGCCCCGACGCCGAGGGTACCGGCGTCGATGACCCCGGTCCCGAACGGGAGGCCGAGGGAGACTGTGGCCGAGGATCGACTCGAGCCCGCATAGACTCGAGGATCGGCTCGGCCTCTGGGGTCGACTTGGACGTCGAGGTCCCGTTGGTCGGGGCAGATGCACCGGTGAGACCGGCGATCAATGCCCGCTGCTGTTCCATGAAGGCAGCGAGGCTGCTCTCCAAGGCCGTCAACCTGAGTCCGAGCTCAGGAGACCCAGCAGCCCCCGACTCGGGCCCCGACGGCGTCAGGCCCGACGTCAGCTCCCCTGGAGGAGAGTCCACGAGGACTACAGCACTCACGTGTCCAGGAGACTCCATCTCGATACGAGGATGCTTGGCAGGCCTCTCCGACTCCAAAGACCCGGGACGGCTATCGGGGCTATACGACCTGGCCCTCGAGGAACCAGGAGCGTCCGACGCCGCCCTCGCGGGTTTCTTCTTCCTGCGATGTTCCCGCGAAGGAGACCCCTGCTCAGAGGAACCCCGACGCTGCTCGGGGCCGGAGTCCCGAGACGTCGAGGCCTCTGATGAGGTCCGGGCCCGTCCGGATGCGGAGTCAGAGAAGATCCTATCCTTCTGGTGCTGCCGACTCCTCAACGCCTTTGAGGACATTTTGCCACACGGACCACAGATCATCGGATCATGATCGGGTCCGAGGCAGCGGAGGCAGCAGTCACGTGTGTCGGTAAGAGACATAAGTTTCTTACACCGATCACACTTTTTAAACCCGCTGGTAGCCATCGGGGGAAAAAGGGCCCCTGCGAGTTCAAAAGACCGGGCTGCCAGGGAAAAAAGAAAAATGGCGCGAACGCTAGTCACAAAGGACAAAAACCGAAAAAGAGAGAGTAGACTCGATACCGGCGTATCGGGCCAAGGCGGGAAAAGGATCCGGCGTCGAACCGAAGTAGAAAAAGAAAAAATAAGGAAATCAACTTTTTCCTCGGGGAAAAATGAACTACGTCCGTCGGACTCCGCGGAAAAAAGAAGACTGAGCAAGATGGCACCCTTGGGCAGGGGGGACCGCGCATGTGTGCTGCAATTCCCAAAGGCTTTCTTTGAAAGCTGGGGAAATGCTCCGTCGGCGCCGACGTCACCCATATGTGAGGACTGACTTCCTGCTTGGTCCTGGAGAAAGGTTGGTTGCCCTTAAAATATCCCCTTTCAGTTTTTCCCACTGTTTTTCTACATCCCTCAGCTGTTCCCATCCAACTAACGACTCCCTGAGGTATTGGCCCATCTTCGCAAAGTTAGTCTTCCTAAAGTCTAAGATCCTCGCCTTTGAATGGATTCTAACAGCCCTAGTCCTAATACTGAACCACACCATCTGGTGATCACTGGATGCAAAATGATCTCCCACTACAACATCAGAAACACTTTCACCATTGGTAAGCACCAAGTCCAGTATGGCCCCTTCATGTGTGGGGTCTGTTACCAATTGCCTGAATAGTTCTCCCTGTAGAGAATCCAGGATCTTCTTACTTCTAGATGATACTGCAGCAGGAATGTGCCAATCAACATCTGGCATATTGAAATCTCCTATCAGTAGCACTTCCCCTTTCCTAGCAATGCTGCGCATGTCTTCAATTAACTCTCTGTCCACCTCTTCCTCTTGTGAGGGAGTCTGTATATCACACCAATGTAAATAGATTTCTCTTTCCCTCTTTCTAGTTTAACCCACAATGCCTCCCCCCTCTCCCTTTTAAGCTCTAATTCCAAAGCTTTAACTCACCTTTGTCTACCTGTTTATTCACACTTTCAAAAAAAACATAACAGATTAGTAAGACAAGATCTTGGCTAAAGCCATTTGGCTGTCTCGCATTAAGCCATGACTATCAACACATTCAGTAATTTTGTTCTTTATGATGGTTTCCACCATTTTTCCCAGATACTGACATCAAGCTCACTGGTCTGTAGTTTCCTGGATCAACCCTGGAACCCTTTTTAAAAATTGGCGTTACATTGGCCATCCTCCAATCTTTAGGTATTACAGATGATTTTAATGATAGTTCACAGATTACTAATAGTAGGTCTGCAATCATATTTCAGTTCTTTCAACACCCTTGGATGTATACCATTCGGTCCAGGTGATTTACTACTCTTCAGTTTATCAAAACAATTCCTCTGTAATTGTTATGTTGTTTGATGTAAACCACCTTGGATAAAGGTGGTATTAAAAAACTGCTAAATAAATAAATACATACATACATCTTCCCGGTATATTGATATTTCTTTCAATTCTTCCGCAGCATCTCCTTTAGATACCATTTCAGTCATGGGTAACATTGCTACATCTTCCTCAGTAAAAACCAAAGCAAATAATTCGTTCAGTCTCTCTGCTATGGCCTTGTCCCCTCTTAGTGCCCCTTTTACCCCTCTATCACCTAATGGTCCAACCGACTCTCACAGTTTTTTTGCTCTAATGTACTTGAAAAAGTATTTATTATGCATTTTTGCTTCCACAGCAAACTTCTCTAATTCTCTCTTTGCCTGCCTTATCAATGCCTTGCTTCTAACTTGCCAGTGCATGTGTTCTTTCCAATTTCTATCATTTGGCTCCTTTTTCCATTTACTGAAAGATGCTCTTTCAGCAACAGCCGCCTCTGACCTCACCTTTAAACCATGCTGGCAGTTTTTTGGACTTCTTTCCACTTTTCTTAAAGCATGGAATACAGCTGGTCTGGGCTTCCAAGATAGTATTTTTAAACATCACCCAAGTTTGATGTAAATCTTTAACCTTTGCAACTGCTTCTTTTAGTTTTTTTCTTTACTATTTTCCTCATTTTATCATAGTCTGCCTATTGAAAGTTAAAAGGTAGTACTGTGGATTTCCTTACCATCCTCCTTTCATTTATTAAATCAATGCGATCATGCTATGATCACTATTGCCAAGTGGCCCCAACACCCTTATCTCTTGCACCAGATCTTGTGTTCCACTAACGACTAGGTCCAAAATGGCTTCCCCTCTGGTCGTTTCATTAACCAGCTGCTCCAAGAAGCAGTCATTTATTTCATCTAGAAACATTATCTCCCTAGCATGTCCTGTGACACCGACCCAGTCGATACTGGGGTAATAAATCATCCATTATTATTTCTGTATTGTAACTTTTGTTAGCTTCCATGATTTCTTTGATCATCATCCATTTGTTCATTCTGGCAAGGCGGTTGATAGGACACCCCCCATTGCCACCGCCTTCCCCTTCTTACATGGCAGAGATTCTACAGTGATTCTTCAACTTCCTTTTGGAGTCTAGCTCTGATGGTTGGGCAACCGATGTGGATTTGGAGGTCCTGTCAGAAAGTAGTTTTCCTGAGCTCCCAGATGCCCCTCATCCGCATGAATGATGGAAGTCCTCTTCCAGGACTTCGTGAGGGATATGGCCAAGGCTATTTCATTTTCACTGTAGGCAGAAGATGAGCCCAGGGTGAAGGAGCTGGAGATCCCCTCAGCTCCTAAGAGGGCAATAACTGTGCCAGTGCACTGGATCCTACAGAGGCTGCAGATGAGGATGTGGGTGCTCACTGTCAAAAGGCCCCTAGATTTGAAAAGCCTCAGTTCCCACATCACTCCTTATTGGTGGAGTCTGCCCTGAAGAGAATCAAGAGAAGACAGGCTCATTCCTTGATGCCCCCATGCAGAGAGGCCTGGATGCTGGATTCCTTTGGTAGGAGATGCTTGCGGAGTTCCATGTGGTGTCCAAGGTTCTCTCGTACCACCTATATATGAGTATGTTCTTGAAAACCTTCTTGCTTGTTCTTGCCAAACTGGGTTCATTCCTCCCCCCAGAGAAACTGGACTCCTATTGTGCCCTGGTGGTGATGGCAAGGACTATTCGAAGTACATGGTCTGGGTGACTTGACACCTTTGAGTCAGCCTGCAGGTTTGCCTGGCTCCAATCTTCTGACTTGGAATAGTCCATGCAGAACAAGCTGGCAGACGTGCCTTGCTCGGGGGAGAAGCTCTTCGGAGAGCAGGTGGAGGCAAAAGCTGGCAATATAGAGATGCAGCACATTACCCTCACCAGGCTCTCAAGGAAAGCACAGTTACTTACCTGTAACAGGTGATCTCTGGGAACAGCAGGAATAAGTCTTCACATATGGGTACGTCGGTACCGACGGAGTCTGCGCGGGAACGCTTCCCAGCGTCCAATCAAAGAGCTTTTGGAAGCATCCCACCACGCCTGCGTGCTGCCTTCCCGCCTTTCCCAACTGCCTCTCCTCAGTTAAGTTTTAAAGCTGAGACAAAGAGAGAGAGAGAGGAAAGATAGATAGAGATACAACTCCTGGGGAGGTGGATGGGTTGTGAAGACTTATTCCTGCTGTTCCCAGAGATCACCTGTTACAGGTAAGTAACTGTGTTATCTCCAGGAACAAGCAGGAATGAGTCTTCACATATGGGGACTCCCAAGCTGAGATGCCTGGAGTCCCAGCATGTCATAGGTTGGAACATGCTATCCCCCACACCACCAGGCATCCTGAGGATGGAGGGTAGGAGTTGAAGAGAAAAAGGTGCTGTGGAACAGTTAACCTAGCATAGGATTGCAGACAAGGAGTCCATGTGTGGATGATAATTGTCATCAATTATATTGCAAATTTATATATTTATTTATTTAACAGTTTTTATATACCGCACTATTCATCATCAGTGCGGTTCACATTAAACAAGATATTACCTAGACAGGAGAAAACTGACATAGGTTTACAGATAACAGGGAATATAAACTGGGTATGAACCGGGGAAAACTATATACATTTAAACAGGTAACATAGTGGCCTGATATTTACAGAGAAGCAGCACTTTCCGCAAAGAAAAAATATTGCAATATGGACCTCCCCTAACAGCACTTCAGAGAAGTATGGAGGTTCATGGAATCTACTGGGGAACCCAGTAGAGGAACCACGAGAAGGACCTCACTGTAAGTGGAGGTAGAAAACCTGTAGGAAAAGCAATGGATGTCAGAATCCTGAAAGGTAACAGGTAACCCCAGTAGGAAAACTGGGGTAGTACAAAAACGGTGGGCCTTCAGCGGAAGGCTTTATGATAAAAGACGAACTCTTTTGGCAGCAGAGTGGCTCACTCTTAGGAACAAAAAGAGAAAGGCTAACCGATTTGGACAAACAATTCCCACTGGTTATGGCTACAGGGATGCTAGGTAGTAGAATAACCAGGATGGTTACGTGAAAAACAGGATAACAGTCTGCAGCCAGCAAGTCCCGAGTATTCTAGAACTCTAGCATGGTAAGTGAACAGAAGATGCATAGGAATGAGATACCATGCTGACCTGCTTAAGGGCAAAAAGGTATCATGCGTTCTTACCATGAGGACGAGCTGGAAGGAGAAAACATATTCCCTATTGGAAATACTATGGACCAAAGCAGGGAATTAGCAACTCCTTAAGCTTTCACGTAAGAGGAGGCCTATGTCCTGTATATTAAAAAGGAGAACTTTTTTAATCATGGGAGACATGACTGAAAAAAGCTTTTTTCAACCATCTAGTATAGCTGTTGGAGAAAAAGCCCCCCATGCTCTCTAGCAAGGGCCCATAGTGGAGAGCTTCTCTGTAGAATTGCAGAGAGCATGATGCAGGAGAATGAGGAGAGAGAACTGGCTGCAGGAGAGCCAGTACCTATGTCAACTATGCTGCCAAACCCAGGGGAATGGAGATGGCAGAAAGAGAAGACAATCCAACAAGCTTGTAGTGAAAAGATTTCCAAGACAGATGACAGCACTGACTTGGAGCCACTACTAAGACCAGACAGAATGTTAGTGGAGGACAAATCTGGTTGCTGGTGGACAAGAACCAGTCGTCCAAACATTAAGGCTCCTGCATTGGAAGCTGCTTGCCAGACAGCAGAAAAATGGTACTGTTTAAAAACAGAAAGAACAGACAAAACAAGAGTAGAAAACTCTGGACGTGTCTGATGAACTGCTTCAAAGCAAGATTGAAAAAGAGGAGTCAACTCAGAGAAGAGAACTCCGCACTAGAAAAGTAAGAAAACTAGAGAGGCTGAAGAAAAAGCCCTCCAGTGAAGCAATACCGCTCTTACAGAGGAAAAACCTGGTAAGAGGGTAAAGAGAATGGAGCTGAAGAAAACTTACAAAGTAGTAGTTTATAGAAAGGAAAAAGACATGCTGGCACAGGAAAGAGTAGTTACTCACCTGTAACAGGTGTTCTCCAGGAGCAGCAGGAATCAGTCATAAGAACATAAGATATGCCATACTGGGTCAGACCAAGGTCCATCAAGCCCAGCATTCTGTTTCCAACAGTGGCCAATCTAGGTAATACGTACCTAGCAGTTTCCCCAAGGGACACAGGTTCCACAATGCTTGTACTGGTTCAAGCATTGATATCCTGGGTCCCTTCTTAATAATGGTTTATGGACCTTTCCTCCAGGAACTTGTCCAAACCCTTTTTAAACCCAGCTACACTAACAGCCTTTACTTCATCCTCCGGTAACAAATTCCAGAGTTTGATTACACGTTGAGTGAAAAAATATTTTCTTTTATTAGTCTTAAATAGTTTACCCTGTAGCTTCATTGCATGTCCCCTAGTCTTTCCATATTCTGATAAGGTAAACAATCGATCTACGTTTACCCGTTCCACTCCGTTCATTAATTTATAGACTTCTATCATATCTCCCCTCAGCCGTCTCTTCTCCAGGCTAAAGAGCCCCAACCTTTTTAGCCTTTCTTCATAGGAGTAGCCTTCCATCCCCTTTACCATTTTGGTGGCTCTTCTCTGAACCTTTTCTAAAATCGCTATATCCTTTTTAAGATACGGCGACCAGAATTGCACACAATATTCAAGGTGCGGTCTCACCATGGAACGATATAGAGGTATTATAATATCTTTTGTTTTATTTTCCATTCCTTTCCTTATCATACCTAGCATTCTATTTGCTCTCTTGGCCGCCGCTGCACACTGGGCCGAGGGTTTTAACAAGGTATCCACAATGACGCCTAAATCTTTTTCCTGGGTGGTGGTTCCTAATGTGGAACCTTGCATCGTGTAACCATAGTTTGGGTTGTTCTTCCCTAGGTGCATAACCTTGCACTTCTCCACATTAAATTTCATCTGCCATTTTGATGCCCAGTCTTCCAATTTATCAAGATCCTCTTGCAATTTTCCACAATCGTCCTGGGTTTTAACAACTTTAAATAGTTTTGTGTCATCTGCAAATTTGATAACCTCACTTGTTATTCCACTTTCCAGGTCATTTATGAATATGTCAAAAAGCAGCGGACCCAGCACAGATCCCTGGGGTACACCACTATTCACCTTTCTCCATTGGGAAAATTGGCCATTTAGCCCTACCCTCTGCTTTCTTTTAACCAGTTCCTGATCCACAGTAGTACACTGCCTCCTATCCCATGACTCTTTAGTCCTCACTTATGGGTGTCATTGACGCCGATGAAGCCCCAGCGGAGCATTTCCCCAGCTTTCCATGAAAGCCTTTGGGAATGCTGGCACGCATGCGCGGTTCCCTTCCCACCTAAAGGTGCCATCTTACCTCAGTCAAATGACATAGCTAAGAACAGCACACAAAAATGTAAAAATTAAACTATGTACAACTGCAACTCCAAGGGGAGGAGGGAGGATAGTGAGGACTGATTCCTGCTGCTCCTGGAGAACACCTGTTACAGGTGAGTAACTACTCTTTCTCCAGGACCAAGCAGGAAGTCAGTCCTCACTTATGGGTGACTCCCCAGCTCTGGGCTACCAGGAACCCAGGCTGAACAAGAGAACTCCCTCTAGTCTCAGCAACACAGTAAAGGCTTTGCAAGGACACACCCTCCACAGGTAGCCCAACCAGAGGGCAGGAGTTGCCTAGACCTCAAAGAGATTCCTGAGTACTGCTTGGCCAAAAGCACTGTCCCTACGGGACTCCCTCTCCAGACAGTAGTGGGCTGCAAAAGTCTGGCTTGAAGACCAATTAGCAGCCCTGCAGATGTCTTGCAATGGAACAGAGTGGAGGTGAGCCACTGATGCAGCCATTGCCCTCACACGGTGGGCCGTGACCCTACCCTGCAAAGGAAGGTCAGCTGCCTTGTAAGCCCAGGTGATACAGTCAGCCACCCAGATGGACAAGGTACGCTTGGACACAGGCCTCCCCAAGTTATTGGGGTCAAAAGAAAGGAAGAGCTGAGAAGCCTTCCTGTGACCCTGCGTACGTTCAAGGTAGAAGGATTAGGCCCTCCTACAGTCCAAGGTATGGAGAACTGTTTCAGCCTGACTTGCATGAGGCCTAGGGAAGAAAGTAGGAAGAACCACCTCCTGGTTGAGGTGGAAAGAGGAGACAACCTTAGGAAGGAACTTAGGGTGAGTCCTGAGGACCACCCTGTTTTTATAGAACCTGGCGTAAGGTCTATCACAGACCAAGGCCTGAAGCTCACTCACTCTCCTAGCCGAAGTAAGGGCTATCAGAAAGACAGTCTTCCAAGAAAGGAAGTTTAGAGGGCAAGTAGCCATAGGCTCAAAAGGTGGGCGAGTCAGCTGCTGCAAGACCACATTAAGCTCCCACTCAGGAGCAGGAGGACGTATGGGAGGCTTCAGCAGAAGCAAGCCTCTGAGAAACCTAGACACCAAAGGGTGCACAGACAAGGAATGGCCTCAACTAGGGAGTGGTGAACTGCTAAAGCAGAGAGGTGGACCCGAACAGAATTGGACTTGAGACCCTGATTGGACAAGTGCAGCAGGAACTGAAGCACTACTGACACAGTACAGGAGAAAGGATCCTCAGCACGTAGCTGACACCACACAGAGAACCTTTTCCACTTGAGAGCATAGGTCTTCCTAGTGGATTGTTTCCTGGAGGCTAGGAGAACTTCCTCAACCTCGGGAGGCAGGCCCCAGGGAGCCAACACTACCCTTGCAGCCTCCATGCCATCAGATTGAGAGCTTTGAGATTGGGATGCAGCAAGGAGCCCTGATTCTGAGAGAGAAGGTCGGGTTGCAATCCCAGAGGCAGAGGCAGATCCACTGCCAGTTGAAGCAGGAGGGGGAACCAAGGCTGCCTTGGCCACCTGGGAGCTACCAAGAGGACTGAGGCCCTGTCTCAGAGAATCTTGAATAGTGTTCGGGCCACCAGAGGGGTGGGAGGAAACACATAGAGTAGGCCCTGAGTCCAGGGAATCAGAAAAGCATCTGCTGAGATAAGATGGCACCTTTAGGCGGGAAGGGAACCGCGCATGCGTGCCAGCATTCCCAAAGGCTTTCATGGAAAGCTGGGGCTTCATCGGCGTCGATGACACACATAAGTGAGGACTGACTTCCTGCTTGGTCCTGGAGAAACTATCGTTTGATAGTGGATAGACCTCTTTCCCTAGCAGGAAAAAGAGGAGAACCCTGTGACCTAGAAGCATGAACATCCTGACAGCTCATAGAACATAGAAAGAATGGATGTCTTTCGGGAAGATATCCATGTTTAGGATTTAGAATGACAGCAGTGGATTGCTTCTATTGAGAAGAAGCAACTGCAGATTCTAATCCCAAGAGTCACAAGCATCTGATGGATTGATCAGAAAGCCTGTGGTTGCTGGGTTTGCTGAGCCTGGTGAGAGGTTGAACTCTGCAGACCAGGACGATGCTTCCCCTGTTTGGGAACATCTGTATGATGGGCAGATGATGCATAAAACCTTCTTCTCCTATGGGAAGAAAGTTTGGCAGGACATTTCCTACCTACTGGGACAGAAGAAGGTGCAGAACAGTCCCTAGGAACAGGTAAGTCAGTGGAGAACTGAGTAACCTGACGTAAAGACTCCTTGTTGAAAAGACTGTCTCCAGTGCAAGGAGTATGTCCCAGTCTGTGCTGTGCCCATTTGTCCAAGTCTGAAGCTTGGAGCCAGGCTCTACGTCGTGCCCCTATAGTTATAGCAGAAGTTCTGCTAACAGACTCAAAAGAGTCTAGGGAAGCACGAGTAAGAAACCAAGAGATATTCTGGAGATGCTTGAGCAGTGAAGAATAGTCTGCACTCTTGGACTCTGAAAGGGAAGGAGTCAAAAGATGTAATTGCTTTGTGACCTCCTCAAGAGATAGACTCATATAGAAAATATATGAGAATTCTTGCAGAAAGCATAGATGTCTGGAAGGTTTGACATCCAAAGGCATCAAGTGTCTTAGACTCACGACCTGGCGGATAAGAAGAGTGCTTTTTCTTGCTCTTTACCCGCCTCATTGCTGATTCCACAACTATGGAATGATGAGGAAGTTGAGTCTTTTGAAACCCTGGAGAGGGGGGCACCTGATATAAGAGATCAGTTGCTCTGGAAGGTGGGGGTACCTTTGAAGGTGTTTCCCACATTCCTAGAAGGAGATCCTGCAGGGAATGATGCAAAGGAAGCATTATGTTCTCCTTTGTTTTGGTAGAAAGAGAGCCCTGTGCAGGATCATGTCCTGGGATAGGAATGGCAAGAGATCTTGCTATATCCAGGAGGAAACTCTGAAAAGAGGGTTCCCCAACAGGAATTTCCCTTGGACAGGTTAGATCTGAAGAACTAGCCTGAGCACCGACAGAGCTATCCAGATACATAGGAATAGAAGATCCTGCACAGGGCAGTGTGGAATGCTTAAAGGATGGTCGCCGGTACTGGCTGTCAGGAGCAGCGACCGTCATTACCACATTGTCCATGCCAGGTATCGACTCCAAGCTTGGCATAGAAGGGAGCAATCCCGTTGAAAAAGGCATGGCAGGAGTTGGCCACGATGCTACTGTGGATACCGGTACCAATGCCAATACCGGTACCGATGTTGGAGTCGAGCCCGACAAAGACATCGGAGCAGTCATCGGTGACAGTTCAATCGGTACCGAGGTAACCGAAAACCCCCAGGTGCTATCCTCGGTACCGAGCCACCGGTATCGATCGGTGTCGGTACCAAAGAGTATTGGTACCGAGTCTTCCAGACTAGAGAGCGATTCTAAACTCGGCATCGATAAGCAAAGCATGGAAGGCACCGACCGTAAGGGTAATGAGGACATCGGTACCGAGTTCGGTACCGTGTCTGATACAGGTGAATGAAGGTCAGCTAGTGGCAACTCAATCGACCTCGGGGGAACCGAGAGTTGCGGATCCGAATCATCGGAACCGAGCCTTCGGTACCGCCGAGAGCCGGTACCAAGGCGAGTCGGTACCCAATCCTCCAGACTGGAGATCGATTCCAGACTCGGCATCGAAGGAAGCGAGGCTATCGATGCACGTCTGGAGGGTACCGACGTCGGTGGTAGTATCGGTGCTGGTACCGATAATGAAAAGTCAGTCTGGAGTGTATCCACCGGTCCCAAAGGCACCGAGGACGCCAGATGACCATCCCTGGTGAGGAGTGTTTCATCCAACACCAGTGCCGATGTCGGGGTATCGGTACCGCTCGAAGCGGATGCCACCACCGGACATGGCTCAGGTATGTTCTGTGAGGGGTGAACCCCAGGAACAACCTGAAACCCCTGAAAGGCTTTTGAGACTGAAGACTCCCGCCGGGGTTTTGAAGCCAGTAGGCCCTCGAGGGCAAGGCCGGAGCAGTCTACATGCTGTGCATGAGACCTACCACTCGAGGGCTGGCTAGTCTTAACAGACTGTTTGTGGGTTACCTGATCTTGTGTAGAAGAAGGGGACGGTGCCCCGAAGCTGGAGGGAAACCGTGTATTGAGGGAACCTCGATATTGAAAACCCCTTCTCACTAAACTGTTGTCAGGACCCAAGCAGGTTAGACACCGACTTCGAGGGTCTAAAACTAAAGTTGTACTGCCAGTGTTTGAACATTTCTTGGAGAAAGTGGCTGGCGTTTCCATGAAGGAAAAAGAGGAGGCCTAAAAGGCCTATGATACCATGGGACACTATGAAGAAAAAATATTCCTTGAAAAAGGAAGATTTCACAAGAAAAGAAAAAGAAAAGAAAACACCGGCGGTACCGGTGGCGTCGGGAAGACAGCCGCGACCACAAGAAAACTAAAGAAATAAAACAAGAATTTTCTGTGGTGACAGGACGACGTCCTGCCGGCTCCGCGGAAAAACGAAAACTGAGGAGAGGCAGTTGGGAAAGGCGGGAAGGCAGCACGCAGGCATGGTGGGATGCTTCCAAAAGCTCTTTGATTGGACACTGGGAAGCGTTCCCGCGCAGACTCCGTCGGTACCGACATACCCATATATGTGAAGACTCATTCCTGCTTGTTCCTGGAGATAACATCTGATCCCTCTCGCAAGAGGTATTGGGGATGGGGTCAGAAGACCACCTACTACCAGCATAAGCACCGATACTTCCCAACCCCTCAAAGTTCTCAACACAAAGTGCAGGCCCCTTGCCTGCAGCAACTAGATCCACAGCCCAAGCCGGGGATATTTTTTGACTGGTTCCTTTGGAGCATAACCTATCTACCAGTGTCTGTGGAGGGATACCCTCTGGTGGGGGAGGGGGGGGGGAGGGGAGAGGGGAGCAGCTCACCTTTTTTTGCCCACAGGTGGTCTCTTATAACATCAGACTTGTTGGTGCTGGAAATGGTCCAAAGCAGCTACATGCTGCACTTTGCCGAACTGCTGCCCCTTTCCCCCCTGAAAGGGTAGCCCCTCGATCCTCTGCATCTCAACCTACTCCAGAGAGAAATCTCTGCCCTTCTAACCTATCTTGCCATAGAACCTGTGCCTCCAGCTCAGGTCAGGCAGGATTTCCACTCCAGGTACTTCCTGATCCCCAAGAGGATAGGGGGAAGGGGGGTTTGGGCCCATCCTGGACCACAGAAACTTCAACACCATTCTGGTGCAAGAAAAATTCAAGATAGTCTCTCTGAGGACCCTGCTCCCTTATCTTCAGAGAGAAAATTGGTTATACTCCCTGGATCTCAAAGACACACACACTGATCCATCCCACCCACAGGAAGTATCTACCGTTCATCCTGGGTAAACAGTACATCCAGTAATATGTGCTCCCCTTTAGTCTAGCTTTAGTGTCCCATGTCTTCACAAAGTTCCTCAAGGTGGTGGTCACCTATCTCAGGATACTGGGGGTGTTTTTCTTTCCTTATCTGGACAAATGGCTCATAAAAAGCGCCACTCCGGGAGGAGTCCGGCAGCCAACCCAGTTGATCATTAAGGTGCTTGAGCTGTTGAGATTTGTGGTTAACTAACCCAAGTCCCACCTTCAGCCCATCCAATGACTGGAGTTCATAAGGATTCTCCTTGACACAACTCAAGCTCTCACTTGGTTTGCAGCTTCTCGTGCTTGTGTGCATCAGTGATGCTGAGAGCTAAACTATCGGTAGTTTAACTACTGGCAGGGTCTCCCAAGATGGACAGGTCTCAGCTGAGGTGCCAGACCAAGACAAACCAGCCATCTGGGCAGCAGCAGAATGGGATACTGTTGACGGCGGAGGATCACATTTCTGTGACAACGGCAACACCACCAAACTTAAACTGCGCGGAAGAAAGGCTCGGCAATCTACTTCTGTATCTTGCCAGGAAAACCCAATGGATAGTTACAACAAAACAAATTGTGCTATAGACCCCCAGGTTGGAAGGCACTCAACTAGCTACTGGCAAAGAGCTGAAGACTTTTCAGAATAAAGCCAGCATTTATGATGTGGTTGGATCAAAGCCCTCGGGAAGTCTGACTGCTGATGTAGCTGTGCATGAAATTAGAGTCAGAAGCTGTAAAGATGTCTTACGCATTGGAACATGGAACGTACGAAGCATGAACCAAGGGAAGTTGGAGGTGGTCAAGAATGAAATGGAACGTGTACAACTTGATCTGTTGGGTGTCAGTGAACTGAAATGGACTGGCATCGGGCACTCTGCATCAGATGATCACATGGTCTACTATGCTGGAAATGAAAGACAAAGAAGAAATGGTGTTGAATTTATAATAAAGAAGAAACTTGCAAGAACTGTAATAAAATACAATGCAGTCAGCAAACGCTTAATCTCTATTCGTCTACGAGGAATGCCTATCAACACAACTATAATTCAAGTATATGCCCCAACAACAGCTGCAGAAGAGAATGAAATTGAAGAGTTTTATGAACAAGTACAAGCTGAAATTGACAGAACATGCAAACAGGACATCCTGATAGTCATGGGTGACTGGAACGCAAAGGTTGGTAACAAAGAAGACGACAATGTAGTTGGAAAATATGGACTTGGCATCAGAAATGAAGCTGGAGAAAGACATAGAATTCTGCAAGACCAACGATCTATTCATCTCAAATACCTTCTTCCAGCAACACAAGCAGTGACTGTATACATGGACTTCACCCAATAGATTGTATAAAAATCAAATTGACTACATCTGTGGAAGTCAACTATGGAAAAGCTCTGTAACATCAACAAAGACACAAGCTGGAGCTGACTGTGGTACAGATCATCGACTACTAGTATGCAAACTCAAGCTAAAGTTGAAAAAGAGCAAACCACTCATGAATGCAGCAAAATATGAGAATATACCACTGGAATTTAAAGACTGCCTGCAAAATCGATTTGCTGCTTTAGATACAAATGACAGAGCTCCAGAAGAGTTATGGAATGACATCAAGAAGGTTGTGTTGGAAGAAAGCGAGAAGTCTCTACAAAAGGTGAAAAAGCAAAAACGGCCAAAATGAATGACAGAAGAAACTCTGAAAATTGCCCAGAAACGCAGAGAAGCTAAAGCCAGAGGAGAAAGAAAGACAACCGCAGAACTCAGAGATTTCCAACGTGCAGCAAGACAGGACAAGGAAAAGTACTACAATGATGCATGCAAGGAAATAGAAGCAGAAACTATTAGAGGAAGAACAAGATCTGCTTTCCTAAAGCTACGAGAGTTAAAGAAAAAGTTCCAGCCTCGAATTGGAATGTTACAAGATGCTCAAGGTTCTATGCTGAATGATGCTGAGAAGATCAAGAAAAGGTGGCAGGAATATACAGAGTTTTTATATGATAAAGATCAAGTGGACCAACAGCCGTTTCAACCTGTACCATATGATTGGGAACCATTGGTGATGAAAGAAGAAGTTGAAGCAGCATTGAAAGCCTTATCAAAGAACAAAGCACCAGGCACGGATAGCATTCCCATAGACGTATTACAGCAATCTGATGCAGCTGTTACTGTACTTACAAGGCTCTGCCAAGAAATATGGAAGACAACATCATGGCCAACTGACTGGAAAGGATATGTGTTTATACCAATACTAAAGAAAGATGATCCAACTGACTGTGGAAATTATCACACAGTCGCTCTGATCCCACATGCCAGCAAGATTCTACTGAAGATTATTCAAGAGAGACTACAACCATACCTGGAACAAGAACTACCTGAAATGCAAGCAGGGTTCAGGAAAGGGCGAGGAATGAGAGACGACATTGCGGATGTGAGATGGATCCTTGAAAAGACTAAAGAATACCAAAAGGATATCTATTTGTACTTTATCGACTATAGCAAGGCTTTTGACTGTGTAAACCATGAGAAACTCTGGGCAACATTAAAAAGCATGGGTATACCAGAACACCTGATCGTTCTCTTGCACAAACTGTACATTGATCAAGAATTAACAGTTCGAACGGAACAAGGAGAAACAGAATGGTTTAAAATAAGCAAAGGTGTAAGACAAGGCTTCATACTTTCCCCCTACCTGTTTAATTTATATGCAGAACAAATCATTAGAGAAGCAGGATTGTATGAAGACAACAGAGATGTGAAGATTGGTGGAAGACTCATCAACAACCTTCGCTATGCTGATACCACATTTCTGGCTGAAAGTGAAGATGATCTGAAACATTTGCTTCTCACAATCAAAGAACATAGTCTCAAAATAGGCCTGCACCTTAATGTAAAGAAGACAAAGATCAAGACAACTGGCATAATCAACAGGTTCATCGTTGAAGGAGAAGAAATTGAAATCATGAACAACTTTAACCTACTTGGATCAACTATCAATAAAGAAGCAACAAGCAGTCAAGAAATCAGACGACGCATTGCTCATGACAGAATGGCTATGAAAGACCTAGATAAGATTTTCAAGAGCAGAGATGTCTCTCTCCATACAAAGATTCAACTTGTTCAAGCCATGGTATTTTCAATATCATCATATGGATGTGAAAGCTGGACAGTGAAAAAGACAGACAGGAAGAAAATTGATGCCTTTGAATTATGGTGCTGGCAGCAAATACTGTGTATACCATGGACTGCCCGAAGAACAAACCAGTCGGTACTAGAGATCATCAAACCTAAGCTTTCTTTAGAAGCTCAGATGACAAGACTTCGACTTTCATACTTTGGACACATCATGCGAAGAGAGATCATTAGAGAAAGACATCATGCTTGGCAAGATAGAAGGTCAACGCAAAAGAGGAAGGCCAGCAATGAGATGGATTGATACAATAAGAGCAGCTACAGGTACCAGTTTGTCAACAATGAGCCACCTGACTGAAGACCGAACACAATTTAGGATAGCTATCCAGAGGGTCGCCATGAGTTGACTCCAACTCGACGGCACTTAACAACAATGGCTCATGGGATGCTGACAGTCCTCAGTGGTGCACTTCACTCCCCTGGTGTGTCTGTCGATGAGACAAGCTCAATGGATTCTGAGCAAGGCACTGGCAGTCTCCGGGATCGGGTGGTGGTCAATGTACCTCTATTCCAGTCTCTATACTGGTTGTTGGACCCTCAGAACCTACTCAAAGGCCTTCTCTTTCAGAATCCAGCCCCTCAGTGGACCCTGACAAAAGATGCGTCTAAGCTGGTCTGGGGGGATCACATCTGGATGGCCTCTGCCCACAAGGCATTTGGTCCAAACAGGAGAGCCTCTATCAAAGGAAAATGCCCTCAGTGTGTTCCAAGATTGTCTCGTTAACCAGGTTGTTCTGATTCAGACCGTCAATCAGGTGGCAATGTACTGCGCAAACAAGCAGGGAGGCACAGGTCCTATCCTCCTGTGCTGGGACGCGATCCACGTGTGGAAGTTTGCCATCTCTCACAATATGGAATTGAGAGCCACCTATCTGCCTGGGGAGCTGAACTCCCTTGCAGACCAGCTGAGCCATGTCCTGCAGTCACACGAATGGACCCTGCACAGGGAGGTTATGGCCCAGATATTTCGGGAGTTTGGTATTCCCTCAATAGACCTGTTCACTACTCCACCAGTGCCCAGATGGATGATTTCTGCTCCAGAGCCGCTTCGAGGGGTAGGCTGGCACTGGATGCTTTCCTTCTGCACTGGGAATGGGCCTGCTATATGTTTATCCTCCCAGTCCTCTCATAGCGAAGACCCTGTTGAAACTCCGGGTAAGACAGGGGCACAATGATCCTCATCGCACCATATTGGCCCAGACAGCCGTGGTTTTCCCTTCTGCTTCAGCTCTCCGGGAGGGAGCCTCTGTGATTGGGATCTGCTCCAGACCTTATCTCCCAGGACGACGGGAGCCTGCCCCACTCCAACATCCGGTCCTTGGCCCTCACTGTGTGGCTGCTGAGTGCTTAGTTCTGTCACAGCTTTAACTACCTGAGGGGTTGACAGATTCTGTTGGCGATGAGGAGGGTCTTATGCTTTCAAATGGAGGAGTTTCACCTCCTGGTCTGCTGATCAGGTTCTGGATCCCTTTTCTTGCTCTGCTGACAGGCTGCTTGAGTATCTCCTGCACCTCTCTAAGTCGGGTCTCAAGTCCAACTGTCAGAGTCCACCTGAGCAAGATTGGGGTCTGCCCTTGCAGCTTGGAAGGGAAGTCCATATCAGCCGTTTTTGGTTAGATTCATGCCGGGCCTGTTCTTCTCCAAACCTCCTTTTAAGCCTCCGACCTTAATGTGCTGGCTTGGGACCTTAATGTGCTTTTGGCACAGCCCTCTGAAGTTCTTGACCTGGAAAGTCTTGTTTCTGGTGGTGGTTACACCTCAGCACATTGTGTCATTGAGCTCCAGGCCCTGGTGGCTCACCAAACATATACTTTGTTCCACCACAATAAAGTGGTCTTATGCAATCATCCGCATTACCTCTCAAAGGTGATATCCGCCTTCCATCTTAATCACTCAGTTGTGCTGCCTACTTTCTTTCCCAGGCCTCATGCCCATATGGGGGAGGTGGTGCTGCACACGCTGGATGGCAAGCGAGCCTTGGCCTTCTACCTTGAGTGGACGAAGGTCCACTGCAGGTCCAACCAGCTTTTTGTCTCTTTTGATCCCAGCAGGCTAGGGGCTGCCATTTCCAAATGCACCTTGTCAATTTGGCTAGCAGACTGTATCTCTTTCACTTCTGTCCAGGCTGGCCTGAGCTGTGATGGTCATGTCAGATCCATGGCTATTGTTGGTGGCCAACTTGCACTTGGTCTCCATGGAAGAGATCTGCAGGGCTGCAACATGGTTTTTGGTCCACACATTGACATCGCATTATTGTCTGGATGGGCATTCCAGACATGACAGCAACTATTTATTTTATTTATCTAAAAAATTTTATATACCGCCTTTCAGATTCTTAAGGCAGTTTACATGGAACAGAACTTGTTTACATAAAATGTTTCGTTAGGACTATGTACAAAGCTGTTAACAGTGCTTACATTTAACAATTAACTATTTACAATTCTGTCTGTGGTTATAGACAATGTTTTAGATGGCTGGAGGGTTATGAAAATGCTCAGTGAATAAGTGAGTCTTTAATAGCTTCCTGCAAGTCAATGGCCAATCCATACTCCACCATTTGTTTGAGGATTAGTATACAACTCCTTCCCACCAAGGCCCTACTGTCCTTCTAGGCTACTAAAAAAGAAACTCTACTGAGAGCATGTTTGATGATGAATTCTACTATGTGTGAAGATACTGAATTACATGAGTTCCCCCCGGGGACTACCACTGTTGTACATAGTTGATTCTCCAGTTCGTTTTTCCTGCCCATTGGGCTTCTTGGTACCCAGTAGCTTGAGAGTCTCATATGTGAGGACGTCTTCCTGCTTGTCCATGGAGAAAGCATAGTTACTCACCTGCAGCAGGTGATCTCCATGGACAAGCAGGAAGAAGTCCTCACAACCCTCCTACCTCCTTGAGGAATTGTTTTCTGCTACAACTTTGATATCATACTGGAGAAGATGGTATCCTGGCAAGTGGGAATACAGACGCAGGCATGATGGAGCCTCCCAAAAGCTTCCAATAGAAGCTGGGGAACATTCCCACACGGGGCTCTGTCAGTGATGTCACCCATACGTGATGACTTATTCCTACTATCCACAGAGAACACCTGTTACAGGTGAATAACTATGCTTTATTAGGTATGTACAATTTCTCCTTGCTTTCTCCCCTCAGCGCCTTTTACAGCCTGAAAGTTTGTGTGTGGTTGATCTTGTATGCACTTCTTTAGCCACCCTGAGAAAGATAATTTTTTCAGGCAGGCCAATTCATGTGTGTTAACAGCATTTTAGCACTGAAAAGTGTGTTCAGAGGTTAAGTGACTCACTTAAGATAGCAGGTAAGCATAGGAACCTGTTTCTCCATGTCTTCCAGTTCTCTGTTTAGTCTCTTCTTTGCATTCCCCCCCTCAATCATACACAAAAGTAGCTGCAGAATAAACGTTTTGAAATTAAACATCGATTCCTATACAAAGCATTTACAAAAATTGTTTTATTTGAGAGCAGCAGGTAAAAAAAAATCCCCTCCTGGACTGTTGTAAACATGTATAGTAGCAAACCAACAAATACTAATAGGATTCTAATCTGCATCCCCATAATAAACACACTACAAACAGATTTTTTAAGTTTTCTTCCAAACTTTAACAAAATAACAAATGTATATTGATTCCAAAATATTTATAGGAAATAAGGCATTACATTTTGAAAAGCTAGTTAAAGACTCCTTCATATACCAGGCACTTGGTGTTTCTTGACAGCCATGGTTGCTGGGAGAGGCTGTAGCCCTGGCTCTGACTCCTGTACATAAAGTGATAGGCTAATATTGAAATCATAAGATAAAACCAGTACCATTATGGGCAAGAGAAATAAACAGAACCATATTAATAAAGATGAAGGTTCCTCAGTATCCTAATATAAACAGCTTAGTATGGAATAATTAAGACATGATTTTCCTTCTAAAATATGTACATGCATTAATGAACATGTTCCAGAGCGCACACATTCATGAGCACATGCAGGAAGCCTCCATCCAAGGAGAGAAGCACAGACCAGTGGGTGATGAGCCCCCAGGCAGAGCGTGCACACTGATACTTTCAAGGAGAGCTTTGCCAGGGAGAATGGGCAGCATATAGGAGGCATCAGTTCACAAGACAGAGCATAATCCTGCATGTAGGGAACTGTCCCTGTACAGTTCAAGGGAAAAAAACTACCACCTAGATTCTCAAGTGCAAGGTACGGAAGAGTAGCAAGCACAGCAAAGCAGGCAAAAAAGGGCAAGCAATCATGGTCTTAAAAAAGAAAGAAAGCCATAGAGGGACTAGAAAGCCCTTGTGGCAAAGCTGAAGCAACAGCACCTTAAGCTTCATCTTTGGCTTTCAGATCTATTTGCATGTTGCTTGTTATTCAATTAAGGATGCATTTGTACTTGCATCTTTCTCAGTGGTTCTCAGCCTCTTCTCTGGGACCCCCAGGCCAGTCAGGTTTTCAGGATCTCTGCAATGAAGATACATGAGATAGATCCCCATACAATGGAAGCAGTGCATGCAGATCTATCTCACATATATTCATTGCGGATATCCTGAAAACCTGACTGGCCTGGGGTCCCAATTGACTGGGTTGAGAACCACTCCTATATGGTAAAAAGAGTCCATGCAGAACTGGGCATGGATGTGACAAAGCCAAGACTGGATGATGGGAGAACATGCTCTGAAATGGACAGGAATAAAATGAGAGGATAAGAGGGGTAACAACAGGGTCAGGGCTAGATTACAGGGTACACAATTCTTGCAGGATAAAAAGCTATAATGCAGAGAGGCAGAAACAGCAGAGGTATTAACATAGCCAGGGGTGCATTATGGGGTATCTCCCTCCTCTAGGACAGGGGCAGGAATAGTAATTAAGAGAGCATCTCAAGACAGATAACCTGGATGGCACCTTTTTTTATTATTATTATGGCGTTGGTGTCAGTTTATTTGATGCTGTCTGACTTCCTCTCTCATGTGATTGGTGGGTATAACTCTGGTATCAGGACACAGAAACAAGCTTCCAAGGTACAGTGATTGGTGAGTTAAGTCCAGTATTAGGAAACAGCAGTGACTCTCTCCTTGGTTTGATGTACAGTGATTGGCGAGTTTAACTCGTTTTAGGAGATAGCACGGAGGCTCTCTCCAGTTTTAATATATCTTGATAGGACTGCAGATTGCCGAGGTATTCTGGGATGTTGCCAGAAGCATAGGAATGCAAGTTTACTGGGTCCACTGTTGTCCTCCAAATAGGAAAGGCCACGGCAGGTAGGAATCCTGCAGAACAATCTGCAGAAATGTGTCTTTTTATGACTCAATAGTTTTCAACTAATTTTACAGTTTTATAACTAAACTCAAAGCCTGTAACCTTCTTCCTTCTATCTTCTGCTCAGATTTTGCTGTCAGATGAGATGTCTCCAAGTGTGTTGGCTATATCACTAAAAGACGGACGATCTTTGGGGCTGAGAGCCCAGCAGCGTTGCATTAGTTTGTAGAGTTTGGAGGGGCAGCCTTCCGGAGATGACAGCTTCATTCTCCCATTCTGTAAGCCTGAAAGTAAAACATAAGTGTAAATGAGAGAACCTGCTTTGTCAAACTCAAATGTGTTCCATATAAAGGAAGTTCAAGAGGCCAACTCAGTGACCCAGGTAGCATGTGCTGTGCACCGACATGAGCAAGTTTACTTCCTGGATTGTCTGAAGCTGGGATGCTGAAGTCAATTCACAGCACCAGGGGATTGGGGGTGGGGGGGGAGAGAGAAAGAGGAACATAACATAGGAAACATGAGAACATAAGATATGCCATACTGTGTCAGATCAAGGGTCCATCGAGTCCAGTGTCCTTCCAACAGTGGCCAATCCATGTCACAAGTACTTGTCAGATTCCCAGAAGGTAGACAGAGTCTATGCTGGTTTACTGGCTTTTCTAGTCTTGAAGGACTACAAAAGGGGACTGTTATTTCTGGAGAGAGATCTGCAATCGTGAGTATATACTTCTGGGAATTTTCTGAAAGGAATTCTTTCGATTAAAGCTAATTAATTTGTGAACCCACTATTTTTTGTTAAATCAGTCAGGGCCTAGTAGCAGCAGTTTAAGTTTAAATTTAAAACACAGAAGACAGCTTTCTGGTTAAATTTAGAACCCAGCAGAGAGCTTGTAGTTTAAATTTCATAATAAGTTATAGGCTAGCAGCAGCAAAGAGCTATAATTTAAATCAAATAAGAATATAGATTAGCACAAAAGGCAAAACAGGGTCAGTACTCTGAGCAGCAAATAAAGTCTTCTAGAGACCTTTACAAAGGTGATTGATCACTATGATTTTAGTAATTTATCTTTAAGATTTAGAATCTTACAATTTTTCTATGTTATTAAGTATGGTTGATTATATGACTAAAAGCTGTCTATGTGTAACTATAAACTGCCTAGAATCTGATAAATACACTCCCACTCTGATTCTGCGGAAGTTCTTTACCTTTCTTTTGGTTTGGTTTTGTAGTATTCTTAAAGCAGATTCCAAAGTGTTGCTACAATAGAAAACAACTGTTTCGACAGAACACAGCCATGTACAGTTATGGTCAACATTATTGGCACCCTTGCATTTTAACCCCTTAATGTCTAATATCTCCTAAAAAAAAAGGCCAGTGAAATGGCTTTGGACTATATAAACATATATGTATTTGACACACACACAAAAAAAAATCAAATAAAACAAGAACAATTAAAAAAAGGAAATACTAGGAAAAATAAAAACTGGGACATTGCCAGGACATGATTATTAGCATCCTTATAAACAATTCAAATCAGTTTGAATAGAAGAACCACATTCCCATTGCAGTAAAATAAGGCGCACCCATGATCGTCAGTACTCATATGACTTGAATCAACCAATGAATGATGGCTCTAATGTTTAAAATGGCCACATTCACTCCCTGTTCCATTTTCACAATGGTGAAGACAAGAGAGCTGCCTGAGACCATCAGAAAAGCCATCACCACCAAACATCACATTTCAAAGGAGCACTAGGCCATTTCCAAAGATCTTGGGATTCCTGTGTCTACAATTCGCAATGTTATTAGGGAGTTTTCTTCTCATTGAACTGTCAAGAACCTCCCAGGATGTGGTGGAAGAGGAAAATTAATTCAAGAAGCCTTTGAAGGTTAGTGCGAACTGTTGGAAAAACACCACATACATCATCCAAAGAGCTTAAGGCTGACCTGGAGCAATCTGGAGTAGTGGTTTCAACCCGCACCATACACCTTGCACTAAACAAAGTAGGACTTCATGGGCGAAGGCCACGGAGGACCCCACTGCTCAAAGACAGACATAAGACACACCTGATCTTTGCCCACACCCATCTTGAGAAACCACAATCCTAATGGGAAAATGTTTGGTGGACAGGTGAAATGAAACTTGAGCTGTTTGGCAATGCAGACCAGCAATACATTTACAGGCGAAGAAATGACGCTTATAAGGAAAAAAAAACACCCTTCCTACAGTTAAATATGCACAGGAGAAGAGTCTCTTTCGATTAAAAGCAAGCTCTGCAATGAGGGGACATGGGATGAGGGTGAAAGGGGATAGATTCAGGAGTGATATGCGGAAAAGTGTAGTTACTCACCTGTAACAGGTGTTCTCCAGGGACAGAAGGAATCAGTCCTCACTTATTGGCGATGTCGGCACCGACGGAGCCCGTGTGGAGAAATTCCCCAGCTTTCAAAGAAAGCCTTTGGGATTGCTACCACGCATGTGTGGTCCTCTTCCCACCCAAGGGTGCCATCTTGCTCAGTCAGGCCCCTTAGCTCAAGCCCTACCAAGCAGATGGCAAGGGAAGGACAAAAATTCAGCAACTCATCAGGGGAGGTGGGAGGGTAGTGAGGACTGATTCCTGCTGTCCCTGGAGAACATCTGTTACAGGTGAGTAACTACGCTTTCTCTAGGAACAAGCAGGAAGTCAGTCCTCACTTATGGGACTTCTAGCTACAGGCTACCAAACTGTAACCAAAAGAAAAACGCCTCTGCGAGACTGGAAGCAGAAGTCGAAGCCTGAAGGAGCCAGAGTCCTTGGGTCCTCGGGGCGAAGCCCTTGGTAGCGGTGAAGAAGGGTCGGAGGCAATGTTCCCTCTAATTTTCTGTAGGCTGTGTGCACATAAAATATCAGCTGTGCAGCTTTTGAAGGAAGGTTAAATTTTTGTGCGCCACATGATGAGACTCAGAGTTATATACTTTAAAATTTGACTACACGTCAAAATATAGTATATACACCACATTGATTTTAATCAAATTAAATGAAAATAGATGATTACTAAATGAAGCGGAAAATTTCTAGTAATTACAATCACAACATTTAAATTTTAAGACGTCTCTGTTGTGTTCTATCCGAATCAGAACTGTAATTTTTGTGCGCTCTGTTGTAAAGTATGTGCGCTCGCATGGCAAGGTGTGTGCGCGCGCACACGCACACAGCTTAGAGGGAACAGTGGTCGGAGGGCAGGAGTTACTTATACCCAGGACAGATTACGGAGTACAGCCTGGCCGAAGGCGCTGTCCCAGCAGGACTCCCTCTCCAGGCAGTAATGGGCGGCGAAGGTATTTGTAGAAGACCAGGTTGCTGCCTAGCAGATGTCCATCATGGGCACGGAGTGCAGCGAGGCCACAGAGGCCGCTTTGGCTCGGACCCCATGTGCAGCGACTCGACGATCCAGAGGGTCACCTGCCTTCGCATGGGCGAATGCGATGCAGTCTGCCACCCAAATAGAGAGGGTGCGCTTGGTGACTGCTTGCCCCTGCCTATTGGGGTCATAGGTCACGAAGAGCAGGTCAGACTTGCAATGAGTCTGGGTATGCTGCAAGTAGAAGGCAGGGGCCTGCTTGCAGTCGAGGGTGTGGAGAGCCGCCAATGCCTGATCGGCATGGGGCCTCAGGAAGGTCAGGAGTACTATCTCTTGGTTGAGACGAAAAGCAGACACGTCCTTGGGTAAGAACTTAGGGTGTGTCTGGAGGATCACCCTGTTCCGATAAACCTGGTATAGGGAGCGCCAGCCATAAGCGCCTGAAACTCACTGACTTGACAAGCCGAGGTCAGTGCCACCAGGAAGGCCACCTTCCAGGACAAGTGCTGGAGCGAACACATCGCCATCGGCTTGAAGGATGGACGAGTGAACTGCATGAGCACCATGTTCAAGTCCCATTCCGCCAGAGGGGGACGGATAGGCGGCTTGGATAACAGAAGACCCCGCATGAAGCGGGAGACTAGTGGCTGCCCCGAGAGAGGTTTTCCCTCGATGGGGAGATGATTAGCCGATATGGCGCTCAAATGAACCCTAACAGTGTTCGACTTCAGCCCTTCCCTCGAGAGGTGGAGAAGGTACTGTAGAACCGACTGAAACGGGCATTTAAAGGGGTTGATCTGGTGCTCCGAGCACCAGACGGAGAAGCACTTCCACTTAAAGGCGTAAACCCGCCTGATGGAGTCCTTCCTCGAGGCAAGGAGGATTTCCTCGACTTCCTCCGGAAGAGCCAGAGAGACTAGAGAGACCCATTCAGCCGCCAGGCCATGAGGGATAGGGAGGGTAGGTTCGGGTGCAGTACCCGACCCTCCTCCTGCGTCAGCAAGTCCTTGGCAGAGCCCAGGGGAATCAGAGGCTCCTCCAACAGCCGAAGCAGGAGTGGAAACCAAGGCTGCCGAGGCCATGAGGGGGCCACGAGAATCAGCAATGCCCTGTACTGTTGAGCTTTGAATAGAGTCCTCGCAATGAGGGGGGAAAGTATATAGGAGACTGGATGACCAGTCCAGGAGAAATGCAGTGGGGCCCTCCCTGCCCGGGTGCAGTATCGGGCCACAGAAGCGAGGGAGCTGAGTGTTCTGGGGGCCAACGAAGAGGTCCATCGCTGAAGTGCCCCAGCACAGAAACAGCCAGCCTGCCACTCTGGGATCCAGGTGCCACTCATGGGGGCAAAGAATTCTGCTGGGCCTGTCCACCAGACAATTCTCTTGACTCGGGAGGTACGACGTTGCCTTGAGGGACATCCTCCACCAGGCGGCAAAAGAACAGATGAGGACTGCTTCCCTGCAGAGGTAGCATGACCCCATGCCCTCTCCTTGTTGATGTAAAACATCGCTACTTGGTTGTCGGTCTGCACCAGGACCGACTTTCCGCTGAGGACATCCTCGAAGGCCCTCAAGGCCCACTGGATAGCCCGGAGCTCAAGCAGGTTTATCTGTTGTTGGGCCTCCACAGGCGACCACTGCCCCTGCATGCAGACACACCCACAATGGGCTCTCTACCCTAGCAGGGAGGCATCTGTGATCAGTACATCATGCTGTGGGGCCTGGAAAGGCGATCCCCGCAGGAGGTTGCGGGGATTCTGCCATCAGTTCAGGGACAAACGGAGGTCAGGTAGAACCCTGACGGAGTCCCTGAGGTGTCCAAGGGATTGGTTCCATTGGGAGCTGAGACACCACTGGGCCGTCCGCATGTGCAGGCAGGAGTGAAGAACCACATGCATGGTCGAGGCCATGTGGCCCAAGAGATGTAGCATGGACAGAGCGGTGACCTGGTGGGCGCTTTGGAAACGAGCAGCCAGAGCCCGGAGGCGGGTGGAGAGATCCACTGGCAAGAAGGTCATGGCCTGCCGGCTCGAGATGAGACTTTGGGTAGTTGACCAAGAACCCCAAGCTCTCCAAGAGGACAGTGCACGACATCGCTTGCCAGGCATCCTCGACGGAGGAGCCCGTAACGATCCAGTCCTCGAGGTAAGGGAACACCGGCACATCCTGACGCCGAAGATGAGCGGCGGCCATGACAAGGCACTTCGTAAAGACCCGAAGGGCGGATGCAAGACCGAAGGGGAGCACCCTGTACTGGAAGTGCTCTCCCTGCATACTGAAACACAGGTACTGCCTATGTTGGGGGTGGATCAAGAAATTGGCGTAAGCATCCTTTAGATCCAAGGAGCATAGCCAGTTACCCTACCGGAGGAAGGGCAGCAGCACACCAAGAGATAACATCTTGAATTTCTCCTGCACCAGGAACTTGTTTAGCCTGCAGAGGTCGAGGATAGGCCGCAGACCCCCCGTCTTTTTCGGGATGAGTTAATACTGGGAATAAAAGCTCCGACCTCGAAGGTTGGGGAGGGACCTTCTCGGCTGCCTGTTGGCCAAGGACGGAGTACAATTCCCGCTGCAGCAAAAGCTGGTGCGCAGGGAGTCGAGGAGGCTCCACCATGGAGAAAGGGGGTGGAAGCCTGTCGAAGTGGAGGCGATAGCCCTCCCAAATGACCTGGAGGACCCAGGTGTCCGAGGTGATCAGCACACACAACAGGGCAAAGCAGGACAGGCATCCCCCCCATGCGCTGCTGTATCGCCGGAGGGCGAGGGGCTATGCCGCTGGTGTCAAAACACCTGAGGGGGTTGCTGGGGGGCCAGTGTCTGGGCCTTTGGGCTCTTTGGTTTACGATAACTGACCGGGCTTTCCTGGCGCAGGAGTGGTCGGCGTGGGAGTAGCCTGGAATGGCGGGTAGCCGCAATACTAGAGGCCTTTCCTGAGGAAGAAGGCTTCTTGGCAGACTGCTTCTTCCAAGGCAGGGTAGAGGTCTTGTGGGAGAGAGATGGGTCCTTGTGACATACTCCATCTCGATCTCCACAGCCTTCTCATCGGCTTACCAAAAAGTTGTTCGCTGAGGCAAGGGCATGTCCAGGAACTTCTCCTGCACCCACTGCTCCAAATCCGAAGATTGGAGCCAAGCCTGGTGGTGGGCTCCAATGCCAGTGGCTGCCACCCAAGCCGATGTCTCGAAGCCATTATAGGAGGCTCGAGAAATATACTTGGAGCAATCAACCACTGATTTCAACATGGTGCAGAACCTGTGGAGGGGCTTGCCCTCGAGGCCCACGGAGAAACCTCACAGTTCTTTTGCCAAGTCACGGAGGAACATACCAATATATAGTTGGTATGCCTGGATGCGACAAGCGAGCATGGAACCTTGATATGCCTTGCGGCCCAGGGCATCGAGGGCTCTCGATTCTCAGCCCGGCGGGACCGATGAGTGGGATTTCGGGCTTTTCTGCTTCCTCATGGCTGATTCCACCACCATCGAGGTGTGTGGAAGCTGGGTCTTTCGGAAGTCTGGCCCTCACTGCACCTTGTACATTGTGTCAAGGCACATGCTCACAATGGGAACCGAGGCCGGGGCCTCCCACATGCGGAGCAATAGCCGGGAAAGGATCGGCAGCACCGGGATGGTGAGGGATTTCCTGGGCGTGGCCTCGTACTGAAGAATATCGAGTTCTTCAGCACGAGGGTCCTCCTCGGCCTGGGTCACCAGGTTGAGGGCCCGAGCCATGTCCGAAATAAACACCAAAAAGGAGGTGGCGGGCGGTGAACACCGCTGAAGACCAGGCGGTGAGGGGTCCGATGGAAGATCCCGGTGGTTGCGGGTCTCCGGGGATGTGTCCCCATCGGATTCCCAATCCAAGAAGCTCATCGAGGGATCCAAGCCGGGCAGTTCGCCCTGTCCAATGGCCGGTGGCATGGAGCTGGAGGGCCTGGACGATCTCGCCCCCAAAGAATGGGAGAGCGAGCGAGACCGATGTCGAGGACCCTCAAGAGGCCCGTAGCTCTCGGGGGTTTCCTGGTTGGATTTGGGTGTCCCACGCGAGGGACCCAGGTCACTGGGCACAGGTCAGCGAAGCTGGCCGCGAGTGCCTGCTGGGAAGCAAACGCAGAAACGCTGCATTCCAGCGCCAGCATACGGGATTCTCATGCGGGCGTAGGGCTCTGGGACGCTGACACTGGGGTCACTGGGTCGGGCAGAGAGGAGGTGGTCGTCACTGGGATGGCCCTCAGGAGACCTCAGTTTCTCTGCGAGGTACCTTGCGGGGCCTCTCCTTGTCCGACTCTTGGGAACGCCGAAGTGGGCTAAGTGACAAGGCGCGGGAGCACTCGTGCTTGTCAGGGGCCCCAGACAGCAACTTAGAGGCCGCCTTCTTTTTGCGCCGTTCCACCTCGAGGGACCCCTGGTCCGAATGTCGTCTGAAACACGGTGCCGCAGGGGGAGAACCCACTGGAGGGGAGACGAACGAGGGCGCTGCAGGGGGAGAACCCACTGGAGGGGAGACGACCGAGGGTGCCACCGGAGTCTCCGAGGCGGCCTTTCAAAAATAGTCTTCAGACTTCTGCTTATGGCTGAGCAGGGCCTTAGAAGACATTTTCTTACAGAGCAAACAGAGCTCTGGGTCATGGTTGGCTCCAAGACACCTTAGACAACAGTCATGAGTGTCCGAAAGCGAGATGTTCCTAGAGTATCTATTGCATTTTTGAAACCCGGTGGCCAAGGGGGCAAAAATGGCCCCTGCGAGGTTGAAGGCCCACACAGACAGCGGTTGGAAATAAAAAAGGGCGCGAAGCCTGGGAGATACATTTCTAGAAAAGGTATCCCCATAAGCTCCAAAAGAGAGCAAGGGGAGGATGGGTGGAGGACCGGTGCGACCGGAAAAAAAGAAATAAGAGCCTGTTAAGGAGAGGAAAAAGAGTAGTTACTCACCTGTAACAGGTGTTCTCCTGGAGCAGCAGGAATCAGTCCTCACATATAGGTGTCATCGGCGCCGATGAAGCCCCAGCGGAGCATTTCCCCAGCTTTCTATGAAAGCCTTTGGAAATGCAGGCACGCATGCGCGGTTCCCTTCCCGTCTAAAGGTGCCATCTTACCTCAGTAAAATGACATAGCTAAGAACAGCACACAAAAATGAAAAATAAACTATGTACAACTGCAACCCCAAGGGGAGGAGGGAGGGTTGTGAGGACTGATTCCTGCTGCTCCTGGAGAACACCTGTTACAGGTGAGTAACTACTCTTTCTCCAGGACCAAGCAGGAAGTCAGTCCTCACATATGGGACTCCCTAGCTTAAGGCTACCGGAGACCTCAAGTGGAAAAATGAGCTCCCTCTAGCTCAGTAGCACAGAAGGAAGGAATCTCCTCTGAAAATGCCCCCGACCGGTAGCCCAACACCAGGGCCGGAGGGTAGGAGTTGCCTAAACCTCAAAGAGATTCCGGAGTACTGCTTGGCCAAAAGCACTGTCCCTACGGGACTCCCTCTCCAGGCAGTAATGGGCCGCAAAAGTCTGGCTTGAAGACCAAGTTGCAGCCCTGCAGATGTCTACCAAGGGCACAGAGCGGAGATGAGCCACTGAGGCAGCCATTGCCCGGACACGATGGGCCATGACCCTACCCTGCAAAGGAAGGTCAGCCGCCTTATAAGCCCAGGTGATACAGTCAGCTACCCAGATGGACAAGGTACGCTTCGACACAGCCAATCCCAACTTATTGGGGTCAAAGGATACGAAGAGCTGAGTAGCCCTTCTATGCCCCTGCGTACGGTCAAGGTAGAAGGATAAGGCCCTCCTACAGTCCAGGGTATGCAGAACTGCTTCAGCCTGGCTTGCAAGAGGCCTAGGGAAGAATGTTGGAAGGACCACCTCCTGATTGAGGTGGAAAGAGGAGACAACTTTTGGGAGGAACTTTGGGTGAGTCCTGAGGACTACCCTGTTCCTATAAATCCTGGTGTAAGGCCTGTCACAGACCAGGGCCTGAAGCTCACTTACTCGCCTAGCTGAGGTAAGGGCTATCAGGAAGAGTGTCTTCCAGGAGAGGAAGCGTAGTGGACAAGTAGCCATCGGCTCAAAAGGAGGGCGAGTCAGTTGCTGCGAGACCACATTCAGCTCCCACTCAGGGGCAGGACGACGGATGGGAGGCTTGAGCAAAAGCAAGCCCCTGAGAAAGCGGGACACCAAGGGGTGACCAGATAGAGATTGTCCCTCCACCAATGAGTGGTGAGCTGCTAGAGCTGAGAGGTGGACCCGAACAGAATTGGACTTAAGTCCCTGATTGGATAAGTGCAGTAAGTATTGAAGAACTACTGGCACAGTACAGGAGAAAGGATCCTCTGTACGTAGGTGACACCACACAGAAAACCTCTTCAATTTGAGAGCATAGGTTTTCCTAGTGGACTGTTTCCTAGAGGCTAGGACAACCTCCTCAACTTCCTGAGGTAGGCCCCAGGGAGCCAAAACTACCCTTGCAGCCTCCAGGCCATCAAATTGAGAGACTTGAGATTGGGGTGCAGAAGGGAACCCTGGTCCTGTGTGAGAAGGTCGGGTTGCAACCCCAGAGGCAGTGGAGGATCCACCGCCAGTTGAAGCAGAAGAGGACACCAAGGCTGTCTCGGCCACCTGGGAGCTACCAGCAGGACCGAGGCCTTGTCCTGGAGAATCTTGAATAGGGTTCGGGCCACCAAGAGCGTGGGAGGAAATGCATAGAGGAGGCCCTGAGACCAAGATATCAGAAAAGCATCCGCTGCTGTCCGCAGAGGATGTGGTTGTCTGGAGCAGAACTTTGGCAGTTGCCTGTTGATGGGGCTGGCAAAGAGATCCATCAAAGGGAGACCCCATTTCAGGAAGATCTTCTGAACTACTGAAGGATGCAGCTGCCACTCGTGGGGCTGCTGTATCCTGCTCAATCTGTCTGCCAGGTAGTTGTCCTGGCCCGAAAGGTACACAGCCCTGAGGAGCATGTTGTGTTTGAGGGCAAAAGAACAAAGGTCCTGAGCTTCGACAAAGGATCCTGGACCCAGTTCCGCCCTGTTTGTTCACAAAAAACATGGCAACTTGGTTGTCTGTCTGAATCAGGACAGACTGTTGAGCCAGGGTAGGAGTGAAAGCTTTGAGTGCTAATCGAATAGCTCTTAGTTCTAGGAGATTGATCTGCTGTGCAGCCTCCCAGGGAGACCACAGACCCTGGGTGCACTTGCCCAGACAATGCGCTCCCCAGCCTTGCAGGGAGGCATCTGTGGTTAGCATCACTGTGTAACCTGGAGTCTGAAAGGGCACCCCTTTCAGCAGATTGGGTGGGTGTAGCCACCAGTTGAGGGAGTGCAGAAATGGTCTGGACACCCTTATCCTGTCTCTGAGGCTGCCTGTGGCCTGTGACCACTGAGACCGAAGGCACCACTGTGCAGGCCTCATATGGAGCCTGGCATTGGGGGTCACATGTACTGTCGAAGCCATGTGGCCTAGAAGCCGCAGGCAGAGTCTGGCGGAGACCAGGGACCTGCTGAGAAACTGACTTGCCAAGGCCATTAACCTTCGGGCTCTGTTTTCTGGCAAGAATGCCTTTGCCAGGAGAGAGTCCAACCTTGTTCCTATGAACTCCAAGTTCTGGGAAGGGAGCAAGGTGGACTTTGCGAAGTTTATGACAAACCCCAGGCGTTGTAGAAGAGCAATGGTCCCGAGGGTGGCTTGATTGGCCTCCTGACCTGTCTGACCCCTGATTTCTCAGGTAGGCCGCCACCACTGCTAAGCACTTTGTAAAGACTCTGGGGGCGGAGGTGAGGCCGAAAGGCAGCACTCTGTACTGATAATGGTTTCCTCCCACGATGAACCTTAGGTACTTTCTGTGGTCTGGATGAACGAGGATGTGAGTGTACGCATCCTTTAGATCTAAGGAGCATAGCCAATCTCCCTGCTGGAGGTAGGGCAGAAGGGTTCCAAAAGTAAGCATCTTGAACTTCTCTTTCACTAGGAACTTGTTGAGGTTCCTGAGGTCCAGAATGGGACGAAGGCCACCAGTCCTTTTGGGCACCAGGAAATACCTGGAGTAGAATCTGTGACCTTGCAAGTGGGGAGGCACAGGCTCCACCGCCCTGTCCACCAACAGACCCTGAAGCTCCTGACGGAGAAGATGTGTGTGCAGAGGAGGCCTTGGAGGCTTCCCTGGGAAGTATGGGGGTGGCAGTTGGTGGAAATGGAGGGCATATCCCTTGTGGATTATCTCCAGCACCCAACTGTCCCCAGTGATAAGGGGCCACTTGTGGGCAAAGAGGGCGAGACGACCTAGTTAGAGCCTAGCAGCAGCTAAGAGCATGCGTCTGAAAGGCCCTGAGGAAAAAGGGAGACTGAGCAAGATGGCACCCTTGGGCGGGATTAGAACTACGCATGCATGGTAGCAATCCCAAAGGCTTTCTTTGAAAGCTGGGTAATTGCTCCGCGCGGGCTCCGTCGGTGCTGACGTCATACATAAGTGAGGACTGAGTTCCTGCTTGTTCCTGGAGTATATTTCTTTATGGAAAGAGTGGTGGGTCCCTGGAAGAGTCTCCCAGTGGAGGAGGTAGAGAGGACAGTATCTGAATTCAAAGAAGCATGGGACAAACACAGAGGATCTCTAAAGGAAAAAATGAGACTGTGGTAGTAGTTGATATGGAAGGGCAGACTAGATAGGCCATGTGGTCTTTTTCTGTCATCATGTTTCTATGTAAATATGGTGAAGATTCTATAATGCTGTGGGGCTCTTTTGCTGCTTCAGGAACTGGAAGCCTGGAATCATGAAGTTAGGGGACTACCAAGGTATTATGGAGAGAAATGTACTACCTAGTGACATCTGGGTCGAAGGTCATGGGTCCTCCAGCAGGACAATGACACAAAATATACATGCAAAAGAATGGTTAAAAAGGAACAAATGCAGTGTTTTAAATTGGCTAGCAATGAGTCTTGATCTCAATCCACCTTTGGAAAGAGCTTAAATCTGCCATTGGTAAAAGGAATCCTGGAAACATTCATGAGCTGGAACAAATCATAGTTGGAGTGGAGAAACTATCAGCAGATAGATGAGTGAAACTTATAGAAGGCTACCAAAACCATGTAATCAAACTCTGGAATTTGCTACCGGAGGATGTAGTAAAGGCTGTTAGTGTAGCTGGGTTTAAAAAAGGTTTGGACAAGTTCCTGGAGGAAAGGTCCATAAACCATTATTAAGAAGTGACCGAAGATATCAATGCTTGACCCAGTACAAGCATTGTGGAACTTGTGTCTCTTGGGGAAACTGCTAGGTACATATGACCTAGATTGGCCACTGTTGGAAACAGAATACTAGGCTTGATGGACCTTGGTCTGACCCAGTATGGCATATCTTATGTTCTTATGTTCTTATGTCATCACTGCCAAGGGTTGCGCAACCGAATATTATGAAGGGTGCCATTGATCCTGTCCAGGTCATATTTTCTTTTTTTCTCAGAAATTTTATTTTATTAATTTATTTGAACAGTTTTCTATACTGCCCCTTCCAATGATCAGGGGCAGTTTACATAAAACAGTTAATGTTAGGGTTACATAGAACAATAATTAAACTAAATACAGATAACATATGCCAGCTATACCCGGTGTGGGTATAGTGGAGATTGGTTAATATAACTATATACATAAAAGAATTCACAACATACGCAATGAACAGAGGTAGCTGAGAGGGAGGTTCAGCAATTACTCTAAGTTGCAGACATCTTTTTTTGTTGTATACCTTTGAGGAAGGGCAAAAGTGGTATTGTCAGACTCAAGGATCAAGGGGAGGAATACAGTATGTAGAAGCTGATAAGGATAAAGTGGACTTGCTTAACAAATATTTCTGTTGTGTTCACAGATGAAGAACCAGGAGCAGGACCTCAGAAAACACCCACAAACAGGAACAGAAGCGAGGGGCATCTTGAGCAATTTTCAGGAGACACTGAGAAACTAGCTAAACTTAAAGCAGACAAAGCGATGGGACCGGATGGGATACACCCTAGAATATTGAGGGAACTTGAGGATGTTCTAGCAGCTCCACTGACTGACCTTTTCAATGCCTCGGAGTCAGGAGTGGTGCCAAAGGACTGGAGAGAGGCTCATGTGGTGCCTTTACGCAAAAACAGAAGTACGGATGTGGTTGAAAACTACAGGCCGGTTAGTTTAACTTCGGTGGTGAGTAAATTATTGGAAACGTTGCTGAAAGAGAAAATAGTGAGGTTACTGGAGTCCAGCGGATTACAGGATCCGAGGCAGCATGGATTCACCATAGGCAGGTCTTGTCAGACAAATCTGATTGATTTCTTTGACTGGGTGAGCAGGGAGTTGGACCGAGGGAGAGCCCTAGATGGGGTGTATTTAGATTTCAGTAAAGCCTTTGACATTGTTCCTCACAGGCGACTTATAAACAAACTGAGCACCCTAGGGATGGACCCTAAAGTTACTGCTTGGGTTAGAAATTGGTTGGGTGGGAGGCGACAAAGAGTATAGGTAAATGGAGCTCACTCTAAGGAGAAGGATGTTACCAGTGGTGTGCCCCAGGGATCTGTCCTTAGTACGATTCTTTTTAACATCTTTGTTAGTGATATAGCAGAAGGGCTGTCGGGTAGGGTTTGCCTCTTTGTGGATGATACCAAAATCTGCAATAGAGTAGACACCCAGGAAGGTGTAGATAACATGAGGAGGGATTTAGCTATGCTTGAAGAATGCTCTAGAATTTGGCAGCTGGGATTTAATGTTAAATATGTAAGGTCATTCATTTGGGCTGCAGTAATCCAAGGGAGCAATATAGTATAGGGGGTGAAGAACTTTTGTCCACTAAAGAAGAGCAGGACCTAGGCGTGGTTGTGTCTGATGATCTTAAAGTAGCTGAACAGGTAGAAAAGGCGATGGCAAAAGCTAGAAGGATGCTTGAGTGCATACGGAGAGGAATGGCTAGTAGAAAAAAGGAGGCGATAGTGCCTATGTATAAGTCTTTGGTGCAACCTCATTTGGAGTATAGTGTGCAATTCTGGAGACCGCACCTCCAAAAGGATATAAACAGGATGGAGTCAGTACAGAGGGTGGCTACTAAAATGGTTAGTGGTCTTCACTATAAAGCATATGAGGGCAGACTTAAGGATCTTAATATGTACACTTTAAAAGTCTGAACAATGTCTGGTGACGGCATCGGGGCAAATGGCGGCATAGGAACTTGGCTCTGCCGCCTAAGCCTGTAAAAGGGGGAGTTTGTACCCCTAAAGGCATGGTGTAAGTGGGGCTAACGTGAGGGAGCAGAAGGAGCAGAGTCCAAGGCAGCGAAAAGGCAGCGGTGAACCTGCCATCCCCTGCCGGAGCGTCGATAGGAGAGGAGCTGAGCAGCAGATCGGCGATCCCGCAGACCGTGTGGCAGGCCGGAGCGGCGAACGTAGTAGCAGAGAAACAGAGGCCCATCCAGAGCTGCGGGGACGGAAGCGGCCCTGAGTAGGAGGCAAGGAGAGCTCCGGTGTGGAGGGGCGTCCCCCATGTGAAAGAGTGCAGCTGGCAGGGGAGAGCTGAAATTCAGGAGCAGAGGAGGGCGGCGAGGCTAATAGGCGGAGGAAATAGCAGCAGCGCCAAGTTCAGAGTGCAGCACGGCGGGGACGCTGAATTTCGGCAGCGGAAGACTGCCTGCGGCGGACGGAGAGCCGTAGGAGCGGCACGCAGCCAGGAAGACCGATGAGGAGGAGGGAAGGCAGAAAGGCTGGGAAAAAGAGCGACAAGGAGAGGGGGAAGGTGCCAGCAGGGCCCTTGGGTGGAATCTGCAAGTGCCCATTAGAATCTGGAGTGCTGAGAAAGTGGTGAGCCTGGATTGCAGCCCAGAACAGAAGCGGTGAGAAGAGAAACAGTGACTGGAGAGCAACGGGGACAGTTCCAGGAGACGGAAGGAGTGTGGTGGAGCATCGAGGTGTGCTGCCCGGTGGAGGAAACAGCCCCGGCAAGGGGGAAGTGGTGTGAGCAGAGCAAGGAGCACCATTAAAGAAGACAGTGTGGCTTAATAGAAGCCTACGAAGTAAGCTGAGAAGAAGAGGGAGAGGCATTCAGGGGACGTAGCACGCTGGGGACACTTCTGGAAGCTTGGGAACCTAGACTTGGCCAAGAGACCCTGAACGACAGTATGGAAAAAAATAAAGGAAACCTGGTGGCACACAAGAAACTGGCTGATTTTCGCTCCCCATATGCGGCAGCTAAAGGTGGAAGAGAGGGGGAGAAAGAGAGCCGAATGCAGGAAGGAGAACCTAAAGATCTGGGGGAGGAGTTGGAGCACGGTGCCAGTCCAGGGGAAATTTCTAAACTGAAAGACTGGCTAACAGAAATGAAGGATGAGATTAAAACAGAAATCAGCGGGGTGAAGCATGAACTCAAAGAGTCAATACAATCACTGAGACAAGATATTGTGGACATTGGAAATAGAGTAGAGGAGATGGAGACCCAGATGGAACAACAAGGGGAGGAAATTGAAGACCTACAAAAACGATGGGGGGACTTCCAGCAGGCTCAGGTGGAGCAACAGGTGAAATTGGATGATTTGGAAGACAGATCCAGAAGATGCAACTTACGGATCCGGGGGCTTCCAGAGGAACCTCAGTACCGAAATTGTGAAGAAGTTCTGCTAAAACGTTTTAGATCCTTGGTGGTAGCTGCAGGGGGATATGCCGATAGAATCATCGCAAATCGAGCGAGCACACCGTGGCTTGGGCCCGGTACGAGATAATAAACCAAGAGATATAGTCGTGTGTCTCAGCTCTTACAAAATCAAGGAAGGTCTGTTGCGAGCGGCGAGGAAAGTGCGACAGATAACTTGGGATGATCATCATCTGGAGATATTTCAGGATCTCTCTGCAGGAACGCTGCAACGCAGACGAAACCTTAAGGAGGTGACAGCATATTTGCGAAGAGAGGACATAAGATACAAGTGGCTGTTCCCATTCGGGCTACTGATCACAGTTAAGGGGAAGTCAAGGCGGGTGCAAACCAGAGAGGACGCATGGACTGCACTCAGAGACCGGGGCTTACCTAACATACCGGAAGGGGGGAGGTCCCTGGCAGGAGCGCAGGCTACCACTGCGATGCCCTCCAGCTCCAAGAGGAGTCTAAAGAGATGGCACAAAGTTCCAACATCGGGGAGGAGAGCGGTGAGATTGAACAGAGAGAGCCCAGGAATACAAGAAGCGGAGCAGGGTGACGGTTGAACCTGTGGACTTTGAGTTTAACAGTTGTATTAGTATGTCTTTCCTTGAAGTAGAATAACATGTTTAAAGGGGGGGGTTATGGATGAGGTCACTAACTGATGGGGGAGGGAAGGAGGGGTTAGACTGTAAGGGACGGGTAGTAAGGAGAGAGGAGGGGTGGATGGAGGTAGAGGTTGGGATTGGGAGGCGAGGGGGGGTTGGGTGCTGTGCTGGTTTAGGGGGTAGGGGGGCAGGGGATGAAAAGACAGACAGGCATGGCCCGATAATTGGTCACCATTATGGAAGATGATTCTCTCTTAATGAGAGGGGGGAGGTGAGGGGGGTTGGGAGGGAGGAAGAGGGGAGGGGAGGGGGACTCAGGGGATGGGGTCAAGGAAGGGGGGGAGTGGAGGAACGGGTGAGTTAAAAATAGTCACATTAAATGTGAAGGGGCTTAACTCACCATTTAAACGACGGAAGTTGTCCACAGAGATAACCCGTCAGAAGGCGGCTATAGTCATGATTCAGGAAACGCACTTGACAAGAGCAACAGAGTATCTGGTTAAGCCTAAAGGATATGGGGTGTGTATTCATGCTTCAAATACTGTAGAGAAGAAGGAGGGAGGGGTTGCTATACTCTTTGCAACTCGATTAAAGATGCAGGTGCAGTCGGTGGTAAGGGATAAAGAGGGGAGGTATGTTTTAGTGCGGGTGAAGGTGAGGAATGTATGGTATTGTGTAGTGAATGTGTATGCACCAACAGGGGCTCAGCGTGAATTTTGGACAAAGCTGAACGAGGAGGTGGGGGAAGCAGGGGGATGGTATCCTTATATGTGGGGGGGGGATTTTAATCTAACGTGGAACCCAGCCCGGGATGCTACAGGGTTACGAGAGGGTAAGAGGGGAGATAGAAAGAGATATCATAATTTTGTGATTCAGCACTGTCTAGTAGATGCATGGCGATGGCAGCATCCAGGAAGGAGACAGTTTTCCTACTATTCGCCAGTACACGGGTCCTACTCACGTATTGATGCTATTTGGGTTTCAAAAGAGGTGGGGGGCAGGATAACAGGGGCCGAAATGGAGTCCATTACCTGGTCAGATCACGCCCCGGTGGTGGTGAGCCTGCAAATGGCAGATGACGAGATGGGAACTAGGTTTTGGAGATCAACGAGTCACTTTTGGAGGATGAGAGGGTTCAAGAGGAAGTGGAGAGGGAAACCCGTGAATAATTTTGCTTTAACGATAATGGAGAGGCCACATGGGGAGGAGTTTGGGATGGGTATAAGGCAGTGATAAGAGGAGTATTAATCAAGTGGGGGGCAAGGAATAGCGATTTTAGAAAAGCTTCAGAGAAGAGCCACCAAAATGGTAAAGGGGATGGAAGGATACTCCTATGAAGAAAGGCTAAAAAGGTTAGGGCTCTTTAACCTGGAAAAGAGACGGCTGAGGGGAGATATGATAGAAGTCTATAAATTAATGAACGGAGTGGAACGGGTAAACGTAGATCGATTGTTTACGTTATCAGAATATAGAAAGACTAGGGGACATGCAATGAAGCTACAGGGTAAACTATTTAAGACTAATAAAAGAAAATATTTTTTCACTCAACGTGTAATCAAACTCTGGAATTTGTTACCGGAGGATGTAGTAAAGGCTGATAGTGTAGCTGGGTTTAAAAAAGGTTTGGACAAGTTCCTGGAGGAAAGGTCCATAAACCATTATTAAGAAGTGACCGAAGATATCAATGCTTGACCCAGTACAAGCATTGTGGAACTTGTGTCTCTTGGGGAAACTGCTAGGTACATATGACCTAGATTGGCCACTGTTGGAAACAGAATACTGGGCTTGATGGACCTTGGTCTGACCGAGTATGGCATGTCTTATGTTCTTATGTAAGGAAAAAGAAGGAACGGGAGGGCAGAGAGCGGCTCTTGAGAGAACATCTGTTGGAATTGGAAGAATTGGATGGGCGGGAGGGGGGAGAAGCTTATAGAGGACAGGTATTGTTAGTGAGAGCGCAACTCAATGAATTGCAGGCGGAGAAGATACAATAACAGATGCAGCTTTTAAGGCAGGAGGTATTTGAGGGAGGGAACAAGGCTGGAAGGTATCTAGCGCAGAAGCTGAAGCAACAGAAGCTTCGCTCCCACATAATAGGAGTTCGCAAGAAGGGCGGAGAATTGGTTACTAAAGTTGGGGAGATTAGAGAGGTTTTTAAGGAATATTATCAGGAGCTATATACAGCAAGAGACCCACCACAAACCGGGAGGGTGGAAAAATATCTCGATTCCATTGTTTTGCCTAAATTGGGAGAGGGAGAACAAGAGGAAATTAATAAACCTATACAAGAAGAGGAAGTACGGAGGGCAATTAAACAGTTAAAGTTAGAGAAAGCTCCAAGGTTGGATGGATTATCAGCCAGATTTTATAGGAAATTCGGAGATCTTTTAATTGTGCCGCTGGTGAAATTATTTAATCAACCACGGGAGGGTGGGAAATTAGTGGATACGATGGGGTGGGCGGGTATATTTGTAATTCATAAAGAGGGGAAGGACCCACAAGAGTGTGCTTCCTATAGGCCTATCTCCCTGCTTAATTTGGATGCTAAACCTTTAGCTAAGATACTCACTATGAGACTAAATAAAGTTATTGGAAAATTGATACACCACGATCAGGCAGGCTTTATTCCAGGAGGGCAGGTCGCGGACAATATCATAAATATCATATGGGCTAGTGAGCGGAGGGGGGAGGAGGCGCTCTTACTCTCGCTGGACGCGGAGAAGGCCTTCGATCAGGTGTCATGGCCCTTTCTCTTTCAGGTGTTGTAGAAGGTGGGGTTGGGGGGAGAGTTTTTAGCCTGGGTGAAGGCGTTATATGCACATCCTAAAGCATGTGTGAGGGTGAATGGGGCCCATTCGAATTTCTTTGATCAAGGGAGGGGAACGAGGCAGGGATGTCCTTTATCACCGATATTGTTTGCCTTAGCAATCGAGCCTTTTGTGCAGCAGATAAGAGAAAGGGCGGATATATCTGGAATAAAAGTGGGGTGGCGTGACTATAAAATTTCATTGTTCGTGGATGATATAATTCTTAGCATGGCAAGACCCCGGGTAGGCCTACCCATAGCTATGTGGGAGCTGGAAGAATATGGTAAAATATCAGGGTTCACTATCAACTGGACAAAATCGGAAATTTTAAATTTAGCGGTTTCAAGAGAGGCAGCTAATATACTGGCTAAGAAATACCCCTTTAAGTGGGCCCGAGAAAGTATACGGTACCTTGGCATTTGGATAAGTAATAAAATCGAAGAGTTATATAAATTGAACTATCGGAGGGTTCTGGGGAAGATCGAGGGCTGGTTGGAAGGGTGGGGAAGGGGATACCTTTCATGGTTTGGGCGCATTGCGACGGTTAAAATGATGCTTGTGCCCAGATTGCTGTTTTTGTTTCAGACACTCCCAATATGGGTCCCGCCGAATAGTTTGAGAAGGATACAAAAGCTAGTTAATAGGTTTATATGGGTGCAGAAGCGCCCAAGGGTGGCAAAGCACAGTTACTTACCTGTAACAGGTGATCTCTGGGAACAGCAGGAATTAGTCCTCACATATGGGTACGTCGGAACCGACGGAGCCTGCGCGGGAAAGCTCCCCAGCTTCCCTGAAAGGAAGCTTTTGGGGCCTCCCACTGCACATGCGCGCTGCCTTCCCGCCTTCCTGACCAGCTCTCCTCAGTTCGAGTTTATAGCTGAGACAATAGAGAGAGGAAAGGAAGATAGATAGAAGATACAACTCCTAGGGGAGGTGGGTGGGTTGTGAGGACTAATTCCTGCTGTTCCCAGAGATCACCTGTTACAGGTAAGTAACTGTGCTATCTCCAGGAACAAGCAGGAATAAGTCCTCACATATGGGGACTCCCTAGCTAAGATGCCTGGGAGATCCCCTTCCAAGGGTTCGCCATCTTCGTATGGATCTCAGGCATCCATCCTGGGAAGGTGGGCAAGAGTTGTTCAAGTATGGAACAGGTGTTTGAGGACAGCCTGACCAAACAAGGCATCCCGGCGGGAGTCCTTGTCCAAACAGTAATGGGCTGTGAAGGTATGAACCGAGGCCCAGGTGGCGGCTCGACAGATCTGATCTATGGATACAGAGTGAAGATGAGCCATAGAAGTGGCCATGGCTCTCACATTGTGAGCTGTGACATGGCCTTCCAGAGAAATGTCTTTACTCTGGTAAGCAAAGGAAATACACTTAGCAATCCAATTGGAAAGTGTACGTTTGGAGACTGGAAGTCCCAAATGAGAAGGATCAAAAGCCACAAAAAGTTGGGAAGACTTTCGATGTGGCTGAGTCCTGTTGAGGTAAAAGGCGAGAGCTCTTTTACAATCTAGAGTATGAAGGTTCTTCTCTGCACTGGATGCATGAGGAGCCGGAAAAAAGACAGGTAGATATACCTCTTGATTAAGATGAAAAGGCGAGACCACTTTGGGCATAAAGTGGAGATTCGTCCTGAGGACCACCTTATCATGATGAAACCTAGTATAAGGTGGATGAGCCACTAAGGCCTGTAGTTCACTGATGCGGCGAGCCGAAGTGACTGCAATAAGGAAAAGGACCTTCCAGGAAAGAAATTTCAAGGAGGTAGAAACCAACGGTTCAAAAGGTGGCTTCATAAGCTGACCTAGAACTAGGTTCAAATCCCATGCTACCGGAGGAGGTCGGATGGGAGGCTTAGTTAAGAGTCAGAGCTCTCATGAACCTAGCAATAAGAGGATGAGAGGAGACAGGTTGTCCATTTATAGGTTTTAAGGATGCTGCAATAGCACTTAAATGGACTCTGACTGAATTCGTCTTAAGGCCTGCATTAGAAAGATGCAGGAGATAGTCTAGTAGAGAATTCAAGGGAAGTGCCAGAGGGTCAAGACCCTGTTGAGCACACCAAATGGAAAAGCGTTTCCATTTGAAAGCATAGGAACGCCTCGTGGAGGGTTTCCTAGAGGCATGAAGGATATCTTGCACTGGTTGAGAAAGATTGAAGTCATGAAGGCTTAGGCCTTCAGTAACCAAGCTCTGAGGTGTAGGGACTTGGGTGCCACAAAGTCCCCTCCTCCTGAGACAGAAGGTCTGGCGCAGCTCCCAGGTCCAGGGAGGGTCCCTGGGAAAGATGCAGAAGTAGAGGAAACCACACTTGGCGTGGCCAGTGTGGAGCTATGAGGATCATCGATCCGTGATCCCTCCGGAGTTTGAACAGAGTCTTGGGAATCAAAGGAATGGGTGGAAAGGCATATAGGAAGTCCTGACCCCAATGCAGGAGAAAGGCGTCGTTGGCCTGAGCTCTCTGACACGGAGTCCTGGAACAGAACCGGGGAAGTTTGGCATTGCACGGACTTGCAAAGAGGTCTATGTCCGGGGTTCCCCATTCCTGAAAGATTCTGCGTATCTGGTCCATATGCAAGGACCATTCGTGTGGAAGCAGAACTCGACTGAGTCTGTCTGCCCAAGAGTTTTGAACCCCTGGAAGATACACTGCCAGAAGATGAATTTGATGCTCTCAGGCGAAGGCCCATAATCTGAGAGCTTTGTTGCAAAGCGACAGAGAGCCTGTCCCTCCTTGTTTGTTTACGTAGAACATGGCCACCTGATTGTCTGTTTGAACTAGGACGGTCAGGTTGACAAGGAGGGTATGGAAGACTTTGAGGGCAAAGAAGATTGCTCGCAGTTCCAGGAGGTTGATGTGAAGGGTGGTCTCCTGTGGAGACCAAGTACCCTGAGTGGAGAGGTGTTGTAGATGGGCTCCCCACCCTGTTTGGGAGGCGTCTGGAGGAGATGTTAAGATGGCTACAAAACAACAACATGGCAATTAACCATAAGAAAACAGAAGTCATGTATATATCCAGCAAACCAAACTTCAACCCCCCTCCCACAATCACTCTCTGCAACAACACGTATAGCACGAAGAAGGAAATCAAATATCTCGGAGTAACACTCGACTGCAACCTGAAAATGGAGACACACCTACGCAAAATGAATAAAGCCATCTTCCATAAACTTAGAGTGATACAACCACTAAGGAAAATACTTGAGCCCAGTGATTTTCGGTCAGTAGCACAAGCCCTCATAATGCCACACCTAGACTACTGTAATGCCATCCTTCAAGGTCTGCCTAAAAAATCACTAAATATACTTCAGATGGCCCAAAACGTGACGGCCAGGATCATAATGGGAACAGGCATTACTGAACACATTACCCCCATCCTGATAGAGCTACATTGGCTCCCAATTGCAGCTAGGATACAATACAAGATGTTAGTGACCACCTTCAAACTAATAAACAACATATCCCCATCATTCCTATCATCACTTATCAGCACGCAACCTACAAATAGGGACAGAAGAACTATCAACTCAGGCAACCTACAAGTCCCCACCAACTTCAGAACAGTGAAAACAAGTACGAGTCGTAGAGCGTTCTCATTCTCTGCACCAACTATCTGGAATCACCTCCCGTGTGAGCTGCGTTTAACCAAGGACATCACTAAATTCAGGAAGGAGCTAAAAACTCACCTATTTCGATGTCATTACAATCAGCTATGACCATCAACTGAGAGAGTATTCAAAACTGCTATATGTATAATTATGTAAATATGTATATATAGATGTAAGAATGTATAAGTCACCCCCTAAGACGCTAACCATGTGTGCTGTGACCCCAGTTCTTTGTACATACCACCCCCCCCAGTCTTGATTGACAATCCCCGAACATGAATCAAACCGCTGCTGATCGCTGGAAGTAGCGGTATATAAATGTGCAGTAAATAAAAAATAAAATCTGTTGTGAGGGTTGCTTGGGGCAACAAAGGTTGGAAGGGGGCCCCCAACAACAGATTCTTGGTGGACATCCACCATTGGAGGGACCAAAACAGACGCTTTGAGGTGAGTATTTGGTCGGAGAGCGCTCCTGATGCCTGAGTCCACTGGGTGGCCAAGGTCCATTGAGCTGCTCTCATATGAAGACGAGCGTAGGGTACCACGTGTACCGTGGAGGCCATGTGGCCCAGAAGTCGCAGCATTTCTCTGGCTGTCAAGTGACTGCTGGACTGAGCTTGGGAGGCCAAGCACACCAGATGTTGGCCCCGGACTTGAGGTAGGTAGGCCCTTGCAGTGGTGGTGTCCAACTGGGCCCCTATGAATTCCAGAGACTGAGTAGGGATAAGTTGAGACTTGGGAAGGTTTATCACCAGTCCCAGATACTGCAGAATGTGCCTTGTGCGGTCCAGGAAAATCTGGGCCTCTGACTGAGATTGAGCTCGGATGAGCCAGTCGTCCAGATATGGGAATACAAAAATTCCCAGACCTCTTAGAAATGCGGCAACAACTGCCATGCATTTGGTGAACACTCTTGGAGCAGAGGCTAGACCGAAGGGAAGTACTCTGTACTGGAAATGTTTTCCCTGAAACAGAAATCTTAGATATTTTCTGTGGGATGGGTGGATGAGTATATGTGTGTACGCATCCTTGAGATCTAGAGAACAAAGCCAATCCTGACTCTGAAGGTATGGAAGGAGAATGCCTAGAGAAAGCATTTTGAATTTCTCCTTGTACAGAAATCTGTTCAATTCTCTCAGATCTAGGATAGGTCTGAATCCCCCTGTCTTCTTTGGTATGAGAAAATAAGGGGAGTAGAATCCTGTCCCTTGCTGAAGAAGAGGAACCTCTTCTATTGCCCCTTGGGCAAGGAGAGAAGAGATTTCCTGACCCAACAGGCCCAGGAGAGATGGGGGAGAATTGAAGTGCCTCACCATGGTATATGGAGGAAGGTTGGAAAAATGAAGTTTGTAGCCCTCTCTGATGATAGAGAGGGTCCATTGCTCTAATGTAATTTGCCCCCATCTGGGAGCAAAGTGAGCTAACCTTCCAGGAATGGTGAGGGGCTCTGGTTGTTCTAGAGCCAGAAAGGTTAAGTTCTCTAGGGGCAAGTCAAAACCCCTGAGGGGGTTGAGCCTGCTGAGGAGTGGCAGACACTGCAGGCTCTGACCTTGCCTGTTTAGGCTGCTGACGTTTAGCAGCAAAGCGAGGCTGAGAAGATTGTTGGCCAGTATTTGTGGAAAATCTGGCCTTCTTGTAGTAAGGCCTCTTGAAAGACTTTTTCTTGGCAGGAGTAGAGGTAGAAAGTCTATCTAATGTAGCATTTTCTGCGTCCATTTGAGTGGCTTTAATTTGCCAGTCTTTACCAAATAAGTTCTCACCTGTACAGGGCAGATTCCGTAAGCCATCCAGGACCCAGGGTTCTAGGTCAGAGGCCTGGAGCCAAGCAAGTCGTCGGGCTGCAATGGCAATGTCCGAAGCTCTACCGGCACCTTCAAAGGAATCAAAGGCTGCTCTGTTGGAGAACTTAGAAACATCTAGAAGCTGTTTCACCAGAGAAATGAACTCCTCCTTTCTATCCTCAAGGATGAGGTAAAATGCCGTACGTTTAGGGCAAGTTCCCTTAGAAACATGCCCATATACAGACTGTATGAATTAATCCTGGCTATAAGCATACTAGCCTGGAAGATTTTCCTACCAAAAGAGTCTAGGGTCTTACATTCTCGCCCTGGAGGGGTAGAAGAGTGCCTTTTGGTACTCTTAATCTTTTTCAGCGCAGACTTCACCACAATGGAATGGTGAGGCAGCTGAGTTTTTTGAAAACCAGGAGGAGGAGGGACCCGGTACATGGTGTCCAACCTACGAGAATGAGGAGACAACGTTAGAGGAGCCTCCCATAAGTCCATCAAGTGTTCTTGAAGGATTTCATGGATAGGCAGGGTGACTGCCTCTTTAGGAACCTTAGGGTATCCTAAAATATCCAATTTCTTTGATCTAGGTTCTTTTTCAGAGGATGTAGTAATAGAAAGTCCTTTAGCTACTTCTATAATGAAGTCTTGAAAGGACAAATCCTCTTGTGGAGACATTCTCCTCTTTGGGGAAGAAGGCTCTTCAGGAAGAACTAGAGACAGCTCATCAGAGTCATCAGAGGAGTCAAAATCCTCAGAAGAATCAGAGAATCCTCTATTTGCTTCCAACGCACGATACGCATACCGATCGGTATCGACATCGGGCGTACCGGGTATGGGATCGGTATCGGGTGAAAACCCGGATCCGGCATGCAGAACCGATCTGCGTTTGGAAGATGATGGTCTCGGTTCCGGTATGGAAGACAGTACCGGAACCGGACCTGGAACCGCTAGATGCGGTACCGAGGGCGTCGCAGCTTTAATGAAAGCCAGAACGGCCTGCTGCATGGTCTGGACAGTATTGCCCATAGACGCCACTGCTGCCTGGATGTCGGCATGCGCGGCGTTTCTTGGAGAAGGAGTCATTGGTGAAGGACTGATTAAATTGAGAGTAAGAACGCGGGCAGCATCATAGATGTATTGTGATCCCCTGAGGAAACACCAAGTGAAACGTCTAAGTGGTACCGGGGATTGACGTTGGGATCCTAAAGAAGAGTACGAGCGAGCAGCTCTCCTTTTCACACAACAGGATGAATTGCACTTTCCTGGCGAAGTTTACATGTTAAAGTTTTAAGCAGTTAGTCGATACTGTTAAAACAAGAAAGGAATATTTCACAGTGGATATAGGGAGCTGTTTACTTTACTATTGAGGTCACTGATGTTATCAAGCATAATGGCCTGTTGATGACGACAGTCTAAAAGGCCGTGCTGCTATTATACTGAGACCTCGGAAGTTACCTAATTGGTTTTCTTGCATCTTAAAGAAGAATGTTTTGATACTCTAATCCTATTGGAGTTAATAGTGAACGAAAAATTTTCTTGACTGTTGCAGTACTATCGTTCAAGTAACAAGGGCATTGTGATTTTGTGTTTGCACAATTATGGATGTCGGTACCCCAGAGCAGTCTAACAGGTGATCAGTCGAGGCCGTGCCATCGATGTCAACCTGTAACCCCATAGATGGTGCTTTGGAAGCCAGAGCTTCCCGCCGGGGTTGTTTGGCTGGGGCAGGATCCTCAGATTCAAAAGTGAGAGCCTCTCGATGCTTTGAAGGAGATTTGCTCTTTGAGGACCTGCCCAAAGAAGGTTTGGTTACCTGAGATCCATCCGGAGAGGAAGACATGGATGACTGTGATGCTGGATTATCTGAAGCAAACAGCACATGGAATTTGTTGGCCCGGTTCTGCAAACCACGTTTAGACATCTGGGAGCAGAATGGGCAGTCCGGAATGGCGTGGTCAGGCCCCAAACATTTAAGACACCAGTCATGGGTGTCTGTAACAGAAATAACAGCACTACACTTGGTACACTTCTTGAAACCAGGGGCTGGTTTCTCCATGAGTAGAATTTGTGTAGGCCTGAGGCCTAACCGAAGTCACCAAGTTGCTAAATAAAAGTTTGTTTTTTTTTTTTTTAAAGAAAAGAAAAGAGAGACCGGCGGTACCGGGGAAGGCAGGTACGCGGTCTAAAGAAACAAACTAAAATAAGAATTTCTTCAGCGGTGACAGGAACACGACCTGCTGGCTCCGCGGAAAAAGAGAAACTGAGGAGAGCTGGTCAGGAAGGCGGGAAGGCAGCGCGCATGTGCAGTGGGAGGCCCCAAAAGCTTCCTTTCAGGAAAGCTGGGGAGCTTTCCCGCGCAGGCTCCGTCGGTTCCGACGTACCCATAATGTGAGGACTTATTCCTGCTTGTTCCTGGAGATTGCGGGTATTGCAAAGGGTAAAAGGAGAGGGGGGGCTGGGAGTACCGAAAGAGTAGTTACTCACCTGTAACAGGTGTTCTCCAGGAGCAGCAGGAATCAGTCCTCACATATGGGTGACGTCGGCGCCGACGGAGCCCTCGCGGAGCAATTTCACCAGCTTTCAAAGAAAGCCTTTGGGAATTGCAGCGCGCATGCGCGGTCCCCTTCCCGCCCAAGGGTGCCAACTTGCTCAGTCTGATGACATAGCTAAAAGATAGCAAAAAAAAATTAGCAAAAACGAAATGATAGGACTGCAACTCCAAGGGGAGGAGGGAGGGTTGTGAGGACTGATTCCTGCTGCTCCTGGAGAACACCTATTACAGGTGAGTAACTACTCTTTCTCCAGGACCAAGCAGGAAGTCAGTCCTCACATATGGGACTCCCTAGCTTAAGGCTACCGGAGACCTCAAGTGGAAAAATGAGCTCCCTCTAACTCAGTAGCACAGAAGGAAGGAATCTCCTCTGAAAACGCCCCCAACCAGTAGCCCAACACCAGGGCCGGAGGGTACGAGTTGCCTAAACCTCAAAGAGATTATGGAGGACTGCCTGTCCGAAAGCACTGTCCCTGCGGGACTCCCTCTCTAGGCAGTAATGGGCCGCAAAAGTCTGGCTTGAAGACCAAGTAGCGGCCCGGCAGATGTCTGCCAACGGAACAGAGCGGAGATGAGCCACTGACGCAGCCGTCGCCCTAACACGATGAGCCGTGACTCGACTCTCTAACAAGAGGCCGGCCGCCCCATAAGCCCAAGCGATACAGTCAGCAACCCATATGGACAAAGTACGCTTGGAGACAGGTAGCCCCAACTTATTGGGGTCATAAGAAACGAAGAGCTGAACAGCCCTTCTATGCTCTCGCGTACGGTCAAGGTAGAAGGACAAGGCCCTCCTACAGTCTAGGGTATGCAGGACCATTTCAGCCCGGCAGGTGTGCGGCCTGGGAAAGAAGGTCGGAAGAACCACCTCCTGGTTGAGATGTAAAGTAGAAACCACTTTTGGAAGAAACTTAGGGTGAGTCCGTAAGACTACCCTATTCCTGTAGAACCTAGTGTAAGGAGGATCAGACACTAGGGCCTGCAGTTCACTAACGCGCCTAGCAGAAGTAAGGGCTACCAAAAACAAAGTTTTCCAGGAAAGAAAACGAAGAGGGCAGGTAGCCATAGGCTCAAAAGGTGGACAGGTAATCCGCTGTAAGACCACATTCAGATCCCACTCAGGGGCTGGTGGGCGTAAAGGAGGCTTAAGGAGAAGAAGGCCTCGGAGAAAACGAGCCACCAAAGGGTGGTGGGAAAGAGGCCTGCCATCCACCGGTGCGTGATGTGCAGAGAGAGCACTGAGGTGGACTCTGACAGAGTTGGACTTAAGGCCCAGATTGGAGAGGTAAAGCAAGTATTTCAAGACCACTGCTACCAAGCAGGAGAAGGGATTCTCAGACTGCTGAGCACACCAAATGGAGAACCGACGCCACTTAAGAGCGTAGGACTTCCGGGTGGAAGGCCTCCTCGAGGCCAAGACAACCTCTTCCACCTCCCGAGGCAGCTGAAGGGGAGCAAGGACTACCCTTTCAGCAGCCAGGCCATCAGATGAAGGGACCGGAGGTTGGGGTGTAGGAGAGACCCTTGATCCTGTGTCAGGAGATCGGGTTGAAACCCCAGAGGAAGAGGAGTGTCCACTGCCAGCTGCATTAGAAGCGGGAACCAAGGTTGTCTCGGCCACTGAGGAGCCACTAGGATCAGCGAGGCTTTGTCTCTGAGAACTTTGAAGAGTGTTCGAGACACCAGCGGCATGGGAGGAAAGGCATACAAGAGGCCCGTGGACCATGGAATCAGAAAAGCATCCGCCGCTACTCTGAGAGGATGCGGTTGTTGAGAGCAGAATCTGGGAAGTTGCCGGTTCAGAGGACTGGCAAACAGATCCATGGTGGGAAGTCCCCACTTGAGAAAGATCCGCTGAACCACCAATGGATCCAATCTCCATTCGTGTGGTTGGAGGATCCTGCTTAGCTTGTCTGCCAGGTAATTTTCCTGACCTGGGAGATAGACCGCTTTGAGGAGGATGCCGTGGTGGACGGCCCAAGAGCACAGTCTTCGTGCCTCCTGACAGAGAAGGAAGGAGCCTGTGCCTCCTTGTTTGTTCACGTAGAACATTGCAACTTGATTGTCTGTCTGGACCAGCACAGACTGGTGAGAAGTGAGGTGGGAGAAGGCTCTCAGAGCTAGGCGGATGGCTCTGAGCTCCAGGAAGTTTATCTGCTGCGCAGACTCCCAAGGAGTCCAGAGGCCTTGAGTACATGTCCCTTGGCAATGTGCTCCCCAACCCAGGAGAGAAGCATCGGTTGTTAGTACCTGAGAAGGCGGAGGAGATTGAAAATCCATTCCCAGTAGCAGGTTTGGCAGATGAAGCCACCACCGCAGAGAAGAGACCAGCAGGTCGGAGACCTGTACTGAGTCCGTCAGGCTCCCCGTGGCCTGATGCCATTGAGTGCGAAGGCACCACTGAGCAGGTCGCATGTTCAGGCGGGCATTGGGGGTCACATGGACTGTGGAAGCCATATGGCCGAGCAGTCTCAGAAATTGCCTGGCAGAGACCAGGGAATTGCTGTGAAAGTGGCTGGCGAGATCCATGAGCCTGTGTGCTCTGTCTAGAGGCAGGAAGGCCCGCGCCTGAAGTGTGCTTAATCTTGCGCCGATGAATTCGAGATCCTGAGAGGGGAGCAAAGTGGACTTTGCAAAGTTTATGACAAAGCCCAAGTGCTGGAGCAGAGACACAGTGCGATGAATGGCCTGAGTGGCCTCTTGGGAAGACTGGGCCCTGATTAGCCAGTCGTCCAGGTATGGAAACACAAAGAGGCCTTGAAGTCTTAGATAGGCCGCCACCACTGCTAGGCATTTGGTGAACACCCTGGGGGCGGAGGATAGGCCAAAGGGCAGTACTCTGTACTGGTAATGATTTCCTCCCACAACAAACCTGAGATATTGTCTGTGGTCTGGATGAATAAGGATGTGAGTATAGGCATCCTTCAGATCTAAGGAGCATAGCCAGTCTCCCTGCTGGAAGTAGGGCAGCAGGATTCCAAGGGTAAGCATCTTGAACTTTTCCCTTGCCAGGAACTTGAGGTTTCGCAAGTCTAGGATGGGTCTGAGGCCTCCTGTTCTTTTTGGTATCAGAAAGTACCTGGAATAAAAGCCGTGACCTCTCAGGTGGTGGGGCACCGGTTCCACCGCCTGTTCCTGAAGAAGACTTGCTAACTCCTGAAGGAGTAAGTCCCTGTGCAGAGGGAGTCTTGGAGGCTCCCCTGGAAAGTAGGAGGGAGGTACCTGGTGAAAGTGTAGAAGATAGCCTTTCTGAACTATATGAAGTACCCAGGTATCTGATGTGATGGCTGACCACCTGTGGGCAAAGTGGACCAGCCGACCTCCTGTGCTGAGAGAAACCAGCTGAGGGGAAGAGGCTATGCTGATGGAGTCAAAAACCCCCACCCTGCTGAGCAGGGGCCGGTGTTGTGGGCTTGGGGGCCTGCTGCCTACGGGACCCATTACCCCGTCCCTTGGCCTGCTGACCCTTTTGGGGAGCTGCTGAGGCCTGATACTGAGGGTAGTGTTTATAGGCAGCCGCCTTCCTCGGGTAAAAGGGCTTTTTCCCCGAGCCCCCCTTCTTCTGAGAAGGGGCAGAGGTTTTTCTGGACAGCCTAGTTCTGGTCAGAGGCTCGGTCTCGATCTGTGCAGCCTTTTCAGCCATGGGTTTGCCAAAGAGGTTTTCACCTCTGCAGGGGACATCGACCAACTTGTCCTGTACCCATGGCTCGAGGTCGGATGACTGAAGCCAAGCCTGTCGGCGGGCACCGATGCCGGCCCCGGCTACTCGAGCCGATGCTTTGAAGCCATCGTAGGCTGCTCGAGAGATAAACTTCGAGCACTCTCGAATACCAGTGGACAAGGCTTGGAACCTCTGCAAAGGTTCCTCGGAGACCAGCAGAGAACCCGGCAATTTCTTTTGCCAGATCTTGGAGATACATGCCCATATAGAGCTGGTAGGTCTGGACTCGACGAGCAAGCATAGAGCCCTGGAAGCACTTTCTACCGAGGGCATCCAGGTTCCGGGCCTCCAGGCCGGGAGGCACCGAGAAGTGCATCTTCTGACTCTTGAGTCGATGCATGGCCGATTCCACCACCATGGAATGGTATGGCAGTTGTGCCTTTTGGAACCCGGGGCTCTTGCGGACTCGATAAATGGAATCGACCCGCTTGCTTAACACCGGCGCCGACCTCTCCCACATGCAGAAGAGAAGTCGTTCCAGCATCGGAGAAATCGGTACAGTAAAGGCCTCCTTCGGGGGAGAGTCATACTGGAGGGCATCGAGCTCTTCGGCTCGAGGCTCCTCCTCGGGATCCGCGGGGAATGCCAAGGCCTTGGCCATATCCCGCACGAAGTCCGAGAACCGGGTGTCCTCCGGGGGGGGACCGTCTCCGAGGTTCGGACTCGGGTGAGTCCGATGGGACACACCGAGTCCGAAAAGTACCAGGTGACTCTTCGTCCTCCGTTTCCCAGTCTGACTCCTCGGAGGAGGAATCGAGCGGCTCCGGTCGGGCGGGCACCGATGCCCTCCGCCCTGACGCCGAGGGTGTCGGCGTCGACGACCTCGGTCCCAAATGGGAGGCCGAGGGAGACCGCGACCGAGGATCGACTCGAGCTCGTATGGACTCGAGGATCGGCTCAGTCTCCGGGGTCGACTTGGACATCGACGTCCCAGTGGCTGGGGCAGATGTATTGGCGAGGCCAGCGATCAATGCCCGCTGCTGGTTCATGAAGGCAGCCAAACTGCTCTCCAAGGCCGTCAACCTGAGTCCAAGCTCAGGAGACCCAGCAGCCCCCGACTTGGGCCCCGACGGTGTCGGGCCCGACGTCGGCTCCTTTGGAGGCGAGTCCACGAGGACTACAGTACTCACGTGTCCAGGCGACTCCATTTCGAGACAAGGATGTTTCGAAGGCCTCTCAGACTCCGAGGACCCGGGACGGCTATCGGGGCTATGCGACCTGGCCCTCGAGGAACCAGGAGCGTCCACCGATGCCGCCCTCGCGGGTTTTTTCTTCCGATGATGTTCCCGGGTAGGAGACCCCCGCTCAGAGGAACTCCGATGATGCTCAGGACCGGAGTCCCGGGACGTCGAAGCCTCTGACGAGGTCCGAGCCCGGCCGGATGCAGAGTCAGAGAAGATTCGTTCCCTTTGATGCTGCCGACTCCTCAACGCCTTTGAGGACATCTTGCTACACGGACCACAGATCATCGGGTCATGATCGGGTCCGAGGCAGCGGAGGCAGCAGTCATGTGTGTCGGTAAGAGACATAAGTTTCTTACACCGATCACACTTTTTAAACCCGCTGGCAGCCATCGAGGGAAAAAGGGCCCCTGCGGGCTGCCAGTGAAAAATAAAAAATGGCACGAACGCTTGTCACGAAGGACAAAAAACCGAAAAATAAAGAACGGACCCGTTACCGGCGTAGCGGGTCCGGGCGGGAAAAGGATCCGGCGTCGAACCGAGAAAGAATAAGAAATATGAAATAAAATCAACTTTTTCTGCGGCGATCACAAACAGCGTCTGTAGGGCTCCGCGGAAAAAAGAAGACTGAGCAAGATGGCACCCTTGGGCGGGAAGGGGACCGCGCATGCGCGCTGCAATTCCCAAAGGCTTTCTTTGAAAGCTGGGGAAATTGCTCCGCGAGGGCTCCGTCGGCGCCGACGTCACCCATATGTGAGGACTGACTTCCTGCTTGGTCCTGGAGAATATACGCAAATATTATGAGGCAGCGCAATTGAAAACGATTTATGAGTGGCAAAGGGAAACATCTAAACCATGGGTCCAAATGGAGTATGAGCTGGTGGGGGTGGAACTAGAAAGAGTGATCTGGAGGGGGAATAAAGGTCTCGACATGCACTCGCTCAACCCCATGGTGACGAATAGCTTGAAAATTTGGAAACGCAGTAAGCCACAGCTAGTTCAAGATAAAAGCTATATACAGGGGATGACTCTTGAGGCCTGCTTTGAGCGGGAGCAGGGGCCTGGAGAGCAAATTTTACGTAGATGGGCAAAAAACGGGCTGTTGTATATACATCAAGTTATACATCCACAGGGGACTTATCCGTTCGAAGGCATTAAGGACCTATATAGGTTGAAAGAGAGTGATCATTTTGCCTATATAAAACTCAGCCACTTTGTGAGGCAACCGAAGGTATGGAAAGACCTACGGGAAAATAGAGGCTGGTTTGAGGCTCTATGCTTAGGCCAGTTGGGTCAAAAGGGGGTTTTGTCCGGAATTTACAAAGGCCTAATGGGGACTGGTGAATGCAAGCTAAGCTATATGTAGAAATGGGAGGAGGATCTGGGGGTGTGCTGGACTGTAGAGGCTTGGGATAAGTTGTTCCAGACAATAGCTACTGTGTCCATAGCTATGCAAATTAAAGAAAATGCATATAAAGTATTATACAGATGGTACTGGACGCCAGTGCGTCAGTACAGAGCGGGAAAGGGGCGGGATGACCTCTGTTGGAGGGGGTGTGCTGAAAGAGGGGATTGGATGCATATGTGGTGGAAGTGTGACAAGATACAGGCTTATTGGGGGCAGGTCATTGAGGTGATTAACAGCATGACTGGGCATAGATTGCATGGGAGACCAGAGGCATGCTTGCTGCATCAACTGGAAGATGATATTTTGAAACGGGAGGAGGGGGTACTGCACCACTGCATTGCAGCAGCTCGATGTGAGATAGCCCAGCACTGGAGGGGACAAAGCGTACCACAATTGGCAGGATTTGTGCGAAGAGTGGCTGAGGTGAGCTTGATGCATAAATTAACAGAGTTGAGACGGGGGGAAAGGTGGGAGAAATTAGGTATATTGGCAGGGGGTCTGGAGATGGCTGGAGGATTGGCGAGAGGGGGTGGGGAGGGGGGGTTGGATGGAGGTGGACAATAAGTGTGGAGGTATGGCTGTGACACTAGGTGAGTGCGCAGTGAAATGATGACCATAGGAGGAGTATAAGGGGAGCTGGGGGGGGAGGGGATGGGGGGGGAGTACTGAGGGGATGGTTAGCTCAATGCAGGTGACGAGCAGGTGGTAGGGGGTAGTGTTATCTCTAATGGAGGGTTTTCCCTGTGGGGGGAAACAAATAGGGTAATGCTTTCTTGCTCCAATTTAATGGTGCTAAAAAGAAATGGAAGAAATGGAGTGGAGGAGTAGCCTAGTGGTTGGGGCAAGGTACTTCAGGCCGGAAGGTCGGTGGTTCAAATCCCACTAGAGGACAGGAACCTTGGGCCGGAAGGACTGGGGTTTCTAGTCCCATAGGTGCTCCTTGTGGTCTTGGGCAAGCCACTTAACCCTCCATAGCCCATGTTCCCTGTAAAATAGTTATCTCCAAGTTATAATGCCCTGTTCAATGTAATTTCAGTTTGTTCAATGTAAACCGCACTGATGCAGAATAGCGCGGTATATAAGAGAATGTAAATAAATAAATAAATAAAGAGTGGTGGTAGGATAATGAGTATGCATAATAGAGGGGGGAAGGGGAGGGGGGAGTTTTAGGGTAGATCATATGCATTGCTGTACGAGTTATTAGCAAAGTCTAAAGTTCACTACAAAAAACAATCCCCTTATTTTACTTTGTTTTGTCGGAGCTAACTGTAGGAGAGTTGGTATGGACACACAAGTGGTGAGCACTTGATACAGGGTCTGTTACCCGAAACGTGCACATCGTGTAAAGTTGACATTTGGAGCAACGTGATTCTTTGGAGGAGTTCTTTCAATAATGATTGCTGGTTAAAGATAAGTGTCGAATAAGAAGTTTTAACTGGGTGAAGAACCTATTAAGAATAAAATGTAGCTCACTGCTTGGTGTGAGTTGTGTGTCCATATCAACTCTCCTACAGTTAGCTCCGACAAAAAAAAGTAAAATAAGGGAATTGTTTTTTGTAGTGAATTTTAGACTGTTACTTTATTTTGTTCATGAACTGGGGTGATTTACTCTTTGGTACGAGTTATTAGGGCATAATAACCAGGTTGACGATCGCTTTTTGATCAAAATGTATAAAAGATTCCAGAATGGTTTGTATTGTTTATTGCATAATATTAATAAAAACTTAAATGGAAAAAAGAAAGTCTGAACAATAAGATGGGAGAGTTAGAATATATAGCACTAAATGAGAGTTTAGATATGATTGCAATCTCAGAGACATGGTGGAAGGAGGATAACCAGTGGGACACTGTGATACCTGGATACAAACTATATCGTAATGATAGAACTGATCAAATTGGTGGAGGGGTTGCGCTCTATGTTAGAGAGGGCATTGAGTCAGAAAGGATTAAAGTTTTGCAGGAATAGGTGAGAATTACCTGAATTGGATTAGAGCAATTTATGATCAGCCACTGGCTAGAATTTGCATTAATGGGGAGTACTAGGCTGCGTTCGAGCTATCTAGGGGAACTAGGCAGGGGTGCCCCCTTTCACCACTTTTATTCGTGTTATCCATGGAACCTCTAGCACACCGAGTGAGAGAATGTAGAGAGATTACAAGGGTAAAGTGGAGAGAAGCAGAAAGCAAAGTGGCGCTTTTTGCCGATGACTTGCTTTGTATGGTGACTAATCCAACGGGATCGTTGGATGCACTGTATAAGTTATTGGTAAGTTATGGAGAGGTATCAGGATTTAAAATAAACGTTTCTAAGTCTGAGATATTGAACATATCAACTTCAGCGGCCTCGAAATTACAAATTCAGGCGGAGTTCCCTTTTAGATGGGTAAATCATAGTATTAAGTATCTAGGAATTAACCTGGCTCCTAAGATAGATGAGTTATTTAAGGCCAACTATATCAAGAAGGAGAATGCTGTAAAACAGGAGCTGGAGGGGTGGAGTGGTAGAGATTTATCATGGATTGGGCGGATGCATGCTGTTAAGATGATGATACTCCCAAGATGGATCTACCTGTTTAATAACGTACCTATGAGAGTTTCAAAGGGCTTTTTAGCTCGGATCCAGACGAGTGTTATGAAGTTCATAGGGGGCGGGAAGAAGACTAGGATTGCATGGAAAACAATGAGGAGGAAAAGAGAAGATGGGGGATTGGCGGTTCCAGACCTATCTAAATATCTGGAGGCTGCTCAATTAAGTGGAGTGCTAGCATGGGAGGCAGAGGATCTCAAGGAGTGGGTACAGATAGAAAATGATGCTTGGCAGGGGAGGGGTCTGAGGGAATTAATCTGGTACCCGAGAGAGGGAGGGAAAAAGGATCAAGGTAAGAATTCCTATGTACAGCTGACCCTGCAAGTGTGGGCTAAATGGAAAAGGGTGTGGGGCTGGGGAAGGAAGGGGTGTCCCGTATGATCCCAATAAGAGGGAACCCTGAATTCATTCCAGGATTGGATAGAGGGGGGTTTGAGGAATGGGAAGAGAGGGGGTTGATAAGACTAGGGCAGATGATGGAGGGGAAAGAAATCAAGACCTTTGAAGCGGTACAAAAGCAGTATCAGCTGGAGGGGAAAGAATTTTTTCGATACCTACAGCTTAGTCATTATATACGCCTTCAGATTATACCGTGGCTACTGCTGGATCTTTCAGAGATTGAAAAACTCTTTTTGAGGGGACCAAAAACTAAAGTGATATCTGCTTTATATACTATTATGATGAAGGCTGACTCTAGGTTGAGCTTCCAATGTAGCTGGGAAAAAGACTTGGGGGTACAGTGGGATGGGGGAGTATGGGAGCGGATATATAAGAATAGATATAAGGGACTTTTGGCCTCAAACCTGCTGGAGAATAATTATAAAGTGTTGTATAGATGGCACTTAATGCCAGAAAGGTCGCACAAAATGTATGCACAGGTGGAGGATACATGTTGGAGGATGTGTGGAGGGCTGGGATCTTACCTACATATATGGTGGACCTGTAAGAAAGTAAGTGGTCTATGGGAGGAAATATTTACATTGCTGGGTACTATTGTGGGAAAGGTGATTGATCCGCAGCCTGCAGTGGCGTTATTGGGTGTGAGGCCGGATGGGTTGAGGGAGGCGGAGTTCTCTTTCTTAAATTCAGGATGTATGGCCCTTCGGGTGTTAGCCCGGAAATGGAGACAGGCTGAGGTCACAACCCTGGAGGAATTTAGAACATATTTGGGGCACATCTTTCTTATGAGCAAACACACGGCTCTGAAGAAAGCGAGACCACAGAAATTTTTGAGTATTTGGGGGGCATATATTAGATGGTCAGCAAATCCCTAAACATGGTACAGCAAGCGGAGATCCAGGGGTGGGGGGTGGGGGGAAGTGGGAGGAGTTAAAGTGTATAAAAGGAGACAAAAGAAAAACTGGCGTTCGACTAACGGCTTAAGTTTGTATTGTGATATGAGGTTGTATTAGGGGGTAAGATTGGGAAGGTGAGATTATCACATGTTTTTGTTGTGTATCAAAGTTGTTGTATTGTAAATGATTGTTGTCTCGATAAAAAAAATTAAACAAAAAAAAAGTTTTGCAGGAAACAAAATTTGCTGTAGAATCTCTATGGATTGAAATTCCATGTATGAAGGGGAAGGTGATGGCAGTGGGGGTGTACTATCGACCGCATGGGGACCCAGTAAGAGACGTGGGAAGCGATGGAAGACCACTTTATTAATAATTAGACCAAAGCTGTATTCCACGCATTAAGAAAAGTGGAAGGAAGTCCAAAAAACTGCCAGCATGGTTTAAAGGTGAGGTCAGAGAGGCTGTTGCTGCCAGAAAAGCATCTTTCAGGAAATGGAAAAAAGAGCCAAATGATGAAAACTGGAAACAGCAAAAGCTCTGGCAAGTTAAATGCAAACCATTGATAAGGCAGGCAAAGCGAGAATTTGAGAAGGAACTTGCTACGGAAGCAAAAACACGAAAAATACTTTTTCAAGTACATTTGTAGCAAAAGGCCTGTGAGAGAGTCAATTGGACCATTAGATGATAGAGGGGTAAAAGGGGCAGTAAGAGGAGACAAGGCTATAGCGGAGAGACTGAATGAATTCTTTGCTTCGGTCTTTACTGAGGAAGATGTAGGGATGTTACCCAAAACTGAAGTGGTATTTAAAGGTGATACTGCAGAGGAATTGAGAGAAATATCGCTACACCGGGAAGATGTATTACAACTATGTGATAAACTGAAGAGTAGCAAATCACCTGGACCGGATGGTATACATCCAAGAGTGTTGCAAGAACTGAAATATGAGATTGTAGACCTGCTATTAGTAATCTGTGAACTTTCATTAAAATCATCTGTAATACCTGAAGATTGGAGGGTCGCCAATGTAACGCCAATTTTTAAAAAGGGTTCCAGGGGTGATCCGGGAAATTACAGACCGGTGAGCCTGATGTTAGTACCGGGAAAAATGGTAGAAACCATCATAAAGAACAAAATTACACAGCATGTAGATAGTCATGGCCTAATGGGAGACAGCCAACATGGCTTTAGACAAGGAAGATGTTATCTTACTAATCTGATATGTTTTTTTGAAGGTGTGAATAAACAGGTAGACAAAGGTGAGTCAGTTGATATAGTGTATCTGGACTTTCAGAAAGCCTTTAACAAGGTCCCTCATCAGAGGCTTTTGGCAAAACTAGAAATTCATGGGATAGGAGGCAGTGTACTATTGTGGATCGGGAACTGGTTAAAAGATAGAAAGCAGAGGTTAGGGCTCAATGGCCAATTTTCCCAATGGAAAAAGGTGAATAGTGGAGTACCCCAGGGATCTGTACTGGGCCTGCTACTTTTTGACATATTCATAAATGACCTGGAAAAGGGAATAACTAGTGAAGTTATCAAATTTGCAGATGACACAAAACTGTTTAAAGTTGTTAAAACCTAAGAGGACTGTGGAAAACTGCAGGAGGATCTGGATAAATTGGAAGACTGGGCATCCAAATGGCAGATGAAATTTAATGTAGACAAGTGCAAAGTTATGCACCTAGGAAAGAACAACCCACACTATGGTTCCACGATGCAAGGTTCCACATTAGGAACCACCACCCAGGAAAAAGATTTAGGAGTCATCGTGGATAACATGTTAAAACCCTCCGCCCAGTGTGCAGCGGCGGCCAAGAAAGCAAATAGAATGCTAGGTATCATAAGGAAGGCTACTTCTATGAAGAGAGGCTACAAAGGTTAGGGCTCTTCAACCTGGAAAAGAGATGGCTGAGGGGAGATATGATAGAGGTCTATAAATTAATTAATGGAGTGGAACGGGTAAACATAGATCGATAGTTTACGCTATCAGAATATAGAAAGACTAGGGGACATGTAATGAAGCTACAGGGTAAATTATTTAAGACAAATAAGAGAAAACATTTTTTCACTCAACGTGTAATCAAACTCTGGAAATTGTTAGTGGGTTTAAAAAAGGTTTGGACAAGTTCCTGGAGGAAAGGTCCATAAACCATTATTAAAAAGGGACCCAGGATATCAATGCTTGACCCAATACAATCACTGTGGAACCTGTCTCTTTTGGGGATCCTGCTAGGTACGTATGACCTAGATCGGCCACTGTTGGAAACAGGATACTGGGCTTGATGGACCTTGGTCTGACCCAGTATGACATATCTTATGTTAGAGGAAAGGCGGGATAGAGGTGATATGATTGAGATGTTTAAATACCTCTGTGGCATAAATGTACAGGGGGAGAGCCTCTTTCAAATGAAAGCAAGTTCTGCTACGAGAGGACATAGGATGAGGGTAAAGGGGAACAGATTCAGGAGTGATATGCGGAAATATTTCTTTACCGAAAGAGTGGTGGATCCATGGAATAATCTCCCAGTGGAGGTGGTAGAGATGAGGACAGTATCTGAATTCAAAAAAGCATGTTAAACAGTCCAAAGACGTGGGCAGTAGGTAAAACTCACAACCTTTATTGATCCTTATTTGAAAGAGGAGGCCCAAACCCAACACAGACCGTGTTTCGTATGATACTTCAGGGGTGAGGCACACTAAAAACTATAAAAACATCATAATAACATATCAAAAAATATATAAATAAGAATAAATACATAATTAAAATCATAAATTAAAAGAATGAATAAGATATTCAAACAAAATTAAATATGAACTGATAAAAATAAACTAATGGGAAAATATATACACCAATACAATAATAAAATAAATGAAACATTGCAGAAGTGTTCAAAATGACCAACCATATTAAGCCATAAAATGCCACATGACAAATTGTATGTGTGATCAGAAGACATGTAGACTGAACAATAAATATAAAAACCAAAACAATCATAAAAGATAATAAACAATTATGATAAAAAGATATATAAATAAATAATACTTTAATGTATCTAAAATTACCAAAAGGAGAAAGGAAAGAGATGAGAAGCAGGATGGAAAACTTAATTAAAGGAATAAATTGTAGCACAAGGAAGCAGGAGTGAATCAGAGACGATTACCTTAGGGCAGTATGAAATACTGCCGACTGATAAGCATGGTCATGAGACCCTAAGCCATTTCCTTTTCCCTGTAAAATCAAAATGTGCCTAACTTAAAAAACATGGGCAAACTCATTAAATAATTCAATAAAACAGTACCAATTAAAACGTGGGATGAAAAGGCTACAAGATGCGATCAATTTTTCAACCATCCAAGAAGAATAAAAAATGTGATACAATAAGATCATATACTCTATTACATGATCCACAGAAAAAATTGTAAGGCGAAAAATCTTATCGTTAAATGATATATCTCATACTCGGATGTCTATGTGGTATACTTACTACATGTAAAATCAAATTAGTAATGTGGAATATCTAAATGTGTATCCAGGCGGTACTCTAGCAATCAAACAGCGATCAAACAGGAGGGTAAAAAATGTTAAAACCAATGAAGGTGTATATATAAACCAATGTGTATGTTGTTTACTTACTGCATATATAATGGAATAACTCATATGGGGTTCCCAAAATTATATCCAATTGAAGTGACCGTATCAACACGTAAAAGCTCTAAAATCAAAATCAGGAACATCATATTAAAGAGGTGTATAAAACTGAAAACAAGAATAAACCCAACGTTGGTTCAATGAAGAGAAAAAAATACCAGGAGTGAACCTGACAGTAGGAACCGTGCCGCATCAATCAACCTTGTACCTTTAAATACAACTCAAACCGCGTATTTAAAGGTACACATGCACCGGCGTTTTTCACATTCTACAAGGTGGATTGATTTTACATGTAGTAAGTATACCACATAGACATCCGAGTACGAGATATATCATTTAACGATAAGATTTTTCACCTTACAATTTTTTCTGTGGATCATGTAATAGACAGAGTATATGATCTTATTGTATCACATTTTTTATTCTTCTTGGATGGTTGAAAAATTGATCGCATCTTGTAGCCTTTTCATCCCACGTTTTAATTGGTACTGTTTTATTAAATTATTTAATGAGTTTGCCCATGTTTTTTAAGTTAGGCACATTTTGATTTTACAGGGAAAAGGAAATGGCTTAGGGTCTCATGACCATGCTTATCAGTCGGCAGTATTTCATACTGCCCTAAGGTAATCGTCTCTGATTCGCTCCTGCTTCCTTGTGCTACAATTTATTCCTTTAATTAAGTTCTTCTCATCCCTTTTCCTTCTCCTTTTGGTAATTTTAGATACATTAAAGTATTATTTATTTATATATGTTTTTATCATAATTGTTATTATTTATTATTTTTTATGATTGTTTTGGTTTTTATATTTATTGTTGTTCACAGTCTACATGTCTTCTGATCACACATACAATTTGTCATGTGGCATTTTATGGTTTAATATGGTACCTGTTGGTCATTTTAAACGCTTCTGCAATGTTTCATTTATTTTATTATTGTATTGGTGTATATGTTTTCCCATTAGTTTATTTTTATCAGTTCATATTTAATTTTCTTATTTGAATATCTTATTCTTTCAATTTATGATTTTAATTATGTATTTATTCTTATTTATATATTTTTTGACGTTATTATGATGTTTTTATAGTTTTTAGTGTGCCTCACCCCTGAAGTATCATACAGAACACGGCCTGTGTTGGGTTTGGGCCTCCTCTATCAAATAAGGATCAATAAAGGCTGTGAGTTTTACCTACTGCCCACGTCTTTGGACTGTTTTCTCTGCTATCTTGTGTGGCAGTGCGCTGTTTGCTTCCTGGTGGACATTCAAAAAAGCATGGGACAAACAAAGAGGATCTCTAAAGGAAAAAAAGGGAACTGTTGTAGTTGTTGATATGAAAGGACAGACTAGATAATAGGCCATGTGGTCTTTTTCTGTCGTCATATTTCTATGTTTCTATTGTCACGCCCTCACCACTCGCCTCCAGCTTAGAGGGGCATGGTTATATAAGGAACTTTCCCCTTTCAGCCTTAACTGACTAGTTCCCCGCAATGCTTTCTGGGAAATGTAGTTTAATTGCGATATATATGGGCTTCAGGTAGAAAGCTGTAGTTGGGCTCCTTGGGTAAGGCAATGACAGAAATGTATTGAGCACAAAAAAGGTTCATAAATACCACATTCAGGCATACTTCTCCAGGCTTCTTCAAAGTACAACAGGTTATAAGCAAAACAAAACCCAAAACCAAAGTGACAGCTTAAAGTATTCTTCAGCTCAGAAAAACATAGCATTTTAACAGCAAGGCTACCAGCTTCCTATAGCCTTGCTGGTTAAAGCATAAAAAAAAAAAACAGGCTTTCTTCTGCGGCAGTTTGCCTTCTTTTCCAGTCTCAAACCTTTCCAGGCTGTTTTCCAATTTACAAGCACAAACAAAAACTCCAAACAGGAACAAACTTTCAACGTGCAAGCAAAGTTCTATTCAGGTTTCTCAGGAAAATTCAAAAGTAAAAAGAAAGCTTTTTCCTCACAGTTAATTTGGCTTCTTGCTGTCTCACTTCAGCAGGTGGTTAACAAGCACAATTCACAACTCCAGCTTGTTCTTACGTCTTAGCAAAACTTCCCCTCTTTACCATGTGGGAATTTACAATCCATCTACCTGCTTCTTATGATTACCTTTCTCTGGAGGGCTTTCTCTCAGGGCTGGCTTTCCTTCAACCCTTCTATGGCTAAGGCTTGGCACAAAGAGCAATCCATGAGGGTGTCTTCCTCATTCAGCTAAGCATTAGGCTCTCCTAGCTGCATAGACTCTGACTCTCCTTCTGGCTCACCGGGCTCAGCTGACAGCCTCTCATTAGAGCTGAGAGTGTCTCCTGCACCTCTGCACTGCCCAGCATTAGTCAGGCTTCTCCTGCTCTGCTCAGCATTAATCAGGCTTCTTAGGCTCGTACCTATGCCTCGGCTTGTATCAGCTTCTCTCTTTCTCCTCTTCTTGCCTTTGCCTCAGCCCTTGCTTCTGGCGTTTCTTCCACCCTCTCTCCTTCTCCTCTACTATAATCTAGCATAGGCTTATATCTACAGGGTTCTAGCCCCACCTCCTCTCTTCCCAGGTGACGGAGATCACTCTGCCTTCTGGCACCTGAGTAATCAGGCAGCTTACTGACGTAAGGGTCTTGGACCTTAGGTCTGTATTCACTCTCCCTTATTTCACTAGGGGAAACATGAAACCTATTCCAGCTGGTGGTTTTCTGGTTCCTAGGTGAGGTTGTGGCTTTGTTCCCCTAACCTTGCAAAAGGGGCCCTTTTACTAGGGTGAACTCTTTTCCTTTTTCCCTTTCCCCTAAGTCAGGATAGGCTTCCTTACCACACTATGTTTCTACTATTAAAATATTATGACGACATATAGCTGGAATATTTCCATTTCTCAAGATATTGTACACAACATACCTAAAATGCAAGGGTGCCAATAATGTGGACCACAACTGTAAGAAACCTTCCATTCATACCTGCTAGCACCTCGTCATCTCCCAGCTTCGAGTGGGGTAGTTCCCCCTGTGTGAAAACCTCCCACATAAGCACCCCAAAGGACCAGACATCAGACTTGGTAGAGAACTCATCTTCCAGTACAGCTTCTGGGGACATCCAGCGCAGGGGAATCCATACTTGATGGAAGTGATAGTACTCACTGCGGATCAACAGACATATCATTAGTCATTCAGATATGCAGCCCACACTATCCATCCAATCACCCATCTTCTCCATTTTCTTATCTACAGCTTATTTCTTTTTTTTCCACTTTAAATTTTATTGTCTTCATATCCTGCATAAACAAGAGATGAAACAATATTCACTTCAAACACATCACATAAACCATTTGCAATAGTGCCATCAACGCCTCCTGTGTACTATGACAGCACAACTTGGATTAATCTTTACACATCATGCAATCCTCAGACCCCAGTAAAGATAATGAAAAGTACAGATCAGAGACTCTCAGAGGCATTTACATTAAAATCGGTGTGTCATCTGCAGATTGAAAATTCTAGTTTTTTCACGCCTATCACTTACAAGGTGGATGACCTTATTAGCTTTTATGTGGACAGCTAAAGGTTAGGTCAAAAAGTAAACATGAAAAAGGGCACTCCCGTTTAGTACCCTTGCCAGGGAAAATGCCTCAAGAGAGATACCAAAATATTACTGGGTGGGTGCCAATGCAGTGACTGAACCCACCTTTAAAAATTGTCCCCATTTAATACCGCAAACAAAGCCTCATTCCACTCTGTTGAAGGCTTTTTCTGCATCAAGAACCACACAAATTGCGTTCTTCCTAGAATTTGTCCCATCAATGAAATTGAAAGCCCTCTGAACATTATCATCAATTTCTTTGCCTTTGATGAACCCAATACTTGATCACAATGATGGACTGCGAATTGGTTAAGAGAGAAAAAAAAGGGTAGGACTAATGGTCAATTTTTTAAATGGAGAAATATGATTAGTTGAGTACTGCGGGAATATGTACTGGGACCAGTGCTAGTTACTAATGATCTCAAAATGAGAACAAGCAGAGGTGATCAAATTTGCAAAGGACACAAAATTATTTAAAATTGTTAAATGGCATGTGAATTGTGAAAAACAGCAGTAGAACCTTGTGAAATTGGGAGACTGGGAAGCCAATGGCAGATAGAATTTAATGCGAACAACTGCAAAGGCATGCACATAGGGAAGAATAACCCAAATTATAGCAAAAGTAGAGAACAATGTACAGGAAAACAAACAAAGCTCTCTATAGAAGATGAACCTACAGAGCCAAGTATAAAAATCACAGCAGACCGAAGGAAACTGTAGCAGAAGAACAAAGCAAATACAGTTTCTGGGGCTGGCCCTAGACTGGTCTAGCAAGGAAGGGACATTAGCCCACCTTTTTTGTACTGCCTACGACCTTCCCTTTCCCTCCTCCATCCCTACAGACCCCTCATAGGTTGTCTCATTTTCCTCGTTTGTCAGTATGTCTATCTCTAACCTACTCTTCTGTTCTCTTTCCTTTCTCTACCTCTGTCCCTAATTTGCAATACAGGTAGAGGTCAAAAGCCTTAATGGCTAGAACTAATCCCAGACGAAAAACCGGGGAAGTCTAACAAAGGTAGGACTTCAGTAGAAAAAACTGAAACCTCTGTTGGGCAAAGTTTTCAAGCTCTTTGTCCTTGGAGCAAAATAAGGCTCTAGGAAAAGAGGCGAGAAAATCTGATTTGGATGAAAAAAGGTAGATATACTCTTTGCAGAAAAAGAGTGGGTCTTTAAGACCCTGTCATACGAATGAAAGACAAGGAAATTTGCAGAAGGCGTTGTAGCCTCCAATTTCTTGAAGATCAGTAATGTCTTTAATTGATGTCGCTTAGGAGAATGACATTACATAGAGAGCTTCAGATGTAACATCATCTGAAAGGTTACAGTAAAAGAAGGTATCATGTAATTACCATAGAAATTGGTTCTTCATATAAATCCTTATGGTATGCTGGAACAGCATTAATATGGACAATAACAAGTCTTTCAGAGTCAGATATTTATTTATTTTATTTATTTAGACAGTTTTGTATACCGCCTTATCCTTCAATCAAAGCGGTCACAGCACAATTGGGGGATATGAGACACATACACTAATACTTATAGGGAACATGAGCAATGGAGAGTTAAGTGGCTTGCCCAAGACCACAAGGAGCATCTGTGGGACTAGAAACCCCAGTCCTTCTGGCCCAAGGTTGCTGTCCTCTAGTGGGATTTGAACCCTGACCTTCTGGCCTGAAGTACCTTGCCCCAACCACTAGGCTACTCCTCCCTCCATATATATAGATACATACTGACAGATATATATACAGAATATATATATATATATATATATATATATATATATAGACATACATATAGATATGTGGATATATATGTACAGAGAGATTCATCTAATAACAAAAGGGGTAACACCCGCTTGAGAGAACTGAAGAGAATCTCATAAGAACATAACATAAGAACATAAGATATGCCATACTGGGTCAGACCAAGGTCCATCAAGCCCAGTATTCTGTTTCCAACAGTGGCCAATCTAGGTCATATGTACCTAGCAGTTTCCCCAAGAGACAAGTTCCACAATGCTTGTACTGGGTCAAGCATTGATATCTTCGGTCACTTCTTAATAATGGTTTAAGGACCTTTCCTCCAGGAACTTGTCCAAACCTTTTTTAAACCCAGCTACACTAACAGCCTTTACTACATCCTCTGGTAACAAATTCCAGAGTTTGATTACACGTAAAACAATATATTCTTTTATTAGTCTTAAATAGTTTACCCTGTAGCTTCATGCATGTCCCCTAGTCTTTCTATATTCTGATAAGGTAAACAATCGATCTACGTTTACCCGTTCCACTCCGTTCATTAATTTATAGACTTCTATCATATCTCCCCTCAGCCGTCTCTTTTCCAGGTTAAAGAGCCCTAACCTTTTTAGCCTTTCTTCATAGGAGTATCCTTCCATCCCCTTTACCATTTTGGTGGCTCTTCTCTGTACCTTTTCTAAAATCGCTATATCCTTTTTAAGATACGGCGACCAGAATTGCACACAATATTCAAGGTGCGGTCTCACCATGGAACGATATAGAGGCATTATAATATCTTTTGTTTTATTTTCCATTCCTTTCCTTATCATACCTAGCATTCTATTTGCTCTCTTGGCCGCCACAGCACACTGGGCCGAGGGTTTTAACATGGTATCCACAATGACGCCTAAATCTTTTTCCTGGGTGGTGGTTCCTAATGTGGAACCTTGCATCGTGTAACCATAGTTTGGGTTGTTCTTCTCTAGGTGCATAACCTTGCACTTGTCCACATTAAATTTCATCTGCCATTTTGATGCCCAGTCTTCCAATTTATCAAGATCCTCTTTCAATTTTTCACAATCCTCTTGGGTTTTAACAACTTTAAATAGTTTTGTGTCATCTGCAAATTTGATAACCTCACTCGTTATTCCACTTTCCAGGTCATTTATGAATATGTCAAAAAGCAGCGGACCCAGCACAGATCCCTGAGGTACACCACTATTCACCTTTCTCCATTGAGAAAATTGGCCATTTAACCCTACCCTCTGCTTTCTATCTTTTAACCAGTTCCTGATCCACAATAGTACACTGCCTCCTATCCCATGACTCTTTAGTTTTGCCAAAAGTCTCTGATGAGGGACCTTGTCAAAGGCTTTCTGAAAGTCCAGATACACAATATCAACCGACTCACCTTTGTCCACCTGTTTATTCACTCCTTCAAAAAAACATAACAGATTAGTAAGACAAGATCTTCCTTGTCTAAAGCCATGTTGGCTGTCTCCCATTAGGTTGTGGCTATCTACATGCTGAGTAATTTTATTCTTTATGATGGTTTCTACCATTTTTCCCGGTACTGACGTCAGGCTCACCGGTCTGTAGTTTCCCGGATCACCCCTGGAACCCTTTTTAAAAATTGGTGTTACATTGGCGATCCTCCAATCTTCAGGTATTAGAGATGATTTTAATGATAGTTCACAGATTACTGATAGCAGTTCTGCAATCTCATATTTCAGTTCTTTCAACACCCTTGGATGTATACCATCTGGCCCAGGTGATTTGCTACACAGTTTATCTAACAGTTGTAAGACATCTTCCCGATGTATCGATATTTCCTTCAATTCTTCCGCACCTTTAAATACCACTTCAGTCATGGGTAACATCCCTACATCTTCCTCAGTAAAGACCGAAGCAAAGAATTCATTCAGTCTCTCTGCTATCACCTTGTCGCCTCTTAGTGCTCCTTTAACCCCTTTATCATCTAATGGACCAACTGACTCTCTCACAGGTTTTTTGCTACGAATGTACTTGAAAAGGTCTTTATTTTGCGTTTTTGCTTCCGCAGCAAGCTTCTTCTCAAATTCTCTCTTTGCCTGCCTTATCAATGCCTTGCATTTGACTTGCTAGTGCTTGTGCTGTTTCCAGGTTTCGTCGTTTGGCTCTTTTTTCCATTTCCTGAAAGATGCTTTTTTGGCAACAGCCTCTCTGACCTCACCTTTAAACCATGCTGGCAGTTTTTTGGACTTCCTTCCACTTTTCTTAAAGCGTGGAATACAGCTGATCTGGGCTTCCAAGATAGTATTTTTCAACAACACCCAAGCTTGATGTACGTCTTTAACCTTCGCAACTGCTTCTTTTAGTTTTTTCTTAACTGTTTTCCTCATTTTATCATAATCTCTCTTTCGAAAGTTAGAAGGTAGTACTGTGGATTTCCTTACTATCCCTCCTCCACTAATTAAATCAAAGGCGATCATGCTATGATCACTATTGCCAAGTGGCCCCAACACCCTTATCTCTTGCACTAGATCTGGTGTTCCACTAAGGACTAGGTCTAATATGGCTTCCCCTCTGGTCGGTTCATGAACCAGCTGCTCCAAGAAGCAGTCATTTATTTCATCTAGGAACTTTATCTCCCTAGCATGTCCTGACGTGACACTGACCCAGTCGATACCGGGGTAATTGAAATCACCCATTATTATTACTGCGCTGTAACTTTTGTTAGCTTCCTTGATTTCTTTGAGCATTTCATCATCCATTTGGTCATTCTGGCCAGGTGCTCGATAGTACACCCCCACTGCCATCACCTTCCCCCTTTTATATGGAATTTCAATCCATATAGATTCTACAGCAGATTTTGTTTTCTGCAAAACTTTAATCCTTTCTGAATCAATGCCCTCTCTAACATAGAGCGCAACCCCTCCACCAATTTGATCAGCTCTATCATTACGATATAGTTTGTACCCAGGTATCACAGTGTCCCACTGGTTGTCCTCCTTCCACCATGTCTCTGATATTCCAATCATATCTAACCTTTCATTTAGTGCTATATATTCTAACTCTCCCATCTTATTCTTTAGACTTCTAGCATTTGCATACAAGCATTTTAGAGAATGTATTTTATTCATGTTAATTTGGCTATTGTTAGACATGGGTAAATTGGGATCTTTAAGCTATGTCTGCTCCATACTTGAGGGCATTTGGGCTACTTTACTCTTTTGTGGAACCTCTCTGCTTTTGGTAGTATCCTTCAAGGATACATTCTTCCGAACCATCCGCTCTTGGGTGACTGTCGACTTTCCCCTAATATCTAGTTTAAAAGCTGCTCTATCTCCTTTTTAAAAGTTAATGCCAGCAGCCTGGTTCCATCCCGGTTAAGGTGAAGCCCATCCCTTCGGAAGAGCCCCTCCTTTCCCCAGAATGTTCCCCAGTTTCTAACAAATCCAAAACCCTCATCTCTGCACCATTGTCTCATCCACGCATTGAGACTCCGGAGCTCTGCCTGCCTTTTGGGTCCTGCGCGTGGAACAGGAAGCATTTCGGAGAATGCTACCCTGGAAGTTCTGGATTTCAACTTCCTACCTAAAAGCCTAAATTTTGCCTCCAGACCCTCCCTACCACATTTTCCTATGTCATTGGTACCGACATGTACCAAGACAGCAGACTCCTCCCCAGCACTATCTAAGACCTTATCTAGGTGGCGTGTGAGGTCCGCTACCTTTGCACCAGGCAGGCATGTTACCAGGCGATCCTCACGTCCACCAGCCACCCAGCTATCTACATGCCTAATGATCCAATCACCAACTATTACGGATGTCCTAACCCTTCCCTCATGGGCACATGGCCCTGGAGAAACTTCCTCGGTGCGAGAGGGTTTTACATCACCTGGAGGACAGGTCCTAGTTACAGGATCACTTCCTGCCACACCAGGGTGATGCTCTCCTGTCACGTGACCTCTCTCCTCCATGGCAACAGGGGTGCTGCCAGACTGGAGGTGGGACTTCAGGACTATATCCCTGTAGGTCTCATCTATGTACCTCTCTATCTGTCTTATGTTTTCCAAGTCTGCTACTTTAGCCTCTAGAGAACGGACTTGTTCCCTGAGAGAAAAGAGCTCCTTGCACCTAGTGCACACGTAAGACCTCTCACCAACTGGGAGAAAATCATACATGTGACACTCAATGCAAAAGACTGGAAAGCCCCCATCCCGCTGCTGGACTGCTATCTGCATCTTAGTTTTAAGTTTGTGTCTAGATCTTTAAGTTCTTACTTACTAGGGGTTGCTATGAGTATTTATACCAATAAAACTGTACCTAATACGTTTAATATACCTTGTTCACCTGAAGCTTAATTAATCTCAGGTCCTTAGTGTATGACTGATTTGGGTAATGAGCTTCACCTGAAAGCACCTCCTGTCTTTTAAGATGTGTAAGTACCTATAAAGCTATGATTATCCCAGGGGAGGGTGGGTGTGGGGAGGGAGGGAGGGAGGGAGGGAAATAACACTTATTAAAAGAGGGCTGCTACACAGTACCCTGTCTTGTGCTGCTGAGGTAAGCTAAATTTTGATTTGATTTAAATTATAGCTCTTTGCTGCTGCTAGGCTCTAACTTCTTATGAAATTTAAACTACAAGCTCTCTGCTGGGTACTAAATTTAACCAGAAAGCTCTCGTGTGTGTTAAATTTAAACTAAAAGTACTTTGCTGTTACTTGGCCCTGAGTGACTATTAAATTTAAACTACAAGCTCTCTGCTGGGTATGAAATGTACCAGAAAGCTCTTCTCTGTGTTTTAAATTCAAACTTTAATTGCTGCTACTAGGCCCTAACTGATCCAACAAAAAACAGTGGGTTCACAGATTAAGTAGCTTTAATACAAAGAATTCTTTTTAGAAAATTACCAGAAGTATATACTCACAGTTGCAGATTTCTCTCCAGAAGTAACAGTCCCCCTTTCTAGTCCTTCTTTGGTTATAAGTGGAAGAGCCAGTGGAATGTTCCTACTTAGGAGAGGTCTAGATTTCTTTAAAAATTCTAGCCTTTGAATAACTAGGAATGGAGGCCCACGTGAAGGGGTGCAGAGGAGTTCCTTAGTCTTAAGGCAGCAAGTCTGGATCCTTCTAACTTCAGTGTTGTAGCTGGAGAAGACGACGCAATATAGGGGGATACCATGTTTGCTCCTTCATGAGGCAATATGAGTATCATGCGTTTCTTGTTCAGCAGAAGTTTCAATGAAATACTGGACATTAGAAGGAAAGTATAAGACAAGGACCGACTACAGTGAAAAAGAGTGCATCCCTGTTGAAAGAAGTTCCACTGGAGTTGTGGAACTACTTAGGGAATGGAGCAATTCTTTATGCTTTCACGTGGACCAAGCCCTGGTCCCCTTTCCCTAGAAGGAAAGGTTAAGAAAGATGGTAAGGGTAGGAAAACCACCAGTCATGTGGGAGCATGACTTGGGAAAACCCTTTTTAACCATCTGGAAGTTACGTATTAGGAATGGCTCTGATGCTCTCTGGCAAAGGCCCATAGTTGCAGAGCTTTGTTGTATAATTGCAGAGAGCATGCTGCAGGTTGCTCAGGTGAAACCTGGCTGTTTAATTGCTAGTAGGCAATGAAAACTATTCTGTTGGAGCCAAAAAAGAATTGAGGATGGCTAGGAATAGTAGACAGGCCAGTTGCCTGCAATTATAAAGTGACCAAGGAGGTTGTAGAACCTTTCTTGGCATTATCTGTTATTAAGGCAGCAGAAAAATTGCAAAGGGGAAGAGCAACTCTGAATGGAAATCACTTACTGGAATAGGTATTGAAGAAAACCTATGGGTTTAAAGAGTAAGCCCTCCAGTTACATAGTATCACTCTTAGAGACTGAATGTCTCGGATAAGAGGGATATAAGTGATACATAGTTAAGACGACTTACAGTTTGGAAAGTCTCTGAGAAAGAAAAAAACCCCTTGCAACCAAGGAAGAGATATCCTCGCACAGGAGAACTGTGAAGGTGAAGGGCATAGCCCATCTGATGGATGGTTGTTACTCCTCTGTTCCCTTTAAAAGGAGAGGAGAAACCTATTACCTGTAGGGCATGACTGTCCTCAATAGCTTTTGGAGCTAAAAGAATAGATATCCCTTGTGACAAGAGATTCATGCCTAGAGTGACGGATTGAGTCAGTGTGAATGCTTCTGTTAATAAGAAGCAGCTTACAGGTTGTAAACCTCAAACAGGAAAAAGAAAATTCAAAGAATGATATATCAGAAACCCTGCGGCTGCTGGGTTTGCTGAGCCTGTTGAAGTTGTGATTTTCTTAGGGTAGATTGATGTTGCCCCTGTTTGGAAACATCTGTATGATGGATAGAAGACGAATAAAACTTTTTCCCCCCAGGGGGATAAAGTTTGCTAGGAGATTTCCTGTAAGCTGGGATAGAGGAAGGTTTTGACAATCCTCTGAAAGCAAAACTGTCAGTGGTCAACTGAGCAGCTTGGAATAGAGCCTCCTTGTTAAAGAGATTGTCTCCAGTACAAGGAGTATTTCCCAGCCTTTCTTGTACCCATTTATGCAAGTCCGAAGCTTGGAGCCAGGCTATGCGTCGTGCTCCTATGGCTATAGCAGAGGTTCTGCTAATAGACTCAAAGCAGTCCAGGGAAGCACGATTAAGGAACCTAGAGACATTTTGAGCATAACTAATTAATAGAGAATAGTCTGGTCTATTAGGTTCTTGAAGAAAAGGGGTCAAAAGTACTAAATTCTTATTGACCTCTTCAAGAGATAATCCCATATAGAAAATATATGAGAGAATTCTTGCTGAAAGCATGGATGCCTGGAAGCATCGACGTCCAAAGGCATCTAAAGTTCTAGACTCACGACCTGGCGGATAAGAAGAGTGCTTCTTTGCACTCTTAATACGCCTCATTGCTGATTCTACAACAATAGAATGATGAGTAAGTTGAGTCTTTTGAAAATCTGGAGAAGGTGGCACCCTTTACAGAATGTCAGCTGTCCTAGAGTGTAGGGATACCATTAAGGGAGACTCCCACATTCGGAATAGCAGATCCTGTAAGGTCTGATGCAAAGGAAGCATGGGGACTTCCTTTGGACTCCAGGGGAAAAGCAAAGGTTTTGAATCCCCTGGTAGAGAATCTTGACCAGGTATAGATATAGCAAGTAATTTTGCCATATCAAGCAGAAAGGCTTGAAAAGAAATTTCTCCTGAGGAGGACCCTCTAAAATGAGGGGTAAAGGCTAGACCTGTTGAAGATCCAGTCTTGGTACCCATGGATTCATTTTGATCTGCTGGATCAGAGGACCCGAAAGGGTGGAGCATCGGATTGTCTTTAAAAAAATGTCTTTGGTACCGCGCAAGGTCGGTACCAGGACAAGTCGGAACTAAATCATCCACGCTAGAGATCGATTCCAGGCTCGGCATTGAAGGAAGCGAACCTATCGAAACAAGCATGGATGGTACCGACACCGATGCTAATGTAGATACCGGTACCGGTATCGGTACCGTAGCGGATACCGATACCGGGAGATCAGTTTGCAGTGACTCAAACGGCACCGAAGTAACCGAGAGTGCCAGACTTCGATCACCGGAGCAATGTCTTCGGTACTGTCAGAGGTCGGTACCGAGACGAATCGGTACCAAATCATCCAGGCTAGTGATCGATTCCAGACTCGGCATCGAGAGAAGCGAGTCTGTTGAAGCAAGCATGGAGGGTACCGATGTTGACACCAGAACCGGTACCGAAGTCGATACCGATGCTGGAAGATCGGTCTACAGCGACTCTAACGGCACCAAAGGAACCAAGAGCGCTAGACTGCAATCATCGGTGAGGAATATTTCATCCATCACCATAGCCGATGCTGGGTTATCGGTACCGCTCGAAGCGGATACAACCACCGAGCATGGTTCAGGCATGTCCACGGAGATAAGAATCTCGGGACAACCTGAAAACCCCGTTATTGCTTTGGAGGCCGAAGACTCCCAGCAAGGTTTTATTGCCCAATTGTCCTCGAGGGCAACGCCAGAGGCATCTCGATGCTGAGCAAGAGATCTACCGCTCGAGGACTGGCTAGTCTTAACAGACTTTTGTTTGGTTACCTGTTCCTGTGAAGAAGAAGATTCGGCCCTCAATTTCGATGGGGACCGCGTATCGAGTTCAACTCGATGCTGAAGAGTTCTTCTGGATACACTCCTGCAGGAGAGACACTCCAGCGGGTAGTGGTCAGGACCCAAACAGGGTAGACACCAATTATGGGTGTCTAAAATTAATTTGGTACCGCCACAGTTTAAGCATTTCTTAAGGATAGTGGCTGGCGTTTCCATGAAGTATGGAGGCCTAGCGGCCAGAAAAACCGTCAGGCACTAAACAGGAAAAAAATTCTCTCACAAAAAGAAAAATTTGTAGGAAGAAAGAAAGAAAAAACACTGGCGGTACCGGTGGCGTCGAGGGAAGGCAGACGCGACCACAGAAAACCAAAAAATAGAGGAAAAATTTTCTGCGGTGACAGGAGTACGTCCTGTCGGCTCCGCGGAAAAACGAAAACTGGAGAGAGGCAGTTGGGAAAGGCGGGAAGGCAGCACGCAGGCGCTGTGGGATGCTCCGAAAAGCGTTCTGATTGGACGCTGGGGAGCGTTCCCGCGCAGACTCCGTCGGTACCGACATACCCATATGTGAAGACTCATTCCTGCTTGTTCCTGGAGATCACCTCTTCTACATTCTTAGTTAGGAGGAGAGGTGCCAGCACTACCCTTTCAGCAGCCATGCCATCAGGTTGAGGGACCTGAGGTTGGGATGTAAGAGAGAGCCCTGCTCCTGGGAGAGGAGGTCGGGCTGCGTCCCTAGGAGTGGGGCTTCCACTGCCAGCTGGAGGAGAAGTGGAAACCAAGGCTGTCTTGGCCAACTGGGGGCTACCAGAATGACACAGGCCTTTGTCCCGAAGGATTTTGAACAGAGTCCAGGCCACCAGAGGCGTGGGAGGAAACGCATACAGGAGGCCCACTGACCAGGAGGATCAGAAAAGCATCTGCAGCCACCCTCAAAGGGTGTGGCTGTTTGGAGCAAAATTTGGGCAGCTGGTGATTCTGTGGACTGGCAAAGAGATCTATGGACGGATGCCCCAGCAGTAGAAAATCCGCTGGGCCACCTCCGGATTTAGTTACCATTCGTGAGGTTGGAGAATCCTGCTTAGTTTGTCTGCTAATTATCCAAAAATTACCAGAGTGCCTCTTCCCAAAACTACAAACCTAAATATTAATTTCTTCTTGTCGGATAAGGTCAAGGGAGGCTAGGAAATTACCCTAACCACTCCAGATGGCCACATCCATTTTATTAAGTTATTTTGTAAATCAATCTTTGATAAAAACTTAGCTTTTTTGTACGATGAAGTAATTCTCATAGACCAGCAAAATACAATCTTCAATGAATAATGCACAACGCGCACGTTTCGGAACCAAGTCCTGTATCAAGTGCAATGCTCGTTCATCTGTGTTAACTGCAAAAAATGCCGAGTTTTTAACCCGGATTTTGTCATCGGAAGAGATCTTCCTATTGGCTACAAACTGCTTTCACTCAGAACAATAAACCAATCAGCTTGCAGGGGAAACCCCACAGAATCAGGGGAACCCCCGCTGCGTCATGGAAGATAGCATCAGTAGAGACTCGCCCATTCAACTTCCTTATTAAGACCACTAGGGGTCACAGTCTCAAGTCGGAAAATCCATGACTGTTCTCTACGTTGTAGCAGGGCTAAACGATCACCACCCCGAGGGTGAAGGGGAACGTGATCGATAATTGTCCAATGCAATTGAGAAAATGCATGTTTCTGTTGGAGACAATGTTCGACAATAGGTGCAGAAAGTACTTGATTCCGAATCCGAGAGGCATGTTCATCCAATCGGGTACGCATACTACGAGATGTCCGTCCAACATACAGCAAGGGGGCAGGGGCACTGCAAAAGGTATACCACAAACGACGATCCACAATCAGTATTCCATCGGCGATAAAAAGCTTGCCCCATCCTCAGGTGTTGCCATTTCGTACCCTGGAGAGTCGAAATACAATACGCACATTCACCACAACTAGTATGACCAGTCAGCTGCACTGGAGATAAGGCAGGTCGATCAATTTGTGGGGTAGACCGAACAACCAGATCGCGGAGATTAGCCCCCCCCCCCCCAAGTAAAGGCTATGCGTAGGGGCTTATTAAAACAAGAATGCAGCCGCAACATATGCCAATGTTTTCTCAATAATTTAACCACCTCAGAACTCAAGGTAGTAAAGGGCAAAACGCCCACAATAGCCTCAGAAGTTCCATTACTACCCTCACCAGAAACTTGATCCAATAGCCAGGAACGATGAACATATAGGGCCCGAAGGTAAGATGTATGAACCACTTTATATGGATATCCACGCTGCAGCAATCGAGTACATAAATCCTTCCGACCGCAGAATGAGAAATGCATCTTCTGCCACCCAGGAGGGGTGGGGCTGCCAGGAGCAAAAGCGGGGCAACTGGTAGTTGTTTGGGCTGGAAAAGAGGTCCACCCATGGCGTCCCCCAGTCAGAAGGCTACTCTGGGGTCCAGCTACCACTCGTGCGGCTGGGGGACCCTGCTCAGTTTGTCCGCCAGGGTGTTGTCCTGGCAGGTATACCGCCCCTAGGAGTACACCCGGTTGAACTACGTAAGAGCAGAGTTTCATCGCTTCGTGGCAGAGGGTGCAAGACCCTGTGCCCCCCTGCTTGTTCACACAGAATACTGCCACCCGATTGTTTGGATCAGCACCGGCTGGTGCCTTAGGTGATGACAGAACACTCTGAAGGCTAGGTATATCGCCCGAAGCTCATGTTGATCTGCTGGTTGCTTTCAGCCTGTGACCAGCTGCCCTGGGTACGAAGCTCTTCGCAGTGGGCTCCCAATCCTAGCAGGGAGGCATCCGTAATAAGGCTCCTCAGAGGGCTTGGGGTTTGGAAGGTCATCCCTGCCTGGAGGTGACGGGGGTTTTGCCACCAAGTCAGAAATTCCACAAAATTGTGGATCACCGAGACACTGTCCTAGAGACGGCCTGTGTCCACTGGTCTTGAAGGCACCACTGAGCGGCCCTCATGTACCGGCGGGCGTTCAGGGTGACATGGACCATGGAGGCCATGTACCTGGGTTGGCGCAGCAGAAACCAAGCTGACACCAAGGGACAGCGTTGTACATCTGTGGCCAGTGCCCTGAGATAGTCTGCTTGGTCCAAGGGGAGGAAGGCCTTTTCCTGAAAAGTGTTTAGCCATGCTCCTATGAACCCCAGACATTGTGTCAGGAGGAAGTGGGATTTGGGGTAATTTATCATAAACTCCAGATGTTGCAGAATCTGGATGGTGCGTGCGGTGGCCTGCTGCACCTCTGTGGCCATGCTTCCTTTTATGAGCCAGTTGTCCAGGTAGGGAAAGACAAATATCCCCTGGAGGTGAAAGAAGGCGGCCACTACTGCCAGGTATTTAGTGACAACCCTGGGGCAGAGGCCAGGCCAAAGAGTAGTATCCTGTACTGGTAATGGCCACCCCCCACCAAGAAGCACAGGTACTGCCTGAGGTTGGGGTGGATGAGGATGTTGGTATAAGCATCCTTCAAATCCAAGGAGCACAGCCAATCTCCCTGCTGGAGGTAGGGCAGTAATGTCCCAAGGGAGAGCATCTTGAACTTCTCCCTCATCAGGAACCTGTTCAGGTTGTGCAGGTCCAGGATGGGCCTTAGGCCCCCTTTTCTTTTTGGTATGAGGAAATATCTGGAGTAGAACCCCTTGCCCCTGAGATGTTGGGGTACTGGTTCTACCGCCCTGTCCTTGAGAAGGCCTGTGAGTTCCTTTATTAGAAGGTCCTGGGTGAAGGGGAGACCTGGGGGGCTCTCCTGGGAAGAAAGGAGGTGTCGTCTGAGCCAGATGAAGGAGGAAGCTCTCCTTGACCACCTGGAGTGCTCAGGGATTGGTGGTGATGGCTGGCCACTTTGGGCATAGTATATCATATGTCCCCCCCTGTGGGCTGCTGACCTCCTTGGGTTGGAGAAGCTAAGATAGGCCCAAGGAGTCAAAAACTCCCCCCTGGTTTGGTTGAAGCAGACGTCTGGGGCTTGGGAGCCTTCTGCTTACGAGGGCCCTGACCATGTCCCTTGGCCTGCTGGGGATGCCTGAAAATGTGGGTAGTTTTTGTAAGCAGCCCCTTTCCTCGGATAAAAAGGGCTTTTACTCGAGCCTTTCCATCAGGGAGGGGCAGCGGTCTTTTTAGAGAGCCTGGTCCTCGTCATGAGATCGGTCTCCAGCTTAGCAGCCTTTTCGGTCATGGGTTTGCCAAAGAGGTTCTGTACTTGGCATGGGACATCGACCAATTTGTCCTGAATACACTGCTCGAGGTAGGAAGACTGTAGCCAAGCCCGGCATCTGGCACTCATGCCCGCTGCAGTTACTTGAGTCGCCAACTCGAAGCAGTTATAGGCTGCCAGAGACAAATTTGGAGCCCTCACTGACGGCCTTAGCGAGGTTATTGACCCGCTGTAGTGGTTCCTCAGAGAGATCAGCCGAGAACCCGGCAAGCTCCTTCGCCAGATCTCTCAGGTTCATGCCCATGTACAGCTGTTAGGTCTGGATCCGGCCGATGAGCATTGAGCCCTGATAGCACTTTCTGCCAAGGGCATTCCAGATGCAGGTCTCCCTACCTGGGGGCACCGAGGAGTGCTTCTTCTGGCTCTTCAGCTGATGCATGGCCCACTCCAACACCATGGAGTTCTGCAGCAGCTGTGCCTTCTGGAATCCCGGGCTCTGGTGGACCCGGTACATTGAGTCAAGCCACTTGCTCACCCACTGGCACCAATTCCGGTGTCTCTCACATACGGAGCATTAGCCATTCCAGGATCGGTGGAATGGGTACTGTGAGCGATTCCCTTGGAGGGTCCTCCTCAGATTCCATCAGGAACAGGCTATGTTCATGTCCCTGATGTAGTTGAAGAATGCCATGTCCTCGGGCGGGGACCGATGCTGGGGCTCCGTAGGAGGGGAGTCCAAGGGGATGTTATGGTGGCAACAGGTGTCTGGCGACTCCTCGCTCTCAGTCTCCCATTCCGAGAAATCAGTCGAAGACTCGGGGGGGGGGGAGGGTGGCCCGCAGGCTCCGGGCCTGAGCTTCGCCCACGTCCCTCGGAAGCCCCGCGGCTGGTGCCATGTGTGCTAGCCAGGGAGGACCTTGGTTCCATGTAACGGGAACCAGTTCAAGACCTTGGCTGAAAATCGACTCGAGGCCAAATGGTCTCAAGGATTGGCTCGGCCTCCAGGAATGTCCTAGATGTTGATGGCCCTGTGGTCTGGGAGGAGGAACCGGTGGTACTGGACAACAGCACCCACCATTAGTCCATGAAGGCAGACAGAGTGCGCTCCAGGGCCGCCGTTCTGGTTTCAAGGCCAGAAGACTCCACAGTCATTGGCACGGGCATCAAGGAACTTTGGCCCGATGCCAGTTCCCCTGAGGGGAGTCCTCAACGAGGATAGGTTCTGGTGTCCGAGGCCGATCTACAGTTGAGTCCTTCCGGGAGACCTTCATAGGCTGCTCTTGCTCCAATCCTTTGGACTGCGGGACCTGGCTCAGAGCTCCAGGGATGCCACCTTTGAGGTTTTCTGCTTTTTCTTATGTTCCCTCGAGGGAGACCCCCTTTCTGAGGAGCCACGCTGTAGATAGAGGTCCACAAGGGTGCCCCAAGATTCCATGGCTTCAGAGGAGACCTTGGCCTTCGGCGGTACCAGGGACTCCGGGAAAACTTATCTTGCTGCTGCTGGAGGTTCTTGAGGGCCTGTAGGTTCATGGTCTGGCCCTAGGCAGCATAGGCAGCAGTCAGGACATGACTTTCTTTGAAAGCTGGGGGGATGCTTTTGCGAAGGCTCCGTCGGCAGACGTCACCCATATGTGAGGACTGACTTCCTGCTTCTTCCTGGAGAAACAACATTTTCCCTGCACTTTTTCTCCGCCTTCACCCCCTTATATAGGATGCTTTCTTCTTAGAGCATCAGGTGGTGCAATTGGATTTTCTCACAGATATTTACTGGTCCTGTCTAGGGAAGAAGTACTTCTGTCCACGAAAGAAGAGCAGGACCCTGGAGGTGATTGTTTCTTATAATCTTAAAGTGACTAGACAGGTAGAAAAGGAGATGGCAAAAGCCAGAAGGATGCATGGGTGATTAGGGAGAGAAATGGCCAGCAGGAAAAAGAAGGTGATAGTAACTCTGTATAAGTCTCTGGCACAACCTCATTTGGAGTATTGTGTGCAATTCTGGAGACCACACCTTTAAAAGGATAGAAGCAGGACGGAGTTGGTACAGAGGGTGGCTACTAAAATGGTTAGTGGTCTTCGATATAAAGCAAATGAGGACAGCCTTAAAGATCTTATTATGTATATATTAGAGGAAAGGTGGGATAGAGGAGATATGATTGATACGTTTAAATACCTTTGTGGGATAAATGCACAGGAGAGCCTCTTTCGATTGAATGCAAACTCTGCTACGAGGGGACATAGGATGAGGGTGAAAGGGGATAGACTCAGGAGAAATATGCAAAAATCTCTTTACAGAAAGAGTGGTAGATGCGTGGAATAATCTCCCATTGGAGGTAGCCGATACGGGGACAGTATCTGAATTCAAGAAAGCATGGAACACAGTAGTTCTCTAAAGGGAAAAAAAAAAGAGGAATATTGTTGATTTGGAAGCGCAGACTAGATAGGCCATGTGGTCTTTTTGTGCCATCATGTTTCTATGATTCTTGAACTAACTTCACAGCAGCACAACCCACACACATACAACACCAGACAAACCCACTCCCACACACAGCATACACCAGCCCACACCCCCGACCCCACAACCTATCACCATATCACCATCTCATTAATAAACGCACGCTCTGTTAGAAATAAGTATCACATGCTCCAGGACCTAATCACAACTGAGAAAATATACATCCTATGTGTAACAGAAACCTGGCTAACAGACACCGACACAGTGCTAATGAACCAGCTAACCCCAGAAGGATACAACCTCCACCACTGCTCCCGCGCACACTCCAAAGGAGGAGGTGTCGCCGTCATAGCAAAAACAGACCTCCACTTCCGGATCCTTTCTTCAGAAACCACCAATGAAGCAGACTTCCTCACCCTCACCAATAAACACCTCTCAATATGCCTAATTTACCGTGCACCTACCTCAAATACTGATCTAACAAGGATACTACAATTCATATCAGAGAGCACCAGCTCGGCAAAGGAACAAATCATCCTAGGAGACTTCAACCTCCCATCTCTTCAAGAAGAATAAGCAGCAACCTTACACACCGCCATGACAGCAATGAATCTGGTACAGATCATACAAGAACCCACACATGAAAAAGGCAACACACTAGACCTCATATTCCTAAACTCCGCAACTGCCTCCTCAGGTAAGAACCTGCAGATCTCGCCGGTACCTTGGTCTGACCACCACCTCATCACCATATCCCACACTTATCAACACATGACCAACAAGGAAGAGGGACACCACACAAGAAGATTCAAAACATTTAACAAGGTAGACTTCTTAGCACAAACTCTACCGAAACTACAAACAAGCTCCAGCAACATTGATGACCTAATACACAACTGGAACACCACGATCTCCACAGCATCTAGAGCACCGACAGTCAAAGCCATTACCAGACCTCCTCCCACAAAAGCCAGATGGTTTACCCCCAGTCTCCGAAAGCTAAAAACAAAACTCAGAAGAACAGAAAGAAAATGGAGGAAAACCAAAGACGACAGCGACAAAACAAAACACCTATATGAACTCAACGCATACCACTACGAGACTGACAAAGCAAAAAAAACCTACCACACGAAAATCTTAAACTCTTCCATAAACAGACCTCGTGAACTCTTCCTGATTGTCAAAAAACTGACAAAGGCACCCAATAACTCTGACCAATTACCAACGATTCCACCAGAGCTACTGGCCCGTCAATACAAACTACAACGACCTCAAAACTCTCAGCCACACGCAGAGATACCCACAATAAACCACCACCCCAACTTACACAGAGACTGGACCACCTTCAAAGAAACCACCACAGAAGAAATATCATCCACCATCTCCGACCTAAACACCACCACCTCTCCGCTGGACCCCTGCCCCGCTGACTGGATAAAGAAATCCAAAGACGAACTAAGCGCGCCATTAACCTATATCGTCAAAGAATCCTTCGCCCAAGGTCACATGCCAGACACTCTCAAAACTACAATCATCTGACCATCCTTAAAAAAGCCTAACCTGGATCCCCTTGACCCAGCCTCATCTAGAAGTAAGGAGGATCCTGGATTCTCTACAGGGAGAACTATTCAGGCAATTGCTAACAGACCCCACACGTGAAGGGGCCATACTGGACTTGGTGCTTACCAATGGTGAAAGTGTTTCTGATGTTGTAGTGGGAGATCATTTTGCATCCAGTGATCACCAGATGGTGTGGTTCAGTATTAGGACTAGGGCTGTTAGAATCCATTTCAAGGTGAGGATCTTAGACTTTAGGAAGACTAACTTTGCAAAGATGGGCCAATACCTCAGGGAGTCGTTAGTGGGATGGGAACAGCTGGGGGATGTAGAAAAACAGTGGGCAAAACTGAAAGGGGGTATTTTAAAGGCAACCAACCTTTTTGTTAAAATGGTAAATAAAGGCAAAAGGAACAGGAGACCGCTATGGTTTTCGAAGGAAGTAGCTGAAAAAGTGAAGAAAAAGAGGGAGGCCTTCATGAAATACAAGAGATCACAGAGAGAGGAAGACGGGCATCTGTATTTGGAAAAACTTAGAGAAGCTAGCAAAGTAGTCAAGAAGGCAAAGATTCAAAAGGAGGAGGAAATAGCCAATGCAATAAAATGGGGGGATAAGACATTTTTCAGATATGTTAGTGAGAAGAGGAAGGGCAAAAGTGGTATTGTCAGACTCAAGGGTGCAGGGGGGGAATATGTAGAAGCTGATAAGGATAATGCGGAATTGCTTAACAAATATTTTTGTTCTGTGTTCACAGATGAAGAACCAGGAGCAGGACCTCAGAAAATGCCCACAAATAAGAACAGAAGCGAGGGACATCTTGAACAATTTTCAGAAGACTGTGTTCGTGAGAAACTAGGTCAACTTAAAGTAGACAAAGCGATGGGACCGGATGGGATACACCCTAGAATACTGAGGGAACTTGGGGACGTTCTAGCAACTCCACTGACTGACCTTTTCAATGACTCGTTGGAGTCGGGAGTGGTGCCAAAGGACTGGAGAGAGGCTCATGTGGTGCCTTTACACAAAAGCGGAAGTAAGGATGTGGTTGAAAACTACAGGCCGGTTAGTTTAACTTCAGTGGTGAGTAAATTATTGGAAACGCTGCTGAAAGAGAAAATAGTGAGGTTTCTGGAGTCCAGCAGATTACAGGATCCAAGGCAGCATGGATTCACCAGAGGCAGGTCTTGTCAGACAAATCTGATTGATTTCTTTGACTGGGTGACCAGGGAGTTGGACCGAGGGAGAACTCTAGATGTGGTGTATTTAGATTTCAGTAAAGCCTTTGACACTGTTCCTCACAGGCGACTTATAAACAAACTGAGCACCCTAGGGATGGACCCTAAAGTTACTGCTTGGGTTAGAAATTGGTTGGGTGGGAGGCGACAGAGTACAAGTAAATGGAGCTCACTCTGAGGACAAGGATGTTACCAGTGGTGTGCCCCAGGGATCTGTCCTTGGTCCGATTCTTTTTAACATCTTTGTTAGTGATATAGCGGAAGGGCTGTCGGGTAAGGTTTGCCTCTTTGCGGATGATACCAAAATCTGCAATAGAGTAGACACTCAGGAAGGTGTAGATAACATGAGGAGGGATCTAGCTAAGCTTGAAGAATGGTCTAGAATTTGGCAGCTGGGATTTAATGTTAAAAAATGTAAGGTCATGCTTTTGGGCTGCAGCAATCCAAGGGAGCAATACAGTATAGGAGGTGAAGTACTTTTGTCCACTAAAGAAGAGCGGGACCTAGGCGTGGTTGTGTCTGATGATCTTAAAGTAGATAAACAGGTAGAAAAGGCGACGGCAAAAGCTAGAAGGATGCTTGGGTGCATACAGAGAGGAATGGCTAGCAGAAAAAAGGAGGTGATAATGCCTCTGTATAACTCTTTGGTGTGACCTCATTTGGAGTATGGTGTGCAATTCTGGAGACCGCACCTTCAAAAGGATGTGAACAGGATGGAGTTGGTGCAGAGGGTTGCTACTAAAATGATTAATGGGCTTCATTATAAAGCCTATGAGGACAGACTTAAGGATCTTAATATGTACACCTTAGAGGAAAGGCGGGATAGAGGTGATATGATTGAGATGTTTAAATACCTCCGTGGCATAAATGTTCAGGGAGAGCGCCTCTTTCAATTGAAAGCAAATTCTGCTACGAGGGGACATGGGATGAGGGTGAAGGGAGATAGATTCAGGAGTGATATGCGGAAATATTTCTTTACAGAAAGAGTAGTGGATCCATGGAATAGTCTCCCAGTGGAGGTGGTAGAGATGAGGACAGTAACTGAATTCAAAAAAGCATGGGACCAACACAGAGGATCTCTAAAGGTAAAAAGTGGACTGTTGTAGTTGTTGTTATGGAAGGACAGACTAAATAGGCCATGTGGTCTTTTTCTGTCATCATGTTTCTATGTTTCTAAGATCGTCCAGCAGCAACTTCAAGAACACCTGGACATCAACAGCATACTGGACCCACAACACGGCTTCCACCCACTACATGGAGTGGAGACCCTCATGACTACACTGATGAACACCGTCATCATAGGAACACAAGAAAAACACTCTGGATATGCCATGATCTTCCTTGATATATCTGCAGCTTTCGACACCATCTCCCAAACATCCTCATACGCAGACTACAGACAATTGGGATCAAAGACACCGTACTTAAATGGTTTCAATCCTACCTAACAAACAGACAACAACTAATCCGTACCAGCACCTCGACCTCGCCCCCCTTCCAGCAATACCAAGGAGTCCCTCAAGGATCAACTCTGTCAGCCATGCTCTTCAACATTTACCTCCAACCACTCTGCTCAGTCATACGCTCTCACATCAGCTTCCACATATATGCTGATGATATCATGCTCTACGCCTCTATTACGACCACAAACCTACAAACCCTCATCTATCAGCATGCTTCTCTGAGGTATCCAATTGGTTACAAGAAAATAACCTATCCATCAACATAAAGAAAACTGAAGCCCTCATAATGACAAAGACCCAGACTTCACACCACCTATGCACCTCAACATAGGAACCACAAGCATTCAAATACAGCCACAAATAAGATATCTGGGCATTATCATTGACCAAGCCCTCACCTTAAAGCAACAAATTGCTAAAACCTCTGGAATAATATTCCACAAAGCGAAATTAGTGCAACGTCTCAGACCACTTCTCGATCATCAAGACTTTCGGACAATAATGCAAGCTATGACACTCCCACATCTGGATTACTGCAACGTACTCTACCATGGCCTTCCAGCCACACAGACCAACCCCTTCCGAACAGCATTGAACACCACAGCAAGAATCATTCAGAAAGCAAAGAAAACCGACCACATCACCCCAATTCTGAAAGACCTACACATACTTCCACTCGAAGCAAGGACTAAATACAAATCCATCCTACTCACCCACAAAGCCATCCACCAAACACAGAACACCCAGCTTCGCACCCTGCTGTCTCGACCAGCCCACGGCAAAACTACCAGACAAGCCTCCAACAACTCCCTCACCGTCCCTCACAAAAGAACTAAATGCTCTCAACGGACATGCAATCGAGCCTTTGAACTCTATGCTCCATCCCTATGGAACTCTCTACCGAGCCATCTCAGAAACAATACTGATCTACTATCCTTCAGAAAACAGCTAAAAACCACCTTATTCCAGGAATACTTCAATACGACTCCCACCAAAAACTACACTAACCTCTGATCTACCCACCGTGATCCATTGATCCAAAGCTGCACTAACCTGTCCATGTCCTAAGTCCGTCTCATATCGAAATCATCAATGTTGTCTCCCTGGTGATGGTCCCGCCCTTATACTTAATTTCCCCACCCTTGAATGTAACGCCGCTTTGACCCGGTGAAAAGCGGGATATAAATACAGTTAAATAAAATAAATAATAAATAAATAAATTGTGAGAAGAGAAAGTAAGCTTTGCTTACTAGGATGTTTTCTCTCCAAATATCAACCAAGTCTAAATCTTTCAAATATGGTTTATTGTACATTTGATATAGCTACTGCCTTTGGCCATGGCATCAAAGCTGTTTAATATACAAATAAAAATAAAATTACATACAAGTCCTTTAACAAGTTTTATTATATTGCCTTATCATATATTCAAAGCGGTTTACATTATAACTTCAACCAGAAAATATACATAGAACAGGGAAAAGATAACTTGGCCCCCCATATTAGCCTTCTCCAAGTGGCGAAAAAGATTCATATGTTGCTCTCTTTTTTTTTCCTGTCCCCAACTGATCTTTCCAGCTCACTAGGACGATGATTTATATTTCTTCACATAATTAGAACATTTTTAAGCCAGTTAGATGTCTATAAATTTGCAACAAATAATTTATAGTTTATCTTCTTCAGGAGTTGGACCCAGCGAGAGTTCTAGATGTGGTGTATTTAGATTTCAGTAAAGCCTTTGACTCTGTTCCTCACAGACGACTTATAAACAAACTGAGCACCCTAGGGATGGACCCTAAAGTTACTGCTTGGGTTAGAAATTGGTTGGGTGGGAGGCGACAAAGAGTACAGGTAAATGGAGCTCACTCTGAGGAGAAGGATATTACCAGTGGTGTGCCCCAGGGATCTGTCCTTGGTCCGATTCTTTTTAACATCTTTGTTAGTGATATAGCAGAAGGGCTGTCGGGTAAGGTTTGCCTTTTTGCGGATGATACCAAAATCTGCAATAGAGTAGACACCCAGGAAGGTGTAGATAACATGAGGAGGGATCTAGCTAAGCTTGAAGAATGGTTTAGAATTTGGAAGCTGGGATTTAATGTTAAAAAATGTAAGATCATGCATTTGGGCTGCAGCAATCCAAGGGAGCAATATAGTATAGGGGGTGAAGTACTTTTGTCCACTAAAGAAGAGCGGGACCTAGGTGTGATTATGTCTGATGATCTTAAAGTAGCTAAACTGTATATAATGTATATAGTTTGCACTGTTCTGTGCTGTTCAGTTTTAACATTTGCTGTTTACTTATTTTATTGCCTTTGGTTATATGATGTTACATGTAAAACAAACTCTGCTTTGTTGATTGTTTATTGTGAACCGCAACTGATCTATGGAAGATGCGGTATATAAATGATTGTTAAATAAATAAAATAAATAAATAAACAGGTAGAAAAGGCAACGGCAAAAGCTAGAAGAATGCTTGGGTGCATACAGAGAGGAATGGCTAGCAGAAAAAAGGATGTGATAGTGCCTCTGTATAAGTCTTTGGTGAGACCTCATTTGGAGTATAGTGTGCAATTCTGGAGACCGCACCTTCAAAAGGATGTGAACAGGATGGAGTCGGTGCAGAGGGTGGCTACTAAAATGGTTATTTATTTATTTAAACGTCTCTTCTATACCGTGCTATTCACATCAGTGCAGTGTACATTTAACAGAACCTTATACAATGCAGTCGGGCTGCATTGTATTTACAACAAACAGGGAACTATAACAAGGTTAGTGTATTGTATTTACAATAAACAGAGAAATATAACAAGGTTAGTGGTCTTCATTATAAAGCATATGAGGACAGACTTAAGGATCTTAATATGTACACCTTAAAGGAAAGGCGGGATAGAGGTGATATGATTGAGATGTTTAAATACCTCCGTGGCATAAATGTTCAGGGGGAGAGCCTCTTTCAATTGAAAGCAAGTTCTGTTACAAGGGGACATGGGATGAGGGTGAAGGGGGATAGATTCAGGCGTGATATGCGGTAATATTTCTTTACGGAAAGAGTGGCGGATCCATGGAATAGTCTCCCAGTGGAGGTGGTAGAGATGAGGACAGTAACTGAATTCAAAAAAGCATGGGACAAACACAGAGGATCTCTAAAGAAAAAAAGGGGACTGTTGTAGTTGTTGATATGTCGAGTGACAGAAGCTCCTATCGTCCAGCATAGTCTGTTGAAGGGACATGTGTTTACGGATTATAAGTGCTTTGTTATTGAACAGATACATGCAGGCAGAGGAAATCAGACACGGGAACAATTTTTGACGTTTTCAGAACAACGATGGATTTTTGTTTTGCGAGCCGTGGAACCTACAGGTCTGAATAACATGATTGAATGGCGTGCTTGTTTGACGTAATCAGACAGCTCTCACCAATACTTTGGTCTGATTGGTGTTTTTTGATTTAAATGAGTCGACAGATTGCCCGCATGCGCGGCGTTTTTCTTGATGCAAGCAACATCACTATTGAAACGTGGGCAGCAGTATTGAGAATCATTTTGAATCATTTTGAGTCTGTCAACATCTGCTGGTAAGCTGGCTGCTACAAATGTTCATGTTTATCATATTGGCAATATGTCATGAGTAGATTCCCTTGTATGCTTGACATGTGTACACATTTTTTTCAATTTTTTTCAACTTTAGAGTGCCATGGGAGATAGGAGCTTTTCTCTCAAGTTTAACTTTATTCCCATGGGGATGTTGGAGTTGTGATATTTATAAAGGAAACCCCCTGAAGAATCCTATTACGGAGAAACGCGTTGGAGCGCTACACAGAACAGCGTCGGGCAATCCTTTAATCACTCAAGATAAGTCTTTTACTTATTGGAATGCGTGTTGATTCACCTTTACATGGCAATCAGTCTTGATAGATATATATTTATTTTTTGGTGATATTTTACACGCATTGGAAAATCTTTTAACTATTCAAGATAAATCTTCACCCATCGGATCGTGTAAAGATACACCCTTACAGGACAAGAAGTTTTGATAGAATTTTATTTATTTATTTTTGGTGATATCTTGCACGTATTGGTTTTTTTATATACCTTGTTCATGTTTTGATTACTGGCAGGTCATTGATGCTAGATGGCACGGCCCTGCTAACCAAAGTTATTAGCAGTTAGCCTTAAGTGTCGGGAAGTCTGAGACCTAGCCACTTATTACAAGAACAAGTCATAGAGAAAAGTTAATCAAGCATTGAAGGGCATTTATATCGTTTGAGCGATAATATTTATGAGTTGATATGGAAGGACAGACTAGATAGGCCATGTGGTCTTTTTCTGTCGTCATATTTCTATGTTTCTTTGGAGAACCAAATAGGTTTCCTTCTCCTCTTGTTTTTATTTATTTTCCTTACATATTTATCTGTTGCCACTTATTGCCACCTTTAGTTTAGCCCATTGCAATTCCACTTCCTTTATCCCCTCCAATCCTGCCAACTCCTCTTTCAGGTACTTGGCCATTTTACTGAAGTCAGTGTTTTTAAAGTCTAGGACTCTGAGCTTGCTATGATTGGACTGCACCTTGGCTTTTATCTCAAACCACACCCTGTGATGATCACTGCTGCTCACAGGGGCACCCACCTGGACATTCGACACGCTGTCTCCATTGGTGAGCACTAAATCCAGCATTGAGCTTTTCTGGTTGATTCCATCACCATTTGTCTAAGTAACGCATCTTGGAAAGCATCCACAATTTTTGTTACTTCTTTCTAGATTTGCAGAAGGAGTAATCCAGTCCACCTTGGATAGATTAAAGTCACCCAATATGATCCCTTCCCCCTTTGTGGCTATCTTTGCAATATCTATAATCAATTCGTTATCTATTTCTTCGATTTGAGTTGGAGGTCTGTAAACTACACCAGTATGGATGACAGTGCCATCTCCTTTTTCCAACACAATCCAGAGCGCTGCTTCTTTTCCCCTTGCCCCCTGCATTTCGGTAGCTTTAATATTGCTTTTGACATAAGGCTACTTCTCCTCCTTTTCCATTTTCTCTTTCTCTTCTGAATAGATTATAGCCAGCTATGGCTATATCCCATTCATGCGATTCATTAAACCATGTTTCTGTAATGGCCACAATGTCCAAGTCCATTTCACCATTAGGGCTTCCAGGTCAGGATGTTGGCTAAGCTTCGAGCATGTGTGCTCACTGCTTTCCAGCATTTATCTGGCTTGCATTTATTTTGCATTGATTTTGTTCTATCCACCTCTTCCCACTTGTTGTTGATGTGTGGTTTAAAAGTGTGTCTGTTTCTGATGTTATTCTGCTTTTGCCGGGAGTGACGTCCTGAACTTGTCCTTCCTCATCCATCACCCCCTTTCTCTAGTTTAAATGCCTGTCCACATACTGCCTGAATTTTTCACTTAGGATTTTTTCCTGCGACAGAAAGATGTAGTCCATCAGCACAATATAGTCTCTTGTCGGTCAATCTGTTTCCCCAGTTGCCTATAAATTTGAATCCTTCTCATTTGCACCAGGTCTGGAGGCATGTATTAAAGTTGTTTATGCGATGCAGTCTTTCTGCCCACTTACCATGAACAGGTAGAACTTCTGAGAATTGTTAATGCTAACAGTGTTAACAATGGGCTTGAGTTTCTCTCCCAGAGTCTGGAAATCCCTTTGAACTGCAGAGGCACTGTTTCTAACCAGGTCATTTGTACCCAAGTGGATGACATCATCAATTTTGGAGAGCTCACTTTCTGCGCCAACTACAACAACAATTTGGTTTGTATTCCTGCTGGCTGAAGAGCCTGGGAGACATTTGACTATCTTCTCTCCTTTGAACTGTGTTCCCAATGTTGGTGCCTCTCTTGATGGAATCTCCAAGTAGTAGTAGTTTTCTGTTTTGTGATTTTTTTCTTCATATCAAAATAAACTGAACCATCAAATTCCTCAACAAATAGGGGTGTCCTACATGGAGTGGTGGGTTCACCCCTGGCTAAAGACATGGGAAGGGATGGCCTGCATGGAGCGGTAGGTGTACCTACTCTTGACATTGTGCTGGGCAGACTAGATGGACCATACTGGTCTTTATCTGCCGTCATTTACTATGTTACTACTATGTTACTATGTTGTTGTTGTTAAGTGCTGTCGAGTCGGAGTCAACTCATGGCGACCCTCTGGATAGCTATCCTAAATTGTGTTCGGTCTTCAGTCAGGCGGCTCATTGTTGAAAGAATGGTACCCGTAGCTGCTGTTATTGTATCGATCCATCTCATTTTTGGCCTTCCTCTTTTGCGTTGACCTTCTATCTTGCCAAGCATGTCGTCTTTCTCTAATGATCTCTCTCTTCACATGATGTGTCCAAAGTATGAAAGTCGAAGTCTTGTCATCTGAGCTTCTAAAGAAAGCTTAGGTTTGATCTCCTCTAGTACCGACTGGTTTGTTCTTCAGGCAGTCCATGGTATACACAGTATTCGCCGCCAGCACCATAATTCAAAGGCATCAATTTTCTTCCTATCTTTTTCACTGTCCAGCTTTCACATCCATATGATGTTATTGAAAATACCATGGCTTGAACAAGTCGAATCTTTGTATGGAGAGAGACATCTCTGCTCTTGAGAATCTTATCTAGGTCTTTCATAGCCATTCTGCCAAGAGCAATGCGTCGTCTGATTTCTTGACTGCTTGTTGCTTCTTTATTGATAGTCGATCCAAGTAGGTTAAAGTTGTTCACAATTTCAATTTCTTCTCCTTCAACGATGAACCTGTTGATTATGCCAGTTGTCATGATCTTTGTCTTCTTTACATTAAGGTGCAGGCCCATTTTGAGACTATGTTCTTTGATTGTGAGAAGCAAATGTTTCAGATCATCTTCACTTTCAGCCAGTAATGTAGTATTATCAGCATAGCGAAGGTTGTTGATGAGTCTTCCACCAATCTTCACACAATCCTGCTTCTCTGATGATTTGTTCTGCATATAAATTAAATAGGTAGGGGAAAAGTATGCAGCCTTGTCTTACACCTTTGCTGATTTTAAACCATTCTGTTTCTCCTTGTTCCGTTCGAACTGTTGCTTCTTGATCAATGTACAGATTGCGCAAGAGAACGATCAGGTGTTCTGGTATACCCATGCTTCTTAATGTGGCCAAGAGTTTCTCGTGGTTTACACAGTCAAAAGCCTTGCTATAGTCGATAAAGCACAAATAGATATCCTTTTGGTATTCTTTAGTCTTTTCAAGGATCCATCTCACATCCGCAATGATGTCTCTCGTTCCTCGCCCTTTCCTGAATCCTGCTTGCACTTCAGGTCGTTCTTGTTCGCGTTATGGTTGTAGTCTCTTTTGAATAATCTTCAGTAGAATCTTGCTGGCATGTGGGATCAGAGCGATTGTTCGATAATTTCCACAGTCAGTTGGATCACCTTTCTTTAGTATTGGTATGAACACAGATCTTTTCCAGTCAGTTGGCCAGGATGTTGTCTTCCATATTTCTTGGCAGAGCCTTGTAAGTATGGTAACAGCTGCATCAGATTGCTGCAATACTTCTCTGGGAATGCTATCAATGCCTGGTGCTTTGTTCTTTGATAAGATGTTACTATATTTGGTGCTTTATCAGTAAATTGGGCATTAACTGTCTCATTTAAGGGCCCCTTCAGTTTCCATGGATTGGGCATCCTCATTAACCAAGTCAGAGAAGGCATTATGCAGGGATATCTCTTGATGTATAGGGTGTCTCTGTGTTACAGGTCGCAACCTACTAGAGCCCATTGTGATCCATTTGTTCCTGGGATGTTTGATTCTTTGTGGGAGTGGTGGTGGACTTAGTTCGGTTTGTATCCTAGAAGAGGTGCATTTCATTGCAGCTAGTTCTTCCCTTAGTAGAGTCAATTCTTTATGCATGGCAGCTAACTTGAGGCATAAAGGGCAAGCTCTTAGGTTCCAAATGATTCTTCTCAGAATGAAAGCACCACGATTATTACACTTAATACATGACATGCTGATTAAGCGGTCTGTGGGGTCTCTGGAAGCTGTGAAGACCAGGTACTTGTGGACAGGCTGTAAGGTAATTTAATTAGCTTCACCCTGTGAGCAGGATTGCAACAGACAATTCAAACAATGGAAACAAATAGACTAAACTTTTACTTTTATGTATCTGCTTACTGTGCAAAGGTCCCTGTAACTTTAAAGTGATACCTTTGCTACTAAAGTAAGTGGGATTTCAGTTTGTTCAATGTAAACCGCACAATTGGGCACCGTGAGGGTTTCCGGGGGGGGGGGGGGAGCCTCGTATTGGAGGATCTCTAGCTCATCGGCTCGAGGATCCTAGGACTCCGTAGGGAAAACCAAGGCCTTGGACATGTCCCTGATGAAGTCCAAGAAGCCCATATCCTCCGGTGGGGACCTTCTCAGAGGTTCAGAGACCGGGGAATCGGAAGGGACATCACGGTGCCGACGGGTGTCCGGGGACTCCTCGTCCTTGGTCTCCCAGTCGGAATATTCCGGGGAAGACTCGCGGTGTTTCTCGGGCCTCGGTGCCGCACAGCCCAATCCAGACAGACTCGTCAGTGACGACCTCGTCCCTGACAAGCGGGAGACCGAGCGTGACCTCGGCCGCGGATCCTCCCGGGCCCACATGGCCTCGAGGATTGGCTCGGCTTCCGGGGACATCTTCGACGTCAAACACCCGGTGGTCGGGGCAGAGGAACCGGATGTGCTGAACGTCAGCGCCCGCTGCTGGTCCAAGAAGGCAGTGACACTGCGCTCCAAGGCCGCCATCCTGGATACCTGTCCCGGTGGCTGCGCAGCCTTCGTTGTGGGCACCAATGCACTCAGGCCCGACACCGGCTCACCAGGATGGGAATCCTCGACGAGGACAGTGTGTACTTGCCTAGGCCAATCCACGACCAGATCCTTCCGGGGAATCTTGGCTGGTCGGCCCCTCTCCGACGTCTCGAGCGGACGCTCGGGGCTCCATGACCTGGCACGGGAGGATTCCGGCCAATCAGAGCCATCCAATGATGCTGCCTGCAAGGGCTTCTTCTTCCTCTTTGGTTCCCTCAATGGAGACCCCACTCTCAGAGGACCCACGACTACACTCAGGTTTGGAGTGCTCCTCCCGAGGCATCGAGGCCTCAGACGAGGTCCTGGCTCTCGGAGGCATAGGGGAGTTGGGAAAACTTTTATCATGCTGCTGCTGGCGGCTCCTCAAGACCATGGAAGACATTTTCTTACACAGGCCACAGACCGCCAGGTCATGGTCTGGGCCAAGGCATCGGAGGCAGCAGTCATGCGTGTCGGTTAGGGACATAATCTTACCACATCGATCACACTTTTTGAACATGATGGTAGCTATGGAGGGAAAAAGAATCCCAGCAAGGTCAAAGACTGGGCTGCCAGCAAAGAAAAAAGGGTGTGAAGACGTCCAAAAGAAAAATAAAGTAAAAAGGAATCGACCCAATACTGAGGTTGGGGCAGGAAAGGTACCGGTGCAAGACAGGAGACGAGCGAGATACTAAAAAAAAAAAAAATCAACTTTTTCCGGGACAAAAACAGATGACATCTGGTGGGCTCCGCATAAAAAAGGAGACTGAGCAAGATGGCACCCTTGGGCGGCAAGGGGCTCACGCATGCGAGGTAGCAACCCCAAAGACTTTCTTTGAAAGCTGGGGATTTGCTCCGCGCGGGCTCTGTCTGCGCCGACATCATCTATATGTGAGGACTGACTTCCTGCTTATTCCCGGAGAACTGTGTTTTACATCTATATGTACAGCGCTACTTACACCTTGTAGTGCTATACAAATGATTAGTAATAGTAACTTTTTAGGAATTATCTACCTCCACTACTACTACTGATCATCTGTATAGCACTACAAGACATAGGCAGCATTTTATAGAGACATGTAAGAGAAGGTTCCTGCTCATCAGAGCTTACAATCTAGTCAAGACAGACAAAACAACAGCCAGGGGTACAAAGATATGTCTGGGGGAATGGTAAGGAAAGACATAATTGGAGAGTAGGAGACTATGCGAATCAGAGTCCAAAAGTGGCCTCAAAGAGGTGAGTTTTTAGCCTGGATTTGAAACGGGCCAGAGATAAAGCCTCCACTCCCCTCCAATATTCCAAAAAGCCGTATATTTGACCTTCTACTTCTATTCTCTGGGTCCTCCACTTTCTCCTTCAATATTTCCAGTTTGTACAGAGTGTGTAACGTCTTTTATAGAAGCATATTAACATGATGGCAGAAAAAGACCACATGGCTTATGTAGTCTGCTCTTCCGTATCAACCATTACAACAGTCTCCTTTTTTCCTTTAGAGATCCCTCTGTTTGTCCCCATGCCTTTTTGAATTCAGACACTGTCCTCATCTCTACCACCTCCACTGGGAGACTATTCCACGGAGCTACCACTTTCCGTAAAAAAATATTTCCGCATATTACTCCTGAGTCTATCCCCTTTCACCCTCATTCCATGTCCCCTCATAGCAGAGCTTGCTTTCAATTGAAAGAGGCTCTCCTCCTGTGCATTTATGCCACGGAGGTATTTAAACGTCTCATATCACCTCTATCCCAACTTTCCTCTAAAGTATACATATTAAGATCCTTAAGTCTGTCCTCATATGCTTTATAATGAAGATCACTAATCAGTATATGAGGACAGACTTAAGGATCTTAATATGTACACCTTAAGAGGAAAGGCGGGATAGAGGTGATATGATTGAGATGTTTAAATACCTCCGTGGCATAAATGTTCAAGGAGAGAGCCTCTTTCAATTGAAAGCAAGTTCTGCTACGAGGGGACATGGGATGAGGGTGAAGGGAGATAGATTCAGGAGTGATATGTGGAAATATTTCTTTACGGAAAGAGTAGTGGATCCATGGAATAGTCTCCCAGTGGAGGTAGTAGAGATGAGGACAGTAACTGAATTCAAAAAAGCATGGGACACACACAGAGGATCGCTAAAGGTAAAAAGTGGACTGTTGTAGTTGTTGATATGGAAGGACAGACTAGATAGGCCATGTGGCCTTTTTCTGTCATCATGTTGCCATGTTTCTATTTTAGTAGCCACCCTCTGTACCGACTCCAACCTGTTTATATCCTTTTGAAGGTGCGGTCTCCAGAATTGCACACAATACTCCAAATGAGGTCGCACCAAAGGCACTATCACCTCCTTCTGCTGGCCATTCCTCTCCTTTTTCATCCTCCATCCACTACTTCTGTGCTCCACATCTGCAACAGGTGCTGCCAAGGTCTCACACTTCCTTTCTATCTTTCCTATCAGTGTCTCCATGTTTTCTACCTTTGATTCAGGGATTTCAAGACAAGACTGAGGGCTTCCTGTGGCAACATGACTGATTGCTCTCCCATACTTCCCATAGTGAAGCCAGGTGATGCATTCTGGGTTGAAGTACCACTCCCCGAATACATGTGCTTTAAATTGCTTCAGTGTCTTTGTTTTCATCTATTCTGGAATACTGACATGCAAGCCTCTATAGAGTCAGAATCAATATTTTTGCACAGGCTAATTGGACTCGGGCTGCTATGCAGAGTCTGAAGAACACACCTCAGATGCAGCTGCACACATTGCCCTTCAGACAGGAAGTCTACTACTGCTTATTTCTGAGTTGACTTGCGCTTTCTACCAAGCCCTTCAGAATTCAGCTATCATTTTTCCTCTATACCGTTTCATGAATTGGGAGTGGCATTTAGATGGGAATTTTAATTGTTTTTTTAAGGATGTTGTAATCACTTTGAGCACATTATTAGAGGCCATTAATACATTTATATAAATAAATAAAACAGATATGCACCCCAAACCTGTTCTGTGATGAAACATGTCCTTATATTACTCTTCCAATCTATCCCACTGCAGGCTTTTTTCATGACCCTTTCAAAACTATCATTTCACCAAAACATTGAGTCTCTCACATGTTATTTATACTCTTGAGCTAACTGAATGCCTTGATCATACCCCTCCCTTTCCTTCAGGGTATATACATTTAGGTCTAAATCTTCCCTCCTAGGGCTACTGATGCAGACCATACATCATATGGCAGCCTTCCTCTGGCCAGCTTTTGCCCGGTCTGTATCGCTGGAGAAGCAGCTTCCATTGTAACAAGATATTACTAACACATAATACTAAGGAGGAGTCTTTCCAGTCCCACTAGAGTTGATCCATAAAAGCACCATCTTTAAGAAATAACATCAATAATTTAAGAATGCCAAAAAATGAGTTACTGACCTGTTATAGACATCTTTACTGAGGCTAAGTGCCGAAACTTTCACTTGTCGATGAGCGCCAACAAGACAGTTCCGAGCTGCCAGATCTTTGTGCACAAACCTGCTGTTTGACAGGTGCTCCATCCCCAGAGCCACTTGGGTACAGATGGACACCTGGAACAAGATGATGCACAAGAGTATAAAGTCACCTAATTCCTGCCATTTTCAAAGAATGAGGCCCATATATTTTCATCCAACCTTGATTTTATATTACTTGTTTTACAATTTTATCTTTATATTTTGAGAAGCGAGGCACACTACAAAAAGAAAAATACAGTAACAGGCAATCTGATTCTCTAACAAAGACAAGAAAAACATTAAAGTTATTAAAGTTAAGCAATTTGACAGGGGGTCACATAAGCTTGAAAAAGTAATTTATACTGAGTGTCCAAATGCTCAAATAAGCTAGATATTTTGGGTAAATTCTCCCAAAGCACCTCCCACTGTACTGGGTCTGACCTCGTCCATCTTCTTCCAATTTAACCTAATAGCTATATCTCTTGCCTTCTTAGTGACCTGCAAGCATCTTATAAATAATCTCAACCACTCTTGTTAAAGGGAATCAAAGCAGAAATAGCTTTTGCAGTTAAGTGAACACATCTTTGTTGATAAATTTTAAAGCTTGCAACAAAAGAGATCATGGACTTATTTTAAGAACCTAGATTTTAAATTTCCAATTGTAGATTAAAAACTAGCTGAGAGATAGAAAATAGAGAATAAGAATAAATGGTCAATTTTCTCAATGGAGGAAGGTGAATAGTAAAGTACCCTAGGGATTTATATTGGGACGGCTGCTTTTTAGGATATTTATAAATGATCTGGAATGGGGAACAAGCAGCAAGGTGATTAAATTTGCAGATGGCATCAAATTATTCAGAGTTTTTTAAATCACGATTGGATTGGGAGAAACTGCAGGAGGATCTGGTGAAACTGGGTATCCAAATGGCAGATTAAATTTAATGTGGACAAATGAAAAGTAATGTATGTATAGAATAACCCAAAAGCATAGTTCCAGTTTTCGAAGAAGGCCTTTGGGAGAAGCCACCACCCATTGCATGGTCCCCTTCCTGCCCAAGGATGCCATCTTGCTCAGTTAGATGATATAGCTAGGACAGTAGTAAAAATAAAACAAGGTAGGGAGGCAACTCCCAGGGGAGGATGGAGGGTTGTGAGCACTGATCCCTGCTGTCCCTGGAGAACACCTGTTACAGGTGAGTAACTACACTTTCTCCAGGAACAAGCAGGAAGTCAGTCCTCTCATATGGAACTCCCTAGCTCCAGGCTGCCAAGGATCAAACCACGACAGCACTAATGGCGACCAAGTTGTGTAGTCATGAGTTGCAAAAGGTGAGTTCCCAACTGAGAGACACTACAAGACCCCAGCGTCCAGCATCATCATCACTCCGGTAACCTGAATACAGAAGGGTCAGAAGGCAGGAGTTGCCTATACCCCTAATAGATTACAGAGTACCGCCTGGCTGAAGACAATGTCCCAACGATGACCTTGGGTGCGTTGCAGGTAGAAGGCGAGAGCCCTCTTGCAATCGAGTGTATGCAGGACCTTCGATGCCTGGTCAGCGTGAGGTCTCGGAAAGAAGGTCGGCAAGAACACCTACTGATTTGAGGTGAAAATCAGATACAACCTTCGGCAGGAACTTGGGATGGGTGCGAAGGACCGCCCTGTTCCTGTAAAACCTGGTGTAGGGGTCTTGACCATGAGGGCTTTAAGTTCGCTGACTCGCTGCGCCAAGGTCAGCGCCACCAGGAAAATCACCTTCCAAGAGAGGTGCCGGAGCGAGCACATCACCATCAGCTCGAAAGGCGGCCGCGTCAGCTGCATGAACACTATGTTCAGGTCTGCTGGAGACCAGATAGGGGGTCTAGAAAGCAGGAGGCCCCACATGAAGCAGAAGACCAGAGGCTGACCCGAGAGGGGTTTGCCCTCGACGGGCAAGTGGTTGGCCGAAATGGCACTCAGGTGGACCGTGACTGAGATGGACTTCAGTCCCACCTGCGAAAGGTGGAGAAGGTACTGGAGAACCCAATGGGTGGAGTAGGAGAACGGGTTGATCCGTAGCTTGGAGCACCAGATCAAAAAACACCGCCACTTCAGGGCTTAGGTCTGCCTCGTCGAGTCCTTCGATACGAGGATGACGTCCTCGATCTCCACTGGTAGGGACAACGAGGATAGAGAGACCAGTTCAGCCTCCAGGCTTGTCAGGGATAGCGAGACCAAGTTTGGATAAAGCACCGACCCCTCCTCTTGCGTCAGGAGACCGGGGGCACTGCCCAGGGGAACTGGAGGCTCTGATAAGAGCCGGAGTAGAAGCGGGAACCAAGGTTGCCGAGACCACGAAGGAGCCATGAGAATCACAGAGGCTTGGTTGCGCTGGATCTTGTTTAGGGTCCTCGCCAGGAGATGAGTGGGAGGGAACGTATATAGAAGCCAGGAAGTCCACTTCAGGAGGAAGGCATCCGTGGTCACCCTGTTCGGGTGTGGTGTTGGCCCACAGAAGTGGGAGAGCTGCGATTTCTCTGGGATGGTGAACAGATCCATGGACGGAATCCCCCAGTGGCAGAACAGCTGGATAACCACCTGCGGAATCAGGTGCCACTCGTGTGGACTGAGAAGCCTGCTGAACCTGTCCACGAGGACATTGTCTTGGGCCAGGAGATAGACAGCTCTTAGGGTCATGCCCCGGCGCACTGCGAAAGAGCATAGGACTGCATCCTGGCAGAGGAGGTGGGAGCCCGTGCCCCCCTCCTTGTTTATGTAAAACATAGCGACTCTGTTGTCGGTCTGCACGAGAACCGACCTGCCCCTCAGGTGGCGTCTGAAGACCTTCAAAGGCCAACCGGACCACCCGAAGCTCGAGCAGGTTGATCTGCTGTCGAGATTCCTTGGGCGACCACCGCCCCTGGGTACAGAGGTGGCCGCAGTGGGCTCCCCAGTCCAACCCTCTAGTCCCAGCTGCAAAGAAAGGCTTTTCAAGGACACAACCTCCACCGGTAGCCCAACAGAGGGCAGGAGTTGCCTAAACCTCAAAGAGATTCCGGAGTACTGCTTGGCCAAAAGCACTGTCCCTACGGGACTCCCTCTCCAGGCAGTAATGGGCCGCAAAAGTCTGGCTTTAGATCAAGTTGCAGCCCTGCAGATGTCTACCGAGGGCACATAGCGGAGATGAGCCACTGAGGCAGCCATTGCCCTGACACGATGGGCCGTGACCCTAACCTGCAAAGGAAGGTCAGCCGCCTTGTAAGCCCAGGTGATACAGTCAGCCACCCAGATGGACAAGGTACGCTTGGACACAGCCAACCCCAACTTATTGGGGTCAAAGGATACGAAGAGCTGAGTAGCCCTTCTATGCCCCTGTGTACTGTCAAGGTAGAAGGATAAGGCCCTCCTACAGTCCAGGGTATGGAGGACTGCTTCAGCCTGGCTTGCATGAGGCCTAGGAAAGAATGTAGGAAGAACCACCTCCTGATTGAGGTGGAAAGAGGAGACAACCTTTGGGAGGAACATTGGATGAGTCCTGAGGACTACCCTGTTCCTATAAATCCTGGTGTAAGGCCTGTCACAAACCAGGGCCTGAAGCTCACTTACTCATCTAGCCGAGGTAAGGGCTATTAGGAAGAGTGTTTTCCAGGAGAGGAAGCGTAGTGGACAAGTAGCCATCGGCTCAAAAGGTGGGCGAGTCAGTTGCTGCAAGACCACATTCAGCTCCCACTCAGGGGCAGGAGGACGGATGGGAGGCTTGAGCAAAAGCAAGCCCCTGAGAAAGCGGGACACCAAGGGGTGACCAGATAGAGATTTCCCCTCTACCAATGAGTGGTGAGCTGCTAGAGCTGAGAGGTGGAGCCGAACAGAATTGGACTTTAGTCCCTGATTGGATAAGTGCAGTAAGTACTGAAGAACTACTGGCACAGTACAGGAGAAAGGATCCTCTGTACGTAGGTGACACCACACAGAAAACCTCTTCCACTTGAGAGCATAGGTTTTCCTAGTGGACTGTTTCCTAGAGGCTAGCACAACCTCCTCAACTTCCTGAGGTAGGCCCCAGGGAGCCAAAACTACCCTTGCAGCCTCCAGGCCATCAAATTGAGAGATTTGAGATTGGGGTGCAGAAGGGAACCCCTGGTCCTGTGTGAGAAGGTCGGGTTGCACACCCAGAGGCAGTGGAGAATCTACCGCCAGTTGAAGCAGAAGAGGAAACCAAGGCTGTCTCAGCCACCTGGGAGCTACCAGCAGGACCGAGGCCTTGTCCTGGAGAATCTTCAATAGGGTTCGGCCACCAAGGGCGTGGGAGGAAACGCATAGAGGAGGCCCTGAGACCAAGATATCAGAAAAGCATCCGCTGCTATCCGCAGAGGATGTGGTTGCCTGGAGCAGAACTTTGGCAGTTGCTTGTTCATGGGGCTGGCAAAGAGATCCATCAAAGGGAGACCCCATTTCAGGAAGATCTTCTGAACTACTGGATGATGCAGCTTCCACTCGTGGGGCTGCAGTATCCTGCTTAACCTGTCTGCCAAGTAGTTGTCCTGGCCTGGAAGGTACACAGCCCTGAGGAGCATGTTGTGCTTGAGGGCAAAAGAACAGAGGTCCTGAGCTTCCCGACAAAGGATCCTGGACCCAGTTCCGCCCTGTTTGTTGACATAAAACATGGCAACTTGGTTGTTTGTCTGAATCAGGACAGACTGTTGAGCCAAGGTAGGAGTGAAAGCTTTGAGTGCTAATCGAATAGCTCTGAGTTCGAGGAGATTGATCTGCTGTGCAGCTTCCCAGGGAGACCAGAGGCCTTGGGTGCACTTGCCCAGACAATGCGCTCCCCAGCCTTGCAGGGAGGCATCTGTGGTTAGCATCACTGTGTAACCTGGAATCTGAAAGGGCACCCCTTTCAGCAGATTGGGTGGGTGTAGCCACCAGTTGAGGGAGTGCAGAAATGGTCTGGACACCCTTAACCTGTCGCTGAGGCTGCCTGTGGCCTGTGACCACTGAGTCCGAAGGCACCACTGTGCAGGCCTCATATGGAGCCTGGCATTGGGGGTCACATGTACTGTCGAAGCCATGTGGCCTAGAAGCCGCAGGCAGAGTCTGGCGGAGACCAGGGACCTGCTGAGAAACTGACTTGCTAAGGCCATCAACCTTCGGGCTCTGTTTTCTGGCAAGAATGCCTTTGCCAGGAGAGAGTCCAACCTTGTTCCTATGAACTCCAAGTTCTGGGAAGGGAGCAAAGTGGACTTTGCGAAGTTTATGACAAACCCCAGGCGTTGTAGAAGAGCAATGGTCCTGAGGGTGGTTTGATTGGCCTCCTGACCTGTCTGACCCCTGATGAGCCAGTCGTCCAGATAGGGGAAGACAAAGTTGCCCTGATTTCTCAGGTAGGCCGCCACCACTGCTAAGCACTTTGTAAAGACTCTGGGGGCGGAGGTGAGGCCGAAAGGCAGCACTCTGTACTGATAATGGTTTCCTCCCACGATGAACCTTAGGTACTTTCTGTGGTCTGGATGAATGAGGATGTGAGTGTACGCATCCTTTAGATCTAAGGAGCATAGCCAATCTCCCTGCTGGAGGTAGGGCAGAAGGGTTCCAAGAGTAAGCATCTTGAACTTTTCTTTCACTAGGAACTTGTTGAGGTTCCTGAGGTCCAGAATGGGACGAAGGCCACCGGTCCTTTTGGGCACCAGGAAATACCTGGAGTAGAATCCGTGACCGTGCAAGTGGGGAGGCCCAGGCTCCACCGCCCTGTCCACCAACAGACCCTGAAGCTCCTGACGGAGAAGGTCTGTGTGCAGAGGAGGCCTTGGTGGCTCCCCTGGAAAATATGGGGGTGGCAGTTGGTGGAAATGGAGGGCATATCCCTTGTGGATTATCTCCAGCACCCAACTGTCCCCGGTAATAAGGGGCCACTGGTGGGCAAAGAGGGCGAGACGACCTCCTGTGCAGGGTTGGGAGAGCAGTGGAGGAGAGGCTATGCTCAAGGAGTCAAAAGCCCCCACCCTGAGTGGTAGCAGGGGCCTGAGGCTTGGGGGTCCTCTGCCTACGGGGCCCATTACCCTGGCCCTTGGCTTGCTGACCCTGGGGGGCAGCTTGGGCAGCCTGATATTGTGGGTACTGTTTGTAGGCAGTGCCCTTCCTCGGGGTAAAAGGGCTTTTTACCCGAGCCCTTCTTTTTATGAGAAGGAGCAGAGATCTTCCTCGACAGCCTTGTCCGGGTGAGGTGCTCTGTCTCGAGCTGAGCGGCCTTCCTCGGTCATGGGCTTGCCCAAAAGGTTTTCACCTCGGCAAGGGACATCAACCAACTTGTCCTGAACCCATGGCTCGAGGTCCGATGACTGCAGCCATGCCTGGCGTCGAGCCGTGATGCCGGCTGCCGCAACTCGGGCTGAAGCCTCGAAGCCATCGTAGGCGGCGCAGGACATGAACTTCGAGCAGTCCCGAATCCCCGAGGACAAGGACTTAAATCTCTGCAAAGGTTCCCCGGGGAGACCAGCAGAGAATCCGGCAAACTCCTTGGCCACATCCCGCAAGTACATGCCCATGTACAGCTGGTAAGACTGGACACGGCAAGCAAGCATCGAGCCCTGAAAACACTTTCTACCGACGCCATCTAGGTTTCGAGCCTCCCTGCCAGGAGGCACCGCGGAGTGCATCTTCTGACTCTTCAGACTATGCATGGCCGATTCCACAACCATGGAATGGTGTGGTAGCTGTGCCTTCTGAAAACCAGGGCTCTTACGGAGCCGATAGATCGAATCAACTCGCTTGCTAAGAACTGGCGCCGAGGCCGGTGCCTCCCACATATGGAAGAGGAGCCGTTCCAGCATCGGAGGAACCGGGACAGTAAAGGCCTCCTTCGGAGGAGAGTCATACTGCAGCACCTCAAGCTCTTCAGCTCTTCCTCGGGATCCACCGGAATAGCCAAGGCAGTGGCCATATCCCGGACGAACTCCGAGAACTGGGTGTCCTCCGGGGGGGACCTACTCCGGGGCTCAGACTGCGGTGAGTCCAAAGGGACGCACCGAGTCTTAAAGGTGTCAGGAGACTCCTCGTCCTCCGTCTCCCAAGCCGACTCATCCGAGAAAGAGTCGGGGTCCGACCCCACGGGGCCCTGGAGCACTCGCCCCGACGCCGGAAGCACCGGCGATGACGCCCTCGGTCCCGAACGGGAGGTCGAGGGGGACCGCGACCGAGGTCGACTCCGAGCCACGATGGACTCGAGTATTGGCTCGGTCTCCGGGGTCGACTTCGACGTCGATGTCCCGGTGGTTGGGGCAGATGCGCCAGACAGGCTGGCCATCAGTGCCCGCTGCTGCTCCATGAAGGCAGACATTCTGCTCTCCAAGGCTGTCATCCTGAGACTCAGCTCGGGAGACGCAGCAGCCACCGACTCGGGCCACGGCGATGCCGGGCCCGACGTCGGCTCCCTGGGAGGAGAGTCCATGAGGACTACGGGGCTTACGTGTCTAGCAGACTCCATCTCCACACGAGGAATTTTGGCAGGCTTCTCCGGTTCCACAGGCCCGGGGCGACGGTCGGGGGTCTTAGACCTGGCCCTTGAGGAGCCAGGGACCTTTTTCCGACGACGCCCTCGCGAGCCGTTTCTTCCTCTTGTGTTCCCGGTCGGGGGACCCCCTGTCCGAGGAGCTTCGACGGCGCTCGGGATCGGAATCCCGAGATGTCGAGGCCTCAGACGAGGTCCGGGCCCGGCCGGAGGCTGAGTCTGAGAAAAGCCTTTCCTTTTGCTGCTGGCGACTTCGTAGTGCCTTGGAAGACATTTTTCCACAGGCCCCGCATGACTTAGGATCGTGGTCGGGGCCCAGGCACCGAAGGCAGCAGTTGTGTGTGTCGGTGAGAGACATTAGTTTCTTACACCGATCACACTTCTTAAAACCACTGGAAGCCATCGGGGAAAAAAAAGAGTCCCCACGAGGTCAAAAGACCGGCCTTCCAGGGAAAAAGAGAAAAAAGGGCGCGAACGCCAGCCACGAAGGGCAAAAACCGAAAAAGAGGAATCGGGCTCGATACCGGTGTACCGAACCCGGCGGGAGGGGAACCGGCGTCGAACCGGTAGAAAAAGAGCAAAAAAAATTGCTGAAAAATCTAATTTTAACCGGGAAAACTGGACACACGTCCGGTGGGCTTCACGGAAAAAAAGAGACTGAGGTAAGATGGCACCTTTAGGCGGGAAGGGAACCGCGCATGCGTGCCTGCATTCCCAAAGGCTTTCATAGAAAGCTGGGGAAATGCTCCGCTGGGGCTTCATCGGTGCCGATGACACCCATATGTGAGGACTGACTTCCTGCTTGGTCCTGGAGAATGGATGGTATCGGAACCGTAAGAGACTCCCTGGGCGGAGACTCGTGCTGTAAGATGTTGAGTGCCTCTGCTCTCGGCTGCTCCTTGGTCTGCGTCAGCAGGTTGAGAGCCCGAGCCATATCCCGCACAAACACCAGGAAAGAGGTGTCCTCTGGAGGCGACCGCCTTTGGGAGGCGGGGAGGAGATCCCTGGGGGACTTGAGTCTCCAGGGAAGTGCCTCAGTCTGATTCTCAGCCCAAGAGGTCTGAGAAGGACTCTGAGTCAGGCTGGTCCTCACACCCTGTGGCCGAGGCCCGCTTGGAGCCGCAGGCACTGGCTCTGGAAGACCTTGCTCCTGAGGAATGGGACGGCGAGCGAGACTGGTGCCTTAGACCCTCACGAGGCCCACGTCTCTCGGGGGTTTCCAGGGCAGTTTTGGGTTCCCAATCTGGTGACCCTCGGTCTCGAGGCGTGAGCCAGCCGTGCTGGGCAAGAGCATCTGCTGGGCAGTGAGGAAGAGAAACGCTGCACTCCAGTGCCAGCATACGGGACTCCTACTCGGGAGTTGCTCCCTGCGATGCTGATGCCAGTGTTACCAGGTCTGGGAGGAGGAGAGGGGGTCCTCACCGGGACGACCCTCAGGAGACTTGGCGTCATCGCTGGAGGCCTCTGTGTCCGTACGAGGTACTTTTCGATGATGCTCCTTGTCCGACCCTTGGGAACGCCGGGGAGGGCCAAGGGAATGAGCGCGAGACCGCTCGTGCTTATCCTGAGCCCCCATCAGTGACTGAGGTTGTCATCTTCTTTCACCGTTCCACCTTGGGCGAACCTTGATTGGACTGACACCTGGGCCGCGGGGTCACTGCGGGGGACCCCGCCACCGGGGATCCCAGGACTACCTTGCAGAAAATGTCATCTGACTTCTGCTTGCGGCTTAAAAGGCCTTAGTGGACATTTTCTTACAAAGTGAGCAGAGCTCCAGGTTGTGGTCAGCCTCCAGACACCGTAGACAACAGTCATGGGTGTCCGTGAGCGAAATATTTGGAGCATCTGTCATTTCTTAGACCCAGTGGCCATGGGGCCCCTGCGAGGTCAAAAACCCTTGAGGCCAGTGGTTGGCAAAAATAGGGCACGAAAAGGGCCCGACAGAAAAAACACTAAGGAATCAAAAATAAAAGAGGGATCCCCTAGCCCACAGCTAAAGCAGGGGTGAAGGGGAGGATGGGAGAGGACTGGTGCAACCAGAAAAAAGGGCCAAAAGGCCGAAGTCAGGAAAACGTTTTCCGAGGGACGAGGATTTGCATCCGAAGGGCTCCACAGAAAAAGGGAGACTGAGCAAGATGGCACCTTTGGGCAGGAAGAGGACCACGTATGTGTGGCAGCAATCCCAAAGGCTTTCTTTGAAAGCTGGGGAATTGCTCTGCGTGGGATCCATCAGTGTCATCATCACCCATAAGTGAGGACTGACTTCCTGCTTGTTCCTGGAGAAATCCTTTAAACTCATTGCTGGAGGATCTGATAAAAGTAGTAGTGTAGCTGGATTTAAAAAAGGTTTGGACAAATCTCTGGAAGAAAAATCCATAAACAGATATTAAATTAGCCCAACAGAAAATCACTGCTTATTCCAGGGTAAGTAGCATGGAACTGGGAAACTTCAGGTACTTATGACCTGGTTTGGCCACTGTTGGAAACAGGACACTCGGCTTGGTGGACCTTTGTTCTGCTCTGGTATGGTAGTTCTTATGTTCTACAATCCACCAAACAAAGCAGACACTCAATTGGTGACATGGATTTCAGAAACTCTGGAAAGTATGGCACTGTCCAAGATGTTCTCTCAGTTTGAATGCTCCAACCACCACAGTCAGTCGCCTCTGCCTGCTGTGTATTCAAGTATGGTCTCCACATCATTATGCAATACTTTCAATCATGCTGGATAAAGCAACATGAAACACAATTTACTGTCAACAAGCTTCCCACAGATTTCAGAGTAGGTTTTGTGCTGAGCCATCATTCGGGAAGAGTAATCTTGCAAAATGCTTACTTTTTTGTCATGAATCGCTGCCTTATGTGCATAATGGCTAACCACTATCTCTCCCACTGATCTCCTTGACCATCTAGCCAACCCTCTAGGCAAAGGTCATATTTTTATTTATCTGTAAGAGCATTATAATTTGTTTATAATATGTACATAGTCTCTCCCTCGTTTTTACTCCATGTTTACATTCCCTGTTCAATGTAAAAACTTGATGTAACTGCTTACATTCTTGTATGTTCTGTTTCAAATGTAAACCGCACTGATTATAATAGCGCGGTATATAAGAAATAAAAATAAATAAATAAATAAATAATAAAGCGCTTTAGTTTTAACTATCCTCGGTCTGTTCTCTCCAAGTCTTTTTGGACCCAGTCTATGCGCCAGCTCTATTCTCATCTTGCCTACACTGATCCCATGGCAGGGCTGTTGTCAACCAACACTCAAGGAAACCACCAAGTTCCGCTTCTGCCAACATCTTGGGAAGAAACATAGAAAATGATGGAACAAAGACCATACGGCCTATTCCAGTCTGCTTATCCATAAGAACTATGGAAACTTCATTTTGTTAGCAGGCCAAAGAAATGAAGCAAGCTCCTTGATCTATTTTCTAAATCATCCAGCTTGGCCTCCCTACTGCTCCTACTTTAGCTTGGATGATTTTGAGTTGGGCTTGCACTACCCTAAGTTCATGCTCCGCGTAGGACACACTGTGTTCCACCTCAGTGACCCACAAAGCATATTCAGTAAGTGTTCGGAACATAAGATGTACCCAATTAGAAAATTGATTAAAATGTACCCACTCTAGTGCATTCACCACTGCCATAGTTCGATGTCCAATCTGTTTGTCGCCAAGCACTGGTAGTTCAGTGGAAGGGTTCACCATCTCTGTGTTTACCTCACTCCTGATCTTTTTTATTTTTGCAGTTTTGTGGCCATCTCAGGACTCTGCTCTTGCAGAAACTTTTCCATACACCAATGCACACACTGCCTGACTTCAACATGGGTAATCACTTCTGATTTGGGAGATGGAGGTGGGTTGTTAGGGTGGACATGTAGAGTCCCATGACATACCCATCTGTGTATGCATAAGGCTGATTTTTAGAATGACACTATTTTATGTTTTTTAGGAACAGTTATGTTATGTTGAAAATATGTTTTACTTGAAATCTAGTAATTATGTTTTGTTTTACCTCTCCTGTTTGTTAATACATAATGCTGGGGGGGGGGGGGAGGGAGGGAGAACCTGCGTCCCATCCATCCATTAATCCTGACATTTTGTTTAATGGTGGAGATAATCTCTAAAGATATTAGGGACACTAATTGTTTAGTTTATTTATTTATTTTTTATTTTATTTGTTTAGTTTTATATACTGCACTATTTAGAGTCAGTGTGGTTTACAGAACAACCACCTTTGTGCCAGTTATTGTCCCCATTTCAAATAATCCTTTTTTGGCCAGTATCATGAGAAATCTGCAACTTGTCAACTTTATTACATTTTTGTAAGCCTCCATAGGTTTGGATTACTGCCAAACTAGCTTTTGTGCAGGATACAGTGTGGAAACTATTCTAGCAGTACTGAATGATAAAACGTTGAAATGCTTGGATAGAGGTGTGGTGGTTAAACCATGTAAATGCTGCTAAGCAGAATATTCAGTGGCACTAACACAGCTCATACCACTGAATATCTGTGGATACTGCCGCCTCACACCCCAATGATAACCAGTTAGCATCAGGGCATTCCTTCGCTGGTACCCAGGGATCAGCTGCTATCCAGGTATCTCAGGTGAAGCAAAGACTGAAGCAAAGGAGTGGAGGAGTGGCCTAGTGGTTGGGGCAAGGTACTTCAGGCCGGAAGGTCGGAGGTTCAAATCCCACTAGAGGACAGCAACCTTGGGCCGGAAGGACTGGGGTTTCTAGTCCCACAGGTGCTCCTTGTGGTCTTGGGCAAGCCACTTAACCCTCCATAGCCCATGTTCCCTGTAAAATAGTTATCTCCAAGTTATAATGCCCTATTCAATGTAATTTCAGTTTGTTCAATGTAAACCGCACTGATGCAGAATAGCGAGGTATATAAGAGAATGTAAATAAAATAAATAAAGACTGTTCTAACGTTGCTATCGCCGCTGCCTGCTTAGCTTCCTGCCCCTACACATCTGCTATATAACATGAAAGGGCCGCCACCTGTACTCTCAAAGAGCTGCAAGCTAAGCCTTTCTCCAGGCCTGCCTGCATGAAGGCTAGCACATCTGGTACGGCACATTTCAGTGCCACAATCCCATGCATTTGGCACCAGTGCTCAAACACTCGCCAAACCTGGATATAAGCCGGAGAAGTGGACCTTCTGCACGTATTCAGCAGGGTTGCTATTATAACTGGCACGTAGCCCTTCTTCCTCAAGCGCGCCCTCTCAAGAGCCATGCCAAAAGCGAGAACTGATCCACCTGCAGCATCCGGATAGGACCTTGGCACAGCAGATCCATTGTCAGGGGTAAACGCCACGGCCTGTCGATCAGCTTCAGGTCTGCATACCACGGCCGTCTCGATCAATCCAGTGCGATCAGCAACACCTGACCCCGATAGTTCTCTATCCTCTGCACTACCCTAATTAGCAGCCAGGGCAGAAAGACATATAGCAGCTCTGTCCTGGGCCATGGCTGCACCAGCGCATCGAGATCTTCTAACATAGGCTCTCTCCTTCTGCTGAAGAACCTCACCGCCTTGACTGATTCACAGGTCACCATCAGGTCCATAATTGGCTGCCCCCAGCGATCCACCACTTGGTCAAATACAGCTTGATTGAGACTCCATTCTGCATGATTGATTCTCACCCTATTGAGATAGTCCGCTTCCACATTCTCTTGCCCTGCTACGTGCGCCACCGACAGCGCTAAGAGATGCTCTTCCACCCATGCCATCAGCGCCACAGACTCCTTTTCCAATTACACACTGCCTGTTTCGCCCTGCTGAATGATGTACGCTACAGTTGCCACATTGTCCGAGAACACCCTCACGGCTCTCCCCTCTAATTTGTGCCAAATGCCTTGCAGAACCAGAAAGATGGCCCTCAGTTCTAACAGGTTTATGGGCCACGGTGCTTCCTGATCCAACCACAGCCCTTGTAGAAACTGAGCCTCGCAATGAGCTACCCAGCCAACAAGGCTTGAATCGGTCGTTAGCTGTATCCAGGGAGGTACCTTCAGCGGCATCCCTTTCAATAATGTATCATCCTGTAATCACCATTCAAGTGTGCTCCAAACTTACGTTGTGCAGGTAACATGGTGGAATAGCGGGAGCATCTGCACAAACCATCTGCATAGGAGAGCCCTCTGTAATAGCTGCATGCGTGCCCGCGCCCACAGAACCAGGTCTATCTACGCTGCCATGGACCCAGGGACCTGCAAGTAGTGGCATGCCGTTGGCTGCTGTAGTCACAGGAACTGCTGGACCTGTCTCTGGATCTTGCGAGCCCTGGCCCCTGGAAGAGACAGTCTGCCTACGCCTGTTTGAAACCGCACCCCTAGATACTCGAGGTCCTGCAACAGCATGACTTGACTCTCTGCAAAGTTCATGACCCACCTCAGGCCCTGGAGAAACTGAATGACCCGATCAGTAACTCTCACTCTCTTGGGATTTTGCCTTATTAGCCAATCGTCGAGGTAAGGGTAAACTAGAATTCCTTCTTGTCATAAGGCTATCACCACGACCACCATGACCTTGGTGAAAGTCCTCAACGTGGTTGCCAGCCCAAAGGGCAGTGCTAGAAACTGGAAATGCCCCCCTGGAACTGCGAATCTTAGATACTGTTGATGCTCTGCTCTTATTGGGATTTGGAAATACGACCTAGATAAGGTCTTAGATAGTGCTGGGGAGGAGTCAGCTGTCTCGGTACATGTCGGTACAAATGACATAGGAAAATGTGGTAGGGAGGTTCTGGAGGCTAAATTTAGGCTTTTAGGTAGGAAGTTGAAATCCAGGACTTCCAGGGTAGCGTTCTCCGAAATGCTTCCCGTTCCACGTGCAGGACCCAAAAGGCAGGCAGAGCTCCGGAGTCTCAATGCGTGGATAAGACAATGGTGCAGAGATGAGGGTTTTGGATTTGTTAGGAACTGGGGAACATTCTGGGGAAAGGAGGGGCTCTTCCGAAGGGATGGGCTTCACCTTAACCGGGATGGATCCAGGCTGCTGGCATTAACCTTTAAAAAGGAGATAGAGCAGCTTTTAAACTAGATAATAGGGGAAAGCCGACAGTTGCCCAAGAGCGGATGGTTCGGAAGAATGTATCCTTGAAGGATACTACCAAAATCAGAGAGGTTCCAAAAAAGAGTAAAGTAGCCCAAATGCCCTCGAGTATGGAGCAGATAGAGCTTAAAGATCCCAAATTACTCATGTCTACCAATAGCCAAATTAATATGAATAAAATACAGTCTCTAAAATGCTTGTATGCAAATGCTTGAAGTCTAAAAAATAAGATGGGAGAGTTAGAATATATAGCACTAAATGAGAGGTTATGATTGGAATATCAGAGACATGGTGGAAGGAGGACAACCAGTGGGACACTGTGATACCTGGGTACAAACTATATCATAATGATAGAGCTGATCAAATTGGTGGAGGGGTTGCGCTCTATGTTAGAGAGGGCATTGAGTCAGAAAGGATTAAAATTTAGCAGGAAAAAAAATTTGCTGTAGAATCTCTATGGATTCAAATTCCATGTAAAAAGGGGAAGGCAATGGCAGTGGGTGTGTACTATCGACCGCCTGGCCAGAATGAACAAATGGTTGATGAAATGCTCAAAGAAATCAAGGAAGCTAGCAAATGTTACAACGCAGTAATAATAATGGGTGATTTCAATTACCCCGGTATCGACTGGGTCAGTGTCACGGCAGGACATGCTAGGGAGATAAAGGGGCTTGTTTACAAAGCCGCGGTAGCGATTTGCAATCGTTATCGGAGCCGCGGCCCCATTGAAATCAATGGGGCTGTGGCTCCGATAACGATCGTGAATCGCTACCGCGGCTTTGTAAACAAGCCCCAAAGTTCCTAGATGACAAATGACTGCTTCTTGGAGCAGCTGGTTCATGAACCGACCAGAGGGGAAGCCATATTAGACCTAGTCCTTAGTGGAACACCAGATCTAGTGCAAGAGATAAGGGTGTTGGGGCCACTTGGCAATAGTGGTCATAGCATGATCGCCTTTGATTTAATTAGTGGAGGAGGGATAGTAAGGAAATCCACAGTACTACCTTTTAACTTTCGAAAGGGAGACTATGATAAAATGAGGAAAATAGTTAAGAAAAAACTAAAAGGAGCAGTTGCAAAGGTTAAAGACTTACATCAAGCTTGGGGGGTGTTGAAAAATGCTATCTTGGAAGCCCAGACCAGCTGTATTCCACACTTTAAGAAAAGTGGAAGGAAATCCAAAAAACTGCCAGCATGGTTTAAAGGTGAGGTCAGAGAGGCTGTTGTTGCCAAAAAAGCATCTTTCAGTCAATGGAAAAAAGAGCCAAACGACAAAACCTGGAAACAGCACAAGCACTAGCAAGTCAAATGCAAGGCATTGATAAAGCAGGCAAAGGGAGAATTTGAGAAGAAGCTTGCTGCGGAAGCAAAAACGCAAAATAAAGATTTTTTCAAGTACATTCGTAGCAAAAAACCTGTGAGAGAGTCAGTTGGTCCATTAGATGATAGAGGAGTTAAAGGGGCACTAAGAGACGACAAGGCAATAGCGGAGTGTTGTTGTTAAGTGCCGTCGAGTCGGAGTCAACTCATGGCGATCCTCTGGATAGCTATCCTAAATTGTGTTTGGTGTTCAGTCAGGCGGCTCATTGTTGACAGACTGGTAACCGTAGCTGCTGTTATTGTATCAATCCATCTCATTGCTGGCCTTCCTCTTTTGCGTTGACCTTCTATCTTGCCAAGCATAATGTCTTTCTCTAATGATTTCTCTCTTCGCATGATGTGTCCAAAGTATGAAAGTCGAAGTCTTGTCATCTGAGCTTCTAAAGAAAGCTTAGGTTTGATCTCCTCTAGTACTGACTGGTTTGTTCTTCGGGCAGTCCATGGTATACACAGTATTCGCCGCCAACACCATAATTCAAAGGCATCCATTTTCTTCCTGTCTATCTTTTTCACTGTCCAGCTTTCACATCCATATGATGTTATTGAAAATACCATGGCTTGAACAAGTCGAATCTTTGTATGGAGAGAGACATCTCCGCTCTTGAGAATCTTATCTAGGTCTTTCATAGCCATTCTGCCAAGAGCAATGCGTCGTCTGATTTCTTGACTGCTTGTTGCTTCTTTATTGATAGTTGATCCAAGTAGGTTAAAGTTGTTCACAATTTCAATTTCTTCTCCTTCAACGATGAACCTGTTGATTATGCCAGTTGTCATGATCTTTGTCTTCTTTACATTAAGGTGCAGGCCCATTTTGAGACTATGTTCTTTGATTGTGAGAAGCAAATGTTTCAGATCATCTTCACTTTCAGCCAGTAATGTGGTATCATCAGCATAGCAAAGGTTGTTGATGAGTCTTCCACCAATCTTCACACCTCTGTTGTCTTCATACAATCCTGCTTCTCTGATGATTTGTTCTGCATATAAATTAAACAGGTAGGGGGAAAGTATGCAGCCTTGTCTTACACCTTTGCTTATTTTAAACCATTCTGTTTCTCCTTGTTCCGTTTGAACTGTTGCTTCTTGATCAATGTACAGATTGCGCAAGAGAACGATCAGGTGTTCTGGTATACCCATGCTTCTTAATGTGGTCCAGAGTTTCTCATGGTTTACACAGTCAAAAGCCTTGCTATAGTCGATAAAGCACAAATAGATATCCTTTTGGTATTCTTTAGTCTTTTCAAGGATCCATCTCACATCTGCAATGTTGTCTCTCTTTCCTCGCCCTTTCCTGAACCCTGCTTGCACTTCAGGTAGTTCTTGTTCCAGGTATGGTTGTAGCCTCTTTTGAATAATCTTTAGTAGAATCTTGCTGGCATGTGGGATCAGAGCGATTGTGCGATAATTTCCACAGTCAGTTGGATCACCTTTCTTTAATATTGGTATAAACACAGATCTTTTCCAGTCAGTTGGCCATGATCTTGTCTTCCATATTTCTTGGCAGAGTCTTGTGAGTACGGTAACAGCTGCATCAGATTGCTGCAATACTTCTATGGGAATGCTATCAATGCCTGGTGCTTTGTTCTTTGATAAGGCTTTCAATGCTGCTTCAACTTCTTCTTTCATCACCAATGGTTCCCGATCATAAGGTACAGGTTGAAACGGCTGTTGGTCCACTTGATCTTTATCATATAAAAACTCTGTATATTCCTTCCACCTTTTCTTGCTCTTCTCAGCGTCATTCAACATAGAATCTTGAGCATCTTTTAACATTCCAATTCGAGGCTGGAACTTTTTCTTTAACTCTTGTAGCTTTAGGAAAGCCGATCTTGTTCTTCCTCTAATAGTTTCTGCTTCTATTTCCTTGCAAGTGTCATTGTAGTACTTTTCCTTGTCCTGTCTTGCTGCACGTTGGAAATCTCTGTTGAGTTCTGCGATTGTCTTTCTTTCTCCTCTGGCTTTAGCTTCTCTGCGTTTCTGGGCAATTTTCAGCGTTTCTTCCGTTTTTGCTTTTTCACCTTTTGTAGAGACTTCTCGCTTTCTTCCAACACAACCTTCTTGATGTCATTCCATAACTCTTCTGGAGCTCTGTCATTTGTATCTAAAGCAGCAAATCGATTTTGTAGGCAGTCTTTAAATTCCAGTGGTATATTCTCAAGGTCATATTTTGCTGCATTCATGAGTGGTTTGCTCTTTTTCAACTTTAGCTTGAGTTTGCATACTAGTAGTTGATGATCTGTACCACAGTCAGCTCCAGGTTTTGTCTTTGTTGACGTTACAGAGCTTTTCCATCGTTGACTTCCACAGATGTAGTCAATTTGATTTTTATACAATCCATTGGGTGAAGTCCATGTGTACAGTCGCCGCTTGTGTTGCTGGAAGAAGGTGTTTGAAATGAATAGATAATTGGTCTTGCAGAATTCTATCAGTCTTTCTCCAGCTTCATTTCTGTTGCCAAGTCCATATTTTCCAACTACTTTGCCTTCTTCTTTGTTGCCAACTTTTGCGTTCCAGTCACCCATGACAATCAGGATATCCTGTTTGCATGTTCTGTCAATTTCAGCTTGTACTTATTCATAGAACTCTTCAATTTCATTCTCTTCTGCAGCTGTTGTTGGGGCATATACTTGAATTATAGTTGTGTTGATAGGCAATCCTCGTAGACGAATAGAGATTAAGCGTTCGCTGACTGCATTGTATTTCATTACAGTTCTTGCAAGTTTCTTCTTTATTAT